>CM038673.1:84573789-85173789 GCA_021605145.1 Aegilops bicornis
CCAGGTGGCAACCCTTGGCAGCAAGACCTGAGTTAGCAAGATACTGAACCAATTGTGTGCTTTTCCCAGAACCAGTTTCCCCAATTAAGATCATAACCTGGTAGACGAAAGAAGACTGTCTCTTTACAGCTGAGACAAAATCATAGGAAAAGCCTCCTGCAGTTTCATCATTCAGATAAACAGAATCTTCGGAAGGACTTGTGCACTCCAACTCAACGGGCTCCCCAGGATATAACTCAGTCCAAACTTTCTCAACCTGATCCTTGGATTTTGCTTGAATGGACTTGACATTGTTACTGTCCAGTATTCTGCCATATAATCTCTTGCAGCCCTTTATGTATTGAGTCGGATTAAGCCGATGGCAGTGCCATATCCATTCACCATCAAGAGGTACAACCAAAGCCTCATCTGCATCAGCAGCCTCAATCTGCTTGGGACGCAGGGGAAGCCAGCAAGCTTTGTACTCTTTGAAGACCGGAAATACGTGCTTGTGTGGCTTCAGTCGAAATCCATCGCGGCGATCATTGTAGTCGTCGTTGTCTTGGCGGACGCCGCTGCGGTCGGGGCAGTCGTCGTTGTCGTGCCGGATGCTATAAACTTGCAATCCTAAATTTCCAGGTGGGACCATTATAATAGAAATATTGTTGTTTCCTTGATAATCCATGTTTGTTGTTGTTCTATAGCCAATGAATGATAAGATCAAGCAAGCTATGGTTGGATCACTATCTGGAATTGTTTTCTCGACACGACTGAATTTGTTTATTTTATTTTCCAAGTGTTCATTATTATCGCACTAAATACCAGGAAAAACACACACCAAATAACCCACTTGATTGCTTTTTCAGCTGTACTATGCTCGTGAATGACTACACAGTTGAGTTATATCTGATTGCCTTTTATGTTTGTCACTATGTTATTTGCGCCTATTCGACACTGGATGTGGTATAAAAATACAAATAGGCACATATCCATGGATGGACTAACTGCTGGAAACTTAGAACCTTACTTTCCTTTTCTTTGTATAGTAATTTTGTAATAGCAGAAGTCTTGCTTGCTCGTCCAGAAGAGTAAAACACCAATTTGTCAAAATATATTCCACCTTAACTTGTCGAGGGCATACCATCCTGTCGCAATGATGTTTCAGCTTTTAATACGTCCAAGGCACTGCCACGGCACCCGCGCGGCACCTCGTCGCCGCGATGTGCGTACTCCGGTTCGACGTCCACGTCGACGCGCCCCTGGAAATGGTTCTTGGGGTCCGCCGCCTTCCATGGCGGCGCGTACGGCTGGGGCACACTGTTGCTCGTGCCGCCGACGTGGACTTGGACGGGGTCGCACGCTTGCTGGACCGCGTGTCCGCGTCCAGATCCATGGCGATGGCGTCGACTCGCGCGCGGAGGTCAGTCACTAACAGGTTGATCTTGGCCTGCAGCGATGCGAGCTTGACCTCGAGCTTCTCCTCGAGCACGGACCGCCGCTCCTGCACGGAGTCCGCCATGGTCTGCTGGTTTGCTGGCTCGACTTGGGTGAGACAACCCGTCGAACAGCTGGTGGGCGTGCTGAGTGCGTCCGCCTGTAGATCAGGGACAAGCAGCCCTTGTACGGCCATGGCGTCGGCCATAGCCCCCGTCGAGTCCCATGGAGCAGGAGGGCCGCCATAAGTGAACCTCGCTGCCCTCTTCGCTGGAGGCGGAGCGTGTTCTTGCGGTACGGGCGATGCCACCTGCTCGTGCTTCACGCCATCCGGGTCCTTGCGGAAGTCGCTGACCCCCGCGCGAAGGATGGTGCCCTCGCCGCCCCGCATCTTCAATTCGGGGAAGAACTTGTCAAAATTCTCCGATAGAACTCGCTCCAACATTTCTTGCAACGATTTTTGCATCTCCTCCATTCTATCGAGGACGAACAGAGTTTGGGCACTAGGCTAAGTGTGGATCGGATCGAAAACGAAGCTCTGAATACCAATTGTGATGTCCCGAGCAGCAACTCGAGAATCACAGGACGAAGTGAGGTAATGAGAAGGGGATTGACCGAGAACGAAGGAGCTTGAGCAGCTCAGTTCATTCTTAATTCGATGCCCAGATCAGTACAAGGGGTTGGGATTATAAGCACCATACAACTCACACTGCCCTCTAGCCCCACACCTTATACAGTATACTACGTGTCATATACGAAGGACATGACAGCTGGCCTTGGCACAGAGGCTGGCCATCGCCTCGCCGGAAACCTAGCTAGGTTGAGATGGATAGATCGATTTGGGTGGGGGAGCGGTTTATTTTTCTTCTTTAGTTTGATAGAGGAAATCCTTAGAAGAGGAGGCCGGGAGGTGGGGGCGGCCGGCGCTGGCATTCGCCTCACGAGAGGCTTCAGAACCCAAGTGAAGGTTTGGGGGATTTGGTACGGAAACCTACCTTTTTTCCTTCTTTGGGCCGGCCCACTACACGACTTCTTTACTTTTGTTTGCTTTGTTTTTACCTCACTTTTTTTTTTTTGACAAATCTAACAAGCGGCCGGCTGCTCGCTAGCCTTCCCGCCGGCCTAAAATGAGTTTTTTTTTCCCTTACAATCTATAAAGGGTAATAATTTGTCCTCCTAATTGATATTAAAAAAATTATAATCCATAAGTACCATGTAAACAGGAAGTATTACAAAAACATCCATATCAATAGGTGTGAACACATTTAATTCGAGTTTAAAATTGAGGGCGCTTGCAAACTAAGATAAAAAAACAGATAAGGGCGCCAATTAGAGGTAGGAATGTAAATATCATTTTCTTTTCTATGAGATAAAGAAGTTCACCATTGATTGATTTATTTTTACATTAACCACCCAACTTTTTAAATTTGACACGAGTTACATCATCAATCACTAGTGGGATAATCTCACTAGTTGGTTCATCAAGCCACTCCCAAGCATATGAGCAACAACATTACATTATCTAAAACAATGTTGGAAAACAGCTACGCAAACTAAATTATAGCAGTCGTCAAAGATGGCTGCAGGAATGCCCGCTGATCTTCCAACTTCTTGCATGATGCTCACGAAATCTGAGTTGTTCGAATTGATTACAATACAATCCTGTTTCAGCCGATGGACTGTGCCAACTGTAGACCGAGTTTCAGAACGGTAGCTTCCGCAGATAAGATGATCCCACTCAGCACAATAGGTAGTACATACAGAGAAAATCCCGTTCTTTGTCAGGCTCCATGCAACGAAATCTTCCATGTCATATGTCGGCTAAGGAATTGATAGTATACGCTGCACATCAACTTCCCAGAAAGTCTTGATTACACATATACGAGATCCTCATCCCATTGCCTTGTAGCAGGGTTGATAAGGTCACCACCTTTAGAAAGAAGGTTACCCCCACATATGAGAAAGATTTCTTCATTGATTGATTACACATATACGAGAACCAGCAAAACCCTGTGGGATGGCCAAACCTGCAACCTAAAACCCTCTTCACCGCAATAACCTCGAATACCTGCCAAGGCCCAATAGGCCAATAGCTCAATGTACAATATCGATATGTCCTCTTCTCTGGCTCGTCAATCTTGTTGTCATTCCTGCTGGCGGCAGGAGATATTTGGTCGCACCGTCTGTTCCCTGGTCACAACTGTGATTGGATTGGGCTGTAAATCAACACCAGATATCAGGTCTGTCTATTGTGCAGCTGCCTGCAACAAAAACAGATTTCAGTAAGTTATGTTTGTGTCTGTACAAAAGTGACTGAAATTAAGGAACTTTTACGTACATTTGAATTCATGCTAGAGGTGGCGAAAACGACTGAAAATTTGATACTTTCAGTTACTTTGTCACCTGTGTCTGTTGTATGAAATTTGTCCTGGAGGTGGGAAAAAAGTGACTGGAAAGTTATGCAACTTTCAGTCAGTTCTAATTGACGCCAAAAGCACATTTAAAGTCGCAGTTTGCACTCACAAAAGAACACCAATTAAATCAAGCACAAAGTTACTCTAACTATGATCGGTTATGAAACTGAGATGTAGTATGTTCCCGTAACACAAATACACAAATAACTATAGAGTAGAAGTGGATAACATGCCTGAAACAAACAGAAGCTGCCAAAGAGATGAAAGTACCTGAAACACTTCTTTTATTATCTCAAAATATAAACCCTTCTTCACTAATCCACCAGTAGAGCACACCATTCACCAAAGCCAGTTTCTGCAGAGCCGGGCACCAAATAGTGAGACTCTTGTTAGTACTTTTGAGTTGTGGCTAGGGAAACACTAGATTAAAAGAAAAAGACACAACTAGTGACAGCATCGACGCCAATGTAAGCACCAGTCATCAAAATAAGCTCATATGTACTGGAGAACGATTACCATATAGACATTGTGAAGAGTGAGAACAAACCTGGAAAGCTAGAGATAGACGTTCTTGCATAGACTTGCACTGTCCAAGTGTACGGATTCAACCTCTTCTTCGCACATTTTCTCTATTTTCATTACTTAATTATGATCGTATGCTCTGAGGTCATGGCCGTACTATTGAGGTGTTTGGCATCGGTCATGACGCAGCCCCGATGCTTTGTATCGCACCTCCTCGCCATTCCAGGCTAGAGGTTGCACAGAGGCGAATTTTCCTTTTTATCTGTTTTTGGGAAACTTCGACGGCCCGTAACCAGTGGTATACTTCTCATGATGTTTCACTTTGTGTAGCTAGGTCGTAACATCAGCACAAGCATTATGTGTTATTTCCGATAGATTCCTAAGCCATGGACACAGAAATCGAAGTGCGCAACCCCACTCCCCTGGTCAAGGCAAGCACACCCCTAAGGTGTGATCGATGGACATCAGTTGTGGGTGAAGCTATTCACTCATACCTGCACTTCTCATTTAGTTCTTCACACGCCATGCTATGCCTTATCTATAATCATGCCTATGCTCATGTTAGTACCCTTCGACCATGCTATGTTAGTTAACTTATCCTCTACTTCCCTTCCGACTTGATCCAGATTATGTCTGATCAGCGGAGCGACACGCTTAGGGAAGTTTTGGCAGTTCATGTTTTCTCTAACAGCTGATAAGTCATAGTGCCACTTGTCATGCCCACCCTGTACAACCACACAGGCTTTGTGGGAAAGTTCTGGTTTAGTAAATCATCATATCTCTAGTCCTCGCTTCTCATAGAACGAGTTAAAGTGGACGTGCTGACCACCTAACTGGTGGGACGTCATTTAGCCTGCTGGGGTACTTGATCGGGATCCTCCATTTGGGATGGCTGTGCAGACTACCTCTCTTAAAGCTGACACTCTGATCATCAAGGGCCGAGGTATCGTTACAATGCCCAGATTTTGCCATTGTGAGCAAGCCTGTTTGTAAGGGTCGAGGAATCATTACCATGCCCAGATTTTCTATTTTTCTGCGAATCAGATTCTGCCTTTGCGAGCAAACATGTTTGTAAGGACGTCAAGATGATCCCCTGACAGTACAATCTCAAGCGATTGTAGAAAGTAGTTTCTGGTGGCCGTATCATACTTTCCATCTCTGCATAGCCCATCGACGATCGTAGTGTAGGTAACTTCATCTGGAGCAATCTTCTCTGCTTCCATGTCAGAAATTAGGCGCCAAACCTCACGAAGATCTCAACAGTAGTGAAACCAATAATAAATGAGCGTATTATACGTCACGACATTTGCAGAAACCCCTGGGTTACGGACCAGGCCCCTGGCTATGGATAACTTCCCACCAGAGCAAAGAGCACGAATGGCAATGTTGAAGGTCCTCGTGTTTGCTCTTGATCATGTCTGTCAACAGCTTCAGAAATCAGAACACGCTTCCAACGACCCATTTCACATAACCTGCTCATCACAGTGTTGTACGCGACAGCACCGGCATACTGTTTTGATGACATGCTCCACTCTAACAAGTCTATGGCATAGGCAATCCTCGAGGCATGGCAAAGGCAATTCAGGAGAATACTGAAAGTAAAATTCGCGGGCTCCAGCCCTTGGCCTACGATAACATCCAACAGCTCGAGTGCTTCATTAGCCCTACCTTTCTTGCAGAGACCATCCATAAACGTATTGTATGTGACAGTGTTGGGCGTCCAACCTTTGGTTCTGCTCTCCGTCAAAAGCTGCCTGGCGTCCTCAAATTCGGCGGCATCACACAAAGCCCTGATCAGAACATTGTAGTGACTACGTTGGGAGGGCAGCCGACGCCTTCCATCCTGTCCATCAGCTTCGTGGCCTCCTCGACGCGGCCCTTGCGGCAATATTGCTGTACAATGGGCGTGTAGGTCTGCACCATGGGAGCGCACCCCTCTTCGCGCATCCAGTCGAGCACGCCCAACGCCTCTTCGACCATCCCCGCGCGGCACAACCCCGTGACAAGCGTGGAGTACGTGCCCGCGTCGGCTTCCACCCCAAGCTCTCGCATCCGGATGATCTCATTGAACGCCAGGTCGAACTGCATAGATTTGCACGAATACATCTTGACAAGGATGTTGAGGGACGACGCATTGGGCGCCATCCCTGCTGCAAGCATTTCGTCGAACACAAGGTGGGCCTCCTCCACGTGGCCAGCTTCGGCCAGCGCGTTGATGAGCGTGTTGTAGCAGAGCACGTTGGGCGGCGAGGAGGCAACACCCGGGCCAGTTCCGGAAGCCCTGAGCTCTGCGAAGATGGCGAGCACCTGGTCGACGTCGCCCGCGCGCGCCAGGGCATTCATGGCCACGTTGCACTCGCGCTCCAGCTGCCATGGACGCGGCTGCTGCTGATGCTGCGGAGGAGGAGGAGGGCAGGTTTCTGCCGATACGGGTGGAGGCGGGATGGGCTTGGCGTCGTCAGAGTCGTCGGAGTCGTCGTCGGAGGAGAAGCAGGTGGGAAAAGGGAGGGCGGAGAGAGCCGCAGAGGAGGCAGAGGAGGCCATGCGCGCGCGGAGGAGGAGCCGAGAAGTGAGAAGGGCTGTGGCCAGCGCGATGATCGCCGACGGAGGGGTTCACCGGCGGCGCCGTGGCGGTGGAGGTGGCGGCGAAGGGACGAATACATCTTGACAAGGATGTCTTCTTTTTCTTTTCTTTTTTTTTTTTGAGGTGGCTGCGCCTGCGGCGAAGCGTAGTGGTTTTGGGGACGTGGGCCGGATCTGCAACAACAGGCCCAGTGCTAGTTAGGAGCGAATATGTATGTCTCGGCTAATAAAAAAAACTATGTATGCCTCGGCTTTGTCTTAAAAAAAACTATGTATCGCCTTACGAGTACCCCTTGCGGGGGACCTCACCTTTTGTGGTTATGGAGGACGTCAAGTGATGCCTCCAGCTGCCGAAGTATGGCGGGTGTTTGGTGCTCCTCTGAATTTTATTTTTTTATTTTTCTGTACATGTTTTTGAATTTTAGCTGGAAATTTTTTTTGGGGGCGGGGGTCGCTTTTGCCCAGTTTTCCCTATGTTCTGGAGAAGGAAAAAATTGTGCCGAATGTGCTTCCAAGATTTGCTTCCCGTGGAGGCACATATTTGCTTCCGCAAAAAACACGTTAGTATTTCTAAAAAATGTGTTTCCACAAAAAACATAGATTTTATTTCTCATGGGAGCACATATTTACTTTCTTTAGAATCACACAGTAGTGCTTCTCAAAAAAAATTGTGCTTCCACGGTAGTGCCTCAGGCGGCCCATAACTAGCATGATTGAACTAATTAATATTTCCATACATGATACTTGATTCTTCCAAAAAAAATCCAAGCCACATTTAGAAAACTGCAAATAAGTCGTTGTTTTGCTGAACGAATGAATAGTTTGGTACTTGTCAACATAAAGTCTCAATGCAATACTAGCTAAATAACAAATGTATCTTAATAACAAACCTTACTTCACCAAAAAAAATCCACCACTCATCATCAGCTATAACAATTGCTTTTCCATCACTCCAACCAAGACCCGTCGCTTTGTTTTTAAGAATCAAACAATCCCCCTATACAAGCTCATCTGATTGTCCCAGATTGTTTTTTAATTACATCTTACCATAACGCCTTCTCGTCCTCCAAGAAACCTATCTCTACATTTTTGTGCCCACCAGCATTCAAAACATTGAGAGGTATACTCCCCTTTAGCTTCTCATGTGTCACTTGTACAGCTATTTGCTTTTGCCATCTATCCATAGGCCACACATAAGTGAAATAGCACAAAGTTTGCAAAAATATAACAATTAAACACAAGTGTCAATCTTCCATGGTACATCTTCTTAAGTCCCATGAACATCAAGTTCTTGTAAATAGCCGAAAGCATAGACCCCTTGTGCTTACCAGACTGTTGCATAAGAAAGTGAACTTACATCTTTTAGTAAAAAGAATTGTGGAAATGTGCAATTTTACAATAAGGTTCTTTTATCTATACCTAATAAACATGCCATTATTTCTGGCGCTACGTCTAGGAAATTGTCCCTAAAAATGCAAAATATTACCCACCAATTCCACCTATAAGTGATAAAAAAACATTTCACACAGGGAATCCCCTGCCTGGGCCGGCCCATGCAGTAGAGACCTCCTATGTTGCGCTCTGCGTGCTAGGAGAAGACGTCGAGCGCCCGTTTGGTCCGGCCATGTCCGGATGGCCTGTTTAATAAATTTTGTTTTTTTTCTTTTCTTTTTTCAACTTTAATAATTTGGGACTTCAAAAAAGTCCAAAAATAAAGAAAATGAGAATTTTAAAATAAAATGTTTAATAAATCACAAAAAAATTGTGGATTCAAAAAATGTTCGCGATTTTGTAAAAAAAGAATTTGCTTATTCAAAACGTGTTTGAAATTTTAAAAACAAATGTTCGAGAAATCAAAAGATGTTAATGAAACTGAACGAAATTTTGGCAATTTAAAAAATGTTCATGAATGGTAAGATATCCTAAAAATTCAAAAACCATTCACGACTTACAAAATAGTTTATTCATTCATGAAATTCGCTGATTCATAAAAAGTTTGTTAAATAAAAAATGTTCGTCAAATCAAAAAATGTTCATGAATTTAAAAAATTGTTTCACCAATTTCAAAAAAATGTTTGTCGATTCTATAAATGTTCGCCGACTCAAGAAAAATGTTTAGAAAAAATGTTTGTAAATAGTATATATTTTTCATGAATTCAAAAGATGTTCTTGATTTTAGAAAATATTTGAAAATTTGTAAAAGTGTTAATGAAATTGAAAATGTTCATGATTTCAAATATGTTCATGAGTTTAAAATATGTTCATGATATCAAAAATTGTTCATGATTTCACAAAATTGAGAGTGATAGTGTATCTTAGTAATGCGGCAAATATGGTCATGACCATTGGAAATTATGAATTTTTTTTTGCAACGCGCGAGCTTTTTACTAGTATAGACAATGGGATATGGGCCTCACGCCCGAGGCGACAGATGTAATATGTCCCTATTAGACTGATCGATTCGTAAGCACAAAAACTAGTCCCGAATACTTGTGGGGAAATGATTCAAATCATCTGACTGATAACAATATGTGTGCCCGCCGCCTCCATAGCCGTCGAATTTGATTTGAATTAGATGGCTCGGAAGCAACGTCTTATATAGATTAAGTTTTGCACCTGAGTAGTTGTTGCAATCTCCCTCGCCACAACAACTGGTGTGTTGCCGGATCTCGATCCCCGCCTTCCATGCTCCTCCCATGCTCCCTGTCAAGCTAGAGCCCCACGTGTTGCTCCGATTTCCACCGCCAGCGCTGCTGTAGGCAAGCATGTTGACGAGGCTGCTGGTAAGCACGAGCAGTTGCCTCCCATGCTCCTCCCGAGCTCCCCATCAAAGCTAGAGCCCCACGTGTTGCTCCGATTTCCACTGCCAGCGCCGCTGTCGGCAAGCACGTTGACGAGGCTGCCAGCAAGCACGAGCAGTTGCCTCCCATGTTCCTCCCGAGGCCCTCCCAAGCTGACGCCTCCCCACGCTGCTCCGACCGCCGCAATCGCAAGCATGCCGAGGAGCACCGGCATCCATCCATGGATGTCCCTCCTTGAGCTCCAGCCGCAACAACAGTTGGATAAATTTTCTGCAACTTGAACTTTGTTGCAAAAAAAAAAATGCAAATATTTCTGCAGCATCATCTCTGCTGCAAAACAAATTTCAACAACACAATCAAACAGTGGAATTCTACGCGGCCTAAGCAAACAAAAGGCCGGCCACATAATAAAAAAAGTTTAGAGTTATGATTTGGTGGGTAGGGAGGCCCGCACAGGCAAGTCCTGCAAAGTAAGCAGTGTCCGTGCCCGCGCCAGCCTCTTCCCCCTGCAAAAATTGCCGTGCGGGTTTTGACCCCGCACCGCGAGCGGCTCTCACCGCACCGCTTTGTTTTCCTTACTCATTAGTTTAAGGCAACCTTCACCGCTAGCCCCTCCCCGCCTATTTGTACGCCCCGCGCCTTCGCCCACCCGCTCCGCTCCGCGAGGTGGGACTAAAACACTCGCTCACGCCTTGCTTCCTGGGCTCCCACGGCCACGGTTGAGAGAAAATACCCCCTCTCAGCTCCGCCGCCACCTCCTCTCTGCTTCGTCGGCCGCAGCGTCCCCTTCCTCGTCCGCTGCTCCTCCCCCGCCTGACCCGGAAGACAGCCGCCGGCCGGAGGGTTGCGCACTTCTTCGGCACACACACCGGCCGGGCCCGCAAGGGTACGTTCATGTGCGCCGCCGGCCGCCGCAGCCGAGCTTGCATGAACGTCGCCCTGCTCCACCAACCTCACCGCATCTGGCCTCTGCCGACCCCTCCATCCCTCCTGATTTGCATCCTTGATATCAGGCCGAGGAGTACTCTGCCTAGTACAGTAGCTTTTTTGAAAGACCGTACTCTGCCTAGCTGCTGTTCCTGAATTTGCAATTCAGGCATTGAGGGAGATCAACAAGTTTCTATTCTAATAACAGTGTAATGAATCGAAGCACTCACACTGGTACTGGTAGTACTATGTCTTGTTGAGATACTCATGTGATTTCTGTGATTTAATCATGCTTTCTTACACGATGAGATTTAATGTTGAAGCTGGTGCTCACAAGGTCATATTTACACCGATACGCAGATGGGGCCTGATCATATGGAAGCATGTAACCAGGAAGGATTGCGTCTGAATAAACTCACACGACAGCTACTGTATTAATCAGGTCAGCGTACTGGCAGTTTCATGTTTGTCCATTCTTCATTTTGTGATGTGAACCTCAATTGATATCTGTATTATGCTGAACAGTCAGGTGTTAAGCTCTGAAACTTGTTGAAGCTTTGAGAGGGGTGTTTATATTTACCTAATATGCACTTGTAACGGTAGCCTGCTAGATCACTTGCTGAAATTCTATAGTATGTCACTGTTAAAGGTCATGTGCAGACAGAACCTTCCAGTACTAACCTACTAGGTCATGAGCTGGTTAAGTTAATAGGACACACAGTGACTGAACCTTCACAGTAGCTATTCCCCAATCAATATCACATGGACTAGGATTTTACTAGGATCCAGACTCATGGGACTGCGTCTTGTTTGTTATTAACCGGATTCTTGGTATTTTTGTCATTTCATTTGACTCGGCCGATTTTAAGCTCACAAAATATAATAGCTGCACTGGTTTTTTCTGTTTCGTCTAGCCCAGATGATACTTTGCTTCATTTAGTCCTCTGTGTAGGTTTAACTTATCTAGTGCTTGCTAACAGTTTTTTTTTTTTTTTAGAAAAGGATGCTAACAGTTGTTTGGGCTTGTCGGGTTGGTGCCCCCAATGTTGGAAAGTCTGTACTTGTTATTTCCATTCATAAAATTGCCAATCCTAGACTTCCAGGTCTGACCATTATAACAGAAATATTGTTGTTTCGTTGATAATCCATGTTTGTTGTTGCTCTATACCCAATGAATGATAAGATCAAGCGAGCTATGGTTGGATCACTATCTGGAGTTGTTTTCTCGACACGACTGAATTTGTTTATTTTATTTTCCAAGTGTTCATTATTATCGCACTAAATACCAGGAAAAACACACCAAATCTAGATTGCTTTGTCAGCTGTACTATGCTCGTGAATGACTACCCAGTTGAGTTATATCTGATTGCCTTTTTTGTTCGTCACTATGTTATTTGCACCTATTCAACACTGGATGTAGTATAAAATACAAACAGGCACATATCCATGGGTTCTCATGCTAGCACTAGCTTGCTTGATACAAACTTGCTGAATATATATATATGTAGCTCTTTGAGTAAAAACTGTTAAAATATACTCCCTCCATCTAAAAATAAGTGTCTTAACTTTATACTAACTTTAGTATAAAGTTGAACTAAGGTTGAGACACTTATTTTGGGACGGAGGGATTATAAGCTCATGTTCATGTTAATTTCCGTCCCACTCAAAGTCTCAAACACTTTAAAAAGCAAGAAGAATTTGAAAGCATGATTTTTTAAAAGCAAGAAGAATTTGAAACACTCTTTATCTCACACGCTCGGTGTCCGTAATTAAAAAAAGGATTGTTGGTGTATAGACCGTGTAGTATAAAGTTGATAAAGCCGTCGAGATGTGCTTTGATGGCTCCTCCTTCATCTTAGCACTAACATCGGATGAAGGAGGAATGATGTAAGTGTTTTTAGCGGGATATACAGATGGTGAAATTGTTATCTACTATTCGATAGTTTAATCCCTCATCCAAAAGTTTTTCTTAGAATTCTTAAAAGAATTGAATGCAAACGAATTTATTTTGGATGGAAGGGTAGGAGTGCATTGAAGTAGGGTTGTTTATATATAGTTTTTTGCGTGTTAATATTCAAAAGAAAACAGGTTTTTACTATGTTGATTTTTTTTATAGAAAATGCTGTTTGTTTGGTTGCAAGCTCTCATTCTTTTTTTGCACTATTCGAAAGACCGCACGCACTCCCCGTCATCACCACAAAAAAAAAAGCAAACTTTTTTGGTAAATTTCAGATGGTGGCCACCTATACCATCACGTGTACGCCTCGTCCAATCTAGCCAAATTCGCTGGCAAGCCTGTCCTCATCTATTTTCCTCACCCATCCATTGATCCCCTCGTCCTTCTGTCGTTGTAGCATGCACCATCCTCCTTCCTCACTCCTCTCGTTCGTAGCGCCGTCCACCAGGAGAACCCAGCGCCCTTGCCGGATCCTGCGGGCCCTCACTACCCACCGTTGCCGTTTTCCTCTCAACCCTCTAGCTCCCGTGCGTCTCTTTCTCTGGCTGCTCATGCCGCGCGCCACTCGCCCATGGCGCGCTGTTGCCGCTGATATTGCATCACGCCAGCAAGCCGCTGGCTCGTCCGGCCTCCTCTGCTCCGGCCGATCTGATTTCCCAGGCCATCGCCCGCGGCCGATGGCAGTTGCCGATTGTGCTCATCCCATATGCTCTTGTTGATTTCTGATGCGGCAAAATCACCGGCGAATATAAATTGATTGGATTATACGCAAGGAGCGAGGTGTGACTATTTATGAGTTCTAATCCTCAAACGGAAAGTGTTTTTCACTTCTCGTCTAGTCGTCGTTTTTATCTTTATCTTTATCTAATATTAAAGAGAGGAGCGTTTCTCCACTTTTTTTCGTCATATAAGTGTTTCGTACGTCCTCTGTTTTAGAAATTCGACCGTCCTCTGTTTTCGAAAAAAGTCAAAAAAATTGCATGCAAACGGGGATTTGAACCGTGGTCTCCTTGATAGAGTCCAGGATGCAATACCAACAAGCTAATATACTCTTGTTGGTAGAGAAACGGAAGTACCCCATTTATTGAGGCCTGCGGAAGCTCGCCTCGCTGCAGGCCACAGTTTTATGGACCGGCCCGTTGGAAAGTATGACGTCCCACATATTCTCATTCTTTTGTTTGTACTTTTTGTTTCTATGTTTTCTCTTATGTTTTTTTTTTCAATTCCCTTTTTCCTATTTAGGTTTGTAAAGTATTCATCGCACTTTAAAAAAATTAAATCATGTATTTAAAAACTGTTAAACATGTATAAAAAATATTTTTGATGTATAAGAAAAATATACAGTGTGTATGAAAAAATAGTGAGCAAAACATGTATTTGAAAAAAATGTTAATCATCTACTAAAATAATGTTAAACATACATAAATATGTTTCACATGTATATGAAAATTGTACAATATGTATGAAAAAAAGGGACATCAAAATATATATTTCACGAAATTTTAACCATGTATTTAAAAATAATAATAACCTGTGTAATCAATATTTCATATGTATGCAAAAGATGTACAATATGTAGAAGAAACTAGACATCAAAACGTATATACGAAAAGATGTTAATCATATATTATAAAAATGTTAAACATGTATAAAAGTATGTACAATGTGTATTACAAAATGTAGACATGTGTTGAAAAAAAGTAGACATCAAACATTTATTTCAAAAAATGTAATTATTTATTTGAAAAATGTTAAACATGTATAAAGAAATGTTCCTAATATATACAAACAAATGTATAATGTGTAAGAAAAAACATAGACAGTAAAACCTATATTAAAATGATGTTAACCATGTATTTAAAAAAGGTTAAACATATACAATAAAAATGTCCCTTATGTACAAGAGAAATGTACATTATGTGTGAAAAAAGTAGACAAGTGTTGAAAAAAGAAAAATGAAAAAAAAGGGTAAAACCAACTCTACCCCTAAGGGTTCATGGAGCACATGTCGAATCCCAATCATCCATCTCTGATCTGTCCTTGCCTTCATGAATCGCATCGTCGCGAGCATCTCATGTGCGCGCAATGTGATCAGACACCACCCTTATCGAATTGATTGCTAATTAGTACTGTGTTCGAAGACATCTTTTAAGGAAGGCGTACATATCCTTTGGCTCAAGCTTCAGTTTAGGCAATCGCAACATCTCGGCCTACCATCAATATTAATACTACCGTGTACCTCCCGCTAGATGTTCAAATACAGACATATGCGCTAATTATCATGACAATTTTCATTTTCAATGAAAGTTCTCATTGATAACCTAGACATATGAAATCGTCCAGGAGTCATGTCCAAGGCGGTAACATTAGATAGGCGGGTGTGGACGTGTACAAGGTGCACGCATGCACAGGACATGGCATCACATCTTTACCAACTACCGCGTCAACTAGCCGACTCCCGCACCAATGCACTTCTGCCTTGGGCGCCATCAGGAAGAAGCCCACCTCATTTGCCCCACTACCATCCCTGGGTGGCATTGTCCAGAGGTTGGTGTGTCACGTTGGTGAATGTCCTGAAGGACACGATAATTTTCTCTCCCGTTGCAACACACGGGCATATGTGCTAGTTATATGAAAAGTGCGGCTATGGTGATGAGCAAACTCACGTCTCGGTCAACGATGGACGGGATCTGCTCCATGCGGCAAAAAGAGTGCGACTTGTATTATGAAAAACTACAGGGACTTTTTTTAAAACACCGTGACTGTGAACCCGACGGAGTCAATCCGTGCTTTATTATTAGGAAAAGATATCAATCATAATAGATCATCACTGACCATAGGAAAAAACATCTACTTGTATTAAGTAATGCGACAAATCAGTGGATAATAATCAATCATATCAAACACCATGTTTAAGTAGGGAATTACATAGGTTTATTGATGTATGGTTCACTGTAGATATCAAGGAGAAGGGGATGGAGATGGTGGTGAAGTTGATGGAGGCAATGGCGGTGATGATGGTTCCCTCGACGGCACGCCACAGGAAGAGGGGGAGAGGCCCCCCCTCCATCTCCCTTGGAGGTTCCCCTCTTTGGTCCATCATGTTCATGGTCCCCCGGAGGGGAAGGGCCCACTCCTAGATTGGATCTCTCATTAGGGCAGTGTTTTTTTGGACGTTGAAATCTGAGTCTAGTCATCGTTCTTTCGCCACGGGAATCCATAACTCCAAAAATCTGAAAAATAGATAGAGCGCTTTGGAAACTTCCGGAGCTAGCTTGCGGCCTGGCAGCCCCAACTGACTCTCCATGTGGCCACACAGCCAAAGGGGCGTGCGAGGAGACTGCGTTGAGGCCATGTGGGTCCATGCCCATTGGGACCTCCCGGTGATGAAACTTGTCAACGTATTTTTATTTGATTTGCCTTGGCTCCGAAATTTTTTCTTCACATGTACTCCCTCCGTTCGGAATTACTTGTCACAGAGATGGATGTATTTAGACGTATTTTAATTGTAGATACATCTATTTTTATTCACTTTTAAGACAATTAATTTGGAACGGAGGGAGTAATATAGAAAAATACTAGAAAACATGAACTGGCCTTGGCACTAAATTAATTTGTAGTACAATAAAAATGATATAAAAAGGTGTCTAAAGTATGTATAAATGATGTAAATATAACAAAAAAAATAGATATGTTAAAGACTTATCAATGATCTTAGTACGGAATTCTGCACGAGGGATTTTTACCCGGGTTCAGGCCCTTTTGGATTAGAGGTAATAACCTATTCTTGGTAGGTGTTTCTCATGAAGCCTCGCATGAAGGTTCCTGGGGTGGGTCTGGTGAGTGGTGGCCATATGTCTCTTATGGTTTTTTGGAACCTTCGGTGTGGTATAGGTACCAGCCTTCTGATGATATAGTTACCATTCTTTATCATAGTGTTTTTGTTACCAAGTTGCTAATGTTGAAGTTACCACAATGTGTATGCTATAGTCATCACGCTATTCATGTCAAAGTCATCAAGACTAAAACTAATATTTTTGCTGACATGGTAGAAAGAAGAAGGATTCAAATTTCCTTGTTTATGCATAATGAACAACAAGTAAAGGTTGTTGAGTTGATTATTGACTTACTAGCTAGTACTACTTAATAGACCTGGTTCAAGTGCCGTTTTGAGCACTTCTTTTTCCTGTATGGACTAGCTAACAAAAAATGGGGTGAGTAAAAAATTAGTGAACCGGTGTGAAAATAAAAATCGAAAAACTAGGGTGCAGTCGAGTTGGAGAAAGAAAATCAATGGAAGCGAGACGATGACCAAATGCGAGCTGAACATCAATCGAATGACGCGTTCTATTCTGTCCCTTAAAAACAGAATGTTCGTCAAATATTGCAGTCAATTTTTATATGTTACAAACTAGTAAAAATACTCCTGTGTTCTAAAAAATATTGGTCCATATTTTTTAAACATGTATTTCCTTTAAAAAATCATGTATTTTGAAATTTTCTTCATATATTTTTGGAAAATGTTCATGGTACTAAAAAAACTGTTTGTATTTTAAAACAATCATTTAACTGGGAAAGTGTTTTTCAGGTTAAAAAGTATTGATGTACTCAGTGACAATTAATATGGACTAGAGGGAGTAATTGAAAAAAATGTGCATGTCTTTTTACATTGTTTTACAATTATTAAAAGCATTCATTGTTGCTAAAAGATGCTCATGTATTTCCAAAAGTCTTCGCACATTTTAAAATTAAGTGTTCATGCATTTGAAAAATATTCATATAATTTTTAAAGGTCTTCACACTTTTTTATTAAAAGATATTCATATTCTTTTTTAAATGTTCATCTATTATTACAAAGTGTGAGCATAATTAATTAATTGTTCATTTATTTTTCAAAGTGTTCATGCATTTGAAAAATGTTCATGTGATTTTTTAAAAAGTAATCACGCCTTTAAACAAATGTTCATGCAGTTTCTATAAAAGTGTTCACCCATTTTTATAATGCTCATGTAGGTTTATAAAAGGTGGCCATGCATTTTAAAAAGTATTTATGTATTTTTCAGGTGTAGGTTCATATTTATTTAAATAATAAAAAATAGATAAAATAAAATGATTTTTTTTGAAATGAAACAAAAATGAAATAAAATAGAAAAGGGCAATATAAATTATTTTCTTAAAATATGAGCTCCGGTATATAAAACTGAACCTACGTACACGTGTGCTTCTTCATTTTTATGAGCATGCATACACGTATGCTTTGGATGTAACACATGATGCTTTAGAAAATTAGGAACCCTAGCCGCCGCAAGGGCAGCCTAGTTTTCCGGCGCCGTTCTCCGGCGGCTCTACTCCGAGGTCGTCGGTGGTGAGGGGGGTTGTCGGATCCTGCACTGCGTACCGTGTAGCTCTAGTTTTTACGTTTTTTTGGTCGTTCATCGTCGTGGCTTTGATGGCGCTAAATAAAGAAGCTTCAGATCCTTCCGCAATGAGACGACCGATCCTATGATTGGGGGTGAATGTGAAAACTAGTATGTTCAAGTAAGGATGGCGTGGTGGCGGCATCATCCTCGTGGTGGACTTTTGTCCTCGGGCTCCGTCATTGCGACGGTGTTTGCTCCATCGCCGGCTCGAAGCTTGGGAAGCAGTTGTTTCGAAAACAAAAATACATGACAAACGCGGAAATAAATTATGGGAACTCTGTATTTCATTCATCATCGTATGATTACAAATACATCAATGTTACATGCTCCCATTGGAGTTTGCCTATTTTTGCCTTCTGCGACTATGCTTAAGGAGTATTTGACTTGGAAGATTGCGTGTAGTCCGCTGATTCCCGGTGCTTTTGCAAAGCGTCCGGTTAATTACATCTCCAGGTCAAGCCTACAGAAAACCTCCGATTAAACTGCGCGCGGTCGTCGTCGTGAAATTTGCTCATCCATGAAGCATGTGTGATGTTTGGAGAAAAGATGTAGATGGTGGTGATACGTAGGTGCGGGTGGCTTTGTTTTGCCTGAACCCAGTCACGATACGCCATCGCCATGTCGGTATTTAGAACGGAATTTGTTGATGAAGATGGTGACCTTTGCCTTGTCGGTGCCCAGTCATGTACCCAAGAATTCATCGAACATGGACATGTGTATGTTGCTTTCGCCTCGTCGGTGCCCAACAATGAAGTGTCCGATCCCGATTGGGATTGTGACATGTTAATGGAATATAGTGACTTGGCCGTGTTGGCACTTGGACATGATTTCGTCTAGCCTTGTCGGCACTAGATATGAGATGGGTATGATGGATTTGACCATAACCTCATGGAGATTAGGCCATAGAATTGAGATAGACCATTGATAGAGCATGTCTTTTCTCCTTTATTTTAAGAATCAGGGATTGCACACCGCCGATATAGATGAAGCAATCGACGATGTATTTTTGTGAGGATTTTCATCTACTCCGCATGGGTGACGTTGATGAAGCGATCGTGCCATGGTCGTAGGTTTCCGCATGAGCGACGTCGGTGAGGTGGTCGTCCATGGCTGTATATTTTTACATGGGCAACTTTGATGAGACGGTCGTGCCATGGATGTAAATCTCCGCATGGGCAACGTTGATGAGGCGGTCGTGCCATGGTTGTATATTTTTACATGGGCGACTTTGATGAGGCGGTCGTGCCATGATTGTATATTTTTACATGGACGACTTTGATGAGGCGGTCGTGCCATGATAAAGATTTATAGAATAGACATCATTCTTCTTCCATCACACAAAGCTCATTGATGCGGTCAGATCTTATAACTTACCATGAAGGCCAATGGTTTTGGCAAAGATCAGCATGTTGATGAAGCTTCAGCGTCGTCCGCGGTCGACGAAACTTTTACAATGAAGATTGAAAAGGGGAAAAAAAGGGCGAGGAGTTGGCGGCGTGCTTGAGGGCGAGAGCTTTGGCTGGTGTGCGTGGAGCCTGTCGGCGTGGATGTGTTTTGTACGTGCCTCCTCCTAGAACGAGGGCTGGCGATGCTTTATATAGGGGCCGGCCGTGGCTTCGATCACGTCGGCTCGTTGAAGCCGTGTGAGTTTAAACTGGCCAGGATTCTATCTTCAGCAGACTTTGTGTCTACGTACATGATTTTCTCATGCAAAATCGTATCTAAACGGATTACTGCTACTCCCAAGTAAATCATCAGCAACGTCGCAATATGGGTCTTGTCTGTCACATGTTTAGGCAACCGGCCAAAGGAACTAAGTAATTTCTTAATTAAGCCGATAGTTGGAAATTGCACGAGGCCATATAACGTACACTCGTGATCGCAAATCTGGCTAGCTTTGTACATTCATCTTCAGCCTCCTTTGATGATTATTCCTTCAAAAATCAAGCATCAAATTTATGAGCTGTTTACACCATCGCACTCAGGACGATGAACTCTATAAATGGAGTATCATATTTGATATATTCCTTTTCTTATAATTTATTAGCACGTGGGACCCACACGTCATACGGAAGTTATATTTTCCTCACATATATACTCGTATTTATTTGTATGCCGGTCCGCCACGGCTCGAACTAATAAATTGAGCTCACTGTGTACAAAAATTCGTCAAACAGCAGTTCAGGAGCATATGCATATTGTGGTCTGCATAGGCGGCATGTGGAAGATGGTGGATTGTGTGCTGGGTTTGCGGTTCGTGGTTGGCAGGTATGGTTTCCTCCTCCGACGTCTTAGTCGTGCAGGGGTGTCGGAGCTGCAGTTTGATAGTGTGTCTATGGTGTTGCCCCAATCTGAGTCGTTCGATGGCAATAACTTCGCCTTCCTTGGAGGTCTGTAAAGCTGCATATCAATGATGGAGCCGTGTCGAGTTCGGCTGAGAAGGTGACCCGTCATAATTTTTTTTTGGTGGCTGCTGTGGTGAAGACAGGTGACAAGTGTTAATGTCAAGCTTAAGGGGTTCTTCGGTCTTGAACGCATTTTTTCTTTTTGGCTGATGTTTCTTTGTGCAAAGCTTAGTGTCTTTTTAGTTTATCTGTGTATGATCTTTACTATACACAAATGAGACACCATATTAGCACGGAAAAAAGATGATTGAGAAAACTCTCTACGAATTTTGAGAAAGACTAACTAATTGCCCGTACGTTGCAACGGGATTAATCATGTCAATGATACCTTTAGTATTCTCTCTCCCTCTCCCTCATCCTCCCTCACCCCCTTTCCCTCTCCCCTCCATCTCTCCCTCACCCCTCTCTCTCACACAGCACTGGACCATAATCCAATTCCCTGCATCAATTAATTTGATGATTTAAATACGTTGGAAGTGCCTCAACTTGTCTTGCGTGGTCAGTTTAGTGACTAAAGTTGCAAAATACATGAAACTGGTGCTTGAACTTGTCCAGATGTGCAAATACGGTGCCTCCATTCGTATCGAGACGTACGTCCAGCCCGCGTAGCATGCCAACGTGCCCGTGGCCTACCCGGACGTGGGGATTTTTGTGGAAAATCCCCTCGTATTTTTATTTAATCACATATGATAGCCCCACAAATTTATAGATTGGTGTTGCACGCACATGTTGTCCACCAGGCTGGCCATACTGTGGTTAGTAGATATAGACTAGGTCAAACTTTATATTGCGTTGCTATGCAAAATGGAATTTTGAAGCACCGGCATGTTGTGCCCTTTTTTTGAAAGTCAAATAAATGGATTTTTACATCTAAAAAGCTTCTCAAATTTTTTTGTACATGCACACATAGAAGTGCAATATGTCAGTGTGATTTTTTTAATCCAAATCTGTATTTGTTTGTGAGAGATACAAAAAAGAGAGTAAAATACATGCAAAAATCAGCTTATTATTTTGGCCTGATTATTTTCCTTTTTGCAGGGTATAATATAACAAAATTTCAAACAAAACTTGAAAGTCACTTAGAGCACATGCAAATGTTTTTGTTTGAAATTTTAAAACTTTGTATGAAACTTTTAAGTGCCAGTTTTTAAACTTTCAAGAAAAAACGTGTTCCATCATGCTCCAAAATTCCACTTTGGTTGCTATGTACCTCTCAAAGGTGCTCAATTGCTATATATATGGTGCTCCTATGGGTCTGCACAATTACTTTTCAAGTTCTTTATTTTTATTTTTCATATTATTTTTACTATTTCAAAAAAGAAATGTAAGAACAAAATAGAACTGCCATGAACTTTAAGAAAGTGTTAGTACATTTGAAAAATGTTCAACATGTTTTTCGAAAATGTTTCACATGTTTTAAAAAATTATAATGTGTCTTTGAAAAATGTTTGTCATGCGTTAAAAAAGTTTACAACATGTAGTTTTAAAAGAGTTTAACGTGTGTGAAAAGTTATGGTGTAAATTATCCTTACACTTATACAAACATGGTTGACATTTTTTATTCTTGACAATAATTTCAAATATAGGTTGAAATATTTAAATCCACATAAATAAAGTTCATGCCTACATCTTCGAAGTACACAAGAATGAAAATGGAAAAAATGTGTAAAATATAAAATAATAGCGTATTGATAATTGTATTTTTCATATGGAAAACATTATGTGTTATGAAACTAAACAGGAACTTGGAAAGAAATAAAAAGAAGAAAATTGCATAGCTTTCTAGGTAGGAGTTCAATTCGAAGCATGGTCCGGCCGGTTGGTCAGATCATGCCATTGTTAAACATGATGTGCTAGGGTTCGATAACCCTCCATCGAGTTTTCTTTCATGTTATTTCTCGCTATCACACAGTGTATTTGATGGCTTTTCTATTGATTAAATAAAATATGAGTTTTTCTTTGTAAAAACATCCTCACGCGTGGGCCACCCAGCGCCACTTAGGCTCTTAGCCACTGTCAGGTGGGCCACGTCACATTTGTACGCCACACGGGCTGGATGTACATCCAGATACGAATGGAGGCACCGTACTTACACGGCTAACTTTTTTAAATAATAATTTTTTTTATTAATTTTCATAAATATTATGCTGGATAAAAAAATTCAAAAATAATACACCGTCGGCCCGCTGCAGGCCGACCGGGCCTAGTCGGCCCACAACAAGCCGATTGGATTCCAGTCGGCCTACAGCTGGCCGACTGGCCCCTGTCGGCCCACTGTGGGCTGATTGCGTCCTGTCGGCCCACTGTGGGCCGACTGGTGCTAATTGGCTCGCTGTGGGCTAATTGTTTTGCAAAAAAAATAGGCATAAAAAATAAATGTTTAAATAAATGTTAGTTATGTAATTAAAAAATATGTTAAATGTGTATTAAAAAATGTTCCTGATGTATACAAAAAATGTACAATATATATGCAAAAATGTTGACATAAAAAATATGTTTTGAAAAGTGTTAAGCATGTATTTAAAAATTGTTAAATGTGTGTATAAAAATGTTCCTTATTTATACAAAAATATAGAATGTGTATGAAAAAAGTTGACACCAAAAATTATGTTTGAAAAATATGTTTGAAAAGTTGACATTTTTCAAATACATGATTAAAATTGTTAAATGTGTGTATAAAAATGTTCCTTATCTATAAAAATATAGAATGTGTATGAAAAAATTTGACACCAAAAAATATGTTTGAAAAAATGTTCCAGTTCCATACAAAAAGAGCAACCAATCATATTTTTTTTCACAACCTTGATTTATTTTTTTTCACCAACTCACCAACATAATTTTTTGGTGTCAACTTTTTTCATATACATTCTATATTTTTTGTATAAATAAGGAACATTTTTTATACAAACATTTAACAATTTTTAAATACATGATTAACACTTTTTAAAACACACTTTTTATGTCAACATTTTTGCATATATATTATACATTTTTTGTATACATCAGGAACATTTTTTTATACACGTTTAACATTTTTTAATTACATGATTAACATTTTTTAAACATATATTTTTATGCCTATTTTTTTGCAAAAACAATTAGTCCACAGTGGGCCAATTAACTCCAGTCGGCCCACAGTGGGCCGACAGGACCCAATCAGCCCACAGTGGGCCGACAGGGGCCAGTCGGCCAGCTGTGGGCCGACTAGGCCGAGTCGGCCTCCAGCGGGCCGACGGTGTATTATTTTTGAAAAAAAATTACCCAGCGTAATATTTATGAAAATTAATAAAAAAATTATTATTTAAAATATTTTGCACAAGAGCAACATATGAAAAGAGATCATGTTCCATCCATGTATGGATGAACAAATTGATACAGACTGTTTGATATAGAAGTTTCATCTTTAAAAAGATCATCTTATAAATACAAAGACCTACCAAATATCGCAAGCATACCACTGAATATCTTAGGACCAACTTTTACGTAGTGTTACTCTGAATGTCCACAAAATGCAGTGAAGTAATTCCGAGAAAATAAAAATGCACAATTGACCAAAATAATTAACCACTATACTTGATGTAGAAGATGATGAAAGTATAAGTGTGCTGACGGCAGCGCCAAATGAAGCTTAAAGAACACCACCCATACAAGGATTAAAATCTACAACCATACAAACTCAGCTTCAACATGACAACATGTTGAATGTACATTGTAGACCTCCTCTTGCCTGCCGTCTCAATCCTCATGGTATCCTCTCTCGCCTTAATTGGCTTCTCTAATTTTCGTCTTGCCCATGTGTTGCAGCTGGTTCGAGAAAGAAAGAAAACATGAGCTGTTGTGACTTGCAAGGAGCATCAACAAGGAGCTGAGTAGTATTAGTTTATAGAGGAAACCAAGGAATACCAAAGCAATGGTTCAATCACCTTTGAGGCTTTAACAACCGATTAGAATGTGGTCCTTTTGCAAGCGAGCTGGAGCCGTAGAGGATAGGACAATCTGGCCACTTTGAGAGTGGAGAAAACCATAGACCGAGCCTCCTCTTTGCACTCATCTTTCCCATGGGAGTGGACGTGTACGTCCCTTTCCCTCACTTGAGCTTTACTGATACAAGCCACACAAGCTAGTAATGGTGGTTTTCTGATGCACGATGAAGCCGCATCGTTCGTTTTCGCAACGCCCTCAATGCGTGTGAGGTAAAAGAGATACACCTTCAAAACCGGAAATTTACTTGGAGTAACGAGCGAAGTGAGCCAACTTTGAGCAATCTTGATTCCTTCTTTTGCAATGTAGATTGGGACCTTCAGTTCGGCACTCACCTCCTGCACGCTCTTTCCTCATCGCTCTCTGATCATTGTCCTCTCCTCCTTGCTAATGATAAAGGGCCTCCGAGGACCAAGTCATTCCGCTTTGAAAACTTTTGGATCAAAATGCCCAGATTCAAGGAGGTTGTCCAAGGTACTTGGAACCAGGAGGTGAACCATATTGATCCCTATCACATCCTCTTCCAGAAGATGAAAAAGACAAGTCATGTTCTTAGAAAGTGGAGCAAGACGATTTTTGCGCATTCAAAGGTGCAAATTCACATGGCCCTCGAGATCATCCTTCGCTTGGATGTGGCCCAAGAAACCCGACTTTTAAGTGCCGATGAGCGGGACATTCGTAGGAGACTCAAACGCAAGGTGCTTAGTTTATCCGTGCTTGAACGCGCGCGAAAAAGGCAATGTTCAAGAATCACCAACCTCAAAGATGGAGATGCCAACACTCGCTTCTTTCACCTTCGGGTCAATCATAGAAGGCGAAAGAATTTCATTCATCATCTTAAGCACAATAATGGTTGGGTCATCGACCATGAGCACAAGAAGTCCATCATTCAAAACCACTTCAGGGAGGTCACCAAGAGGGGTGTGCCCCGTACCATTGACATCAATGTTGGGGAACGTAGTAGAAATTCAAAATTTTCCTACGTGTCACCAAGATCTATCTATGGAGAAACCAGCAACGAGGGGAAGGAGAGTGCATCTACATACCCTTGTAGATCGCTAAGCGGAAGCGTTCAAGAGAACAGGGTTGAAGGAGTCGTACTCGTCGTGATCCAAATCACCGGAGATCCTAGTGCGAGCGGACGGCACCTCCGCTGTTCAACACACGCACGACAGCCGGTGGCGTCTCCCATGCCTTGATCCAGCAAGGAGAGAGGGAGGGTTGGGGAAGACTCCATCCAGCAGCAAGACAACGGCATGGTGGTGGTGGAGGAGCGTGGCAATCCTGCAGGGCTTCGCCAAGCACCACGGAGAGGAGGAGAAAGAGAGGTAGGGCTGCGCCAACAGGAGAAGAACTTCGTGTGTTGGGCTGCCCCTTTGCCTCCACTATATATAGGGGGAGAGGGGGGGCTGCGCCCCCACCTAGGGTTCCACCCCTAGATCCCATCTAGGGGGCGGCCAAGGGGGGGAGGAGTGCTCCCAAGTCAAGTGGAGGCCCTCCCCCTTAGGGTTTCCCCTCTCCCATGCGCATGGGCCTTGGGGGCTGGTGCCCTGGCCCATTAAGGCTAGGGCGCCTTACAGCCCATGATGCTGTATTGGACGTGGTGGAACATTTTCCGGACCTCCGGACCCTCCGAATCCTCCGAACCTTCTCGAAGCTTCCTGTACAATACCGAAAACCTGAACTTTTCCTAACCCGAACAACAACTTTCCATATATAAATCTTTACCTCCGGACCATTCCGAAACTCCTCGTGACATCCGTGATCTCATCCGGACTCGAACAACATTCGGTAACCACATACAAACTTCCTTATAACCCTAAGCGCCATCGAACCTTAAGTGTGTAGACCCTATGGGTTCGGGAACCATCTTGAGACATGATCGAGACGTTCTCCGGTCAATAACCAACAGCGGGATCTGGATACCCATGTTGGCTCCCACATGTTCCACGATGATCTCATTGGATGAACCATGATGTCAAGGACTCAATCAATCCCGTATACAATTCCCTTTGTCTAGCGGTATTGTACTTGCCCGAGATTCGATCGTCGGTATGTCGATACCTTGTTCAATCTCGTTACCGGCAAGTCTCTTTACTCATTCCGTAACACATCATCCCGTGATCAACCCCTTGGTCACATTGTGCACATTATGATGATGTCCTACCGAGTGGGCCCAGAGATACCTCTCCGTCTGCGGAGTGACAAATCCCGATCTCGATTCGTGCCAACCCAATGTACACTTTCGGAGATACCAGTAGTGCACCTTTATAGCCACCCGATTCGTTGTGACGTTTGGTACACCCAAAGCATTCCTACGGTATCCGGTAGTTGCACAATCTCATGGTCTAAGGAAAAGATACTTGACATTAGAAAATCTTTAGCATACGAACTACACGATCTTTGTGCTAGGCTTAGGATTGGGTCTTGTCCATCACATCATTCTGCTAATGATGTGATCCCGTTATCAACGACATCCAATGTCCATGGTCAAGAAACTGTAACTATCTATTGATCAACGATCTAGTAAACTAGAGGCTTACTAGGGACATGGTGTTGTCTATGTACCCACACATGTATCTGAGTTTCCTATCAATACAATTATAGCATGGATAATAAACGATTATCATGAACAGGGAAATATAATAATAACTGATTTATTATTGCCTCTAGGGCATATTTCCAACAGTCTCCCACTTGCACTAGAGTCAATAATCTTGTTCACATCGCCATGTGATTAACACTCACAGGTCACATCGCCATGTGACCAACATCCAAAGAGTCATAGAATCAATAATCTAGTTCACATCACTATGTGATTAACACTCAATGAGTTCTGGGTTTGATCATGTTTATGCTTGTGAGAGAGGTTGTAGTCATCGGGTTTGCAAAATTCAGATCCCTATGTATTTCGCAAAACTTTATGTCATATCGTAGATGCGGCTACCACGTTCCAATTGGAGCTATTCCAAATTGTTGCTCCATTATACGTATCCGGTATCTCTACTCAGAGCTATCCGGATAGGTGTTAAGCTTGCATCAACGCAACTCTTTATGTCGAACTCTTTATCACCTCCATAATCGAGAAACATATCCTTATTCCTCTAAGGATAATTTTGACCGCTATCCGGTGATCCACTCCTTGATCACCTTTGTACCCTCTTGTCGATATGTAGCAAGGCACATGTCAAAGTGTACACAAGATAGCATACCGTAGAGCCTACGTCTAAGGCATAGGGGACGACCTTCGTCCTTTCTCTTTTCTGCCATGGTCGAGCTTTAACTCTTAACTTCATACCTTACAACCCAGGCAAGAACTCCTTCTTTGGTCGATCCATCTTGAACACCTTCAAGATTATGTCAAGGTATGTGCTCATTTGAAAGTATTATTAAACATTTTGATCTATCTTATAGCTCTTGATGCTTATTGTTCAAGTAGCCTAATCCAGGTTTTCCATTGAAAACACTTTTCAAACAACCCTATATGCTTTCCGAAATTCTACATCATTTCGATCAACAATATGTCAACAACATATACTCATCGAAATTCTATAGTGCTCCCACTCACTTCTTTGGAAATACAAGTTTCTCATAAACTTTGTATAAACCCAAAATCTTTGATCATCTCATCAAAGCGCACATTCCAACTCCGAGATGCTTACTCTAGTCCTTAGAAGGATCGCTGGAGCCAGCATACCTTTTAGCATCCTTAGGATCGAAAAAAAACTTTCTGATTGTATCATATACAATCTTTCCTTACGAAGACTGGTAAGGAAACTCGTTTTGACATCCATCTGCCAGATTTCATAAATGCAGCTAATGCTAACATGATTCTGACGGACTTAAGCATCGCTACGGATGAGAAAATCTCATCGTAGTCAACTCCTTGAACTTGTGAAAACTCTTCGCCACAAGTCGAGCTTCATAGACGGTGACATTACCGTCCACGCACGTCTTCTTCTTAAAGATCCATTTATCTCAATGGCTTGCCGATCATCGGGCAAGTCCACCAAAGTCCATGCTTTGTTACGATACATGGATCCTATCTCGGATTTCATGGCTTCTAACCATTTGTCGGAATATGAGCCCACCATCGCTTCCCCATAGCTCGTAGGTTCATTGTTGTCTAGCAACATGACCTTCAAGACAGGATTATTGTACCACTCAAGTAGTACGCATCCTTGTCCCTCACGAGGCACGGTAGTGACTTGATCCAAAACTTCATGATCACTATCATAAGCTTCTACTTCAATTGGTGTAGGCGCCACAGAACAACTTCACGTGCCCTGCTACACACTTGTTGAAGTGACGGTTCAATAACCTCATCAAGTCTCCACCATCCTCCCACTCAATTCTTTCGAGAGAAACTTTTCCTCGAGAAAGGACCCGTTCTAGAAACAATCACTTTTGCTTCGGATCTGAATTAGGAGGTATACCCAACCATTTTGGGTATCCTATGAAGATGCATTTATCCTTTTGGGTTCGAGCTTATCACGATGAAACTTTTTCACATAAGCGTCGCAGCCCCAAACTTTCAAGAAACGACAACTTAGGTTTCTCTAAACCATAGTTCTCACGGTGTCATCTCAACGGAATTACGTGGTGCCCTATTAAAGTGAGTGCGGTTTTCTCTAATGCCTAACCCATGAACAATAGTGGTAATTTGATAAGAGACATCATGGTACGCACCATATCCAATAGGGTGCAACTATGATGTTCGGACACACCATCACACTATGGTGTTCCAGGCGGTATTAATTGTGAAACAATTTCCACAATGTCTTAATTATGCGTACAAAGCTTGTAACTCAGATACAAATCTCTATGATCATATCGTAGACATTTTATCCTCTTGTCACAATGATCTTCAACTTCACTCTGAAATTACTTGAACCATTCAATAATTCAAACTTGTGTTTCATCAAGTAAATATACTCAACATCTACTCGAATCATCTGTGAAGTAAGAACATAACGATATTCATCAAGATGCCTCAAAGACTCATTGGACTGCACACATCAAAATGTGTTATTTCCAACAAGTTGCTATCTTGTTCCATCTTACCGAAAACGAGGCTTTTCACCATCTTGCCCATGTGGTATGATTTGCATATCTCAAGTGATTCAAAATCAAGTGAGTCCAAACGATCCATCTGCATGGAGTTTCTTCATGCGTATACACCAATAGACATGGTTCGCATGTCTTAAACTTTTCAAAAACGAGCGAGTCCAAAGATCCATCAACATGGAGCTTCTTCATGCGTTTTATACCAATATGACTTACATGGCAGTGCCACAAGTAAGTGGTACCATCATTACTATCTTATATCTTTTGGCATGAAAATGTGTATTACTATGATCGAGATTCAATAAACCATTGCTTTAGGTGCAAGACCATTGAAGGTATCATTCAAATAAACAGAGTAACCATTATTCTCCTTAAATGAATAACCGTATTGCGATAGACATAATCCAATCATGTCTATGCTCAGCGCAAACACCAAATAACAATTATTTAGGTTTAACACCAATCTCGATGGTAGAGGGAGCGTGCGATGCTTGATCACATCAACCTTGGAAACACTTCCAACACATATCGTCAACTCGCCTTTAGCTAGTCTCCGTTTATTCCGTAGCTTTTATTTCGAGTTACTAACACTTAGCAACCGAACCGGTATCTAATACCCTGGTGCTTCTAGGAGTACTAGTAAAGTACACATTAACATAATGTATATCCAATATACTTCTATCGACCTTGCCAGCCTTCTTATCTACCAAGTATCTAGGGTAGTTCTGCTTCAGTGTTTGTTCCCTCATTACAGAAGCACTTAGTCTCGGGTTTGGGTTTAACCTTGGGTTTCTTCACTAGAGCAGCAACTGATTTGCCGTTTCATGAAGTATCCCTTCTTGCCCTTGCCCTTCTTGAAACAAGTGGTTTCATTAACCATCAAAAATTGATGATCCTTCTTGAATTCTACTTTCATGTGTCAAACATGGCTAATATTTCTAGGATCATCTATACCTGATATGTTATAGTTCATCACGAAGCTCTAGCAGCTTGGTGGCAATGATTTTGGAGAAACATCACTATCTCATCAGGAAGATCAACTCCCACTCGATTCAAGTGATTGTTGCACTCAGACAATCTGAGCACAAGCTCAACGATTGGGCTTTTCTCCCTTAGTTTGCAGGCTAAGAAAATCGTCGGAGGTCTTATAACTCTTGATGTGGGCACGAGCCTGAAATCCCAATTTCAGCCTCGAAACATCTCATATGTTCCATGACGTTTCAAAAAACGTCTTTGGTGCCTCAACTCTAAACCGCTTAACCGAACTATCACGCAGCTTATCAAAAGCGTGTATGCCCGATGTTCGCAACATCCACAGCATCGACGCTTTGGGGTTCAAAGACACCGAAGCGGTGCATTAAGGACATAAGCTTTCTTACGTCTGTATAATCGCCATCATCAACTTTCAACTATATTTTCTCTAGGAACATATCTAAAACAAAGTGGAACTAAAGTGAGAGCCTACGACATAATTTGCAAAGATCTTTTGACTATGTTCAGGATAATTGAGTTCATCTCATGAACTCCCACTCAGATAGACATCCCTCTAGTCATCTAAGTGATTACATGATCCGAGTCAACTAGGCCGTGTCCGATCATCACGTGAGACGGACTAGTTATCATCGGTGAACATCTTCATGTTGATCGTATCCTCCATACGACTCATGCTCGACCTTTCGGTCTCTTGTGTTCCGAGGCCATGTATGTACATGCTAGGCTCGTCAAGTTAACCTAAGTGTTTCGCATGTGTAAATCTGGCTTACACCCGTTGTATGTGAACGTAAGAATCTATCACACCCGATCATCACGTGGTGCTTCGAAACGACGAACTTTCGCAACGGTGCACGATTAAGGGAACAATTTCTTGAAATTTTAATGAGGATCATCTTATTTACTACCGTCGTTCTAAGCAAATAAGATGTATAAACATGATAAACATCACATGCAATCAAATAGTGACATGATATGGCCAATATCATTTTTGCTCCTTTTGATCTCCATCTTCGGGGCTCCATGATCATCATCGTCACCGGCATGACACCATGATCTCAATCATCATGATCTCCATCATCGTGTCTCCATGAAGTTGTCTCGCCAACTTATTACTTCTACTACTATGGCTACCGGTTAGCAATAAAGTAAAGTAATTACATGGCGTTGTTCAATGACACGCAGGTCATACAATAAATTAAGACAACTCCTATGGCTCCTGCCGGTTGTCATACTCATCGACATGCATGTCGTGATTCCTATTACAAGAACATGATCAATCTCATACATCACATATCATTCATCACATTCTTCTTGGCCATATCACATCACATAGCATACCCTGCAAAAACAAGTTAGACGTCCTCTAATTGTTGTTTGCATGTTTTACGTGGCTGCTATGGGTTTCTAGCAAGAACGTTTCTTACCTACGCAAAACCACAACATGATATGCCAATTGCTATTTACCCTTCATAAGAACCCTTTTCATCGAATCCGATCCGACTAAAGTGGGAGAGACTGGAACCCGCTAGCCACCTTATGCAACAAGTGTATGTTAGTCGGTGGAACCTGTCTCACGTAAGTGTACGTGTAAGGTCGGTCCGGGCCGCTTCATCCCACAATACCGTCGAAACAAGATTGGACTAGTAACGGTAAGCATATTGAACAAAATCAACGCCCACAACAACTTGTGTTCTACTCGTGCATAGAATCTACGCAATAGACCTAGCTCATGATGCCACTGCTGGGGAACGTAGCAGAAATTCAAAATTTTCCTACGTGTCACCAAGATCTATCTATGGAGAAACCAGCAACGAGGGGAAGGAGAGTGCATCTACATACCCTTGTAGACCGCTAAGCGAAAGCGTTCAAGAGAACAGGGTTGAAGGAGTCGTACTCGTCGTGATCCAAATTACCGGAGATCCTAGTGCTGAACGGACGGCACCTCCGCGTTCAACACACGTACAGCCCGGTGACTGTTGGAAATATGCCCTAGAGGCAATAATAAAAGCATTATTATTATATTTCCTTGTTCATGATAATTGTCTTTTATTCATGCTATAATTGTATTATCCGGAAATCGTAATACACGTGTGAATACATAGACTACAATACGTCCCTAGTAAGCCTCTAGTTGACTAGCTCGTTGGTCAACAGATAGTCATGGTTTCCTGACTATGGACATCAGATGTCGTTGACAACGGGATCACGTCATTAGGAGAATGACGTGATGGACAAGACCCAATCCTAAGCATAGCACAAGATCGTGTAGTTCATTTTGCTAGAGCTTTTCAAATGTCAAGTATCTCTTAGACCATGAGATCGTGTAACTCCCGGATACCGTAGGTGTGCTTTGGGTGTACCAAACGTCACAACGTAACTGGGTGACTATAAAGGTGCACTACAGGTATCTCCGAAAGTGTCTCGGGTTGACACAGATCGAGATCGGATTTGTCACTCCGTGTTACGGAGAGGTATCACTGGGCCCACTCGGTAGTGCATCATCATAATGAGCTCAAAGTGACCAAGTGTCCGGTCACGGGATCATGCATTACGGTCTGAGTAAAGTGACTTGCGGTAACGAGACTGAACGAGGTATTGGGATACCGACGATCGAGTCTCGGGCAAGTAACATACCGATTGACAAAGGGAATAGTATACGGGTTGCTTGAATCCTCCACATCGTGGTTCATCCGATGACAACATCGAGGAGCATGTGGGAGCCAACATGGGTATCCAGATCCCGCTGTTGGTTATTGACCGAGAGCCGTCTCGGTCATGTCTCAGCATGTCTCCGAACCCGTAGGGTCTACACACTTAAGGTTCGGTGGCGCTAGGGTTATTAGGAAGACTTGTATGTGATTACCGAATGTTGTTCGAGTCCGGATGAGATCCCGGACGTCATGAGGAGTTCCGGAACAGTCCGGAGGTAAAGATTTATATATGGGAAGTTGTCAAACGGACACCGGAAAGTTTCGGGGGCCTATCGGTATTGTACCAGGGCCACCGGAAGGGTTCCGAGGGTCCACCGGGAGGGGCCACCCCTCCCGGGGGGCCACATGGGCTGCGTGGGGGCAGGATCCAGCCCTGGTGGGCAGGGCACGCCCCTTGGGCCCTTGCGCCTAGGGGTTGGGGGAACCCTAGAGGGGCGCCCCTTGCTTGGGGGGCAAGTCCCCCTCCCTTGGCCGCCGCCCCTCTAGATGCCATCTAGAGGGGCCGCCCCTTCTCCTTTCCCCTATAAATAGAGGGGTGAGGGAGGGCTGCACACCACAAGCCAAGGCGCAGCCCTCCCTCCCAACACCTCTCCTCCGCCAGACGTGCTTGGCGAAGCCCCTGTCGAAGTCTTCTTTGCACCAACAACACCACGCCGTCGTCTTTGCCGTTGGAGCTGTCTTCCTCAACCTCTCCTTCCTCCTTGCTGGATCAAGAAGGAGGAGACGTCGTCCGTCTGCACGTCGTGTGTTGAACACGGAGGTGCTGTCCGTTCGGCACTTGGTCATCGGTGATCCGAATCACGGCGAAAGTACGACTCCATCATCACCATCCCCTTGAACGCTTCCGCACTCGATCTACAAGTGGTATGTAGATGCAAACTCACTCCCTTGACTCGTTGCTTAGATGAACTCATAGATGGATCTTGGTGAAACCGTAGAAATTTTTTTAATTTTCTCGCAACGCTCCCCAACAAAGGACGCCTCCCATGCCTTGATCCAGCAAGGAGAGAGGGAGAGGTTGGGAAGACTCCATCCAAAGCAGCAGCACAACGGGCGTGGTGGTGGTGGAGGCGTGGCAATCCTGCGAGGCTTCGCCAAGCACCACGGGGAGGAGGAGAAAGAGAGGTAGGGCTGCGCCAACAGGAGAAGAACTTGGTGTGTTGGGCTGCCCCTTGCCTCCACTATATATAGGGGAGAGGGGCTGCGCCCCACCTAGGGTTCCACCCCTAGGGGCGGCCAGCCCTAGATCCCATCTAGGGGCGGCCAAGGGGAGGAGTGCCTCCCAAGTCAAGTGGAGGCCCTCCCCTTAGGGTTTCCCTCTCCCATGCGCATGGGCCTTGGGGCTGGTGCCCCCTGGCCCATTAAGGCTAGGCGCCCCTTACAACCCATGCTGCTGTATTGGACGTGGTGGAACATTTTCCGGACCTCCGGACCCCTCCGAATCCTCCGAACCTTCTCGAAGCTTCCGGTACAATACCGGAAAAACCCGAACTTTTCTAACCCGAACAACAACTTTCCATATATAAATCTTTACCTCCGGACCATTCCGAACTCCTCGTGACGTCCGGGATCTCATCCGGACTCGAACAACATTCGGTAACCACATACAAACTTCATTATAACCCTAGCGTCGCCAGACCTTATGTGTAGACCCTACGGGTTCGGGAACCATGCATACGACCGAGATGTTCTCCGGTCAATAACCAACAGCGGATCTGGATACCCATGTTGGCTCCCACATGTTCCACGATGATCTCATCGGATGAACCACGATGTCAAGGACTCAATCAATCCCGTATACAATTCCCTTTGTCTAGCGGTATTGTACTTGCCCGAGATTCGATCGTCGGTATGTCGATACCTTGTTCAATCTCGTTACCGGCAAGTCTCTTTACTCATTCCGTAACACATCATCTCGTGATCAACCCCTTGGTCACATTGTGCACATTATGATGATGTCCTACCGAAAGGGCCCAGAGATACCTCTCCGTCACACGGAGTGACAAATCCCGCCTCGATTCGTACAACCCAATGCATACACTTTCGGAGATACCAGAGTGCACCTTTATAGCCACCCACATTGCCAGGACGCTTTGGGACACCCAAAGCATTCCTACGGTATCCGGGAGTTGCACAATCTCATGGTCTAAGGAAAATATACTTGACATTAGAAAAGCTTTAGCATACGAACTACACGATCTTTGTGCTAGGCTTAGGATTGGGCCTTGTCCATCACATCATTCTGCTAATGATGTGATCCCGTTAACAACGACATCCAATGTCCATGGTCAAGAAACTGTAACTATGTATTGATCAACGAGCTAGTCAACTAGAGGCTTACTAGGGACATGGTGTCTATGTACCCACACATGTATATGAGTTTCCTATCAATGCAATTATAGCATGGATAATAAACGATTATCATGAACAGGGAAATATAATAATAACTAATTTATTATTGCCTTTAGGGCATATTTCCAACAATCAACTGGGGTAATATCCCGGCCCCCGCTTGCGATCTCTCAGGCCTTGGGGCTGCCTTCTCGGAGGAGGAGGTCAAGAAGGCAATCTTCGATCTACCAAGTGACAAAGCTCCGGGACCGGACGGTTTCACCGGTGCCTTCTTCAAGGAATGTTGGGAGATCATCAAAGGAGACATTATGAATGCGGTCAACCACTACTCGAGCTTGCACATCTCAAACCTCCATTGGCTCAACTCGGCGAACATTGCCCTCATTCCTAAGAAAGATGGGGCGGAGTGCATCTCCGATTTTCGCCCCATTAGTCTTATCCATGCCATTGCGAAGATTATTGCTAAGATGATGGCTTCGCGTCTCGCCCCGCACATGCAAAGTCTTGTCTCAAATGCCCAAAGCGCTTTCATCAAGAAGAGGAGCATCCATGATAATTTCATGTATGTGAGAGGTTTGGCGAGAAAGTTGCATCGCATAGCAGGACTAACTTTGCTCTTCAAGCTCGATATCAAGAAAGCTTTCGACTTGAGATGGGACTTCCTCTTGGATCTTTTAAGGCATCTGGGCTTTCCAAGCAGATTTTATGTTGGGTTTCCGCCCTCCTTTCCACGGCATCGTCGAGGGTTTTGATCAATGGTGTGTTGGGTGATCCGTTGAAGCATGGCCGTGGTCTCAGGCAAGGGGACCCGCTATCCCCCCTGTTGTTCGTTTTGGCGATTGATCCTCTACACCACCTTCTCAACAAAGCCATGGCCCAAGGGCACCTCCAACCTCTATGTGGTAGAGCCACAACCATCCGTGCTTCGCTTTATGCCGATGATGCTGCCATCTTTGTCAAGCCCATCAAAGAGGACGTCCAATTCCTTGCTTCCTCTCTCGCCTCCTTTGGAGAGGTTACCGTTTAGTCACCAATCGCGCCAAAAGCCTCGTGGCCCCTATTCGATGCGAAAACGTTGACCTTGATGATATTCTACATGCTTTCGGCCGTCCGTTCTTCATTCCCGATGAGATACCTTGGACTCCCGCTTTACATCAAGCGTCTCAAGAGGATCCATTTTCAACACCTTGAGGATAAGGTCGGCAAGCTCCCTCCTTGGCGGGGAAAACACGTTGCTAGTCTTGGCGGGCTGTTCTTGTCAAAGCTGTCCTCACTGCCATCGCCATTTACCATATTACGCCTCTTGCTATCCCGGTGGAGGTTCTCAAGAAGATTGACCGTATTCGTCGCGCCTATCTTTGGGCGGGAGCTGATAAGGTCTCCGGTGGGAAATGCAAAGTTAATTGGGACCTTGTTTGCAAGCCAAAGAAACATGGTGGCCTGGGTGTGCTCAATTTGGGCAATTTTTCCAAGGCTCTTAGGCTTCGTGGCTCTGGTTTGAATGGAAAGAGCCCACAAAACCATGGATTGGTATGGGTGCGCCTTATGCAGACGAGGACAGAGATTTGTTTGCGGCTGCCACTCATCACACGGTTGGCAATGGGCGTCTTGCCGGATTCTGGAACTCCTCTTGGCTGAATGGTTTGCGCCAGCGTGACATTGCGCTGACATCTTTGTTCTATCTAAAAGAAAAACTGCTCGGTCCAACAAGCTTTATCTAACAACACTTGAATCTCTCACATTGACATCTCCAATGGCCTAACCCTCGACCACGTCCAACAGTTCACCCACCTTTGGGAAAAGGTTGCTCAGGTCATTCTTGCTGAGGATATGGAGGATTCCATTATTTGGAAGTTCACCAAGGACGACATGTACTCTTCCTCCTCGGCTTATAAGGCGCAATTTGAGGGCCTTACTACGTCGGACATGATCCATTCAGTGTGGAAGGTGTGGGCTCCTCCGAGGTGCAAATTTTTCGCTTGGCTTGCTCTTCAAAATAGGATTTAGACTTCAGATCGCCTTCTTCGTCGTGGATGGCCCAACTGCGGTCTTTGCCCACTTTGCAAGCAAAGTCGAGAATCAGCAGCCCACCTTCTGCTCCAATGTCGTTTTACCCTTCAAGGTGGAATGATATCCTCCAATGGCTTGGCATGCATCACATCAATACCGCTGCTTGGATGACGAGGGGCTCGGTGAAGCAATGGTGGACCGGGAACATTCATATTCGTAGCGAATCCCCCAAGGCGCTTGCTTCGCTGATGATGCTCATCTCCTGGGAGATTTGGTCGGAGCGCAATGCTAGAATCTTCCGCAACACGGTCTCTCCTTCGGTGGTCCTTATTAATGGATTGAAGAGGAGATGTCTCTTTGGGCTTTGGCGGGCGCCAAGCATTTGAGTATTGTAATGGCGCGAGAGTAGTTCTTTCTTTTCTTGCCGCTATGTGGCATTGTCTAAACCTTCTTCCTTAATCAATGAAATGGCAAATCTTTTGCCTTGTTTAAAAAAAAATGAAGCTGGATGACTTCCCCCGGTTATTGTCGCGTGAGATCCTAGCAAACGTAGGCATCCTTGATGGCATCGCAGCCCCGCAACCTTAGGGCTGAGACACGCGCGTCGTCTGGCCACCGCCTCTCCGCCACCTCGGCACACTGATGCGTGCGCTGTCCCCTATAGCATAAAGGCCCAAGGACCTCAAACACCACCGCCGCAGCTGCTCTGCGTTCATTGTGTCCCGGCCGCCCCGCGCCATTCCAAGAGAGATGGTCAAGAGGAGAGAGATGACGTAGACTTGGGAAGAGGATATGAATGGGTACCTCACGTCGGCCTCTGATGCACCATAAGCATAAGCATGTCGTCGTTGCTATTCCGGCTCCGCTCGGCCTGTCACATCGCCACAGGAGAATACAGCAGAGCAAAGGCTGGACGAATTTTGAGAAAGATAGAAACGGAGGATACAGCAGAGCAAAGGCTCGACGCACAGCAGCATGTGTCCCTAGCGAAGCTGCAGCACTACACAACAACACACACACACATTATGTACAATTCATCGCGTCGCGACTCCACACGCACAATCAATACGGCACGGGCACGGGCACGGGCACGGGCACGATCGATCAGCTCACGCCAGGTCGTTCTGCGGCGTCCACGGCACGGGCACCACGCTGGCGCTGGCGCCGGCGCCGCCCATCTCCTCGTCCTCCACGTCCGTGGCCACCGGCGGCCTCGCTCTGGGGTCGAACCTCTTGCTGGCCGGGTTCGTCGCCGGGTCGTACCTCTTGATCACCAGCACGGACGCCGACGTCTTGAACTCCGGCGACGCCAGGTAGCTGCCCACGGGGCCCAGCTCCTCGGGCCTCTCCACCAGCGGCTCCGTCGGCGGCATCCTCCCCACCACGAACATGTTGGACTTGGACAGCGAGTTGATCGCCTGGAGCACCTCCTCCTTGGCCGACGCCTCTACGTCCTCGTACATCGCCGACCCGTCCTTCTTCACGGCCTCGACCTTGCCCTTGAACGCCTCTACCGCCGCCTCGTCGGCTGCCTCGTCGGACGATGGGCGGCTGGGCCGGAAGCGCGTCACGGTGACGGCGACGCCAGGGTGCTCCGACATGCGCGTCGCGTACGCCAGCGCCTCGCGGTCGTCCGCCCCGCCGAAGAAGAGCATGGCCACCGAGAACTCCACGTTCTTGGCGGCGACCTGGGAGTGGCCGCCGAGGCCGCGGTCGACGAGGATGGCGACGGAGCAGGGCGCGGCCCGGAGCACGCGCTTGTTGACGGCGTGGTACTGGGAGCCGAGCGAGTGGAAGGAGCCGTCGTGCTGGGGCAGCTTGTGGTAGGGCATGATGACGATGGCGGCCCGCTTCTCGGCGGCGCTGTCGATGACGTCCCGGTGGATGGTCTCGAGGTCCGAGATGGCCGTCATGGGCTTCACCCTCACGGCGCTCAGCTGCTGGAACGCCTCGAAGGCCACCACCATCTGCTCCGTCTTGTCCCCGCTGTTGAAGAAGGGCATGGCGTTGCGGCGCGTGCGGTGCACCATGGAGATCGCCGACGACCGCTCCGAGAGCTCCACCAGGTGCATGGCGTACATGGCGAGGCGGTGCCGCCCCGTGCCCCGCGTCGACTCCACGAGGTTGAGCAGCGTGGGGATGTTGCGGTTGCTGTGGAAGCAGGCGAGCACGCGCAGCTCGCTGTCCGCGTCCGCCGGTGCGCCCGCCTCCACGGTGCGGCGCTTGTACGGCGCCGACGGCCGCGCCGGCTTGTAGATGGCCATGACGATCGGCGTGGTGATGAAGGTGGTGAAGAGGGCCATGAGCACCATGATGGCGAACGACTCGTCGTTGAGCACCTTGCGGTCCCTGCCGATGTTGAGCACGATGAGCTCCACGAGCCCCTTGGTGTTCATGAGGAACCCCAACGTGACGGCCTCCCTGACGGGGATCTTGACGCACAGCGACGCGATCACCGTCCCACCGATCTTGCCGAGGCAGGCATTGATGATAACGAGCACGAGGAGGCCCCACGACTTGGCTCCCCGTATAGTGGCCACGTCCGTCTTGAGGCCGCTGGAGACGAAGTAGAGCGGGAGGAAGAGGCCCGAGATGAGGTCCTCCACCTTCTCGATGAGCACGCCGGCGAACGGCCCGTCCTTGGGGACGACGATGCCGACCATGAACGCGCCGAACAGCGCGTGGATGCCGATGACGTCGGTGACGAAGCCAGCAGCGAGCACGATGGCGAGGGTGGCACAAATGTACACCTCCTTGACCGGCTCACCCTCGGGAGACCGGTGCGCCATCCACGCCAACAACGGCCGGAGGAGAACGCAAACGGCGATGACAAAGCCGGTAGCGGTGAGGAGCACCCAGAGCGAGATGATCGGCGAGCCGTCTCCAGAGAGGGCAACGGCGAGCGCCAAGAGGATCCAGGCGGCGACGTCATTGACCGCCGCGGCGGACATGGCCATGCGGCCCATGTCAGTTGTAAGTAGCTTCAGCTCGGCCAGGATGCGGGCGAGCACCGGGAAGGCGGTGATGGAGAGCGCGACGCCCATGAAGACGAGGAACGGCCCCTGCGGAGCGCCCTTGACAATGGTGGCACGGAACGCGAACGACGTGCCGATGCCGAGCGCGAACGGTAGGGAGATGCCGGCGAGCGCGATGGCGAGGGCCTTCTTGCCGGTGCGACGAATGGCGGCGATGTCGAGCTCGAGGCCGACGAGGAACAGGAAGAAGAGCAGGCCGAGGTTGGCCAGCGTGTCCAGCACCGGCAGGCTCTTGTCCGGGAAGACGGCGTGCAAGAACTTGCTGCTCCGGCCCAGCGCCGACGGGCCCAGCAGGACTCCACCCTGCATCAACCATGCACACATGCCATTTCAGTAAACAGGCCCAAATCATTCATTGGTTGATCCCCCGTTTCGGAAAAAACTTTGGTTGATCCCGAGCGCTGGAGACAGTTCTGGTTGCCTCATTTTTTAACAAAATGGGCCAGAGAGAAACCCTTTAAAAAATATATATTATTAGGGCGTTCAAGAGTCCTGGCAAGTCGGCAACTTAATTATACAAAATTACTAGCATGTGTCCATAGGAGGTTGTTATTACAAGTTATTAGCACATGTCTTATGAGTAAGTTTGCTTAAGCAAATGTTCTGTAAGTCAATGACAACTAGGTAGCCAGCAAGCATATCTTTCTACCAACAATAATGCATTTAACAAGTCACCTTGCTTGTTCCACATTTCTCACTGCTGGTACATACCCTCAGTTTAGCCCGTGTCTTTGACTTCTATTCTCTCTGTTTCAAAATATTTGTCGGTTTTAGCTTAGTTTAAACTAAAACCTAGTTCAGTTTGAACTAAAACCGAATGGAGGGTAGGGGTCCTCCGATCTCTGCAAGTCCATGCCGTGTTAGGGGTCCTCCGATCTCTGCAAGTCCATGCCGTGTTAGGGGTCCTCCGATCTCTGCAAGTATATCTAGCTGGCAGTTGGCAGTACTTTCTCTTGCTTAAGCAAGGTGCAGTTGCAAGTCAATCACAGCTAGCTAGGTAATAGTAATAGCCAGCAAGCACATCTTTCTACTAACAATAATGCACTTAACAAACCACGTCGCTTTATCCACATTTCTTACTGCAGGTGGATTAGATACCCTTCGTTTAGCCCGTGTCTTTGACTACTAGTAGTAGTTGTTGAGCAAGGCAAGCAACAAAAGCAAGTCATAACCTGGCCGTGACTGTGAACAATTAATGGCCAAAAACATGTCCATGTTCTTTCATTGACCAATTCTAAGTGTACAACTAATAACAGGCGATGCTTTTTTAATTTCCAAAATAAGAGGGTGCTATGTATGCATGTGTTGTGAACTCCCAACAGAATTAAGGTGCGGTGCGGGGAGGTCGTGCAGGTCAGCATGTTGATTTCAGTGCCCGTTTCAAACATAGAAACAGACAAACGGGCCATTGACTTGCAGATCGCCAAGCACAATGAGATCTCTACATCTCAACGTCGTCACCAGCAAAGCACATTTCAACGCCGACCCCCGCCGCGCACGAGCAGGCCACTTTCCGCCGGAACTGAAGGTCGTTAAACAGCTCCTCAGCACTGTTTGCTGCTGACAGCAAAGAGGCTGCTTGCTAGCGCGCATATATACATGGTGAGAATCACGGAAGATTTCATAACCGCAACCAAGCTGTGATCGGAGATCGCATGCTGATGATATCTTATCTTCTTCCGGTGTCCCCCCGGTCGATCGATCGGGAAGAGCCCATCCGGGGGAGTTGGGATACGGCCACGTGAGCAGCAAGGCACTGTCCGTAGGTTCCCTTTGTTTCGGCGAAACTGAAATGCTCCCACTCCATCGGATTGATTAATTAGCCTTCACAGTAGCGGTGGCTAATTTTGGACAGTACTGAATCGATCCTACTACACATCTTAACCCCGGCGATGATGCCAAACATGGTAATTAACAAGTGCTCCCTCTGTCCCGAATTACGTATTCGTGACATGAATGGATGTATCTATAACTAAAATACATCTAGATACATTTATTTTCACGACAAGTAATTCCGGACGACAGGACATGCATACCAAATCAGCATGGGTTCTTTCAGAAACTCATCGGCCCTGCAAGTTTGAACAGGGTCCGCATGCAGTTTCCTCCCCGAAGCCGTCCATTTCCATGGCGACGGAAATGGGTGTTCTGTTTCATTTCCTCCTTGGCTGTTTTCCCTTACGTGTGCGTTGGAATCTAGTTGATGGAACTCGATCTAATTCCCCTCAAATCTGATTACCATTTCCTGTTCTTATATTTTGTTCACAATGAAACTCAGAGCTGTCCCAAATGACGGGTTTCTGTACATCGATTCGATTCCCGAATATGCTTACTTTTATTTATTCTGACCTTCTTAACTTGGAGTCGTTGGTAGCAATTACTTAACCTAGAGTTAGTAGCAATCCATTTTTTTTCTATAATGAAGCTCAGAGCTGCTAGATGCTGTCGCAGGTACGTATAACGAATTTCCCGAATATACTCTTAATTTTATTCTGACCTTGTTAACCTAGAGTTGGTACGTAGCAACCAATTTAGTAGCCGCGTGCCCCCACAAAATCCAATACTGAGTCCAGGCTGACTGTCTCCATCACGTACTAGAAACAAAGAAAGGGGATCGAGCGATGGCATGAGAGCGACGGGAAGGGAGGACTCGTCTGCCCCGTCGTCGCTTCCAGCTTCCTGCGGCCAGTGCCACCCCCTCCCTACCCCCGATTTTTCTAATCGACCAGTCAAAGCGGACTGCCGGCAGAACGTGACGCGCGTCTCCCTCGCGCTTTCGGAGGTTGGTCCAGACGTACGCCCGTGCACGCCGCGGCCGGAGAAAATTCGGCAGCGGACCGGCTGCTTGGATTCTTCTCGGAGGACCCGCGCGTCGCCGGCAAAAGCGCGGACGGGGCCGGGCATGCAAGCACGCGCGGACGGCGCGGAACGAACTAGCCGGGGAATTAAAACCCTAGCTGTCTACCACGCCACCGCTGTCGAATCGAATCGGCCGGCGAGGCGGCGAGCGAAAATCAAATTGCGTGCACGTACAGGTAATAATTAGATGAAGGGAGGCGGCGGGATGAGAAGGAGGGGAATGACGGGGGCTTACGATGATCTCGGCGATGACGCGCGGCTGGCGGAGCGGGCGGAGCACGTAGGCGAGGCCCCGGGTGACGACGACGACGAGGCAGATCTGCAGGATGGCCAGCGGCAGCGCGTAGTCCAGCGGGTTGTCGCCCTGGAACGCCCCGTGCGACGTCGCCTGCATCGGCGCCGCGCACACCCCCGCCCCCGCCGCCGCGTGACCCGCCATGGATGCCAACCACCTCCCTCCTCTCCACTCTCTCCGCGCCGCCTCGCTCGACCAACCCGGGCTTGGGGTTTAAATGTGCCGCCCGATCGATCGAGCTCTCCCAACGGCACGGATCTCTATGCGCGCTCGCCGTTGGACGGTTTGGTTCGGTTTGGGCTGGCCGCTATATATAGATCCCCGACGGGCCGCCACGTCAGCGCCCCGCCTCGCGAGTGATCCAGGGGGTGTGTACGCGACGCTACGTACCCACGCCGCATGAGGAAGCGGCCCACCCCTTCGCGTTTCCGACCCCCCAGCAACTCAACTCTAGCCACCCATCCATCTCAAAAGAATCTCTAGTAAGAGCATCTACAACCGCAACCAGCAAATTCGGGCTCATTGACCGAACACTCCTCAACTCCTATCATCCACGTTCACGTATCTCATATTCGATACCCTATAATTCATACTATAGCATGCAACGTAGAAGTAAACAATGTAGATCATCAAGTAGACATAGAATCGGACATAGAAATGCATATTTCGATCACCGATGGATGTCCGACGACTCGGACGACCCTCCACCAGCCGCCGCCACCTACAACTGCCGAGGGCTCATCATCCTCTCCGACACCTCCGTTTCAACCGCCCCCCGTCCTACTGCCGCTTCAGTTTCGCGAGCCGAGTCGGCCTCTGACACCCGCCTCACGCTCAAACTGTTCAATGGCAACCCGAAGCGCCTTGGCGTTCTTTCGGCGGAGCAGCCGCGCGTCCTTCTCCGCGGTCGTAAGCGACCCGCGGCAGACACAATCGAGAAGCCCTGCATCCTCGTTGGGCTCCGCCTGCATCCCGCGGCGACGACGCACGGACTGCTACGCCTTCTTTCTCTTCCTTTCCCGCTGCCTCTCGCGATCGATTCGGGGGGAGTGTGCGCTACGCTACCTAGCTACGGCCCCTCTGCGTTTCCGACCCCCAGCAACTCTTATTTTTTTCTTTTGCGGGAGGACCCCCAGCAACTCAATTCTACTCACCCATCATTTCAAAAAAAAAAACCCCGTAGTCACCCATGCACACACATTGTGCCAGCAGGTGAACAGAACAGATCAAAACAGACAGATAAATCAACAACAGCATGAACAGGATCCCTGCCTGGTCGAGAGTATTTTAGGCCAATAATGCACGCATCAAACACGGCGGAGAGTTGACATTCTTCCTCTGATCGAAAATTGTTGACATCACCGATGATATATTAGCGCCACGGGATTCCGCTGTTGCACTGTGGTTGGAGGAGAAAGTGGATAGACATGCATGAAAAAGTCGTTCGTTCGTTCCTTCATCCGTTCCGTGGCCGGCCGACTGATGTAGTAGCAGTGCCACAGTTGGACTCCGAGGAATCAAGGGCGTACAAAAAAGAAAGAGAGGATATACATGCATGAAGAAGTCTTGGGTTCATCCATGGCCGACTGATGTAGTAATATTAGCACAAGAATCACGGACACAAAAATAATTGATGTCTGACTACCTGCTCACTTATTTCACGGATAAGATGAAGTCGTATACCCTAGTCAGCGGTTCTTGGGATTTTATGTGTGTGTGTGCGCGCGCGCGCGCAGAATACGGTTCTTTGGATTTTAAACGGGCCAAACCGTTGGTTTTCAACCCTCTCAAGATAAACCGCAAAAACTCTATTCATTCAACCCTCACAAGATGAGATAGACCGCAAAACTCTATTCATTCAATCCTCAGAAGATAGACCGCAAATGCTCTATTCATTCAGTCCTCAAGCCTTTTCAAATAAAAATAAAAATAATTCAGCCCCCAAAATACCAAAATAACATAGTCAGTATGTGCAATTGCACACTGTTGCTTGGATGTGAAATCGCAACTAGCCGTGTTTTAGCCGAACCAGAAAGCATTATGTTAGCTATTGTTTACAGTAATACCAATGGCAAAAGGAAACACAGTTGCTCACAAAGCCGGGGGAATCAAGGGCATGTATTTTTTTTAACAAAATGTGTGCATAACAAATATATGCAAAAAAAAGTATAAAAAATACAAAACAAATATACTGATCTATGTGCACATGATGCAAGGATGATAAAGACATTGTTCAGTGTTCTCGCAAATTTATGTGCACATGCATGATGCAAGGATGGATGCTTGAGTTTAGATATTAGGTTTGCATGCATAAAATTTAAAAGGTTTTCACCCGCAATTTTTTTTAAATGGTTTTGAAAACCTATGTGCATGTGCATTACATTTAAACATGTAAACTTGCGCAAATTCATGAAAACATCTGATCAAATCTGTCCTACATAGAAAATGATCCTTTTTAAAATGCTAGTTTTTATAACTTCTGGAGAACGCTATGTATATGGTGTAATAAGAAAGCAAACATTTTTTCTCAAAAAAGAATAAGAAAAATAGGAAAGAAACATTCAACCACAAATTATAGCAAAGCTCATGAGAAAATCGTACACATATACGTATACATCCATCAGTTGTCTGTTTTTTTTTTGCGGGAAAAGAATTGTATTACTCAATGATCAAGTTCTTACAATCATCACGGACAATCCTCAACACTTCCTCCGGGCCCGATCCAACCCAAGTAATGGTTCGGCCTTCATATCTAGCGAAACTAGCAAGTTTATCACTAGCTTTATTTTGGCTACAGATACAAGAGTAATACAAAACTTTCTAAGACTTAACAGGTACTTGATCTCACCCACCAATGGGGCATAAACTGAGCGGTCCATCTCCTCACAAGAAATCATAGACACTGCATTGCTCGAATCCATCTCAACTTCAACTGGTAGCTCCGACCGCTGGATTGCAAAGGATAAACCTTCCATGCATGCACACAGCTCTGCCTCCAATGCATCTCTACAAGAGAACAAGGTTCTGCATGATGAGAAAATTATCGCTCCAGCGTTATCTCGCAGGATCATCCCGGCTCCGGCTCCACCTGATTCAGCAAAGGAACCATCTGTATTTAATTTTACCTAGCCCCTTTTGGGTGGCTTCCACGATGTATCTTGTACAGGCTTCTTCATATGTTGCTCCGCACCACCAATGATTATGCTTCCTTTCCCTTTTGCTGGATCCCAACAGCCACCAACCCGGATCCCAATTAGTTCATCCAGGTACCTCTGGAGGAAACGAACTGACACTGCCATTGGAGGGACCGGTTTGGCATGTGTAACCTCATTGCGTATGAACCAGCATCTCCAGAAAATTAGTAGTATCATGCATCGCTGAGTATCACCCAGTTGGCCAAGTGCATTGAGGAGCCATTCCTTTCCCGAATTTTGAAATGATACCAGGTCGGGAATCTGCCATATGGTGGACATCTGCTCATATAAGTCCCGCCCCAGCTGACACCTTATAAAAGGGTGGAAATTATCTTCTTCCTCCATGCCACAGACAGGGCATGTACTACTCAGCTCTAGACCAATCCTGTATTTATTCTTCCAAGTGGGCTGTGAATCGATTGACAATCTCCATGCAAAGTTTTGAATTGTAGGGGGAACGTTGCACTTCCATATATATTGCCAACATGAACGATTACCGTCCGGTGACGTACTAGACGCTACAGCAGTAGCTCTGTTAGCCTCCTCGAAAGCTAGGTTATACGCCGACTTGACCGTAAACCTGCCATGCTTCTCCGGACCCCATGCAATAACGTCGTCCCCAAGCCTAGGGGATGCTCTAATTTTTAAAATTTCCTCCACATCCGCTGGTACAAAGAAACATTGCAGCACCTCCAAGTTCCATGATCCATTCTCATTCAGTAATCCAGCCACGAATCGAATGCGACACCGGCCACGTTGCGATACTGGTTTGTAAGAGAATAGTCTCGGGATCCAGTTATATCTCCACACCCTAATATTGCGCCCATTCCCAACTCTCCATATCAAACCTTTCTTCAAAAGATCAAGACCATGAGATATCGCCAGCCATGAAGAGGAAGCATTGCCTGAAAATACCGTGTCCTCCAAACAGCCACTGGGGTAATATCTCGCCTTTAGAACTTGCGCGCACAAACTTTCAGGTTTCATCAACAGACGCCACGCCTGCCGGTCCAGCAAAGCTTGATTGAACATCCGAAAGTCCCGAAAACCAGCCCCCCCTTTGTTCTTAGGCTGTAACAGGTGATCCCATCCTCTCCAGTGGACTTTCCTCTTTCCTATACTAGAACCCCAATAGAAATTCCGTACAATTCGTGTTAAATCATCACACACAGAAAAAGGTAGCTTGAAAACCCCCATGATGTAAGTTGGCAATGCTTGTGCTACTGCTTTGATCAAGACCTCTCTTCCTGGTTGCGCCAAAAGGCCATCACCCCATTGAATCAGACGCTTGGTCAAACTCGTTTGAAGATTCTGAAACTTCCCCTTGGACATGCGCCCCTCAGGGGTTGGGAGACCCAAATTTTTTCTTCAAACACCGTCGAAGTGACATTCAGAACATCTCGAACTTGCTCCTGTACCATCCCTGGACAAGCAGCACCAAAAAATATTGAGCATTTAGCAAAGTTCAAACTTTGCCCCGTTGCACTTTCATACATGAGCAAAGCTGCCTTCACATTCTCTGCTTGTTCACTAGTAGCCTCAAAAAACAGCAAGGTATCATCAGCAAATAACAAATGTGATATACCCGGAGCCCGTCTGTAAACTCTCAATGGTGTTATACTACCAGTTGCAACCTTACTCTTTAAGATTGCTGATAACCCACCCGCAATAAACAAAAATAGGAATGGAGACAGAGGGTCGCCTTGCCGAAGCCCACGCGACGGTGCAAATGAATCCAAGAGGGTCCTGTTTAATTTAACACGATACCTCACCGATGTGACACAAGTCATAATCCAGTCAATCCATCGTTGAGTGAAACCCCGCTTTTGCATCACCTGCTCCAAGAAAACCCAATCCACTCTGTCATAAGCTTTTGATAAGTCTAGCTTGTATGCACAAAAACTCTTAGTAGGATCCTTCTCCTGTTTGATGTAATGTAAACATTCAAAGGCCACAAGAGCATTATCTATGATCATCCTGCCTGGCACAAAGGCACTCTGTTCCGGAGAAACCAAAGAGTCTAGGAGAGGCCTAAGCCGATTCACCAAACACTTCGAAATCACCTTATAGATTACATTACAGAGGCTAATAGGTCTATAATCAGAAATCTTTGCAGGGTTAGAAATTTTAGGAATCAGAACAATGGATGTAGAGTTTACCCCTTCTGGCATAATTCCACTGACAAAAAAGTCCTTAACCGCTGCAATCACGTCATCTCTGACAATGCTCCAATTCCACTGAAAAAACCTTGCAGGAAAGCCATCTGGCCCCGGTGCCTTAAGTGGCCCAATTTGGAACATTGCGTCTGATATCTCCTTATCAGAAAAAGCCGCACATAATTTAGCATTATCCTCCTCCGTCACCATTTGTTCCAAAAGATCCAGAACCGGGCCAGCATCAAGAGTTGCATCCGCTGTGAAGATCTCATGAAAATAACTATTTGCAATCTCGCTCATCGCTGCAAATTCTGAATGCATCACGCCACTACAAGAAATATGGCAACTTGTGACCTTGACTATTGGTCACTGAAAGGTCATTGTTTTTCATTTGCGACCTTTTTTGACCAAAAACAGAAGGTCAAAAGCTGAGGGTTGTTAACTGACTATAAGAACCTTCTCTGTGAGAAGGTCGTGGACGTTTACGACCAAAATATTCCTACTGTGGCGTTTTGGTCACTAGCAACCTCCCCAGGCCACGTAGGCATCCAACGTAGCAAGCTGATGTGGCACAAGATTCAGCCCGGTCCAATTAGGTGTTTTACATGGGCCGAGCCCATTAATTCAGCCCATTTATTATTTGGCCAAACCCAATAAATCAGCCTATTTTTTATTTTCTTTCCTGGTAATTTTGGTCAGCCACATGGGCCAAGCCCAACAATTCAATCTTTTATTTTGCTACGACGTGGGCTTTTGGGCTCTAGAGTTTCAGATTTTATTTTTTTCAAGATAAGGGTCCACTAGTATAATGGGTCCCAATTGTCGTGTTCTAATAAGTAGGTCCCAGTTGTCGTGGATTATATTCCTCATATTTCAGCGATCCAATAAATATTTACACAATGCTTCAAACAGAGCACAACAAAATATCATGAAAACATAGTTCACGTCATGAATATAATCAAACAGAGCCAAACTTGGCACATTACAGTCAAACATGGTTCACATCAGAACTAGTTCACATCAGGTAACACAACTAAAAAATCAGAAAAAAAACCAAGCTATCTAAGTATAACTAGCTCCAATAAGCTAGAACTCTATGTTTCTCCCAACTTCTTCGTCCTGGAGCTCACGGCGAAACATGAATGAAGGACAGCATCTGCAAGTTATCAAACAAAACTGTTAGGAACAAAATAAAGGCAAATCTAACAGACATTAACTTGTAGGCAGTCTGTGCATAAATAAGAGTAAAACAAGCAAAACGAGGCAAAATCAGTGAATACTAGTAACTAACAGCAGCGAGTAAAAACTACTCCAATCACATCAGGTTTACAATCCTATTAAATCCGACATTTTTATCATTTTTATCATTTAAGCATGGAATGATTTGATTCAAGAGTACAGACTTGCTACACTATACAGAGGTAATTCAAGACAAGTTAACATAGGAAGTTGACAAAATAAACATAAACAGGTGCAAATCAGTTAATTGAACATTCTGAACATCCAGTAAAAGAAGTAATTCAAGACAAGTTAATTTGTTGTCACAGTAGAATTCTCCTACACGCTCTGCATCCGCAAAGAAAGTTCAACATCCTTCCCTTGGTAGTACTCAAATCTGTTGGGGAACGTTGCAGAAAATTAAAAATTTTCTACGGTTTCACCAAGATCCATTTATGAGTTCATCTAAGCAACGAGTCATGGGAGAGAGATTGCATCTACATACCACTTGTAGATCGCGTGCGGAAGCGTTCACTAGAACGTGGATGATGGAGTCGTACTCGCCGTGATCCAAATCACCGATGACCGAGTGCCGAACGGACGGCACCTCCGCATTCAACACACGTACGGAGCGGATGACGTCTCCTCCTTCTTGATCTAGCAAGGGGAAAGGAGAGGTTGAGGAAGATGGCTCCAGCAGCAGCACGACGGCGTGGTGGTGGTGGAGCAGCAGTACTCCGGCAGGGCTTCGCCAAGCTCGTGACGGAGGAGGAAGAGGTGTAGCAGGGGAGGGAGGCGCCAGAACTTCAGGATGCGGCTGCCCCTCCCTCCCTTTATATAGGCCCTGTGGTGCCGCCCCTGGAGATCTGATCTCCAGTGGGGCGGCGGCCAGTGGAGTGCCCCCAAGGCAAGTGGGCGTCCCCCACCCTAGGGTTTCAACCCTAGGCGCGGGGGTTGGGCCAAGGCGCACCAGCCCACTATGGGCTGGTTCCTCCCCACTTCAGCCCATGGGGCCCTCCGGGATGGGTGGCCCCACCGGTGGACCCCGGGACCCTTCCGGTGGTCCCGGTACAATACGGTGACCCCGAAACTTTCCCGATGGCGAATCAACACTTCCTATATATAATTCTTTACCTCCGACCATTCTCGAACTCCTCGTGACGTCCGGGATCTCATCCGGGACTCCAACAACATTCGGTTTACTGCATACTCATATTCATACAACCCTAAGCGTCACCGAACCTTAAGTGTGTAGACCCTACGGGTTCGGGAGACACGTAGACATGACCGAGACGGCTCTCGGGCAATAACCAACAGCGGATCTGGATACCCATGTTGGCTCCCACATGCTCCTCGATGATCTCATCGGATGAACCACGATGTCGAGGATTCAAATAACCCGTATACAATTCCCTTTGTCAATCGGTATGTTACTTGCCCGAGATTCGATCGTCGGTATCCCAATACCTCGTTCAATCTCGTTACCGGCAAGTCACTTTACTCGTAGTAATGCATGATCCCGTGACTGCACACTTGGTCACTTTGAGCCCATTATGATGATGCACTACCGAAAGTGGGCCTAGTGATACCTCTCCGTGTCTGGAGTGACAAATCGATCTCGATCCGTGTCAACCCAATGTACACTTTCGGAGATACCGTAGTGTACCTTTATAGTCACCCGATTACGTTGTGACGCTTGGTACACCCAAAGCACTCCTACGGTATCCGGGAGTTACACGATCTCATGGTCTAAGGAAGAGATACTTGACATTGGAAAAGCTCTAGCAAAACGAACTACACGATCTTGTGCTATGCTTAGGAATGGGTCTTGTCCATCACATCATTCTCCTAATGATGTGATCCCGTTATCAATGACATCCAATGTCCATAGTCGAAACCATGACTATCTATTGATCAACGAGCTAGTCAACTAGAGGATCACTAGGGACATATTGTGGTCTATGTATTCACACGTGTATTACGATTTCCGGATAATACAATTATAGCATGAATAAAAGACAATTATCATGAACAAGGAAATATAATAATAATCCTTTTATTATTGCCTCTAGGGCATATTTCCAACAGTCTCCCACTTGCACTAGAGTCAATAATCTAGTTACATTGTGATGAATCGAACACCCATAGAGTCTTTGGTGTTGATCATGTTTTGCCCATGGAAGAGGTTTAGTCAACGGATCTGCGACATTCAGATCCGTATGCACTTTGCAAATTTCTATGTCTCCATCTTGAACATTTTCACGAATGGAGTTGAAGCGACGCTTGATGTGCTCGGTCTTCTTGTGAAACCTGGGCTCCTTGGCAAGTGCAATAGCTCCGGTGTTGTCACGTAAGAGTTTGATCGGCCCCGACGCATTGGGTATGACTCCTAGGTCGGTGATGAACTCCTTCACCCATATTGCTTCATGTGCTGCCTCCGAGGCTGCCATGTACTCCGCTTCACATGTAGATCCCGCCATGACGCTCTGCTTGCAGCTGCACTAGCTTACTGCTCCACCATTCAACATATACACGTATCCGGTTTGTGACTTAGAGTCATCCGTATCTGTGTCGAAGCTAGCGTTGACGTAACCCTTTACGACGAGCTCTTCGTCACCTCCATAAACGAGAAACATGTCCTTTGTCCTTTTCAGGTACTTCAGGATATTCTTGACCGCTGTCCGGTGTTCCTTGTCGGGATTACTTTGGTACCTTCCTACCAAACTTACGGCAAGGTTTACATCAGGTCTGGTACACAGCATGGCATACATAATAGATCCTATGGCCGAGGCATAGGGGATGACGCTCATCTCTTTTTTATCTTTTTTTGTGGTCGGGCATTGAGCCGAGCTCAATCTCACACCTTGCAGTACAGGCAAGAACCCTTTCTTGGACTGATCCATGTTGAACTTCTTCAAAATCTTATCAAGGTATGTGCTTTGTGAAAGACCTATGAGGCGTCTCGATCTATCTCTATAGATCTTGATGCCTAATATATAAGCAGCTTCTCCAAGGTCCTTCATTGAAAAACTTTTATTCAAGTAGGCCTTAATGTTGTCCAAGAGTTCTATATCATTTCCCATCAAAAGTATGTCATCTACATATAATATGAGAAATGCTACAGAGCTCCCACTCACTTTCTTGTAAACGCAGGCTTCTCCATAAGTCAAGATAAACCCAAACGCTTTGATCATCTCATCAAAGCGAATGTTCCAACTCCGAGATGCTTGCACCAGCCCATAAATGGATCGCTGGAGCTTGCATACCTTGTTAGCATTCTTAGGGTCGACAAAACCTTCCGGCTGCATCATATACAGCTCTTCCTTAAGATAACCATTAAGGAACGCTGTTTTGACGTCCATCTGCCATATCTCATAATCATAGTATGCGGCAATTGCTAACATGATTTGGACGGACTTAAGCTTCGCTACGGGAGAGAAAGTCTCATCGTAGTCAATCCCTTGAACTTGCCGATAACCCTTAGCGACAAGTCGAGCTTTATAGATGGTGACATTACCATCCGCGTCCGTCTTCTTCTTAAAGATCCATTTGTTTTCTATCGCCGCCGATCATCGGGCAAGTCCGTCAAAGTCCATACTTTGTTTTCATACATGGATCCTATCTCGGATTGCATGGCTTCAAGCCATTTGTTGGAATCTGGGCCCGCCATCGCGTCTTCATAGTTCGAAGGTTCACCGTTGTCTAACAACATGATTTCCAGGACAGGGTTGCCATACCACTCTGGTGTGGAACGTGTCCTTGTGGACCCACGGGTTCAAGAGCAACTTGATCCTAAGTACCTTGATCATCATCATTAATTTCCTCTCCAGTAGGTGTAGGCGCCACAGGAACACTTTCCGATTCAAGAGGTAGTACTTCATCGAGTTCTACTTTCCTCCCACTTACTCCTTTCGAGAGAAACTCCTTTTCGAGAAAGGATCCGTTCTTGGCAACAAAGATCTTGCCTTCAGATCTAAGGTAGAAGGTATACCCAATGGTTTCCTTAGGGTATCCTATGAAGACGCATTTTTCGACTTGGGTTCGAAGCTTTTCAGGTTGAAGTTTCTTGACATAAGCATCGCATCCCCAAACTTTTAGAAACGATGACTTAGGTTTCTTCCCAAACCATAATTCATACGGTGTCGTCTCAACGGATTTAGACGGTGCCCTATTTAAAGTGAATGTAGCTGTCTCTAGAGCGTATCCCCAAAATGATAGCGGTAAATCTGTAAGAGACATCATGGATCGCACCATATCCAATAGAGTGCGATTACGACGTTCGGACACACCATTACGCTGAGGTGTTTCAGGCGGCGTGAGTTGTGAAACGATTCCACATTTCCTTAAGTATGTACCAAACTCGTGACTTAAATATTCTCCTCCACGATCTGATCGTAAGAACTTTATTTTTCGATCATGTTGATTCTCTACCTCATTCTGAAATTCCTTGAACTTTTCAAAGGTCTCATACTTGTGTTTCATCAAGTAGACATACCCATATCTACTTAAGTCGTCTGTGAGAGTGAGAACATAACGATATCCTCCATGAGCCCGACGCTCATTGGACCGCACACATCGGTATGTATGATTTCCAATAAGTTGGTTGCTCGCTCCATTGTTCCGGAGAACGGAGTCTTGGTCATTTTGCCCATGAGGCATGGTTCGCATGTGTCAAATGATTCATAATCGAGAGACTCTAAAAGTCCATCGAATGGAGCTTCTTCATGCGCTTGACACCAATGTGACCAAGGCGGCAGTACACAAGTATGTGGGACTATCGTTATCAACTTTACATCTTTTGGTATTCACACTATGAATATGTGTAATATTACGCTCGAGATTCATTAAGAATAAACCATTGACCATCGAGCATGACCATAAAACATATCTCTCATATAAATAGAACAACCATTATTCTCGGATTTAAATGAGTAGCCATCTCGTATTAAACGAGATCCTGATACAATGTTCATGCTCAAACTTGGCACTAAATAACAATTATTGAGGTTTAATACTAATCCCGTAGGTAAATGTAGAGGTAGCGTGCCGACGGCGATCACATCGACCTTGGAACCATTCCCGACGTGCATCGTCTCCTCGTCCTTCGCCAGTCTTCGTTTATTCCGCAGCTCCTGCTGTGAGTTACATATATGAGCAACGGCACCGTATCAAATACCAGAGTTACTACGAGTAATCGTAAGGTACACATCAATTACATGTATATCAAATATACCTTTAGTGTTGCGGCCTTCTTGTACGCTAAGTATTTGGGGCAGTTCCGCTTCAAAGGGCCCTTCCCTTTGCAATAGAAGCACTCTGTCTCGTGTTTGGGTCCATTCTTTGACTTCTTCCCGGCAACTTGCTTACCGGGCGCGGCAACATCCTTGCCGTCCTTCTTGAAGTTCTTCTTACCCTTGCCCTTTTGAACTTAGTGGTTTTATTGACCATCAACACTTGATGTTCTTTCTTGATTTCAACCTCTCACGACTTCAAGCATTGAGAATACTTCAGAATGGTCTTCACCATCCCCTGCATATTGTAGTTCATCACAAAGCTCTTGTAGCTTGGTGGGAGTGATCAAGGATTCATCAATGACCGCCTCGTCTGGGAGGTTAATGTCCAGCTGGGACAAAGGCGGTTGTGCAACCCACACATTTTGAGTATGTGCTCACCGATGTAACTGTTTTCCTCCATCTTACAACTATAGAACTTGTCGGAGACTTCATATCTCTCGACCCGGGCATGAGCTTGGAAAACCATTTTCAGCTCCTCGAACATCTCATATGCTCCATGTTGCTCAAAACGCTTGAGCCCCGGTTCCAAGCTGTAAAGCATGCCGCACTGAACGAGGGAGTAATCATCAGCACGAGACTGCCAAGCATTCATAATGTCTTTGTTCTCTGGGATGGGTGCATCACCTAGCGGTGCTTCTAGGACATATTGTTTCTTGGCTGCTATGAGGATGATCCTCAGGTTCCAGACCCAGTCCGAATAGTTGCTGCCATAATCTTTCAGCTTGGTTTTCTCTAGGAACGCGTTGAAGTTCATGGTGACATGAGCGTTGGCCATTTAATCTACAAGACATTTTGCAAAGATTTTAGACTAATGTTCATGATAATTAAGTTCATCTAATCAAATTATTTAATGAACTCCCACTTAGATTTGACATCCCTCTAGTCATCTAAGTGTTACATGATCCGAGTCGACTAGGCCGTGTCCGATCATCACGTGAGACGGACTAGTCATCATCGGTGAACATATCCATGTTGATCGTATCTTCCATACGACTCATGTTCAACCTTTCGGTCTCTTGTGTTCCGAGGCCATGTCTGTACATGCTAGGCTCGTCAAGTTAACCCTAAGTGTTTATGCATGTGTAAAACTGTCTTACACCCGTTGTATGTGAATGTAAGGATCTATCATACCCGATCATCACGTGGTGCTTCAAACGCATTTAACTTTAGCAACGGTGCAGTTAGGGGAACACTTTCTTGAAATTATTATACGGGATCATCTTATTTACTACCGTCGTGCTAAGTAAACAAGATGCATAAAACATAATAAACATCACATGCAATTATATAAAGTAGTGACATGATATGGCCAATATCATATAGCTCCTTTGATCTTCATCTTGAGGGCTCCATGATCATCTTGTCACCGACATGACACCATGATCTCCATCATCATGATCTCCATCATCGTGTCTCCATGAAGTTGCTCGCCAACTATTACTTCTACTACTATGGCTAACACGTTTAGCAATAAAGTAAAGTAATTTGCATGGCGTTGAATCAATGACTCGTAGGTCATACAATAATTAAGACAACTCCTATGGCTCCTGCCGGTTGTCATACTCATCGACATGCAAGTCGTGATTCCTATTACAAGAACATGATCTCATACATCACAATATATCATTCATCATTCATCACAACTTCCGCCATATCACATCACATGACAATTGCTGCAAAAACAAGTTAGACGTCCTCTAATTGTTGTTGCATCTTTTACGTGGCTGCAATTGGGTTCTAGCAAGAACGTTTTCTTACCTACGAATAACCACAACGTGATTTTGTCAAATTCTATTTACCCTTCATAAGGACCCTTTTCATCTAATCCGCTCCAACTAAAGTAGGAGAGACAGACACCCGCTAGCCACCTTATGCAATTAGTGCATGTCACCGGTGGAACCTGTCTCACGTAAGCGCACGTGTAAGGTCGGTCCGGCCACTTCATCCCACACTACCGCCGAACCAACAACAGACTAGTCGCGGCAAGCAAGTTGACAAGATCTACGCCCACAACAAAAGTGTGTTCTACTCGTGCAATAGAGAACTACGACAGACCTAGCTCATGATGCCACTGTTGGGGAACGTTGCAGAAAATTAAAATTTTTCTACGGTTTCACCAAGATCCATCTATGAGTTCATCTAAGCAACGAGTCATGGGAGAGAGATTGCATCTACATACCACTTGTAGATCGCGTGCGGAAGCGTTCACTAGAACGTGGATGATGGAGTCGTACTCGCCGTGATCCAAATCACCAATGACCGAGTGCCGAACGGACGGCACCTCCGCGTTCAACACACTTACGGAGTGGATGACGTCTCCTCCTTCTTGATCCAGCAAGGGGAAAGGAGAGGTTGAGGAAGATGGCTCCAGCAGCAGCACGACGGCGTGGTGGTGGTGGAGCAGCAGTACTCCGGCAGGGCTTCACCAAGCTCGTGACGGAGGAGGAAGAGGTGTAGCAGGGGGAGGGAGGCGCCAGAACTTGGTGCGGCTGCCCCTCCCTCCCTTTATATAGGCCCAGGGCGCCGGCCCTGAGATCTGATCTCCTGTGGGGCGGCGCCAGGGTGGAGTGCCCCCAAGGCAGTGGGCGCCCCACCCTAGGGTTTCAACCCTAGGCGCAGGGTTGGGCCAGGGGCGCACCAGCCCACTATGGGCTGGTTCCCTCCTCACTTCATCCCATGGGGCCCTTCCGGGATGGGTGGCCCCACCGGTGGACCCTCGGGACCCTTCCGGTGGTCCCAGACAATACCGGTGACCCCGAAACTTTCCCGATGGCGAATCAACACTTCCTATATATAATTCTTTACCTCCGGACCATTCTCGAACTCCTCGTGACGTCCGGATCTCATCCGGGACTCCGAACAACATTCGGTTTACTGCATACTCATATTCATACAACCCTAGCGTCACCGAACCTTAAGTGTGTAGACCCTACGGGTTCGGGAGACACGTAGACATGACCGAGACGACTCTCGGGCAATAACCAACAGCGGGATCTGGATACCCATGTTGGCTCCACATGCTCCTCGATGATCTCATCGGATGAACCACGATGTCGAGGATTCAAATAACCCCGTATACAATTCCCTTTGTCAATCGGTATGTTACTTGCCCGAGATTCGATCGTCGGTATCCCAATACCTCGTTCAATCTCGTTACCGGCAAGTCACTTTACTCATACCGTAATGCATGATCCCGTGACCAGACACTTGGTCACTTTGAGCTCATTATGATGATGCACTACCGAGTGGGCCCAGTGATACCTCTCCGTAATACGGAGTGACAAATCCCAGTCTCGATCCGTGTCAACCCAACATACACTTTCGGAGATACCTGTAGTGTACCTTTATAGTCACCCAGTTATGTTGTGACGTTTGTAACACCCAAAGCACTCCTACGGTATCCGGGAGTTACACGATCTCATGGTCTAAGGAAGAGATACTTGACATTGGAAAAGCTCTAGCAAAACGAACTACACGATCTTGTGCTATGCTTAGGAATGGGTCTTGTCCATCACATCATTCTCCTAATGATGTGATCCCGTTATCAATGACATCCAATGTATAGTCAGGAAACCATGACTATCTATTGATCAACGAGCTAGTCAACTAGAGGCTCACTAGGGACATATTGTGGTCTATGTATTCACACGTGTATTACGATTTTCGGATAATACAATTATAGCATGAATAAAAGACAATTATCATGAACAAGGAAATATAATAATAATCCTTTTATTATTGCCTCTAGGGCATATTTCCAACAAAATCAGCCCAAGACCAAGATAATTTTTAACAAAACTATAGAAGTTACTCCATGCTTTAACAAAAATACATAAACTATGAGAGTATTGATCATGTAACATAGCATAAGTAGTCACAGGATCAAAGAAAAACAAAACAAAATAATAGGCAGCAAAGGTAAATGGTTCAGAAATAGGACTGTCTTTTTGGTAGTATTCCGATTAATCGAACACACAGCCAAGTACTAGCAAGTGAAACAGGATTCAGTAACTACTCATACAGGAAATCAAGATCACTGGGTAGCATACTAAGTATTCTCACAGTAATTTTTCACCAATTAACCCATGTCCATGCAACGATTCACAGGGTCATATGCAGATCAAAGCAAAACAGTACAGAGTTTCAGAGATATACAACTAGTAAAGATCTTCTGCGTGATCCTTGAAGAAGAGAAGCAGAAGAGGATCCTTGGGGAAGATCGGCAGCGTGGTGAAGAGGAGCAGCGGTCGCCGGTCGAGGCGGCAGGAGGGGCCCCGAGGATTCAAGCTCCCCGCCTCCCGTCTGGTGTCGAGGAGGAGGCCGCCGCCAGCTCCAAACCCTCTTCTCACCTCCCTGAAGGAAAATAAACAGGCCCAAATATACTTCAGGACGAACTACCACAATCTTAAATAGTTTATACAATGATCCAAAGATGCTACTGAGTGACCCAGCCCTGGATAGCAAAAGTATTACTAGCTAGTAATAATTTCTGAATTTACATGTTGAGCTGCATATTGATTTGGCAGAAAATTCAGACATGGCATGAGGCGAGAAGATGTGGCAAACAATCGCACGCCAGGTCCAATCATCTACCATGTCTCCCATCATTAAATCACTGCCCTAATCCTCCCCTTGAAGAGATGAATTTCTTCCGAGAAAAATAAAATAAGGGGCTCGCCGGGCGGAACGGCCTGGTGCCCCCATCCCCTCTTCGCCGGCGGCGGATCCGCCTAGATCGAACCGCTACTACACTCTCCCCGAAAACCGGATCGGACGGATCAGACGCGTCTCGAACCGACCAGCGGCATGGACATAATCGACAAAAGTAATTCACAAACATAATCGAACCAGAACGGAAAAGGAGAGGGCTACCTTGGGGACAGCACTCGCCGCCGGCCGGCAGGAGGGTGCCACGTGGCGAGGGAAGACCAGCAGTCAAGGCCGGGAGCACCGGTGGTCGAGCAGCGCGCGGCCGCGACGACGTCGGCCGACGAGAGCCGCATGGAGGCTCTTCTCCCGGCGCGCGACGGTGGGGAAGGAGTGGACCTCGAGCGCTCCCATCATGGCACAGATCGAAGCCCTTGACGACGGCGGATCTGGCAGCGCTACGGCCGTGGCGGATCTGGGAGCACCATGGCCACCGCTCGGTCCGGGACCTAGGTTAGGGAGAGAAGGTGAGGGGATAGGGTGGGGTGGTTGGAGGGGGCGGCGCCGGTGCGGGAGAGGGTGGAGCACGTCGGCGAGGTGGAAGGGGAACGAGGTCGGCGGTGGTGGGTGGGGGTGGCGGCGGTGGGAATCACAGGAGGGGCTCGCTCTCTCTCGATCTGGACTGGATCGGGATCGGTTCGGTGGGTGGGATTAGAAGGGAGGGAGGGATCGCGTGCAGCGGAGGAGGCCGGGACAGGAGGAGGCAGGCGTGGCGGCCACGAGACGAGGACGAGGGAGGAGGAGTACGATGGGAGGAGACAGGCGGCGGCGGGGGAAAAGGTAGCGGGAGCGACAGCGGCGATGGGGATAAGTGAGCTAGGGTTTTCGTGGGTGGATGAGGATGAGAGGGAGGGGAGAGAGCGACAAGGGGGGGGGGGTGGTGTGTGGGCTGCCATTGGATCCGGACGCATCCGACGGTGCTAATCCATGATCCGCGTAAGATGGTTTTGGACCAATCAAAACGCAGTACCCCTTTGATGATTTTAAGACCATTTAAATTGGTCATAATCAATTGAAAATAAGATGTTAAAACATGTTTGCTATTTGACGGCCTAGAAAATTTATAAAAACAAATAGAAATAAAAAAACTTTGCATTGTGTCATCAAGTGTTACCTACTTTTCAGTAAGAATAACACACTTTGAATAATGCAAATATCATAAAAAAGTGTTCTCCGAAATAAGTTTTTTGTAAGAGAATTATTTTTCGAGTGCCCAAAATAATTTTTTTATGAAGAACCTAGCAAATATTTGTTGCAAATTTGGGCCACATCAATTTTATAAAATCTTAGGTCATATTTAATGTTCAGTTGACCAAATGTTGTTTAAGGAAGTTTTCATTTTCTTTGGAAGAAAAATTCATTTTCCATTTTTTCGAGTGCCCAAAAGGAGGTTTTTTTGTGAAGGCCCTACCAAATAATTGTTGCAAAATTGGACCAAATCATTTTTATAAAATACTAGGGCATATTTAATGCACAATTGACCAAATGGTTGGGTGTAAAAAGTTTTGATCCATCTCTCATGAAAAAGACAAATTTCCGCCGATTCAGTAGGAAGCGGGTCAAATTTGAACTGCAGCTGCCTCGTAGTTTGCTATTTATTTTTTCTAAAAATCATTTCTAGGTATATAAGTATCTAGTTAATCAGAGAAACACCAAAAAAATTCCAAGATTCAACAACTAGCTAGGAACGGTCATTCCCGCCGTTTTGAACGCATTTTGAAACGGGCATAAAAAATTCAAAAAAATCAAAAAATTGGGAAACCTTCGCATTGTGTCAATATATGTGGCCAAGTTCCCAGGAAAAATAATAAACTTGTAATACTGCAATTATTTTAAAAAAGTGTTCTCAGAAATGAGCTATCATCTCTGAAGATTCATGGCTTTCAAGCCAAATGATCAATCTTATGGCCACATTCGTGGCATAGTTTGTTCAAATGATCTCATATTGTGCACAAGGGTGCATATTGGAATGGCAAACAATGTTGCCTAAGGAAGTTTTCATTTTCTTTGGACGAAAAAACCATTTTCTATTTTTTGAGTGTCCAAAAAGAGGTTTTTTTGTGAAGGACCTCCCAAATATTTGTTGCAAAATTGGACCAAATCATTTTTATAAAATACTAGGCCATATTTAATGCACAATTGACCAAATGGTTTGGTGTAAAAAGTTTTGATCCACCTCTCATGAAAAAGACAAATTTCCGCCGATTCAGCTGGAAGCGGGTCAAATTTGAACTGCAGCTGCCTCGTAGTTTGCTATTTGTTTTTTCCAAAAATCATTTCTAGTTACATAAGTATCTATTTATGTTGGGAAACGTAGTAATTTCAAAAATTTTCCTACGCACACACAGGACCATGGTGATGGCATAGCAACGAGAGGGAAGAGTATCCGTCCACGTACCCTCGTAGACCGAAAGCGGAAGCGTTATATCAACGCGGTTGATGTAGTCGCACGTCTTCACGATCCGACCGATCCAAGCACCGAACGTCGGCACCTCCGAGTTCTGCACATCGCTCAGCTCGATGACGATCCCGGACTCCGATCCAAAGCAAAGTGTCGGGATGAGTTCCACAAGACGACGGGCGCAGGACGATGATGATGCTCCACCGACGCAGGGCTTCGCCTAAGCTCCGCGACGGTATGACTTCTCCGCGCAGGCTTCGCCTAAGCGCCATGACGATATGACCGAAGTGGAATATGGTGGAAGGGGCACCGCACACGGCTAAGAAAAGATCCGTGAGATCAACTTGTGTGTCATGGGGTGCCCCTTGCCCCTGTGATATAAAGGAGCAAGGGAGGAGGTGGCTGCCTATGAGGGCGCATGACAGGGGGGAGTCCTACTCCCACCGGAGTAGGACTCCTCCTTTCCTAGTAGGAATAGGAGAGAAGGAAGGAAGAGAAGAAGGTGCAGCCCCTCCCTAGTCCATTCGGACTAGGCCTTGGGCGCGCAGCCTGCCCTAGGCAGCCCTCTCTCTTTCCTGCAAGGCCCAATAAGGCCCAATACTTCTCCCCGGCGAATTCCGTAACTCTCCGGTACTCGAAAAATACCGAATCATTCGAACCTTTCCGAACTCCGAATATAGTCGTCCAATATATCGATCTTTACGTCTCGACCATTTCGAGACTCCTCGTCATGTCCCCGATCTCATCCGGGACTCCGAACTCCTTCGGTACATCAAAACTCATAAACTCATAATATAACTGTCATCGAAAACGTTAAGCGTGCGGACCCTACGGGTTCGAGAACTATGTAGACATGACCTAGAACTATTCTTGGTCAATAACCAATAGCGGAACCTGGATGCCCATATTGGCTCCTACATATTCTACGAAGATCTTTATCGGTCAAACCGCATAACAACATACTTTGTTCCCTTTGTCATCGGTATGTTACTTACCCGAGATTCGATCGTCGGTATCCAATACCTAGTTCAATCTCGCTACCGTAAGTCTCTTTACTCGTTCCGTAATACATCATCTCACAACTAACTCATTAGTTGTAATGCTTGCAAGGCTTATGTGATGTGTATTACCGAGAAGGCCCAGAGATACCTCTCCCACAATCGGAGTGACAAAACCTAATCTCGAAATACGCCAACCCAACAAGTACCTTTGGAGACACCTGTAGTACTCCTTTATAATCACCCAGTTACGTTGTGACGTTTGGTAGTACCCAAAGTGTTCCTCCGGTAAACGGAAGTTGCATAATCTCATAGTTACAGGAACATGTATAAGTCATGAAGAAAGCAATAGCAACATACTAAACGATCAAGTGCTAGGCTAACGGAATGGGTCATGTCAATCAGATCATTCTTCTAATGATGTGATCCCGTTAATCAAATGACAACTCATGTCTATGGTTAGGAAACATAACCATCTTCGATTAACGAGCTAGTCAAGTAGAGGCATACTAGTGACACTCTGTTTGTCTATGTATTCACACATGTATTATGTTTCCGGTTAATACAATTCTAGCATGAATAATAAACATTTATCATGATATAAGGAAACATATCCTTATTCTACTAAGGATAATTTTGACCGCTGTCCATTGATCTACTCCTAGATCACTATTGCACTCCCTTGCCAAGCATAGTGGTAGGGTATGCAATAGATCTTGGTACACAACATGACATACTTTATAGAACCTATGGCTGATGCATAGGGAATGACTTTCATTCTTTTTCTTTCTTCTCGCCGTGGTCGGGTTTTGAGTCTTACTCAATCTCACACCTTGTAACACAGGCAAGAACTCTTTCTTTGGCTGTTCCATTTTGAACTACTTCAAAATCTTGACAAGGTATGTACTTATCGAAAAACTTATCAAGCGTCTTGATCTATCTCTATAGATCTTGATGCTTAATATGTAAGCAGCCTCACCGAGGTCTTTCTTTGAAAAACTCCTTTCAAATACTCCTTTATGCTTTGCAGAATAATTCTACATTATTTCCGATCAACAATATGTCAATCACATATACTTATCGTAAATGTTGTAGTGCTCCCACTCACTTTCTTGTAAATACGAGGCTTCTCCAAAAGTCTCAGATAAAACCATATGCTTTGATCACACTATCAAAGCGTTTATTCCAATTCCGAGATGCTTGCACCAGTCCATAGATGGATCGCCGGAGCTTGCACATTTTGTTAGCTCCTTTAGGATTGATAAAACCTTCTGGTTGTATCATATACAACTCTTCTTTAATAAATTCATTAAAGAATGTAGTCTTGACATCCATTTGCCGATTTCATAAAATGTGGCAATTGCTAACATGATTCGGACAGACTTTAAGCATCGCTACAGTTGAGAAAATCTCATTGTAGTCAACACTTTGAAATTTGTCGAAAAACCTTTTTGCGACAAGTCGAGCTTTGTAGATAGTAACACTACTATCAGCATCTGTCTTCCTCTTGAAGATCCATTTATTTAACTTGACTTGCTGATCATCTATCAAGTCAACCAAAGTCCATACTTTGTTCTCATACATGGATCCTATCTCAGATTTTATGGCCTCAAGCCATTTTGCGGAATCTGGGCTCATTATCGCTTCCTCATAGTTCGTAGGTTCATCATGGTCTAGTAACATGACTTCCGGAACATGATTACCGTACCACTCTGGTGCGGATCTTACTCTGGAAGACCTACGAGGTTTGGTAGCAACTTGATCTGAAGTTTCATGATCATCATCATTAACTTCCTCACTAATTGGTGTAGGAATCACTAGAACTGATTTTTGTGATGAACTACTTTCCAATAAGGGAGAAGGTACAATTACCTCATCAAGTTTCTACTTTCCTCCTACTCACTTCTTTCGAGAGAAACTCCTTCTCTAGAAAGGATCCATTCTTGACAACGAATGTCTTGCCTTTCGGATCTGTGATAGAAGGTGTACCCAACATTTTGGGTATCCTATGAAGACGCATTTCTCCGATTTGGGTTCGAGCTTATCAGGTGAAAACTTTTTCACATAAGCATCACAACTCCAAACTTTTAAGAAACGACAGCTTAGGTTTCTTTGTTAAACCATAGTTCATATGGTGTCGTCTCAACGGATTTAGATGGTGCCCTATTAAACGTGAATGCAGCTGTCTCTAATGCATAACCCCAAAATGATAGTGGTAAACCGACAAGAGACATCATAGATCGCACCATATCAAATAAAGTGCGGTTACGACGTTCGGACACACCATAACATTGTGGTGTTCCAGGTGGCGTGAGCTGTGAAACTATTCCACATTATTTTAATTGAAGACCAAACTCATAACTCAAATATTTGTCTTTGCGATTAGATCGCAAAACTTTATTTTCTTGTTACGATGATTTTTCCACTTCAATCTGAAATTCTTTGAACCTTTCAACTATTTCAGACTTATGTTTCATCAAGTAGATATACCCATATCTGCTCAAATCATCTTGTGAAAGTCGGAAAATAACGATACTTGCCACGAGCATCAATACTCATTGGATCGCATACATCGGTATGTATTATTTCCAATAAGTCAAGAGCTTGTTCCATTGTTCCGAGAACGGAGTTTCAGTCATCTTGCCCAAAAGGCACGGTTCGCAAGCATCAAATGATTCATAATCAAGTGATTCCAAAAGTCCATCAAGATGGAGTTTTCTTCATGCGCTTTACACCAATATGACCTAAACGGCGATTGCCACAAATAAGTTGCACTATCATTATTAACTTTGCATCTTTTGGTTTCAATATTATAAATATGTGTATCACTATGATCGAGATCCAATGAACCATTTTCATTGGGTGTGTAACCATATAAGGTTTTATTCATGTAAACAGAACAACAATTTATTCTCTTACTTAAATGAATAACCGTATTGCAATGAACATGATCAAATCATATTTATGCTCAACACCAAATAACACTTATTTAGGTTCCACACTAATCCCGAAAGTATAGGGAGTGTGCGATGATGATCATATCAATCTTGGAACTACTTCCAACACTCATCGTTACTTCTCCTTCAACTAGTCTCTGTTTATTCTCAGAACTCCTGTTTCGTGTTACTAATCTTAGCAACCGAACAAGTATCAAATACTGTGGGCTACTATAAACACTAGTAAAGCACACATCAATAACTCAGTATATCAAATATACCCTTGTTCACTTTGCCATCCTTCTTATCCACCAAATATTTGGGGTACTTCCGCTTCAGTGACCAGTTCCATTGCAGCAAAAGCACTTAGTCTCGTGCTTAGGTCCAGATTTGGGCTTCTTCACTCGAAAGCAAAGCAACTTGCTTGCCGTTTTTCTTGAAGTTCCCCTTCTTTCCCTTTGCCTTTTTCCTTGAGACTAGTGGTCTTGTCTATCATCAACACTTGATGCTCTTTCTTGATTTCTACCTTCGTCGATTTCAACATCATGAAGAGCTCGGGAATTGTTTTCGTCATCCCTTGCATACTATAGTTCATCACGAAGTTCTAGTAACTTAGTGATGGTGACTAGAGAATTCATCAATCACTATCTTATCTCGAAGATTAACTCCCACTTGATTCAAGCGATTGAAGTACCCAGACAATCTGAGAACATGCTCACTAGTTGAGCGATTCTCTTCCATCTTTTAGCTATAGAACTTGTTGGAGACTTCATATCTCTCAACTCGGGTATTTGCTTGAAATATTAACTTCAACTCCTGGAACATCTCATATGGTCCATGACGTTCTAAACGTCTTTGAAGTCCCGATTCTAAGCCGTTTAAGCATGGTGCACTAAACTATCAAGTAGTCATCATATTGAGCTAGCTAAACGTTCATAACGCCCCATACGCTTCCTGCAATAGGTCTGTCACCTAGCGGTGCATCAAGGACATAATTCTTACAGGCAGCAATGAGGATAAACCTCGGATCACGGATCCAATCCGCAATATTGCTACTAACATTTTTCAATACAATTTTCTCTAGGAACACATATAAAAACATAGGGAAGCAACCACGCCGAGCTATTGATCTACAACATAATTTGCAAAATACTACCAGGACTAAGTTCATGATAAATTAAAGTTCAATTAATCATATTACTTAAGAACTCCCACTTAGACAGACATCTCTCTAGTCATCTAAGTGATCACGTGATCCAAATCAACTAAACCATAACCGATCATCACGTGAGATGGAGTAGTTTTCAATGGTGAACATCTTATGTTGATCATATCTACTATATGATTCACGCCGACCTTTCGGTCTCCGTGTTCGAGGTCATATCTTATATGCATAGCTCGTCAAGTATAACCTGAGTATTCCGCGTGTGCAACTGTTTTGCACCCGTTGTATTTGAACGTAGAGCCTATCACACCCGATCATCACGTGGTGTCTCAAAGACGAAGAACTTTCGCAACGGTGCATACTGTGGAGAACACTTCTTGATAATTTTTAGTGAGAGATCATCTTATAATGCTACCGTCAATCAAAGCAAGATAAGATGCATAAAGGATAAACATCACATGCAATCAATATAAGTGATATGATATGGCCATCATCATCTCGTGCTTGTGATCTCCATCTTCAAGCACCGTCATGATCACCATCGCCACCGGGCGCGACACCTTGATCTCCATCGTAGCATCGTTGTCGCCTCGCCAATCTTATGCTTCCATGACTATCACTACCGCTTAGTAATAAAGTAAAGCATTACATCGCGATTGCATTGCATACAATAAGCGACAACCATATGGTTCTGCCAGCTTGCCGATAACTCGGTTACAAAACATGATCATCTCATACAATAAAATTTAGCATCATGTCTTGACCATATCACATCACAACATGCCCTGCAAAAACAAGTTAGACGTCCTCTACTTTGTTGTTGCAAGTTTTACGTGGCTGCTACGGGCTTAAGCAAGAACTCATCTTACCTACGCATCAAAACCACAACGATAGTTTGTCAAATAGACTCCGTTTAACCTTCTCAAGGACCGGGCGTATGCCACACTCGGTTCAACTAAAGTTGGAGAGACAGTCTTCCACAAGCCATCTATGTGCAAAGCACGCCGAGGGAACCGGTCTCGCGTAAGAGTACGCGTAAGGTTGGTCTGGATCGTCTCGTCCAACAATACCGCTGAACCAAAGTATGACATGCTGGTAGGCAGTATGACTTGTATCGTCCACAACTCACTTGTGTTCTACTCGTGCAAATAACATCAAACCATAAAAACCTAGGCTCTGATACCACTGTTGGGTAACGTAGTAATTTCAAAAAATTTCCTACGATCACACAAGACCATGGTGATGGCATAGCAACGAGAGGGAAGAGTGTCTGTCCACGCACTCGTGAGACCGAAAGCGAAGCGTTATATCAACGCGGTTGATGTAGTAAATGCGTCTTCACGATCCGACCGATCCAAGCACCGAACGTCACGGCACCTCCGAGTTCTGCACCGCTCAGCTCGATGACGATCCCGGACTCCGATCCAGCAAAGTGTCGGGATGAGTTCCACAAGACGACGGCGTGGTGACGATGATGATGCTCCACCGACGCAGGGCTTCGCCTAAGCTCCGCGACGGTATGACTTCTCCGGCGCAGGGCTTCGCCTAAGCGCCGCGACGATATGACCGAAGTGGAATATGGTGGAAGGGGGCACCGCACACGGCTAAGAAAAGATCCGTAGATCAACTTGTGTGTCATGGGGTGCCCCCTTGCCCCCGTATATAAAGGAGCAAGGGAGGAGGTGGCCGGCCTATGAGGGGCGCACCAAGGGGGGAGTCCTACTCCCACCGGGAGTAGGACTCCTCCTTTCCTAGTAGGAATAGGAGAGAAGGAAGGGGAAGAGAAGAAGGGGTGCAGCCCCTCCCTAGTCCACCCGGACTAGGCCTTGGGCGCGCAGCCTGCCCTAGGCAGCCCTCTCTCTTCCGCAAGGCCCAATAAGGCCCAATACTTCTCCCGGCGAATTCCCGTAACTCTCCGGTACTCGAAAAATACCCGAATCATTCGAACCTTTCCGAACTCCGAATATAGTCGTCCAATATATCGATCTTTACGTCTCGACCATTTCGAGACTCCTCGTCATGTCCCCGATCTCATCCGGGACTCGAACTCCTTCGGTACATCAAAACTCATAAACTCATAATATAACTGTCATCGAAAACGCGTTAAGCGTGCGGACCCTACGGGTTCGAGAACTATGTAGACATGACCTAGAACTATTCTTGGTCAATAACCAATAGCGGAACCTGGATGCCCATATTGGCTCCTACATATTCTACGAAGATCTTTATCGGTCAAACCGCATAACAACATACTTTGTTCCCTTTGTCATCGGTATGTTACTTACCCGAGATTCGATCGTCGGTATCCAATACCTAGTTCAATCTCGTTACCGGTAAGTCTCTTTACTCGTTCCGTAATACATCATCTCACAACTAACTCATTAGTTGTAATGCTTGCAAGGCTTATGTGATGTGTATTACCGAGAAGGCCCAGAGATACCTCTCCAGGCAATCGGAGTGACAAAACCTAATCTCGAAATACGCCAACCCAACAAGTACCTTTGGAGACACCTGTAGTACTCCTTTATAATCACCCAGTTACGTTGTGACGTTTGGTAGTACCCAAAGTGTTCCTCCGTAAACGGAGTTGCATAATCTCATAGTTACAGGAACATGTATAAGTCATGAAGAAAGCAATAGCAACATACTAAACGATCAAGTGCTAGGCTAACGGAATGGGTCATGTCAATCAGATCATTCTTCTAATGATGTGATCCCGTTAATCAAATGACAACTCATGTCTATGGTTAGGAAACATAACCATCTTCGATTAACGAGCTAGTCAAGTAGAGGCATACTAGTGACACTGCTTGTCTATGTATTCACACATGTATTATGTTTCCGGTTAATACAATTCTAGCATGAATAATAAACATTTATCATGATATAAGGAAATAAATAATAACTTTATTATTGCCTCTAGGGCATATTTCCTTCAATTTAATCAGATAAACACCAAAAAATTCCAAGATTCAACCACTAGCTAGGAACGCTCATTCCCGCCGTTTTGACCGCATTTTGAAACGGGCATAAAAAATTCAAAAAAAATCAAAAAATTGGGAAACCTTCGCATTGTGTCAATATATGTGGCCAAGTTCCCTGGAAAAATAACAAACTTGTAATACTGCAATTATTTTAAAAAAGTGTTCTCAGAAATGAGCTATCATCTGTGAAGATTCATGGCTTTCAAGCCAAATGATCAATCTTATGGCCACATTCATGGCATAGTTTGTTCAAATGATCTCATATTGTGCACAAGGGTGCATATTGGAATGGCAAACAATGTTGCCTAAGGAAGTTTTCATTTTCTTTGGACGAAAAAACCATTTTCTATTTTTCGAGTGTCCAAAAAGATGTTTTTTGTGAAGGACCTCCCAAATATTTGTTGCAAAATTGGACCAAATTATTTTTCTAAAATACTAGGCCATATTTAATGCACAATTGACAAAATGGTTGGGGTGCAAAAAGTTTTGATCCACCTCTCGTGAAAAAGATAAATTTCAGCCGATTCAGTTGGAAGCGGGTCAAATTTGAACTGCAGCTGCCTCATAGTTTGCTATTTATTTTTTTCAAAAATCATTTCTAGTTACATAAGTACCTATTTAATCAGAGAAACACCAAAAAAGTTCCAGGATTCAACCACTAGCTAGGAACGGTCAAGCCCGCCGTTTTGACCGCATTTTGAAACGGGCATAAAAAATAAAAAAATCAAAATATTGGAAAACCTTCGCATTGCGTCATCATATGTGACCAAGTTACCAGGAAAAATAATAAACTTGTAATACCACAATTATTTTAAAAAAGTGTTCTCGAAAACGAGCTATCAAGTGTGAAGATTCATGGCTTTCAAGCCAAATGGTCGATCTTATGTCCACATTCATGGCATAGTTTGTTCAAATGATCTTATATTGTGCACAAGGGTGCATATTGGAATGGCAAACAATATTGCCTAAGGAAGTTTTCATTTTCTCTGGACAAAAAATTCATTTTCCATTTTCTGTGTACCTGAAAGGAGGTTTTTTTATGAAGGACCTCCCAAATAATGGTTGCAAAATTGGACCAAATCATATTTATAAAATACTAGGCCATATTTAATGCACAATTGACAAAATGGTTGGGTGCAAAAGTTTTGATCCACCTCTCGTGAAAAAGACAAATTTTCGCGATTCATTGGAAGCGGGTCAAATTTGAACCTGCAACCTCATAGTTTGCTATTTATTTTTCCAAAAATCATTTCTAGTTACATAAGTACCTATTTAATCAGAGAAACACCAAAAAATTCCAAGATTCAACCACTAACTAGGAACGGTCATTCCGCCCGTTTTGACCGCATTTTGAAACGGGCATAAAAATTCAAAAAATCAAAAATTGGGAAACCTTCAGCATTGTGTCATTATATGTGGCCAAGTTCCCAGGAAAAATAACAAACTTGTAATACTGCAATTATTTTAAAAAGTGTTCTCGAAATGAGCTATCATCTCTGAAGATTCATGGCTTTCAAGCCAAATGATCAATCTTATGGCCACATTCGTGGCATAGTTTGTTCAAATGATCTCATATTGTGCACAGGGGTGCATATTGGAATGGCAAACAATGTTGCCTAAGGAAGTTTTCATTTTCTTTGGACGAAAAAACCATTTTTCATTTTCCGAGTGCCCAAAAGGAGGTTTTTTTTGTGAAGGACCTCCCAAATAATTGTTGCAAAATTGGACCAAATCATTTTTATAAAATACTAGGACATATTTAATGCACAATTGACAAAATGGTTGGGTGCAAAAAGTTTTGATCCACCTCTCGTGAAAAAGAAGAATTTCCGCCGATTCAGTTGGAAGCGGGTCAAATTTGAACTGCATCTGCCTCATAGTTTGCTATTTATTTTTTTCAAAAATCATTTATAGTTACATAAGTACCTATTTAATCATAAATACATGGTTTGGTGGGGATACGTCGAGGTTTGGGCGGTGGCCGAGGGCCCCAACTCTAGAACGCCAGAACTCGCATGTTCGCCACAAGTGGTCACCAGCGTGACCGTGGCGTTGCCATGTGTTCTGGGCGGCCTAGGCATGTCTAGTGGGTTGAGCACTCCCCAGATAGGTGCTAGGAAGAAAATCACAACATAAGATTCTCACGAGGAGACCGATCGATGCTCAAACATGAATAAGCAGCCAAGTGTTTGATTTGTGGTACGGGAAATGCACATGGCTAATGGGCGTGAGTTTTGGCTGAGGATGATCAGTTACTAAGAAGACTGTCTTCACAAATTTTCACCTCAAAAGGAGGAGCCTAGGTGGTACTTGCTTTACAAACTACCACATTGGACATAAATACGAATGTTGAAGTTGGGCTCAAAATAATGAATGGATTGAGCTGGAATTTGGTGGAGGATGGTTATTTGGGCATAGGAAAGCACTGTAGAAAATGGATACCATTTGGACATGCCAAAGTGGTACTTCCTTCACAAAGTGCTGCTTTGAACAAAATAGGAAAATGAATATTTTCAATTATTTTTGAACTAGGCAAGGAATGTTTTTACATATTTGACGAAGATATGACCCAAAGAATTTATGAGATTTTTTGGGAATTTTGGGAATGATGAAATATAGGTTGCTTCACAACCTAGGGCAAAACTGCCACATGGACATGACACATAGGCAAACTGATGAGGTGGCGCCTAGTCATAGCAACCCACCACAATTTACAAGGCTGTGACCATCTATATTGGTCGTTAACAACTAGAAATAAGGCAGCGGACTAGCGCTGTTTGCTTTATGACCTTTTCGTAAGGAAATTACGACCTTTCGACCAAAATGGTCGCAATGGTTTAGGGTTTGGAGCCCTTCGAACAGCTTTTGACCAATTGATCTGAAATGGTCATAGATCTATGACCAATTCTTCCAGGGTCACTGACAGAAGGTCACTAGTTGACATATTTCTTGTAGTGCGCCAACACTATCTGTTAGTTGTCTGATTTTGTTTTTCCGTGCCCTCCAAACAGCCTTATTTTGGAAAAACTTCGTATTCCGATCCCCCTCTTTCAACCATGAGATCCTCGATCTTTGCAACCAGATCATCTCCTCTTGATATAGTAATTCATTCATTTTATCTGTCACCCTACGAATATCATGCTGGTCTGCATTCATGTGCATAAGCTCCTCAAGTTGGGTTCTGGATTTAGCCAGTTCCCTCGTGACATTCCCAAATTTCCTTCCCCAAGTGTCGAGTGAGATCATGGTCTTTGACAGGGCATCACGCAACTGGGCAAGGTTGCGTACCCCCCCCACCGCCTCCCATGCTTCCTTAATCACCTCTGGAAATGTACCATCTGTCTCCCAGAATAACTCATACCTCCTTGACTTTGCACCTGTCGGCCCTGGGTCAGCCGAGGCCTTGAGCAAAAGAACTATATGGTCTGAACATGGTGATGCAATGTGAGAGATAACTGTGAAGGCAAACATGTTCCTCCACAAATTTGTAGCCACCGCTCTATCAAGCCGAACCCGAACATTACTTGCGCCAGTTCATTTGTTGTCGTAGGTGAAAGGCACCCCACCGAATCCAAGATCTACCAAGCCACATACTTCCAAGCAGTCTCGAAAAGCAACCATTTGAGATTCATCTCTCGGAGTAGCCGACATATGTTCAAAACCCCACATAGCCTCATTAAAGTCACCAATCACCAACCAAGGTAAATCACTCACAGTTTTAAGGTTCTGCATTGTTGCCCACATAAGATGTCTATTCTCCACTCTCGGCTCACCATAAACGCAAGTGATCCTCCACTTTTCTGCATTCTGATCTATCTGTACATGAGCATCAATATATCGTTCTGTTTTATTCAGAATCTCCACTACATACGACTCATGCCAGAACAGGGCCAAACCACCACTCATACCTTCACTATCCACACCACAAAACCCCTTAAGGCCGAGACGACCCCGGATCCTCCTTATCTTTTCCGCCTTTTGCCTAGTTTCACACAGGAAAACCAAATTGGGGGAATGCGACTGGCAAATCGTCGCAAGCTCTCGAACTGTGCGGGAATTCCCCCTCCCCGACAGTTCCAACTGAGTATACTCATTGGGCTCGGTGTCCCTCCAGCTCGGAGGCCGCCTCAACATGCATTTGTGAATCAACTCCATCTTCCTCACCTCCCTGCTTCCTCCTCTTTACTATCGGCTTCTTCCCAGGGGTGGCATTGCTTACACCACCGCTTGAAGAAGTTTCTGCTGCTGTTACATATTCTATCTGTAGCACTGTATTCGATACTTTACCCTTCAGGTTTGGAACCTCCTGGCCTCTCACATTAATAGACCCATCCGAACTGATCACACATTTTTTGACATTCCTCCCATCCTCGCCTAACACAAGATTGACACCAGGAGCCACTTGCCCCGCACCATGCTTGCTTACTGGAACATGACCCCGTCCACCTCTTCCTCCACCACCAAAACCATCTACTATCCCTCCTCTCCCTCTTCCACCCATAGATCCCCCACCGCGCCTCGAACCCATCCCACCCCTTCCTCTGTCTCCACCACCAACACCAGTCGGTTCATTTGTCCAGTGAAGCCAATCTCCCCACTCACACGATGCAGGATCATGTATGCCATCACCGCATTCCTCCACTACATGCCCCATGCGTCCACAGAAAAAACAGAAATATGGGAGCTTCTCATATCTAACGGGATACTTCTTCCTCTCCTTCAAAGTGATCGACACAAATCTCACCAAAGGTTCATTCACATTCACGAAAAATCTTACTCAAAGATGATTTGAAGGGTTTATCCTCCCCTCATTAACAATCACCGTAAAGGGTGGCTTCCCCACCTTCTTTGCCACCTTCTCCGCTAACTCTTTCTTTCTTGTGAGGCCGTCCGGGAGGCCTTTAATATGCGCCCATAACGGATACATGTCCAGTGCATACTCTGCCACATCCGTGAAGCCATCATATCAACAAGAATCACTGGGTCCCTTCGAAACTGCCATGGACCTCCCTCCATTACCCTCTTACAATCTCCAAGACAGTGACATTGAGCCAAGAACAAATTCGGCCCCTTGATGTTAAACGTAACCCCTTGTGCGCATGTCCACGCGTTCCTCATCGAATTTAGCAGCGCAGCATGGCTAAACGGTCTCATCGTGTGAACCTAAACAGGGCCAACCAACGCACATCCCTTATCAGATCATCCACTTCTCCAAATAGGTCTAGGTCTTCTTCTTCCTCCCCATGCAAGTTCATGCCTTCGAACCCATCCTCCAGGTTTGGATCTGGACCCAGGTGGCCGAAATCCTCATCCGCTTCCTCTTCACTATCTTCCCCCATCGCCCTCTCCTTTCTTCCATCATCCTCCCCATCGGTCTTCTCCCTCTCCTGGCCGGCCCCCGACTCTCTACTTCCTGCTAACCCGCCCTCAGACTGTGTCTCCATCAGCACTTCCTTCGATGCACCATCGTTCCCTTCAACTAGATCCTCCATGCCTTCCCGAACGCGAGCTGCGGAGCAGGCGGACGCGAGAGATGGCCCGATCGGTGTAGAAACCCTAGGTAGACCGCCGTCGCTGTCGAAGGAAAGGTTGGACCCTAGGGAAACCCTAGGGGAAAAAATCCGCACGAGTCGTACCTGTCAGTTGTCTGTTTGTTTGTTTACTTGTCTCCTGCTAGGTCTGACTTTGAACTTGTAAGTTGAAACCAGAAGACAACGAAATAATTGATGGAGAATTGGCTATTCTAATCAGCAAGCGGGAGCAATAAGTGCACTGATATATTGGGCAGGGAGAGGGACTCCACACATTATCTACCTACAACCTATCTTCGTAGTGATTTGGTGTACACAAAGCTAAATTATCTGCGTGTAGAAGTGCAAGATTGTACGCATGTTTGCATCATACATGACGCTTCCCCAACCGATAGTTGTCCAAACGTTCTTATATGAGAATGTACACCAGTTTATTACTCCCTCCGTCCCAAAATAAGTGTCTTGAGCTTAGTATAAATTTGTATTAGAGCTAGTACAAAGTTGAGATACTTATTTTGGGACGGAGGGAGTATGTTTTTGCATGAGAAAAATATGTATTATGTCTTTATATCCAAAAAAAGTTTCGTTCTCCTACAAATTGTTCAAACTTCCAAGTGTTCCGTGCCGCTCCAAATTCCAATATGCACATTGCAAACTAAGAATTCTACAATCTTTCCAAAAAGGGTAACAATCCTCTAATCCGCTTAAAGGAGTATAACAGTCATGTGGAATTGGAGAAGAAATCTTTGAATGCAAAAAACAATCGTGGAAGAATCAAATCGCAAAGGTTGTTTGAGTGTTTTTTTTTTTGATAAAGGGATTTTTTATTTTTTATTTTTTTGAGGGGAAAAGGGATTTTTTATTGACTCAAAATATTGCATCAAGCGGATACAAAACATGACGAGCAACATCTATGGCAATTAAATTCGGAACACATTTCTGCATTTGCACAAATGCGGGGAACTAAAGGGGAAAACCAAAGGACAAAAGTTGTTCAAGTATTGCAGGTAATTTTGTAGTATAACACATTTCTCCATTTGCACAATCGGAAAACATATGTACTCGCAGTGCTCAAGTATTGAACTAAGCTACTAGGTGATATACTAGCTCAGCTACATACCTGCAGCTTTATTCAGAAAGAAACGGCGGCACTTCTCTGTACATGTTGGTGTAGGTGTCTTCGGTCTCAGACACGTACTGGCTCCGGACGGCGATCGATCGACGAGATGCCCGATCGATCCATCGGCTCTCAGGCCAGTTCGCTCGGCGACGGCGACCATGGCACGGGCACCACCGTGGCGCCGGCGCCGCCCATCTCTTCGTCGTCTATATCGGTCGCCACCGGCGGCCTCGCCTTGGGGTCGAACCTCATGCTCTTGGGGTTGGTCGCCGGGTCGTACCTCTTGATGACCAGCACCGACGCCGACGTCTTGAACTCCGGCGACGCGAGGTAGCTCCCCACTGGGCCCAGCTCGTCGGCGTTCTCCACCAGCGGGGCCGTCGGCGGTATCCGCCCCACCACGAACACGTTGCACTTGGACAGCGAGCCGATGGTCTCCAGCAATTCCTCCTTGGTGCGCGCCTCCCGCTCCTCGAACCGGACGGACCCGTCGTCCACCGCGGCGGCGACCCTGGCCTTGAACGCCTCCACCGCCGCTTCGTCGGCGGCGTCCTCGCCGTCCTCGGGGAAAGCGCGGCTGGGCTGGAAGCGTGACATGGTGACGGCGACGCCGGGGTGCTCCGCCATGCGCGTCGCGTAGGCCAGCGCCTCCCTATCGTCCGGCCCGCCGAAGAAGAGCACGGCGACCGTGAAGGCCACGTTCTGGGCGGCGACCTGGGAGTGGCCGCCGAGGCCGCGGTCGACGAGGATGGCGACGGAGCACGGCGCCTCCCGAAGCACGCGCTTGTTGACGGCGTGGTAGGCGGAGCCGAGCGAGTGGAAGGAGCCGTCGGCCTGGAGCGTCTTGTGGTACGGCACGATGACCACGGCGGCGCGCTTGGAGGCTGCGCTGTCGATGATGTCCCGGTGGATGGTGTCCATGACCGAGATGGCCGTCATGGGCCGCACCCTCACGGTGCTCAGCTGCTGGAACGCCTCGAACGCCACCTCCGTCGTCGTCTCCGATGACGACGCGTTGCTGAAGAAGGGCAAGGCGTTGCGGCGCGTGCGGTGCACCATGGAGATGGCCGACGAACGCTCGGAGAGCTCGACGAGGTGCATGGCGTACACGACGAGGCGGCGGCGCGTGCCCCGTGAGAGCTCGACGAGGTTGAGCAGCGTCGGGATGTTGCGGTAGCCGTGGAAGCAGGCGAGCACGCGCAGGTCGCCGTCCTCGTCGCCCCCGCCGACGGTGCGGCGCTTGTACGGGACCGACGCCGACGGGCGCGCCGGCTTGTAGACGGCCATGACGATCGGCGTGGTGATGAAAGTTGTAAACAAGGCCATGAGCACCATGATGGCGAAGGCCTCGTCGTTGAGCACCTTGCGGTCCCTGCCGATGTTGAGCACGACGAGCTCGACGAGCCCCTTGGTGTTCATGAGGAAGCCGATTGTGAGGGCCTCCCGGAATGGGATCTTGACGAGGAGGCACGTGCCGACGGCGCCGCCGATCTTGCCGACGCAGGCGTTGAGGATGACGAGCACGAGGAGGCCCCACGACTTGGCTCCCCGGATGGTGGCCACGTTGGTCTTGAGCCCACTGGAGACGAAGTAAAGCGGGAGGAAGAGGCCGGAGATGAGCTCCTCCACCTTCTCGATGAGCACGCCGGCGAACTGCCCGTCCTTGGGGACGACGATGCCGACCATGAACGCGCCGAACAGGGCGTGGATGCCGATGACGTCGGTGACGAAGCCGGCGGCGAGGACGAGTGCGAGCGTGGCGACGACGTACACCTCCTTGACTGGCTCACCCTCGGGGGACCGGCGCGCCATCCACGCGAGCAGCGGGCGGAGGAGCACGAACACAGCGGCGACGAAGCCGACGGCGGTGAGGAGCACCCAGAGCGAGATGATGGGCGACCCGTTCCCGGACAGGGCGATGGCGAGCGCGAGCAGGATCCAGGCCGTGACGTCGTCGACGGCCGCGGCCGACATGGCCACGCGGCCGAGGTCGGTGGTGAGGAGCTTGAGCTCGGTGAGGATGCGCGCGAGCACCGGGAAGGCGGTGATTGAGAGCGCGACGCCCATGAAGACGAGGAACGGCGCCTTGGGGGAGTCCTGCAGGCCCGGGAGGGTGGCGCGGAAGGCGAAGGAGGTGCCGATGCCGATGGCGAAGGGGACGGCGATGCCGGAGAGGGAGATGGCGAGCGCCTTCTTGCCGGTGCGGCGGATGGCGTTGAGGTCGAGCTCGAGGCCGACGAGGAAGAGGAAGAAGAGGAGCCCCAGGCTGGCCAGCGTGTCCAGCACCACCATGCTGCGCGCCGGGAACACAGCGTCCAGGAACGTGGTGCTCCGGCCGAGCGCCGACGGCCCGAGCAGGATCCCGCCCTGCACACGTCATCCGCACGCAATCTTCGTCAGTCCACAAGTCAAAAATTGGATGGTCAATCGATGAAAAGAATATCTAACGTGCCGCGAGTTAAAGAGAGAGTCAAAGATGCAGTTGCTTGTTAAAAACATTTGAAACCTATAGCTGTACGCAAATATGCAACTTGAGTACGGTGAGATTCAAAAAATTATTTTCACTTTTCTTCCATATATAAAATCTAGTATATTTCAGTCTACTTAAGTACAAACATTTATTTCCATAGCTCTCTAGTATTTTGTTTTTCAAATGTCTATACCTCTAGTATTTGAACCTGTTTGATAGAGCCATAAAAACCGCACAGCAAAATTTCTATTCTTTTTAAAGAAATATGCGCGCGCGCACACACAACCTTAGAGCATCTCGAACAGTTTCCCTTTGGCGTCAGTTTTCTGGTTTAGAGCATCTCCAACAGGCGCGCTAAACAGGCGCCGTGCCGTAAATATACCCAGTTTAGCGCGCGCGCAACCCGGCGGATGGCTCCAGCGGGCGCGCAATAACCGCGCGCGCGCTATAAGGAGTTGGGCGCGCGGCAGGAAGCGCTACCTCGCGCGGTGTATTTGCGGCGCCCGCTTCCGCGCGCGGCACACACGACGCTCGCGCTGCGCTCTGTCTTCTCCCCCTCCAAAGCCCCGCGCGCGCCGGCGCCGGCGACCCGCACCCATGGACGCACGCGCCGGCACCCCGCTCACCCCGTCCTATAGCCGCGACCCCCCGCCGCCGCCGCCGCCGCCGCCGCAAACCCTAGCCCGGGTGGCGTTGGCCTCGCCTCCACCGGAGTTCCTCCGCCGGAACTTTTCTTCATCAACTTGTTTGTGTGAAATTTTATATGTCATGTTCATTGCAGTTTGAATGTTTCATCAACTTCATTTTGTGTTGAAAATGCCATATGCAATGCACCGACGAGTCGCGCGCGCTGCATTTTTGCGCATTGCTGGAGCGGCGCGCGTGCGCTGCTGGAGCCAGTACTGCGCGCCGCGTCAAACCAGGCAATGCGCGCGCAGCAAATCAGTTTTTTGCGCGCGGCGCGTTCGGCGCCTATTGAAGATGCTCTTATAGAAAGTGGGCTAAAAAAATGCTTCAATAGTTTCCGTAAAAGCAAAAAAATAAAAAATTAAAAAATTAGAGAACCCTGGTATAATCAGCCTAACTCCCCCTCGGCCTCCATCTAGAGGGAGATGGCATTTCCCATAAACCTTCTCCTAAAATTGCCAACCTTCTCCTAAAATTGCCATGTCAGCACGCCGCTGTCATGCCCGTCACGCCGCCACCACCTGACCACCGTGCCGATGCCGCCGACCGCCCACACACCGCCATGGACCACCGCACCGCCGCTACCACCCCCACCATCGCCACCGTCATCGCCGCAACACCACGGCCCTATTTGTATATTTTTTTGAAAGATAAATAGAAAAGAAAAACTGGTTCTAGGGAAAGATGTTTACAAGACCTGCTAAAACACCTCACCTGCAAACATTTTGTAAATTATATTGGTGGACATGTTGGAGATGCTCCTGGAGAAGAGATTTTGCTTGCTTTGGTCACCCATGCATGCACACATACACGCTGCACATATATTCCTATAACGTTTCCGTTGAACTAGTATTTCATTTTTCAAATGCAAAAGAGCAACAGAAGTACCAACGAGATGCGAAATGAGATGCGTATATAATACTAGTACTGCTGCTACATGCATGCATGCTGGGCAGGCGATGCATGAGGCGTCCGTTAGAGCATCTCCAACAGTCGCCCCAAACGACGCGCGCGCGGTAAACGCAGCTTTTAGCGCGCGCGGGGCGGTTTGCCGCGCTCCAGCGGCCGCGGGAAACAAGCGCGCGCGGGAACCGTTTGCGCGCGCGCGCGAAAAGGCGCCAGCTCGCGCGCAAGATTTGGCGCGCCGCTTCGCGCGCGCCTATAAAAGCTGCGCGCGCCACGCGCCTTCTCCACACACATCTCTTCCCCTCTCCTCTCCTCTCGCCACGCCGCCCAGCGCATACCGCCATCGATCGCGCCGCCATGCCGCCCAGCGCCGCCGAGGAAGCGTCCGGCTACCGGCGTCGCCGCCTAACGGCAAGCTTCACCGCGGAGATACGCTCCGGCGAACTCCGGCTTCGCCCTCGCACGTCTGGGGCGGCGCGACAGCCGCCGCCAGCAGCGTCGGCAGCGGCGTGGCGCTTAGCGCCGCTGCGGCCCAAGATGTGTACACGCCTTTCGAGCAAGCGCTCAACCTCGCCCCTCGCCTCAACACGGCGGAAGACCGTGCGAACACGCCGAGCGGCAACGCCGCCTCCTCATCGCCCAGGAGGACGAGAGGGTCATGGCGGACTTGCGCCAGCGCCACCCGGAGGACGTCGCCTACGAGCAAGCCTACTGGGCAAGGCGCCGCGAGGAGGACACGCAAAGGCGCCGCGCGTCGCTGTTGGACAGGCGTCGGAAGGCGTTAGCGAATGCGCAATCCGACCTCGTTGCGGCAGGTGGCGGTAGTTCTTCACGCCGAACGATGAGCGGTGGCTGGACATCTGGCTATCTACCTCGGACGACACCGCCGAGGATGATAGTGGTGATGATGATAACGACTTAGAGTAGTTTTTTTTTGTTAATGCAATCTATGTTTATCGTTTGTCGTTTTTATTTTATGCAATCTATGTTTCGGATGAAAAATACCTTTGTATCGTTTAATCTATGCAATCTATCTAGTTTTTTGAGAAAATTCAACTTTTAAAAATGCATATATTTCTAGTCGCGCGCTGTGCATTTTAGCTACTTGTCGAGCCAAGGCTGCATTTTCTTGCTGGTCAAGCCGCAGGCGAAGATAAAACCAGCCGCAGCGCGCGTGCTAACAGGTATTTTGCGTGCGGCGCTTTAGTGCGGCTGTTGAAGATGCTCTTAGGATTTTGCTGAACGAGGAGAGGGAGCACGTACGATGATCTCGGCGATGACCCGGGGCTGGCGGAGCGGGCGGAGGAGGTAGGCGAGGCCCCTGGTGACGACGATGACGAGGCAGATCTGCAGGATGATTAGCGGCAGCGCGTAGTCCAGGGGGCTCTCCCCCTGGAACGCGCCGTGCGACGCCACCTTCGCCCCACCGCCGGTCATCTTCTCGCCGCCGGCGCCGGTACGATCTAAGTATCTGTCGCTCCGCTAGCCAATGGCAAACTCGGCTACCCTATCGAAGCTAGCTAGGTAGGTGGCTGCCGATGCTGGCTTTTCCCCGTGCCGTGCCGTGCCGTACGTTGTGTGACATGCCTGCCGTACGCGGCAGCGTTTATATAGGCAACCGGCCGGAGGTAGCTAGGAACCTCACTCACCATGATCGAGTCCTATAGCACACAAAACAAATGGTAAGAACGTGTACACGTGGGATCTCAAGCGCCGGTTCCGAGGCGAAGACTTTGCTGTGTATATGTGTATCATACATATCCGCTGGCTAATCAGCTGGCTAGATCCTACTGACAGCAAAAGAGAAAAAAAATGTTTGTACAGCTAGCTCTCTAGTGTGAGGGGATTCTCCTTGACCCACAAACAAATTCGAGTATACACTTCTTCCGTCTCAAAATGTAAGAAGATATTTTTATATAAAAATTGCAAATACGTACTCCCTTCGTCCGAAAATACTTGTCATTAAAATGGATAAAAAGAGATGTATCTAGAACTAAAATACATCTAGATACATCCCCTTTTATTCATTTTGATGACAAGTATTTCCGAACGGAGGGAGTAGTTACACACCAGGTGGCAATGAGGCCCTCACCCTCATCGGGCATACAGTCGGTGGTGCCCATCTACCCTCCCGCAGTCGTCTGGCTTTGTCGAGGTTGTGAGGGATTCCGCACCTAGAAGGCGGAGGCGATGGTCTTCAAAGGTGTGCTCTCCAACGTATTGGCAAGCATGTTGCAGCGGAGACGCACGCAATCCAATCTCAGATAGATAGCATGAAGGCATATCGTCTTTGTGATACTATTTTACGCACATTGAGTGTTCTCCCCTTGTTGCCATTGGTGACAATGGATTTGCCCCATTGGAGGTGTTAGGACTTAGGAGTGGTGACTTCGACTTCTGTGTGTGTGTGTGTGTGTGTGTGTGTGTGTGTGTGTGTGTGTGTGTGTGTGTGTGTGTGTGTGTGTGTGTGTGTGTGTGTGTGGTCTTGGGTGGCAGCGCTGAGGTGAGGTCTTGCCCCATTGCTACAACATTCATACGTGTGTGTGTAGAAGTGAAGCTAGAGATCATGGCGGTTGCTCATTACGTCGACGTCTCCTTTCGTGTGTAGTCAATTCAAACTTGTGTAGTCACATGTATGTACTTCTGATTTTTTTCTGCATGATATATACTTATTGTATGATGTTTTTGCCAAAAAGTTATGTAGTCATTTGACTGCATAGCTCATGCATGGCTTCGCCACTGCTCTAGAGGTCACCACAATAGCAAGATCCACTACCAAGGTGCTGATCGCAACACCACTTCATGCATGGGATGTAAACTTGTATTATCTCCTTAACCAGTTGGGCTCAACAACAACAGATTTGCAATGTCTCTTGTTTGAAGGCATTCAATAGTATGGTCAACATGTGCATCCACACCTAAAAAGGTTGGGAGCATAACCTTTTTTTTTGGCAAAAAAAAGACACATGGTGCATCATTATGTAATTATATTCAAATTACAAACAGCTATTTATGTTTGTGATTTTATATCAAATCCATCTAGTAATTTTTGGGCAAAAGTTGAACTTATGAAATAAAGTATGCCTTACATTTTGGGCAAAGTTTCGATCACATAAAATAAAGCGTGCCTTACATTTTGGAAGATGATTTGAGGCACACAGATGTCGTGGCACACATATTTCTGGCTTGAAAATCAATTATAATAAATGTGTGCTAATTCCCATAAATGCCTCTGGTGATAATCTCTCAAGTCTACTGAGAGAACTTGGATACAAGCAAGGAAGCTTCCTTTTCACTTAATTGGGGCTACCTTTAAGTGCTTATAGATTGAAATTGGAAGACTTCACTCCAATTTGTCAACAAATTGAAGGAAGATTGAATGGTTGCTCAAGCTTACTATCCTATGATGGCAGATTTCTCCTCATTAAGTCAGTCTTCTCTAATCTTCCCGTCTTCTTCATGAGTACATTAGCACTGCGAGTATGCATCACTAATCAAATTAAGAAGTATCTGAGACATATCTTTTGGACAAAATATGGAAAAGAACAAGTTGTGTCTGCCCTAATTTCACAGAGAAAGGTTTTCCAAGCTAAAGTGCAAGGGGGACTTGGAATACTTGACATAGCATAAAACTCTCATGCTGAAAAACCTTCATAAGTTCTTCAAAAATGAAAACTCGCCTTGGGTCAGATTGATTTGGGATACTTATTATAATACTCATCTACCAGGGACAAATAATGGAATGCTCTAGTTGGTAGAAAAGTCACTTAAAACTTTCCCTGTTTAAAAGGCAGCACAGTTGCAAGATGGGAAATGGCAATTCTATTATGCTTTGGCATGACAATTGGCTTGGTGAGTCCTTGATAAAGAAATTCCCAGAGCTCCAGTCATTTGTAAGAAATGATCAGCAGCCTGCAGCTTCTTGGGTTTCAATTGAAAATCCCACCCAATTACTGCACACACCCCTTCCCGAGCAAGCTTATGGTCAATTGTTGGAGCTTAAAAAAAATCTAGTAATAGCTCACAAGCTTATGGTCAATTCCTGGTGCTTTAAAATCTAGTAATAGCTCATTGGTCTCCCTTGAGAAGGGATACATGGAAAGGAATAGGGCAATCCAATAGGTACTCTTCCATCAATATGTACCATTCCATTTGTTACAAACAAGAAGCCAATCACTTGTTCAAAATAAAGTTTGTGGATGGTTTCCAATAGATTGATACATAAAATTTTCTTCTCGCTATTACTTCATGAGAGGGTCAATACCAGGAATTTACTTGAAAGAAAACATGCATCTGGACTGCTATGATTGTGTATTCTGCAATGATCATGCTGAAGAAACATCAAGGCATCTATTCTGGGATTACATTTTCACACAAGAATGTTGGAACAACCCCGTTCCCACTAGAAAACCTGGCACCTCTTGCTTTGATAATATTACTTTGACACATTCTCTCTTGCCAGCTCCAATTGCTATGGACATCATCATCTAGAGCTGCTAGAACATATGGACACAAATAAATGGGAAAGTATTCAGACAAGAAGTCCCAGATGTTAACTATTGGAAGTCCAGACTTAAAGATGACCTAACTCTTTTACAACACAGAATAAAGGCCCAACATTTGGACATGTTTAAGGATTGGATCATCTATGATGTCAGCAGCTACTGCCAGATTATTTTGAATTTTCTCTCATGATACCCAGAATAGGCATTGGAAGACTCTGGAGCTCCGAACCTTTTTTTTCCTATTCTTTATTTTCTTCTTCGTATATACTTGTAAACTTTGATTACTTGCTAATAGAAAATTGTCATAAAACGATTGCTCTATGGTTTGCGGTTCAATACACACAGATTTCTGGCCGTTAGATTGTTTTGTGACTCAAAAACTGGTTTGGCCTTTGCGTGTGCTTTAGCCCTTAATTATCTTAGTCGGGGTCCATGCATGCTGCTTTTCATAGCTCCACCCATCTGACATCTCATGCTTTTTCCTTTAACTTTCAAATTTGAATTATTATATCTTTTGAACCGAAAGTACAATTTATGTTTCGTTTGCAAATTCGTGTTTCTTGTGACGAGGGCTTTCAAATAAGACCCATTTTGAATATGCTTTGACATATTTTTATACCTTGGTTAAGTTTTAACTCTTGAAACTCAGTAAGAGCGAACGACAAACTCACAAGTTCAGAAACTGAAACTTAAAATTTGGTGTGCCTCATACGGAATCCAACGACTTTGTGGATCATGAGGTAAATCGGCGGGGGGGGGGGGGGGGGGGCAAGTTTGAACTATTAAAACTTGATATGAATGATGATAAATTTAGCAAGTTTGGAAAACTAAAACTCTAAACTCTAAGCCCTAAAGGCCATAAACCTAAAACCCTAAAAATGTACGAGACTTGGTAAACTTGATGTTGTGACATATGCGACTGTAAGATCGTGCATGCATGTGGACATTTTTTTGTATGAGGCGAAGGCAGCTAAGCTAGCTGTTGTTTAATTTCTCCTCGATTGATCGAGAAACATTTTTGAGTAGCGGCCACTTGGATTGGATAATTCGCAGGAACCTCATGCACTGGGAAGGAACTGTTGGATTGGCTAGCTCTCGTATCAATCACTCCGTCATATTTGACCTCTATATATTGTACGTGAATAATGCCCGCTAGAAATTAGAGAATACAGGCTGCAAAATATTTTAACGAGGAAGCAGTGACATTATTTCCATTCCTGTCAGATTCTACTCCGTCTTTGCAGGGTGACACCATCGGTTCACCTCCCTCCCCTGTGGTGGCTGAGTGACGCGGGGTGCGTGGGGGTGCGACTCTGATATGGGCCACATCGTTGTTGCGCGGCTGTTGTTCCCGGCGGCAGCGTGGGGCTGATGGGTGGGTGTGTCGGCGAGGATGGGATGTCATGAAGGGCTAGGCGGTGCTGCACGAGGCGTCTGTGTGGGATGGTCTCCAGCTATAGTTGGCACCGCCTTGGGGGAGGATCGTCGTGCGTCAGCCTCTCTGGGAGGTGGATCGCAACATTGAGGTGTTGGCCTTTTGTGTGAGCGGCGCCGGCCGCCGATGCTACGCAGGTGGGCTATGCGGCAAGCGAACTCCTATGGCTCCAAGACGGCAGTGGTCACTGACAGATCCTGAGGAGTGTTCATCTCTCCCGATCCGGTAGTTGACTTTGGCGGTGAGATGTAAATTATGGACGACGGCTTGATGCAGAGGGATGGTTGTGCGACGATAGTGATCGAATCATACGTCGCAACTGGGATCCCAAAAAAGTGGTGAAGTGAGTTCGATGTGGTGCTACTTGAGCATCCGGTCTTGATCTCCGGGGTAAAAGCCTAGGTAGTCCGTGTTGAAGACATTGTTTTTTTTTACGTTGTTACCTTGTTGAAGATATTGCTTGGATATGCTCGTTGGGGGGGGGGGGGGGGGGAGATCGTCGTGCGTCAGCCTCTCTGGGAGGTGGATCGCAACATTGAGGTGTTGGCCTTTTGTGTGAGCGGCGCCGGCCGCCGATGCTACGCAGGTGGGCTATGCGGCAAGCGAACTCCTATGGCTCCAAGACGGCAGTGGTCACTGACAGATCCTGAGGAGTGTTCATCTCTCCCGATCCGGTAGTTGACTTTGGCGGTGAGATGTAAATTATGGACGACGGCTTGATGCAGTAGGGATGGTTGTGCGACGATAGTGATCGAATCATACGTCAACTGGGATCCCAAAAAAGTGGTGAAGTGAGTTCGATGTGGTGCTACTTGAGCATCCGGTCTTGATCTCCGGGGTAAAAGCCTAGGTAGTCCGTGTTGAAGACATTGTTTTTTTTTACGTTGTTACCTTGTTGAAGATATTGCTTGAATATGCTCGTTGATTCTTTAGGGTGAAAACCAAGATTCTAGCCTTAGTGGTCGGACCCGGTGATGGTGGCGCTAGAATGTCGCTCCTTTCTTGAAGGCAATGCTGTTGAAGAACATCGTGGTCCGTGTGGTGTCATGAGATGGTTGTTGCGGGTATGGTCATTGCTGTAGTTTGCCGATCACGAATCTGATCGCTTTGGCGCCTTTTATTTCTTCGCCTACACATGCTAGTGATGACGTGTTTTCGTGTGCGTGTGCGTGTGTTAATGTTGGTTGTGTGTTGTCTAATTATGCAAAGGGCGACTGTGTGCTCACTGTGTTTTGTATCTTCTTGATGCTTCATTTTGGGCCAATAAAATTCATGTTTATCAAAAAAAAAAAATCTATAGCTGGTTGCACACTTGCTTTGCTTGCATGCACGGCCGAGGGCAGAAGCGGGATTTCATGGGTACGACAGCTAGATGAGGAGAGGAGGAGGTCTGACCTTTGAAAAAAATAGACATTTTTTAAGGAAGAAAAAACAAAAATAATTGAGGAGGAGATCTGACCTACTAGTAGCTTGTGTGAGAGAGAAAAGAGAGCCGACTTATCATCATTGATCATGTTTCATCCATATCGTCGTGTGGATCGGATAGACGGGTACGTGGATGTAATGCATACGACGGCTGGGATATATACGCGCGCGGTCGCATCATACGTGACGCTGCCGATCTCTCTCTCTGTCCCTTCTTTTTGTTGTTGCTAGCCAGCCGGGTCGTACGTACGTACGTACACTTGTGCGTACGGTGGAGGGGTTGGACTTTTGGATATCGCCGACGTACGTGTCCCTCTGACTTCTTGTTGTCTCGTAGGTACTTCCTCTGTAAGCAGTGATCTAAACGCTTTTATATTAGTTTACAGAAGAAGTACTCATCATGAAGCAAAAACAACTGTGTGTCGTTTGTGATCAGGATGGCGATTCGTCTGACCGGATCAAGTCTACCTTCTCATTGCCCACTTGGAGATAAGATTAGCATGGGACAGAAAAACAGGGAGGCGCAGCTGGTGCTTGCATACAAGCGACCGACTCCGTTCAATTGGCTGGCCGTCACGATCGATCGATGAGTTGTTGATTGTTGTTGCTTAACTGATGGAAGGAGGATTGTACTTTACTAGTAGTGCATATACCTTCGTTATGCCACTTGTGAACGTCAGTTAGTTATTGTTAATGGAGTTTTAGTTTGGTTGGAGGAACATGCGGCATGACCATGAGATCGAGGCATGGAAAATGAGGGGCATTGCATTGTGGATTAAACCATCCATGCAACTGCCAGCGGACTAAATGAACTTTTTTTTCGGGTAGATCGACTAGATGAACTCTTAGCAGATGTGAGGTCACCGGACAACCTTACGACGCCTATTGCTTGTTCAACGACCTTTTTTTTTCCAGGCAAATCAGAGAGCTTTTATTCAGACGAAAGCATTCCCCGGACAATCAGCCAAGAAAATGGTCACAAGGAAGCTGGAGGTTTCGTCCAGCCAGCAGTCCGTCACATTCAAAGTGCATGCATGTTTTGCACAAAGATAATGGAGTAGAGGCATCTGACAAGTCGACAACGGCGGGTCTCAGCGGCATGGATCAGCGGGGTCTCGCCGGTGGGCGTGTGATGATGGACGAGCGCAGAATGGTGGCGTTGTCTGGCGTTGTGATGACGTCGACGGCAGCTAGACCGGGCAAGGTAGATGCAGCAGTGCAACATTGAAGATGGATTGATGGCAGGTGGCTGCGGCGGTCTCATACCTGGTAGGCGTCCTGATTGAGGTGTGCGCCGGACTGGTGGGTGCTCCATGCTCGGCACGCGTCCTAGTTGGGACCTCAGGCCTTAGATGTTAGGTTTGGCTGCGAGGTATATTTGGTATTAGGCCCAGACTATCAGCATCCCTACATCAACTGGATAGGAGTAGCGACAGATGTTGCCCAGACGGTGGCTTTAGACTTACTGTTGTATGACTTTATAAGGTCTTGTGTGAACAAATTAACAAAATGGTTGCATGTATCATCCAGATGCAGAAGCCGGGGGTGCTCCTCCTTTTCTTAAAAAAAAAGAAAATCCTTATTGTACATCGAGCAGCTAGACCTCAGTTAGATAAATCGATTAGCCCCGTAAACATGTGGTGCAACCCCTTTCTTTAGTTTCTGCAGCATACGAACTAACTTGCCATGTGCTACTTCGTATCTGTATCTTGAATTCCTTGCTCGTGGAAATATCCAGTGGATTAGACAACAAACTATACACTTGTTTACTATGTGCTCATGTACCACGTATCCTTTGTTTTTAATTATAAGCTACATGCCAATATATGTACATCATTAATCAATTTGCACATGTTTCTTGAAAATGTTTTACGAAACCATGGTTCAGCCGAACCTATGCTCGACACCATTGATTTTTAGACACTATTCATGAGGATCCATGCACGATTGATTAAAAAATACAGTTGGCATGCATGTCATAGATCCACATGTAGTAGGATGTTAAATCGTACGACATAGACCATAGGTTCGGCTGAACCATGGTCATGAATCACGTCTCTCCATGTTTCTTTACATTTGTACTGCACGAGCATGCACTCCGAAACATCATACGTTTCTGCGCAAAAAAAAAACATTGGGCGTCAAAACTGGCCACTACAACCAAGTTATGATGAACATATGCGTTAAAGAAAGTGATGATGATTCCCCTCAAAAAAAGAAAGAAAGAAAGTGATGATGAACATATCAAAACAAGGTTATCCAAGAGCAGTTAATTTGTTACCGTAACTTGACTCCGCTACAAATTGAATGTCAGATTTTAACCATGTCAAATCTAACGTTTTTTAGGCAAATTTATACTCCCTCCGTTCCCAAATAATTGTCTTTCTATCAATCTCAAATGAACTACAACATACAGATGTATGTAGACATGTTTTAAAGTGTAGATTCATTCATTTTGCTTCGTATGTAGTCATTTGTTGAAATCTCTAGAAAGACAATTATTTAGGAACGGAGGGAGTATGTCGGAAGGATGATAAACCTTTTTTAGCACCCATGATAAATTTTTAACATTACTGTAACTTAGTTAGTCCTGGCATCCTTAATTTGCAGGCCAATTTGTCTGTTTGCCGGCGGCTATTGAAGATCACCCATGCATGCTGTCTGCACCAACAGCTATGGCAGCCGACAGATGAAGCCTTGATTACGACCGGCTGCTTAGGTTAATCAGTACCTAATTGTTTTTTCGAAAAAAGTACCTAATTGTCTCCACTTGGAGGTGCTAGCTGATAGAGATGGGCAGACAAGTCAACGCACGTCGGCGCCATCGAAAGTCATGACAGACCAATCAACATTCAAAATTAATCAATCTCATACAGCTTAATTGCGTGTATATGCCCCCGTCTCCACCTTATACAGCCACCTGATTCGCGTGGGTTTACTTCCGTAGTAAGGTTTCCATATTTAGTTCTACTTTTTCTGTAGATTCTAGAGTTGCATTTCTAGAGACCAAAGACTACACTTGGGCCATGTTTGATTTTTATAAACAAATATATTTATTATTTTAGGATCCCTACCCCCATTCGTTTGATACTACAGTGCGCATATATTTTAAAAAAATTCAAACTTTGCAAACTTTGAACAAGTTTATCGAGAAAACTATTTATATCTACAACACGAAATATATAAAATTTGAAACTATGTTTTATGATGGACCTAATTCTATATGTTTGGTGTTCTACATGTAAAAAACATCTTCATAAATTTGGTCAAAGTTTGTGAAGTTTAATTTTAAAAAAATCTATATGCACTATATTATGAAATGGAGGGAGTATTAGTTATTGTTTGAAGAGAATTCACGTTTTTTACTGGAGGATGAGAATTCACGAGCAAGCAAACTAAAGCTTTTGTTCTTGCTTTGCACAATTGTCTCGACTAGAGCCCAGGCTACTTTATAGCCGAAACTATACATTTTTGTACTGCAGTGTCCACTCACGGAGAAGCTATACATTGCCTTGAGCAATTCGTACTGCAGTGTCCCCTGTAATGCCCGGCTCATGATTTTGCCACGAGCTAGCGTCCCAATGCTTTTATTTTTATCCTCTTCCGATTTCCTATTCACATTTATGTTTTTCATTTCCGGTTTATTATGTTTTTGTTTCTTTCCATTTCTTCTCTTTTTTGTTGTTTAGTTTTCCCATTCATTTTCTAAAGTGTTCATCGCACCTTTAAAAATGTTAATCATGTAAAAACTTTGAGCGTATATAAAAAATGTTCATGATGTACACGACATATGGGGAATGTGTATAGAAAAAGTAATCATCAAAATATGTATTAAAAATGTTAATCATGTAAAATTCAAACATGTATAAAAAACGTTTCAGGTGTATATGAAAATTATACATTGTGTATGAAAAAATAGACGTCAAACATATGCTTCGACAAATGTTTATCATGTATTTAAAAATGTTAAACCTATATAAAAATATTTAATATGTGAACGAAAAGCTTACATTGCATATGAAAAAATTATACATAAAATCATATATTTCAAAAAATGTTAGTCATGTATTTAAGAATGTTAAATGTCTACAATATTTTTTATGATGTTTACAATACATGTACAATGTGTATGATAAACCGTAGACATGTGTTGAAAAAAGTAGATATCAAAAAAAATTGAGAAAAAATTAATAATGTATTTGGAAAATGTTAAACATGTATAACAATTGGTCCTAATGTATACAAAAATGTACAATGTGTATGAAAAAAATGTTCTTGATGTATACAAAAAGATAATAAAAATTATATATGCAAAATTTGTACATTGTGTGTGATAAAAGTAGAAATCAAAACATATATTTGTGAAAATGTTAATTATGTATTTTAAAACAAATGATCTTTTTTATACAAAAATCTATGTGTGTGAAATAGTAAACATCAAAACATGTATTGGAATAAATGTTCATCATGTATTTAATAAATGTTAAGCATTTATAAGAAAATATTCATGATATATAGAAAAGTGTACAATGTGTATGATTGAAAGTAGACATGTGTTGAAAAAAAAATAGCAAATGGAAGAAGAAACCAAAGAAAATCGGTAGAGAAACAAACAACACAAGAAAAAACCAGAGGAAAACCATAGAAAGAAGGAAAAGGAAAGGGAAAACTAATAAAATAGAAGAAACCAGTAGAGAAACATAAAAAATGAAGAAATCGGTGAAAACCAAAGAGGAAGAAAAAGAAAAAATGGAGAAAAACAAAGAAAAATGAAAAAACCCAATTGAGAAACATTTAAAATGCCGGTGAAAACGAACGGAATAAAAAAAGATAGCCAATAGAGAAACATTAAACCATTAAAACCCAAAGAAAACCATAAGAAAGATAGGGGAATCGATGAAACAAAAAAACGTAAACAAATCACATGGAAAAGAAGGAAAAGAAAAAACCCGTGAAAACCATAAAGAAAACAGAGAAAAGAAAGAAACAAAAAACCGAAGAAAACCCGGCAGTGCAACCAATAGGCAGAAAAAAGAGAGGAAAAAACACCTAATCTCTACATCGACTGATCGAAACCCGAACGAACGAATGCGAGCAAGCAATGAACCAAAAAAACCAATGAAACGGGTCAGCGTAGTAACTACGTGAGGGGGAACACCTTCAGGCGAGCCGGATGTCTCGCAATAGGCGGCGTATAGGCCTGGCTGTCCACACACACACACACACACACACACACACACACACACACACACAGAGGCAGGCGTAAGCTACAAAGAAAAGCACAAACACAATTAGAAAACACAAAAACATTGTTTATGTTTGCTGAATATGATGTCTTTTTATCATAATCAGATAAACATTGCATAGGGCTCCCTTGACCCCTGGGACCTAATTCACTAGATTGCAATCTTAGAAACAAACAAAAGCGAGCGTCTTATCAGTGCTCAAAGCAATTTAAATATCAGAGAAGCAGGTATGTGTTCGAAAGTCCTCTTCTGCACTCGAGCACATATGCACCTGCCGTGACAGTAAATTAAAAATAATGGTAAACAGTTCAAAAAATTCTGATGGCAAACATTGACGAATGTTTGAGTGCTTGCAAATTTTCATCATGAAATGATATTTACGAAAGTCGTGGTAAGAAAAAACAAAATCAGTGCTCCAAGATGCTTTCATAAATAGCATTTTTGAAGCATCAATTTTTTTGCCATGAATTTCACAATGACATTCCATGATGAAAATTTCAACACTTTAAACATTCATAAATGTTTTCACAAAAACAATTCAGTTTTTTTTAATTTTTAACATTATTTTCGAATTTAGTGTTCATCTGGGTTCATATGTGCTTGTGAGCAGAAACTCTACGTCCGTATGTAGTAGTCTTGATGGTAGTACGTAATCATTGGTTTTTATTTAAGAGAACCATGCGTGCACATCTCTTCTTCATTGCGGTATCGCTTTTCCCCTCGTCCTGGCGGCTGGTGGCTGGAAACCCTACCGCCCCAAGGGCCAATCTTCTAGCGCCGTCCTCCGGCGGCTCCCCTCCGCCGGTGACCTCGGTCGTCGGTAGTGAGGGGGGTCGCCGGATCCACGCGCGTAGATCGTTTTTACTCTCGTAGTCTAGGTTTTTAGGCTGTTTATTGTCTTGACTTCGGAGGCGACGATGACGGCGCTGAATAAAAATTCTTCGGATCTTTCCCTGACGAGGCCATCGGTTCTATGGCTGGGGATGGATTTAGAAACCAGTCTGTTCCAACAAGGATGACGTGGCGGCGGCGGCATCCTCATGGTGGACATGTGTCCTCGAGCTCCGTCGTTGCGACGACGTTTGCTCCAGCGGCGGCGCGGAGCTTGGGAGGTAGTCCAGGAGCGGATGCAGATTGTGGTCTGCATCGATGACATCTGGAAGACAAAACTTGTGCTGGGTTCGTGGATGGCAGGTATGGTTTCCTCCTTCGGCATCTTAGTCGTGGTGGGGTGCCAGATCTAGAGTTTGATGGCGTATCCGGGGTGTTGCCCCGGTCTGATTCGTTCAACGGCAAGCGCTTCACTTTTGGTGAGCCACCTTGGAGGTCCGCAAAGCTGCATATCAGCGATGGAGCCGCGTCGAGCTCGGGTGAGGAGGTGATCCGTCATTATTTTCTTCGGTGGCTGCTGTGGTGGTGCCGGAGGAAGGTGACGAGCGTTGGTGTCAATTTCAGAGATGTTATGGTATCTTTTAAGTTTTATCATGTCGGTATTTACGTGACTTGTATTTTGATCTTTATGATATGAATGAGACACGTACTACCATGCAAAAAAACAAACATCTCCTCTTCATTAGGGGAGACAAGTGTACATGTAATAGATGAGTAATTACTGGAGTTGGCCCGGGTGGATTTCTATTAGACGTACGTACTCCATGTCAATTATGACTGTCTTTCTTTCCTCGATCTCAATCTGCATTTCCTTTCTCTAGGCCGTGGACTGTCGCCGTGGTTCGTTATTTTACACTCGATCTGTACGGCAAGTGGCACAATATTCTTTTTTCTGTTTTGACTATGCAAGGCAGGAGCGCAGCCGTTTTCATCAAGATGGGGAAAAGGGAAAGAAAAAAGGTGAGCTGGTTTACAAGGAAAATTAGGCCAAAAATTAATAAAAGAAAAAGAAAACGTGTCTGCTCACTAATAGAAAAAGGGCCTAGTGTAAAGGACATTAGTCCCGGTTTGTAACAATACCAGCACTAATGTGATTATTAGTGCTGGTCCCAAAGGCTAAGGGGGCGAAGATCATTAGTACCAGTTCGTGACGAATCTTTAGTACCGGTTCGTGCCACAAACCGGTACTAAAGAGACTATTGCAGGCTGTGGTCAGGCTGGGGCTCCACCAGCACCTTTAGTACCGGTTCATGTAACAAACCGGTACTAGAGATTCCTAGTTGATTAATTCCGCAACGATTTTTTAGTCCCACCTTGCTCCGCTAACAGAGTTTTTACCACCTTAAATATGTTACCTGTCAAACTATCACAACCACTTGGTCTTCATTGAACTCTATGTGTATAATTTGTGGCCATAATATGAGTCTTCTCCGGTTTCTAAACCGGTGAGGACTCATATTGTCAATTCAGATTGTAAAAAAAATCATTGATGATCAATGTATTTTTGAAGTATTTCTTTTTCTGACATAACTTATTACAACTTCGGACTATTCAGATTGTACACCGGCTATTCAAAATTTTAATAACTTATTACAACTTAGGACTTTTTTTACGTTCAGATGCACAATTCAAATCCACGTCATCAATTTTCAACGCTTTTTGACATAATTTGCTATTTTCGATGCATTTACTGATTTGTTTTGCGAGCTAAATGACCGTGAAATTGAAAAGCACTACAAAATGAATTCTGAAAAGGTTGAAACTTGGCAAGGTATTATCATTTCACCCGCATGGCATGCGCAAAAAAGTAGAGAGGGTTACGTCATAAACTGGATGCACTTCGTGAACAAACTGAACAATCTTTTTCGAAGTATAATGGTTTTGGACGAAAACTCATCTGTTTAACCGGCTATTCAAATTTTAATAACTTATTACAACTCTGAACTTTTTCTGCGTTCAGATGCACAATTCAAATCCACGTCATCAACTTTCAACCCTTTTTGACATAATTTTTTATTTTCGATGCATTTACTGATTTGTTTTGCGAGCTAAATGGCCGTGAAATTGAAAAGAACTACAAAATGAACTCTGAAGAAGTGTAAACTTGGCAAGGTATCATCATTTCACCCATATAGCATGTGCAAAAAAGTAGAAAGGGTTACGTCAAAAACTGGATGCACTTTTTGTACAAACTGGACAATCTCTTTCGAAGTATCAGGGGTTTGGACGAAAACTCATCTGTTACACCGGCTATTCTAAATTTTAATAACTTATTACAACTCCAGACCTTTTCTGTGTTCAGATGCACAACTCAAATCCACGTCATCAACTTTCAACCCTTTCTGACATAATTTGCTATTTTTGATGCATTTACTGATCTATTTTGCAAGCTAAATGACCGTGAAATTGAAAAGCACTAAAAAATGAATTCTGAAAAGGTTGAAACTTGGCAAGGTATCATCATTTCATCCACATAGCATGTGCAAAAAGGCAAAGAGGGTTACGTGAAAAACTGGATGTACTTCGTGTACAAACTGGATAATCTCTTTCGAAGTATCAGGGTTTTGGACGAAAACTCATCTGTTACACCGGCTATTCAAAATTTTAATAACTTATTACAACTCCGAACTTTTTCTGTGTTCAGATGCACAATTCAAATCCACGTCATCAACTTTCAACCCTTTCAGACATAATTTGCTATTTTCAATGCATTTACTGATTTGTTTTGCGAGCTAAATAACCATGAAATTGAAAAGCACTACAAAATGAACTCTGAAGAAGTGTAAACTTGGCAAGGTATCATCATTTCACCCATATAGCATGTGCAAAAAAGTAGAAAGGGTTACGTAAAAAACTGGATGCACTTCTTGTACAAACTGGACAATCTCTTTCGAAGTATCAGGGGTTTGGACGAAAACTCATCTGTTACACCGGCTATTCTAAATTTTAATAACTTATTACAACTCCGGACTTTTTCTGCGTTCAGATGCACAATTGAAATCCACGTCATCAAATTTCAACCTTTTCTGACATAATTTGCTATTTTTGATGCATTTACTGATTTGTTTTGCGAGCTAAATGACCGTGAAATTAAAAAGCACTACAAAATGAACTCTGAAAAGGTTGAAGCTTGGCAAGGTGTCATCGTTTCACCCCACATAGCATGTGCAAAAAAGTAGAGAGCGTTACGTCAAAAAGTGGATGCACTTCGTGTATAAATTGGACAATCTCTTTCGAAGTATCAGGGTTTTGGACGAAAACTCATCTGTTATACCGGCTATTAAAAATTTTAATAACTTATTACAACTCTGGACTTTTTCTGCGTTCAGATGCACAATCCAAATCCATGTCATCAACTTTCAACCCTTTCTGACATAATTTGTTATTTTCGATGCATTTACTGATTTGTTTTGCAAGCTAAATGACCGTGAAATTAAAAAGCACTACAAAATGAACTCTGAAAAGGTTGAAATTTGGCAAAGTATCATCATTTCACTCGCATAGCATGTACAAAAAAGTAGAGAGGGTTACGTCAAAAACTGGATGCACTTCGTGTACAAACTGGACAATCTTTTTCGAAGTATTAGGGTTTTTGGACGAAAACTCATCTGTTACACCGGCTATTCAAAATTTTAATAACTTATTACAACTCCGGACTTTTTCTGTGTTCAGATGCACGATTAAAATCCACGTCATCAACTTTCAATCCTTTCTGACATAATTTGCTATTTTTGATCCATTTACTGATTTGTTTTGCGAGCAAAATAACCGTGGAATTGAAAACACTATAAAATGAACTCTGAAAGGGTTGAAACTGGGCACGGTATCATCATTTCACCCGCATAGCATGTGCCAAAAAGTAGAGAGGGTTACGTAAAAACTGGATGCACTTCGTGTATAAACTGGACAATCTCTTTAGAAGTATCAGAGGTTTGGATGAAAACTCATCTATTATACCGGCTATTCAAAATTTTAATAACTTATTACAACTCCAGACCTTTTCTGCATTGAGATGCACAATTGAAATCCACGTCATCAACTTTCAACCCTTTCTGACATAACTTGCTATTTTCGATGCATTTACTGATCTGTTTTGCAAGCTAAATGACCGTGAAATTGAAAAGCACTAAAAAATAAACTCTGAAAAGGTTGAAACTTGGCAAGGTATCATCATTTCACCCGTATAGCATGTGCAAAAAAGTAGAGAGGGTTACGTCAAAAACTGGATGCACTCCGTGTACAAACTGGGCAATCTCTTTCGAAGTATCAGGGTTTTGGACAAAAACTCATCTGTTACACCGGCTATTCAAAATTTTAATAAGTTATTACAACTCCGGACTTTTTCTACGTTAAGATGCACAATTCAAATCCATGTCATCAACTTTCAACCCTTTCAGACACAATTTGCTATTTTCGATTCATTTACTGATTTGTTTTGCGAGCTAAATGATCGTGAAATTGAAAAGCACTACAAAATGAACTCTGAAAAGGTTGAAACTTGGCAAGATATCATCATTTCACCCGCATAGCATGTGCAAAAAAGTAGAGAGGGTTACGTCGAAAACTGGATGCACTTCGTGTACAAACTGGACAATCTCTTTCGAAGTATATGGTTTTGCATGAAAACACATCTGTTACACCGGCTATTCAAAATTTTAATAACTTATTACAACTCCAGACTTTTTCTGCGTTCAGATGCACAATTCAAATCCACGTCATCAACTTTCAACCTTTCCTGACATAATTTGCTATTTTCAATGAATTTACTGATTTGTAATTCGTGTACAAACTCGACAATCTCTGTCGAAGTATCCGGGTTTCAGACGAAAACTTATCTATTACATCGGCTATTCGCGTTCAGATGCACAATTCAAACTATTAGAATTTGAATACAGCAAAAAACTACACAGAAATAAATATACACAAAAGAAAAAATATATACAAAAAAATTATTTCCGCGCTGCCAAGTGGGCCTGCTCAGCTTTGGGTCTGCTTATGCAGGCCCATAAGGCCCAGCAGGCTCACAGGGCAGCACGGCAAAGTTAGGCCGAGAAGTCTGCATTAGAGAGGAGCTCGAAGGAGCAGCCGCGGCTGGGTTTATAAACCAGTGCGGCTGCCCTTCGCTCGGCGAGGTGAGACTAAACATTTATGCACCGTGCGCACCCCCTTTAGTATCGGTTCCTGGCTACAACCAGTACTAAAGGGCGGCTCTTTAGTACCGGTTTGTACCAGGAACCGGTACTAAAAAGGGTCGCTTCCCGCCGCTTGGCCTTGCCAAATTCGACCTTTAGTATCGGTTCCTAGCTCCAACTGGTACTAAAGGCCTCCCCTATATAACCAGCACTTACGAAATTTCAGTTATCATCTTAAATGCATTAGCGTCGCGCTGCCTGTCCTCTAAGCCGCCCGTCGCCGCCCCGTCTTGCCGCCCCGTCGCTGCCCGTCGCCGCCCCAGCCTCGTCGCCGCCGCCGCGCCCAGTCCGCCGCTGCCCCCATCGCCGCCCTACGCGCCGCCCCGTCGCCGTCGTCGTTGCCACCGCCGCCGCCGTGCGTCGTCGCCCGCCCGTCGTAGCTGCGTCCGCCTACAACCCGTCGTCCACAATAGCCTCGCGTAACCGGTCGTCGCCGCTGTGAATCGATCGACCAGCAAGCCGACCTGCCCGCCGGTGATCTTTTGGACTTGCACACGCGCACACACACAAACACACACACACACACAAATGTTTTATATCAAATGTTAGATATATAAATGTTAGATTATATATAAATTAGATAATTTTATATGAGTTAGTTATTTATACTTTTAGTTATAGATGAATTTATATTAATGTTAGATGAATTAGATACATATTAAATTTAGGTACGTATATATGAGATTTGATCATTTAAAATTTTAGTATATAGAACTAGCTAATTAGTTAATTAGTTGAATTAGTTGAGCTTCTTTATTTAGGTATATTTTTAGTAAGTGCATGCTTGAATTAATTAGTTGAACTAGCTAGTTGAACTAGCTAGTTGAACTAATAGAACTAGTTTAATTAGTTGAATTAATATAACTAGATAGTTTTTTATAATTTTAGTATATAGAACTAGCTACTTTATTTTTAGTAAGAAAATTAATAGAACTAGTTTAGTTGAATTAGTTGAACTAGTTAGTTGAATTAGTTGAGCTACTTTAATAAGTATATTTTTAGTAAGTGCATGCTTAGTTGAATTAATTAGTTAAACTAGCTAGTTGAATTAATAGAACTAGTTTAATTAGTTGAATTAATATAACTAATAAGTGTTAAATGTTTCACGTATGAACATAGGAAATGTCGTCTGACGACAAGAACGATTTCATTATGTGCGAAAACTGCGAAGACCAACGCGGCCTGTGCGCCAGAAATTTCCTAGTTGATAATAGGCGCTTCAGCATCAAGCTGGATGAGACCTTCGAAGTGGGTACAGTAAGTCACAAACAATAAGTCTTTTTTCATAATTAAGCATGACTTATGCTTCATTTGCTTCAACTTATTATTTTAAATTTTCACTATTCTACTAGCGTATTCCTTGTCATACAAGAATTTTTGTCTTGGATAAGATAGGTTTCAGTTCTAGCAAAACTATGGAGGTAAAGAGAGTTTACTTGAAGACCGAGCATGGTTATACCTTCAACGTCAAATTATACAATCAAAAAACCTACACGCATTTTGAATGCAAAACTTGGCAAGCACTATGCAAGGCTTATGCATTTGAGCCTAATATGTTTATCACCTTTGATATTCGTCCCGAAGATGATATTCAAGGTAATTGAGGCATTTGGGTCGATGTGCAGACGCCTTCAGTTCTACCATTATGTGAGTTTCTCAACCATATTGAAGGTAATATTGTTTTTTCAAAAAAAAGTTGACAACTGATTTCTCTTGACAGCTTATTTCCATTCAAGCAAACATGTCCAACGTTTGGTAGACAGGACTGTCCACTGTCCCGGGGCTGAATTAAACTGCGAGGAGATAAGTCATTATGTTTCATGGCTTGAGGATCTTGATGCTGTCAAGAGAAATTATTTTCCTGAATTTGAAAATCTTAGTACTCAAAGCGTGCGACCAATAGTGATCGTATTGAACCACGGTCACATCTATTTAGGAAAGATAGTAAGATTTTTATTATTTATCCTCAGTGCATCTTTTGCATACATTATGTTTTAAGCTAAACTTCACTGCTAAGTATGTTACTATACGATGTTCTTCAACAGGGATCTCGATGAATGTTGTGCCTTAGTGGATCGAGACTAAAGGTCGCATGAAAATTATTAGCTTACGGCCAAGATATCCTGTAATGCACTTTAGTGTATTCAGGATTTCTAATAGCGAGGAATGCTTAATAGTGGAAGACTGGAGCAAAATTGTCCATGATCGTAGAGAAGTACTAGAGGGCAGCAATCAGAAGCGCAGCCCACGATTAGGAGACATGTTCATCTGCATGCTGCAATATGATGAATCAGGAGAGCTATACATGTTCTATGCTATCTTACCTGAGAGAGAGCAGCAAGAGTGATTAGCATGCTCTTAGTACTTGTCCTCTCATGTCCGTGTTCTTCGTCCTAAAATTAATTTCTCAAAGAGTGATTTGCTTTTGTGGTCTATATGAACGCTTATAATCATGACCATGTTGAACTTGATGATATCTTTCCTTCTGGTACAAGTGAATATTTCTTCTTTAAGCTATTATTGGTGGTGATTAGATAGCGGTAATGACTATGATAATTAAATAGTGCTAATGACGACTATAATGACTTTTAGCTAGCTAGTATACCGTTAACTTGTTGGTGATGATATATATGATGTAATAGTTTTTATATTAATATGATGATGATGAGTTATTATATCATTTATGAAAGAAACCGTAGATTAGTTTCAACTGGATGGATCCTAGATAGCTAAGTGATCAAGTATATGCCATATCCATATTATATACTTGCTCACCTAAAATATAATTAAGTGATCAAGTAATTAATCTATGGATATGGCATATATACTTTGATCACTTAGCTAGCTATAGGATCCATGCATGCATCTAGTTGAAACTAATCTCCGGTACTTTCACCTAATGATTTAACAACTCATTATAATGTAAAAACGATCTCTAAATTAAATTGAAAACACAAAACTAAAGGAAAAATAAAAAATAAAACCAAAACAGCCCAAACATTTAGTACCGGTTTGTGTTACAAACCGGTACTCAAGGTCTCCCGGCACACGGCCCCGACTCATGCCACGTGATGACACTTTAGTGGCGGTTTGTGCCAAACCTGTACTAAAGGGGGGAGGACCTTTAGTCCCCACCCTTTAGTGCCAGTTACAGAACCGGCACTAAAGGCCCTTATGAACCGGTGCTATAGCCCGGTTCTGCACTAGTGGCTAATCCTCAGGTGCCTAAAAATATTGTTGGCGTCACTTAGTTTCTGCCTTTCTCGGGGGTAAAGGTGGGGGTGACACGAGGGGCGCATCGACAAGCGTCGACCAGGCCAAAGCCGAGCCAGGACCTCGCTAGAGACGGAGACTATGCTACCGGCATCGAGCTGCAACGTCCCAAACAAAGAGGAATAAGTAGGTTGACGGGTGGGAAGGGGGGGGGGGGGGGGGTGCGGGGCTCATCAGCGTTGCTGCAAATCAGCAGGGCTTAGAAGGATGGTCGCGGTGGTGGCAAGCAAAGACGTGGGGCGAGACGGCGCACGGCAACGCTTGCCAACTGCGGGAGGAGAAGATAGACAAATGGTGCAGGGTCAGCTGGCAACACGTGGAGAAAGAAAATGAATGATCCGTGCTATGTTTCTGGCCTTGGATGATAGTGGTCGTGACAAAAGTGGCTGCCGCAAACTTCTTTTCAGGTGCCTGAGTAATATGCATTCCCAAAAGGTAAAGAGAAAAGCAACGACAACACACTGACGCCGACGCAAACAGCCCGCCGCCACCCAACGCGGCTACCAACAAGAGAGATAAAGAGCAATATCTTCAAAAAAGCCTTCGAGAATGGAAACAATGCCGTCGTCGTGGGCATCGACCCCGTTGACCACAAAGCTTTCATCCAGACCCACGTTCGATTGCCCTTCCGAGCCTTTGGTAATGGTCGGATAAAGCTAACAGCCACCGTCATTGTTCCCGCTAGGAACAGACACGACTCGATGATGAGGAAGTACCCTTCGATAATGCCTCCAAGGAGGAGTAGGATGCCCTCGAGCACCACCATCATCGATAACGACCCTCGAAGCGTCTGCTCAGTACCATATACCTCACCACCTCAAGTCCTCAACAGACCTCGGGTAGAATTCCTAGCCAAAGCGAACCCGCGAGACCGAGCCAAGGCTCCATTCACATCCATCGAACGGTGGATCGCACGAACACGAGCAGAAAAACAGATAAGCCACACAACATCATTGATAAGGTGCAACTTGCTTTTGCTAATAGATACTCCTCCATCTCATCATAATATAAAGTGTTAAAAAGGTTATTATATTATGGAACCAAGGGAGTAGCTGTGTACTAATTGTTTCTTACACAGGATAGCTGTAAGAAACATTGGATGTCGAAACTAGCCGCTACAAGGGCCACGTGTGGCCATGAACATATCGAAAGAGCGAACCATGATTACGCAGTTTAGTTGAGTCTCCTAGATTTCTACGTTTCATTTGTTTATCTCTTCTCCTTTGCCGGTTATCACTGTTGAATATATGGTTTGTGCATGTATATTGTATAATCTGACCTATTTCCTTGTCTTTGTATAGTTGAGGTTGTGGCCCATTTTGTACTTCATATATACGTGCGTTTTGCATCGATCAATACATCGTGAAGCATTGCCAAAACAATCGTTTTCAACATGGTATCAGACCTACGATACTAACCCTAACCCGTGCCATCGCCGCCGCCGCCGCCGCCGCCGCCACCTCGTCTTTGCCGCCGCCCTTGAATCTCCTTCTTGGCGCCGCCGCCCTGATCTGCCGCCGCCCGCCGCGCTTCCGCCCGCCCGCCCGCGCCGCCCCAAGCAGCGCCGCTTTCTTCCCTGCCAGCGCCGCCACCCAAGCGCCGCCCGCTGCACCCTCTAGGCCATGGCCTCCCAGTTCCACCGGTACCCCCGCAACCGCCGCGCACCAACCCGTTCGAAGGTCCCGACCCCGTCGTCATCCGCGACCTCAACATCCTCGCCCGGGTTCCCGTCGTCCTCGACCACCTCACCTCCACGTACTATGCCTGGAAGACGTACTTCTCCCTCGTGTTCCATGAGTACAATCTCCGGGATCACATCGATGGCTCCGTGGACTCCCGCTTCATGGAGGACGATGAGGAGTGGACGGCCATCAACGCCACTCTCATCCGTTGGTTCTACACCACCATCTCGAAGGACCTCTTCCACACGGTGGTCTCCGCCGACGATGACGCTCATGCCGTTTGGACCAAGCTCAACGGCCTCTTCACCGACAACACGCTCCAACGCAAGGTCTTCTTGCATGGCGAGTTTTTTGGGTGCGAGTAACTCGAGTCATCTGTTGACGATTATTGCATGCGCCTCAAGAAGCTTGTTGACGAGCTCCGTGACCTCGGCGAGAAGGTCTCTGATGAGCTTCTCCTCAGCACCCTCATCGCCCGGCCTGAGCAGCGACTTGAACGCCGCCTCCAACATCCCTCTCATCACCAACCCGACCTTCCCCAAGATCGTCGCGTACCTGAAGCTGGAGGAGCGGCGGATGCGGATGTCGCGCACCCGGTCCACCCACACGGCCCTCACCGCCGGTACCCGTGGCGGTGCGCCGCCCACCGCCCCGGCCCCACCACCGCGGCCCGCCCCGGGCCCCTTCCAGGCGCCGCCGCCCGGTTTCCCTACCGGCGCCGCCCTTGAGCCCCTCCGCCCCGCCGAGCAGCAGCAGGGCCGGGGTGGGCGTCGCGGCCGAGGTGGCCGCAAGCAGCAGCAGCCGCAGCAGCCGGCTGCCCACGGCGGGGCGCCCCGCCAGCCGCAGCACCAGCTACCGCCGGCGCCCTGGCAGGCCGGCCAGAACCCTTGGACGGGGGTTGTGCACGCGTATTCCATGCCTATACCGCGTGCCCCCGTCCCCGGCTCCTTTGGCACCCGCGCAGCCCCTTATCAGGCCCTGTACGCGGCCCCTCAGGTGTACCAGCCCGCGTCGCTCTACGACCCCTCGGGCTATGGGTTTGTGGCGCCACCGCCTCAGCCGGCGCCGTCCTCCCCGGCCCTCCCGCCGGCGCCTTGGGATCCCGCGCTCCTAGCGGCTCTCCACACCGCCCCACGCCGCAGCAGTACACTGGCGGTGGCGACTGGTATATGGACACCGGAGCCACGACTCACATGGCCGCCAACCCCGGTAACCTTGTTGCCGCTCACCCCGTTCACACCGCTGCTCGCATTACCGTGGGTGACGGATCTTCCATGCCCATTACTCATGTCGGCCATGCTGCTTTTCCTTCTAACTCCATGCCATTATATCTTTCTAATGTGCTTGTTTCTCCTGACATCATTAAAAATTTTGTTTCCGTTCGTTCTCTTACACGTGAAAATCCTGTTACCGTTGAATTTGACATGTTTGGCTTTTCTGTCAAGGATGCCCGTACCCGGATGGTGCTCCACCGATGTGACAGCCCCGACGAGCTCTACCCGGTCCACTCACCTACCTCATCCATTGCTGCACCCATGGCGCTTTCCGCGGAGTGGACCTTTGGCACGCTTCGTCTCGGTCATCCCAACATCGCCACCCTTCGTCATATTCTTCGGAGTTTTTCATTCACGTGTAATAAGATCGACGATCAGACTTGTCATGCTTGTCGCCTCGGCAAACATGTTCGTCTTCCTTTTAGCAATTCCTCGCATGTCGCATCATACCCATTTGACTTAATTCATAGTGATGTCTGGACCTCTCCTGTTGCAAGTAACACGGGCTATCTTTATTACCTTGTCATACTTGATGATTTTTCGCACTATGTGTGGACCTTCCCGTTGCGGCGAAGGTCGGACTCTGTTGCCACTCTCACCGCCTTCTACTCCTATGTCTCCACGCAGTTTGGACGTCCCATTCATGAGTTGCAAACAAACAACGGGAAGGAGTTCGATAACCTTGCGATCCGCAACCTTCTCGCCACACACGACACGATCTTTCGTCTCACTTGCCCGTACACTTCGCAACAAAACGGCCGCGCCGAGCGCGTGCTTCGCACTCTCAATGACTGCGTTCGCACCCTCCTCTTTCACGCCAATGTGCCCCCACGTTTTTGGCCCGACGCGCTTGCCACCGCATCACTACTCATTAACATTCGTCCTTGTCGCACTCGCAGGAATTTTGCACCTCATCACCTCTTGTTTGGCACGCCACCCTCCTATGCTGAGCTCCGTATCTTCGGTTGCTTGTGCGAACCCAGCATCGCTTCAACTGCTCCTCATAAGCTCGCACCTCGGTCTGTGGCTTGCATCTTTCTCGGCTATCCTCCTAACACCAAAGGCTACCGCTGCTATGATCCTATCTCTCATCGGGTAATCACTTCACGACACGTTTACTTTGATGAGATGGTTTTTCCGTTCCAGCAGGTACCTTCGGATGTTGCGGCCTTGCCCGCTCCCGGTGATGGCCGCCCACGTGCCTCTCTTGGTCCGCCTCCCGGCTTTGAGGGTGCCCCCCGCGCCACGGGTCGAGTCTCTCCCCGATTGGCTGCCCTAGGGGCTGCACCTCCTTCGACGCCCGCGACGCCCCCGGCGTCCCCGGCCTCGACCCTGCCGGCTGCCTCGTCCGCCGCCGCACCGGCGGCCTTGCCCGCCGCCTCGCCCGGCGGCCTCGCCCGCCGCCTCACCGGTGGCCTCGCCGGCGGCCTCGCCCGCGGCGGCCACATTGGAGGCGGGCTCGTCTTCGTCCTCGCCCGCCTCCCCTCTGGACCCGCTGCCCCGCCCGATGACTCGCTCTCGGGTTGGCACCCTTCGCCCGAGCACGCGGTACCCCAGCGATGAGTATCTTCTCGCTGCTTCCGCCTCTGAGCCGTCTCCTCTCCCATCGTCAGATCGAGCCGCTCTTCGGGATCCTCATTGGCTCGCTGCGATGCAGGAAGAGTTCGACGCGCTCCAGCGGAACCGTACCTGGCAGCTCGTCCCTCAACCGCCCCGTGCCAACATCATCACGGGCAAGTGGGTCTTTCGGCACAAGACTCGTCCGGATGGCACTCTCGAGCGCTATAAAGCTCGCTGGGTGGTTTGGGGTTTTCGGCAACGCGCGGGCGTGGACTTCACCGACAGATTTGCCCCGGTTGTTAAATCGGGCACGATCCGCGCCGTGCTCCAGCTAGCCGTGTCCCGAGCATGTCTTGTGCATCAGTTGGACGTGTCCAATGCCTTCTTGCACGGCCACCTGGCTGAGCAGGTGTTCTGTGAGCAGCCCACAGGCTTCGTCGACGCCACGCATCCAGATCATGTGTGCTTGCATTCCCGTTCGCTCTATGGGTTGAAGCAGGCACCTCGAGCCTGGTACCAGCGCATGGCCGCCTTCCTGCAGACGCTCGGATTTACATCGACTCGCTCCGATGTGTCCCTCTTCGTGTATCATCACGGAGTTGACACGACCTACTTGCTGCTGTGCGTCGACGACATCATTCTGACGGCATCCATCGCCGTGCTCCTCCGGTGACTTCTTTGCTCGTCTTCGTGATGAGTTTGCCACGAAGGATTTGGGTCCTCTGCATTATTTTCTTGGCATTGAGGTGGTTCGGCGGCCGATAGGTTCTTCTGCATCAGCGGCGCTATGCCCATGAGCTTCTCGACCGGTGGCATGCTTAACTGCAAGCCTGCTCCCATGCCGATCGACACCAAGGCCAAGGTCTCCGCTTTGGAGGGTTCGCTTTGCATCGACGCGACCTTCTACCGCTCCATTGTGGGCGCCCTGCGATGCGACCACAGCGGCGCCCGACTTGCAGTATGCCGTTCAGCAGGTCTGTTTTCACATGCATGCTCCGCGCGACTCTCACTGGACTCTGCTGAAGCGTATTCTACGATACATACGCGGCACCCAGTCCTTGGGACTTACGTTGACGGCCTCCGCCTCCACCGACCTCGTCGCCTACTCTAATGCGGACTGGGCTGGCTGCCTGGACACACGGCGCTCCACCTCGGGGTACTGTGTCTACCTTGGGCCGTCCCTGATCTCTTGGTCTTCCAAGCGACAGCCCACCGTCTCCCGCTCGAGTGCCGAGGCTGAGTATCGGCGATGGCTAACGCCGTTGCTGAATGCTCTTGGCTCCGTCAGCTGCTCCAGGAGTTGCTTTGTGAGGTTCACAAGGCTACACTCGTCTACTGCGACAACGTCTCCGCCGTTTACCTCTCCGCCAACCCGTTCCATCATCGTCGAACGAAGCATATTGAGCTCGACATACACTTCGTTCGTGAGCAGGTGGCTCTTGGGCGCATCCGGGTCCTCCAGGTCCCGACGGCGCAGCAGTTCGCCGACGTTAGGACTGCCTACTTCTGTTTTCGAGGAGTTCAGGTCCAGTCTTTGCGTCTCGGCGACGCTTCGACTGCGGGAGGGGGGGGGGGGGGAGGTGTTGAATATATGGTTTGTGCATGTATATTGTATATAGCCCGCCCACCTCCTAGTCTTTGTATAGTTGAGGTTGTGGCCCACTTTGTACTCCATATATACGTGCGCTTTGCATCGATCAATACATCATGAAGCATTGCCAAAACAATCATTTCCAACAATCACCATATGCTGCATGTTGTCTCTGCCAACAGCTCCGGTAACCGACAGAGCGAACCATGATTACGACCTGCAGTTCAGGTTAAATTTAACTAGGACCGAATTAATTATCTTGATTCGATCGAGTTGCTCGCTGACAGCGATCGGGCAGCCAAGTCAACTAACGTAGGCATCACCGAAAGTCAGAACAGAGCAATCACAACATCACATCGATCTTGCTCTGACTTGTACAGAACTGTTTGTTGTTCTCGTTTCTGCAGTTCAATGAATCAATCGAATAGAGTACAGCTACAGCTTAATTGTCCGTGGATGCCCCCGTCTACAGCTTATGCGGCCACCTGATTCGCGTGGGTTTGCTGAAACGGAGGGAATACTAATATGATTCGCGTGAGTACTTTTTTAAGCTCGAGGTTTCGTACTGTTGCAGACCTAAGACCGTGCATGGGACATGTTTGAACTTGAGGTGCATTATGACAATTCAGCTTTTGCATACTTAGTTTTTTCGCACTTTTTAGTTTTTTTTTTGCGGTACCGTAAGTTACCGTTTGCTAAACTAAGTTTCTCTGCCGTGTGTCTATTTCTAAAATAAACAGTAAAAAAAGTGCAGCTCATGTTGGATTACAGATGGGCTTAATCCCATATAAGACAAATAATCCCTGGTTAATCTCTAAGGCCCATTTAGGTGCATGAAAGTGGTGGGAAGTTTAGTACCATACTCCTATATTAAGAAGAGCGAGACCACTTTATAAGGGCTGCTCTATCACATGCCATTGGGAGCTTAGGAATAGTAGTTGCACGCGCTCCTCCTCCTCCTCCGCCCACCTCACCTCGTCTTGACAACCACAACCTATGTTTGAGACATATATATTCAAATTAAAAATCATCCTGTCCTAGCTCGTCACGGGATCCCCGACCCTTGAAACCCTAAGAGTCAGGGACATATATATTCAAATTAAAAATCGTCCTGCCCTAGCTCGTCACGGATCCCCGACCCTTGAAACCCCAAGAGTCATGTCGAAGAAATAGTTTTAGAATAATTATTTTGATTAAGGTTTTTTACAGCTAGGCTCCAGGCATACGAGGGCATTTGATTCTTGAAAATTAAATTCTTTCAATCAATTGTCATGTCCTTAGTCAAGTGTTGTATTGGGTCCTGCGTAACATTTGGTGAGCAAGATTTCTTATTATTATCCTCTTCATGTTCCTAGGTACACCGGAATCTTGTTGGATGCTTTGACATATGCTACTTCTCGCCTAGGTTGCATCTTATCTTCTCAACTACTCCCCCGTTCACAAATATAAGATGTTTTAAATATTTCACTGTAGATTACATATGAACTGAAATTAGTGAACAAACACACTAAAATGTATTTATCCACATCTGATTCACATAAAAATTAAAACATCTTATATTTGTGAACAGAGAGAGTATTTACTAACCAAGACCAGCTCTTTGCAGAAGTACAAGAACATACCCGTCGCCCCAGAGCATGTGGTGCAATTGGTGCGCCTGCCTTCCGTATGCCAGTATTAAATTGCACAAAATAATTTGTTGCATTTTGGTTCCATGCTTTTTTAAGTTATGCCAGTTGCGCATTTTAAAAGGTTTAGTCACAAAAATAGTTTTTTTTATCAAAAGGGGTTTCCCCTGCCCCATTTTATCAAACGGAGGAAAACACAACAGATAGTTAGTAGCTCTCAGGCTATACCAGAGTAGCAAGCCAGAATAAAAAGTATAGTTTTTTCATGCTCCATGTAGACCACGCAAGGCACATGGAAGGAACATATCATGTAAATATTATGAAAAAAGGGTTTCCCCGTTTTAGATTATAAAGCAACAACCCCAAGCATCCAACAAGAAGTCAAAGGTCGGTCCAAGTACAAGCAGTTCACAAATAAATGCTGGGGGCACAGCAGAACAAGCCCCAAACAAAGAAAAACAGGAACTAATCCGGCTCGGGAGGGGGTGGCGGTGGTGGTGGAGCTAACGTCGAGGCCGAAGAGTGGAGACCCGAAATGATTTTGTCGATGACGTCCTGATCGCGCCGCTTGCTAAGCGGTCTCCATAGCTGCAAGAAGCCGCACAGTTTGTAGATTGCATCAGTCACATGGCAAGGAATCACGTGTTCAATGACTAATTTGTTGCGGATGTACCAAAGGGTCCATGCAAGGGAGCCCATAGCCACCCAGATGGGGGCATGCCTAGAGGAGGGGAGCAACAAGATCTCCTCAAACAAGTCCGGAAGGTTGTCATGGCACCATACACCACCGACAACCTCCCGGAAGCAGCTCCAAAGAAACCGCGTTGCCGGGCACCGAAAGAAGATGTGGTTGGAATCCTCTGGGACAATGCAAATGGGACAAAGGCCGTCTCCGGGCCATTTCTCTTACGCACCTCCGTGCCCGAGGGAAGATGTCCTCGTACCCATTGCCTTAGGCATATGCAGATTTTCAGGGGGAGCTTGATCTCTCAAATATCCGAAAGCTCGACGGGCCCCGGCGTGGGCACAATCGCCTGGTAGAGGGACCTGGTAGAGAACCTGTCACTTGGTTCAAGGCGCCAGTGCAGGGAGTCGGGATCTAGGGAGGGAGGGTGCAACGCAATGCACTCGAGCAACTCCTCCCATTGAGCATGTTTCGCCGCCCCAAAGATATGGCGGAAGGCAATGGCGCTAACATCGGCCAACGCCGCGCCCACCGTAAGTTGTGGGCAGGCACATATTGAAAATAGAGCGTAGAACCGCTCTGCAAAAGGTCTCGAGCCGGACCATCTGTCCAGCCAGAAGAGAGTACTAGTACCGGTACCCACCTTGATGGAGGTCCCAATACGTAGGACTGACATCAGTTGGATCACCGACTGCCAGAATTGGGACCCCCCCCCCCCCGAGCGAGAGGTGAACGCCAGAGGCTGCTCGCGCAGGTACTATGCACGGATAATCTCTAGCCACAGTCCAACCTCTTCGGTCTGGATGCGCCAAAGCCATTTGGAAAGGAGGGCAATATTCATCCGTTTAGATGAAATGACTCCAAGGCCGCCCTGATCCTTAGGCTTGCAGATCTCCGACCACTTCACCATGTGGTATTTTTGCTTATTGTCCTCTCCAGCCCAGAAGAATCTGGAGAGGAGTTTCGTGACCTCGTGATGAAGGGATTCATGTAAACTATAGAATCCCATCACATATATCAAGAGGCTAACAAGGAAGGAATTCATCAGAATCACTCGAGCGGCTTTGGCTAGCCACCTCCCTTGCCAAGGCTCCATCCGAGGTTGGAGCTTCGAAATAATTGGGCAGAAGTCTTTCTCCTGTAGACGATATATCACTGATCGGCATGCCAAGGTAAGTGGTGGGGAAGGATCCCTGCCGACAGTTTAGGAGATTGGTATTGCGTCGAGCCTCTTCGTCAGAGTAACCCAGAACCATTACCTCGCTCTTGGCGAAATTGATCGTGAGTCCCGACATCTCCTGAAAGCAGAGTAGGAGAAACTTGAGATGCCGAATATCGTCCTCCAAGCCTTCCACCATCATGATGGTGTCGTCTACATACTGGAGGTGGGTCAAACCCCCATCGCCCACAAGATGAGGGCAAATCCATCGAGGGTGGCCAGCGCGCTTGGCCAAATCAAGGATCGAGGCCAGAGCATCGACCACAAGATTGAAAAGGAATGGGGAGAGAGGATCTCCTTGCCGCACCCCCTGGCCCATCAAGATGTACGTGCCAACCTTCCCATTAATGTTGATAGTTGTGCGGCCACTAGTCATGAGTTACATAACCCGAGCGATCCAGTGCAGGTCGAAGCCCCGTTGCATCATCACCTCCCAAAGTAAGGACCAATGTACAGAGTAGTACGCCTTGTGGAAGTCAATTTTGAAGAAGACCGCGCGGAGGCGTTTGCTCTTGACCTCATGGATGACCTCGTGGAGAACGAGGATCCCATCCAAAATATAGCGGCCTTTAGTGAAGGCCGTTTGGTTCGGATGGTGGATTCGGGGAGCGATCAGGGACGCCCTAGTGGCGTACTTTTTCGCCAAAATCCGGAAAAGCACATTGAGAACCGTGATTGGCCGGAACTGGCGAATGTCGGCAGCTCCCGGGACATTCAGGATGAGGGAGATGATCCCGTAGTTGAGCCGGGAGATGTCGAAAGTGCCTCAATAGAGCTCAAGGAACAAACCCATGATGATATCCTTCACCATCGGCCAGAAAGCATGGAAGAAGCGGACTGACAAACCATCCGGACCCGGCGCCGAGGCCGGGTTCATTGCTTTAACAAATGTCTCCACTTCCGTGGTGTCGAAATGAGTGAGTAGAGCGGCATTCTCCGCAGGGGAGACATGCTTACTAGGGGAACAAATATGGTCCGCTAGAGAGGCCCCACCCCGAGGCCGCCCGACAAAGAGCGATTTATAGAAACCATCCACTTGGGCCCGGATTGCCAGGTGGTCTTGGAGAAGCTGGGCTCCGTCCCATAAAAGGGGAATAGAGCAGCGTCTACGCCTGCCATTAGCAATGGCCTGGAAGTAAGCCGTGTTGGCATCGCCAAACAATACCCAGTTCATAGATCCTCGCTGGCGCCAGTATTCCTCTTCCTTAGAGTAGATGTCCATAAGAGAGTCCTCGAGGTTGTATCTATGCGCCCACTCTTCCGCCAAGATGCCCGATGTGTTTGCACGAAGGTCGAGGGAGCGGATCTCCTCAAGAAGGAGACCCTTCTGGACCCGAAGCTCCCTCCCTACGTTGGCTCCCCAACCCTTCATGAATTGCCTGGAGCGCTTGGACAAGTGATGCAACTCGTCAAGTATGGACATCTGCCTTTGAGGCTCGCTGAGCATGGAGGCCCGATGCACCTGGATAGCCGCAGTGAAGCCTGGTTGCCGGAGCCAGAAAGCCTCAAATCAGAAACGAGGAGGGGGGCGAGGTCTCTCATCCCTGGAGGATGATATGTCTCCAATGTATCTATAACTTTTGATTGTTCCATGCTATTATATTATCTGTTTTGGATGTTTAATGGGCTTTAATATGCTCTTTTATATTATTTTTGGGACTAACCTATAACCGAGGGCCTAGTGCTAGTTTCTGTTTTTTTACCTATTTCAGAGTTATGTAGAAAAGGAATACCAAACGGAATCCAAACAGAATGAAACCTTCCTGATGATCATTCTTGGACCGAATGCAAACTAGAAAACTTGGAGATGAAGTCGGAGTGGCAACGAGGCGGCCACGAGGCAGGAGGGCGCGCCCAGGGGGGTAGGGCGCGCCCCCACCCTCGTGGGCCCCTTGTAGCTCCCCTGACCTAGTTCCTTCGCCTATATATACTCGTATACCCTTAAAACATCCAGGAGCACCATGAAACCACTTTTCCATCGCTGCAACCTTCTGTACCCGTGAGATCCCATCTTGCGGTCTTTTCCGTCGTCCTGCCGGAGGGGGATTTGCTCACGGAGGGCTTCTACATCAACACCATAACGTCTCCGATGAAGCGTGAGTAGTTTACCACAGACCTTCGGGTCCATAGTTATTAGCTAGATGGCTTCTTCTCTCTCTTTGATTCTCAATACAAAGTTCTCCTCGATGTTCTTGGAGATCTATTCGATGTAACACTCTTTTGCGGTGTGTTAGCCGAGATCTGATGAATTGTGGATTTATGATCAGATTATCTATGAATATTATTTGGTTCTTCTCTGAATTCTTATATGCATGATTTGATATCTTTGCAAGTCTCTTCGAATTTTCGGTTTAGTTTGGCCTACTAGATTGATCTTTCTTGCAATAGGAGAAGTGCTTAGCTTTGGGTTCAATCTTGCGGTGTCCTTTCCCAGTGATAGTAGGGGCAGCAAGGCACATATTGTATTGTTGCCATCGAGGATAAAAAGATGGGGTTTTCATCATATTGCTTGAGTTAATTCCTCTACATCATGTCATCTTGCTTAATGTGTTACTCCGTTCTTTATGAACTTAATACTCTAGATGCATGTTGGATAGCGGTCGATGTGTGGAGTAATAGTAGTAGATGCAGAATCGTTTCGATCTACTTGACACAAACGTGATGCCTATGTTCATGATCATTGCCTTAGATGTCATCATAAAGCTGCGCTTTTCTATCAATTGCTCAGTAGTAATTTGTTCACCCGCCGTAATACATGCTATATCGAGAGAAGCCACTAATGAAACCTATGGCCCCCGGGTCTCTTTTCCATATTATTGAATCTCGTTTACATCTTGCTAGTTTCCGATCTACTATTTTGCAATCTTTACTTTCCAATCTATACACCCAAAAATACCCAAAATATTTACTTTACAATTTATCTATCTTTATTATATCTCACCTTTTGCGAGTGACCATAAAGGGATTGACAACACCTTTATCGCCTTGGTTGCAATTTCTTGATTGTTTGTGCAGGTATTCGGTGACTTGTACGTCGTCTCCTACTGGATTGATACCTTGGTTCTGAAAACTGAGGGAAATACTTACGCTACTTTGTTGCATCACCCTTTCCTCTTCAAGGGAAAACCAATGCAAGCTCAAGAGGTAGCAAGAAGGATTTCTGGTGCCGTTACCGGGGAGATCTATGCCAAGTCAAGCCATACCAAGTACCCATCATAAACTCTTCTCCCTTGCATTACATTATTTGTCATTCGCCTCTCATTTTCCTCTCCCCCACTTCTAAAATGATTTTTGAAAACCTTTGCCTTTTCTTCACCCCTCTTTCATTCGTTTCTTTTCGCTTGCTTCTTGTGTGCTCGTTTGTTACTTCGGTTTGTTGCCACCATGTCTGAAACTAGGGAGGTTATCATTGAAAATCTTGAAGAAGCGTTTGAGTCTTGTTCTTTGAATTATGAAACTGAAAATCCACCTAATTACAAAACAAAAATCTGTCATGTGGGGGACGGTAATATTATTGGAAAAGGTATTATCCAAGAATTCTTCGATTGCATGGGATCCATGCCTATTAATAAAAAGTCTATTCTTCTTGAGACAAACTGTTATGCTGATGCCATTGTTATGCTTGTTGAGAAATTAGAAAGAAAATCTGTGCATATCCATCCTGCTTTGCAAAACGTGTTTTATGAGCTTCCCAATATCAATCATCCTATAGCTAAAAAGATTGTCACTATTATCCTTATGCACGAATTCAATTTTATAATACAAGAAGCTAGGGATATTTTTGCTTTTTATAAAAAAGATGTCGAACACCCTCCTATTATAGATATTTTGTATGATAAAGAAACCATGCGTAGTTTGGAAGCTAGAGATTATCAATCTTATAGTGAAAATCTTAGGAAAAGAGTTCCCCATTCTGAAATATCTCAATCTTTGTACCTTGAGGGTTTTGAGGAGTTTGACTGGATTACTAGAGTGATTTATGTAGGATTTGTCGTGGTACTAAGTCTGACAGTAAGAGTAGGGGGTACGTATGAGGAGGCAAGGCCCTAGCTACGGCGAGGTTGTACACACGAGTTTACGAGTCCAGGCCCCTCTCGGAGGAGGTAAAAGCCCTACGTCTTGGTGCCCTGAGGCGGTCAACTGAAGTATGGGTGTGTGTTACAGGGGGTGCGAACCCTTGTGCTAGAGGAGGGGGGTGGCGTATATAGAGTGCGCCAGGACCCCAACTGTCCTCTGTCATATAGTTCAATGTACATAAAGATAGGGCGTTACTGGTTACGCCAGCAATAAAGAGTTATTAATGATCTTTAAGACTACAGAGTGAACGCCTGATCGTTGCCATCCCGAGTGACTCTAGGTCTTCTATACTCCTAGTGGTTTCTTCTGTGGTCGATTGATTCCATCTTGGTCGAATGGAATTGGGGTATCCGAGTGAGGTGATTGGTCGAGTGGATTGCACTCCATGGCTACCTCAGTCGATATCTCTTGTTACACTTTGAATGTCCTTGGTTCTAGGGTAGTGACCTTGGGTAGGGCGTATAGGTCAGGCCTATGACCCTACCCTAGGTTCATGTCATCATCATTAGCCCCCGAATGGATTGAGGTCTGAGTGAAAAGAGAGTTGAAGTAGACCATGTCCTAGTTTTTGTGCTTCGTAGGCAGCCTTACTGAGTTTAGGGAATCATGTTGAAACTTCAAATGTATTTCAACGCCTTGATCGATTCAGAGGTCGTCGAGTGAACTTGTACTAGAAGTCTTCGAGTGTTGATATGGTACGAAATCTTTGGCGTGATTGGTTACTCTGCGGTCCCGGATCTCACGGGATTCGAAACTTTGGGGAGGCGCGCCGGACGGAGGGTGCCGCAGTAAACAGAATGGATAGACAGGGGCGCCTCGATTCTTGCGCCACCTTTTTTGCCACGTATCGGGCGCGCGACTGTTGCGCGGTTTGACAGGATCACTCGGGCCCACGGGTTAGCCACTTGGAAGCAGGCCCATAAAAGGCGTCGAGGCCGGCGCGCTTGCCCAGCGTGCCCCATTCCTCTTCTTCCTACCCCGCTTCTCCACCGTGCCTTCATCCACCCTCGGCGCCGCCGCCCCGCTCGTACTCAATCCGCCGCGTTGGTCAAGGACAAGACGACGGCCCTGCAGCATGCGAAGAAGGCGACGACCACGACGAAGGGCAAGAAGATGAGTTGGAGTTCGTCATCACGGTCCAGATTGCCTCCTGGTTGGATCCAGGGGGATTGGATTTGGTCCACGATTCGAAGGGAAGATCTGGATGATCTGGCCGCCACGGGCTTGATTGCTGACGGGTCCTGGAGGTTGCCGGGGAACGAGATCGAGCCGCAGACGCAGGATGGTGAGCGCATTCTCCTCACAACTCATGTCGACCGCGGTTTCACTCTTCCTCCACATCCTTTTTTTCGAGGTTTCTTGAACTTTTTTGGTGCTCAGCTTCATCATTTCTCCCCCAACACCATCATATATCTTGCCTCATATGTCTCTTTGTGCGAAAACTTCTTGCATTGTCGGCCACATTGGGGTTTGTTCAAACACATCTTTACTTTTCGTTCCCAATATGTGAAGAAGGCCAATCCGACTAACAAAAAACGCACGTGATCCAAATGTGTGTGTGTGTGTGTGGGGGGGGGGGGGGGTTAGGGATTCAGATGAGGATTAGGAGTAGTTTTCCTCCTATGACCCTTCCGGAGTCGGTCAGGGGCTGGCAGTCGACCTGGTTCTACTGCCAGGATGTTCCGACCCCTGGTCACTCGACCGGTGTCCCTCCCTTTACCATGGATCGAGTCTGACAACCTTCTTCTTGGTCGTGACTCCAGAAGAGAAAGCAGAAGTGTCCATGCTAGTCGACCGGGTAGTTCAGTTGGTCCGTGACGGCGTGATTGGTATGGATTTTTCGGAAGTCTTTCTCAGTCGACGCATCCAGCCTCTCCAAGCTCGTGATCATCCAATGTGGATGTACTCGGGAGCCAGTGACACCGCTCGGGTCCACCCGGAGGAGGTCTCCGATGAGACGATGGCACTGTGGCTACAGAGTATTACTGGAAACAAAGATAACCCCAGGGGTTCCAGAAGAGTTGCACCATTCGATGCTGAGAACGAGCCAGACAAGGTCTGACTCTTGTTACTGAGTGTCTTTCATTCTGATTTGCAACTGCTCTTGAATCAGATTGATGTTTGTTCAATTTCTTGCCTTGCAGATCTATACTGAAATGTACTCGATGCCGAACGGAGAGAAGATCCAGGAGGGAGTGGAGAGTGCAGATGAAAGTGCCGACTGGCAATCTCCTGACGACGACAGTGAAGAGGAGGACAGTGATGAGTTGGATGACGCTGAAGAGGTCTACTCTCCACCTCGCACAGAACGCCGATCCAAACAGTCCCATGACCCTGCAGGTGGGTGCGGCAAGGAAGTTCCTTCTAGCACTCAAGTGCACAAACACGCACGGACTTCGACTCCGGAACCGTCTGAGAAAGCCACCAAGCAGCCCAAGGTCAATGTCTCAAAGCCTCGGAAGGCTCTTCCCAAGATGAAGATGGACGTTCATGTCGCCTCTGCGTGAGTATTTTGTCTTTTTCTACGTTACCGTCGACTCATTCCTCTATTTGACCGAGTGGACTCTGAATCTTTTAGCGCTGCAACTTCTGGGACCTCCATGGACATTGACAAGGCTCAAGGTGATGAAGAAATTGAAGATGCGGCCACCTCCAAAGCGGGTACAATTTTACAATCTTGTGCTTGTTTAATCGGTTGAACCGCCGGTCAATTGGACTCTCATGGTCGAGTCTTATGCAGTGCCTCAAGATGTCACTGAACTGCCATACGATGATGAAGAAGTGCCTCAGAAGAACATGCACTATAAAAAAAATACACTTCTGTGATGATACGTGTTTGTCACAGTAGGTCACGTTTTTTGTCATGCATGTACATCCATGACAAATTTATGACAGAATCAAGATAGTCATACCTGTCTTTGTCAGTAGAAGTGTTCCATGACATTACCAAAATTATCATCACGGAAGTGTCCACTTCCATGACGATAAATCACGCGTCAAAGAAGTGCTTTTGTCAAGGGTGACCGACACGTGGCATCCACTGTAACGGGACGCCGTTAAGCTATCGGGTCGGGTTTTGGATCCGATAACCCGTTAACAGCCCCGACCAATGGGGATTTTCCACATGTAAAATCGTCATTGGCTGGAGGAAACACGTGTCGGCTCATTGTTGGGACAGATGTCATCCACTCATTGGACAGAAAGAGCCTATGATACGTCGACACATGGCCCAGCCCAACAGAGGCCCATTCCTGTGAAAAGGCCGGCCCGTTTGACTTGGTCAAAAGGTGACGGGCCGGCCCATGGAAAGCCTGTTAACGGCCTGTTCACATATAGCCCATTTACAGCCCGCTAACCCAAGGCCCATTACGCCCTACCCGAATTAGGCCCGATGGCGTCATCTGGGCCATCCAATATGATTCCGGCCGTTTTCACTGCCCATGTATGGCCCATGACGTCTTTCGGCCCATATGAGGCCCTATGTAACTCTTGGCCTATTAACGGCCCGTGGTGAAACTGGCCCGCAATGAACAGTGTATCACTTTAGACCCATTAACGCCCCGTGGTGAAACTGACCCGTAATGAACAGTGTATCACTTTATACCCATTAATGGCCCATTATTCAGTTGTGCCGTTTTCAGCCCATGTTATCTTTCGGCCTTCTTAGAGCCCATTTATTCTTGGGCTCATTTCGAGCATTCGTTTACTTACGGACCGTTACTGTAATTTTCTGCTTGTGGGCCAAATTCAGCCCGTGGTTACAGTCGGCCCGTTTGTGGTCCGTTAATACATTGGGCCGTTTTCATAGCGTCATCAAATACAGCCTATTAACGATGTCCCGTTATGGTCGGCCCATGAACGGACGGTTCCAACTCTAGCCCGTTTACGGCCATAATGCGGCTTGTTATTGGCCCATGTTTGGCCAATCGATCATACGACCCGTATAAGGCCCATTGATGATAGGGCCCGTAGAAGGCCCATTGTTTCTACGGCTCGTAGAAGGCCCAATGTTTCTCTGACCCGTAGAAGGCTCTTGCTTTCTCTGACCCGTAGAAGGCCCATCGCTTTCTCTGACCCGTAGGAGGCCAAGTGTCACTACAGTAAATATTAGCCCATGGTTATTGTGGCCTAGTTTAAAAAAATAGGTTATTGCAGCCACTAGCAAACCGCGGAAAAAGAACTGCACTAACTACAAGCAAACAAATAAACAAGACAACAAGGAAATAAATAAGCAAGCAACTTATGCTAGGCTATCACGGCTATTACACATATTACATCGACTGGGCATCAAAGTTCACCACCAGTGCAAATATAGGGAACACAACGACATATAACGCCATGACAAAACAAGTCGTAAGCTGAAACCACTTGAAGAGTTCAAGAACAATATCCTGGGTACCATAATGTCGGCAAGATGCTTAGCAAGCTTATTAACTTTCTCTTGTTTGGCGCTTAAATCCTCCGGTAACTTCTTTGTTGCACAAGAAAATACGCATCTGAATTCTGCGAGGACTTCCTCGGTCCTTGACTTCTTCTTTTGCAGCACAGATGATGATCGATGCCTTTCAGCTTGTAGCTGAGGCCGAAGAAGCGAAGTGATTCAGGCAGCGAGTTCGAAGAGCTTGTGCCGGTGATGCGCCAAGAACTCGAACACTACATCAACGCAGGGCTGTGGGGTTTTCTCACCGTCTACAAGATCGTTTTATCACCTTTCTTGGAGACCAACAGGTTGTCTCACTATCTTGAACCTTATCTGCATTACTTTCTCTACCATTGCATAGTGGGGTGCTCTTCTCCAATATTCTGTTTGCATACTACAAGAGAAACAAGCGAGACACATCACAGTTTAGCTTGTAGTATACCAAACTCATTTTGGTAAACTGGTTCGATAGTAAGGTGGACGGGATAACAACATGAAACAAACATATACCTATGTACTATGGTCACCGTATTGTCCATATCATTCTAGTTTATGTTCCCTAATCAAGATAGAGACACAGTTCAACTCATATATTTTTAAGACAACGACATAGATAGAATATAAGTGTGAGAAACTACACAACATTGGCAGCACTTGTAATGTGCATCACATGAGAACATAACTGTTTATACAACTTAAACTGAAATCAACATAGAGCAAGAAGTTAGAACAACAATCCAGTTAAAGAAATAGGTTTAAAACATACCTGTTGCGCCATTGGAGTTTCAATTGGATCATAGCTATGGAATCTGACCTTCAAATTCGAAAGTAGTTGGTATGAGTAAATACAGTGATGCAACAACAAAGGAGTATGGACCATAGCTATGGAATCTGACCTGAGAACAGTTGCTCTTCTGCTTTAAACGTGGAGTTTGGGTTAGCTGTGGTGGTCTTCGTGCTTTGGGCACTGCAGTAGCTTTACAAACTGCTCGTGTGGGGTACTCTGTGGTGGACATGGTGCTTTGTCAACTATAAGTGGGTTACTATCCGCTGGGGTTGCGGTTAGATGGGTTGTAGCTGGTTCTCTGCCCAACGGTGTAAGTGTGCAATCTGGAAGAGTCTCGATTATGTTTGGTGGGGCTAGTTTGTGGGCCAGTACAACCATGGTTCTATCTGCATCGACGGGTAGCATTGTCTTTTGTGAAGAACGGGTTTTGCTCCCTTAGATACTGCCATCACCCCTCCAACTCAAATGGGCTGATAAACAAGAAAAGAAATTGAGCGTACATACATTGTATGATAGATGTATGTGGTAATTCACATATATGTTGTCTAACCAAACAGAGACAAGATGACACAAGCTTTCACATATATGATGCCTAACTAAACAGGATAGCATGACACAGTTTTAGATATATGATGGATAACTTAACAGGATAAAATGGCATAATTCAACATATGATGAGTACCTAAACAGGATGACATGACAAAACTATATGATGTCTTTCTAAAATAGGTTGGGATGAAATAATTCAGATACATGTTGTCTAAGTATACAGGATGGCATGATATAATTGACATAATTGATTCATATACTAAGCAGCTGCACTCGCATGTATGATCTCTAAACTAAGCAGATAGAATTCAATATTGTGCATATGATGTCTAAACTAAGCAATGCAAGACACCATATGCATCATATGAGAAATATAAACATTGCAACTTAGAGCATACACCTCGGGTGGGATATAGGACTGGTCATCTGTCTCGAATCCTCCCGTGAGGAGCTCCTGTAACCATCAAGATATATGCTTCAACAGTACCATTGCATTTCTGAAGACCTTGTTTTCACTCTAGATTTTTCCGTAACTGCTCAAATGGCCGATACACATGAAGAGTAGTTCAATATACACATTGTCAAAAAATGGAATACGTAATGAAATAAAAAGATGGCATGAGATAATTCACATATATGATGCACGGCTCCATGGCGGTGCAGAATTCACATATATGATAATGGCTGAAAAACATGGCATTGCATAATTCACATATCTGATATAGAAAGCAAACATGAGGCATTCACACAAAGCATGTCTAATCTAAGCAGATGGCATGGCAATGCAAGACACCATATGCATGATTTGAGCAAAATAACCCAGCCAAGTTAGAGCATGCACCTCGGGGGGGGGGGGGGCGAAATACCACTGGTCATCTCTCTCTAAATCCTCCTCTGAAGAGCTATCTGTAACCAGCAAGAAATCTGCATCGACAGGTAGAACTGACTGCTCAGAAGACCTTGTTTTCTCTCCAGATTTTCCCATGACCGACTCAAATGGCTGATGCACAGGAAGAGTAGATGAATGTATAAACATTGCTGACAAATGGAACACAATATGGAAAAAAATATGGCATGATACAATTCACATATACGATGACTTTCTAAACAGGATGGCATTGCATGATTCACGTATATGATGCCTGGCTAAATAAGATGGCATTGCATAATTCCCATATACTCCCTCCGTTCCTAAATATTTAACTTTTTAGAGATTTCAAATGGACTACCACATACGAATGTATATAGACATATTTTAGAGTGTAGATTCACTCATTTTGTTTCGTATGTAGTCACTTGTTCAAATCTCTAAAAAGACAAATATTTAGGAATGGTGGGAGTATGATATAGAGACCAACCAGGTGTCATTCACACAAAGAAAATCTAAACTAAGCTGATGACATATAAGACGTATAGTGTAAGCAATGCAAGGAGCCATATGCATGATATGACCAACACCAGCATGCCAGGTTAGAGCAAACACCTCAGGTGGTAAACAGGCATGGTCGGGCCCTTCTGAATCTCCATCTGAACAGTTATCTTCCTCTGGAATACAATCTGGAAATGCAGGAGAGGGGGGGGGGGCACTTCACCCACCATGGAGCAGCGCCTGCATGACATTATATTCGCACACAACGGTCTTCTCTTTTTCTCTACATGTTCAGTACGATTGTGTACAATATCTGACATGCATAATAAAAAAAATAGTTAGATTTTGTAAGGCCCAAGGGGTGCATGCAAAAATCAAGACTAATGGTAGCAAACGAGTGGATGGATCCAAAAATAATGATAGCAGGTAGATTATAGCTTCAGTTTAAAAAGATAGACAATGGATCATCTATTGTTTGTTGCCCACCCAACATGAACCACATAGAAGACCCCAGATGAACCAGATAGTAGACAGATACTATTCGTAGCTGGCTCGATATGAGACCCATGGGAAATTCAAAACTCAAGATTGAACGATAAAGTAGCAGGTAATAATAAATGATGTATAACGTAAGCAAACACGAAAGACTGCGACCTCTCTTCCGGAATTGTCTAGTCCTCAGGTTCATCTGCTTAGTCGATGATGGTAATGCAGTTGGCATGGCTGCCGGCAACGGGGAAGATGATCTGAGGCGGCGAAAGAAAGTCTGCAGGGGGGATCTCTGCTGCAGTGAACGCTTCTGTCGATGGTGCACCTCAGGTGGGGTGGATGACGGCACGGCAGGAGTAGGACATAACACACAAAGTTTTGTTTGACGCCAATCTGAAAATGAAGTAAATCTGTAAGGGCTCCTTAGAATTGGAGGATTCTATAAACGCAGGGACAGGAAAAACACATGAATAGGATAGGAATGCACGTGCAAAACAGAGCATTTGGAAACATAGGATTTTAGTCAACCCGGTGTTTGGCTCACATGAATTGGAAGAGAACAGAGGAATGGAGAAACAAAGTGATGCGATGAGTGTACAACCTCTTTGGCATAGCCTTGTGGACCTCAGCATCATTGGGTTGGACGTGGAGGATGGTGATGATGCTGGTGTGACTGTCGGAGGCGGGGAAGAAGATCCGAGGCCTCTGGAAACGACGCCGAGGGTACTGCTCCACTGTGATGGATGGTTCCGTCGTTGGAGCAGCTCCGCTAAGGTGTACAACGACGAGGCTGAAGCATGACAAGACAAACAACTTTAATCTGAAGGGGGACCCTAATATCATCTGCAATAGATGATGTAAGATACATCACCAAAAAGTGCTATATGTAAAACGCATCACCCGCGCCACGGCCGCTCCGACAGATGCTGTAAATACTGTTCACTCTGAACTTAACTGAAGAAAATGAACTTCACAGTCGAAACTGAATTTTACTGTCGAAACTGATTGAACTAGTAACAGAGCATTGCAATAGATGTTTAGGGCGTTCGAGAACTAGTAGCAGAGAAGCAGAGATCTAAATCAGCGGGCGCCGGCGAGGAACGCACTAGCGAGAGAGAAAGTCGTGCGGTAGCACCATGACGAGTGCTAAAGCAGCAACTCCTCAGAAGCTGCCGGAGGTCGTGCAGCAGCAGCAGCGCAAGCGAGAGCAAGAGCAGAGCAACAGCACGAACAAAAGCAGGAGTAGTGCAGCAGCGCGACCGACAGCAAGAACAGAGCCGCAGCGCGAGCGAGAGCCGGAGCAGCTGCAGCTAGTGCCGTTGTGGAAGTCGCCACCGAGGAAGCAACGACATGGGGGAGAGACGCCATGGATGATGTGGCGGTGTGGCGCGCCGTCGATGGAGACGCCATGTCTGTTGATGTCGAGCACCGGCAGCCCCGTGAGATCGAATAAAAGATAAAATGCAGCGGTGAGTGCAGAACCTCCTTGGTGGCACCGAGTTGGCCTCGGCTTTATTGGAGGAATTGGTGAGGGTGCTGCGGTTCCGCTGGGGCAGGTCAAGACAATGCTGTGGGGATTGAGGTGGCGCGATAGACGAGGCGAACGTCGGGGCAGCTCCTTGGAGGTGGAGGACAGGGCGGCTGATCCGGTGGGACGACGAGATCGACAACGGATCCTCATCCGGTGCGGTGGATGAGGGACGACGAGCTATTGCGGTGGACGACGGGGTCGAGGAAGGGTCTCCGGCTGGGCGGCGGTCGGGAGGCCGACGGAGGAGCGTGGGGTTTCGCGGGTTTTGGCGGCCTCGGTGTACGAATGGGGGGGGGGGGGGGGGCAGGGGGGGGGGGGAGCCCAGCGTTGGGGCGCGCTTTTCCGAAATGTAGGGTAAGTTACCCGCGGACCCCCCCTCCAATTTTGACACCATGACGTGGAGCTTCATTTCGGTGAGGGTAGAAGTGGGATTTCACGTGTGCAGGCTGCGGGAGCGATTTGGATGAGGAGGGAGTTCTGTGGCGTCCAAATTTCGGGATAACAAGGCGCCAAGGGTTGAAGAAGCGGGAGTTTCAAAGTAGGTGAGACAAAAGATACTCGAGCTTGAAAATTTCGGGATAACAAGGTGCGGATTCCTTGTTCGCGAGAACAAACTTAACGTGTAAAAAAATCATACAAGACACAAGAGAGTCATGTCCCCTTTACTATATTGCTATAGATGCCATTGAAAAAACTACAAGAAAAATGTAAAAAAATGGGAGAACATGATTACCCTGCACAGTACCAAATTGATTCGCACTTCCCTCAACAACAACAAAAAACAAATCAATTCCCTCCAAAGAAAGAGTAATGTCCCTTTTTATATGATTACAGATGCCATGATCTCGAATTTCAATTTTTGAATCCGTGTTATGTTGAATTCAAATATATCATTAGGTGACCTTGCGGTTTATAATTGATGTAGTCATACATTTTGATCTTCCATCATATATGAACATTTTACTCCACCATGTGAACATATATATTGCCGTCTACCATATGGACTAAATTTGAATCAATTTTCCTTATTTGAATATGATTGTTGTCAAGTTATACAATAATTTAAATATTATCTTGATAACAAAAAGACATGCATATATCCGTAATCATATTTCACTATGAACTACATGTACCATACGCTCTCCAATTCAAATATCTGTATCCATTTTATGTTGAATTCAAATCATAGTACCTTATTGGTCTAGGTAGCGAGATGTTCGGGATAATCTAAACCCTGTTTTCATACGTATAATTTTTGGGTGAATTGGGACAAGTTTTGGTATAAGCCTCTTGCAAAACCGGAGATTCTCTTAACAAGCCTCGTGGTTCCGAGAGGGAACGTGTCACCTTTGTGTGCGAAACGATATACGCTGCCTCCCCCCTGATTTTATTTATAGAGGCAACATAGAACTATATGAGTGCCCTGTTAAATTTTGGAATTATTTCGGGTTCACTTGGCCTTTTTATACATTAATTGAGTTTCTGGACTTTTAATGTGCATAATCTAAATATGAATTGCATGCACATGCTCCGGTGCACCAAAGTGGGTTAAAAAATCACAGTTGTGTCTTTGGTTGAATTTCTAGGTCCCATGGAAGAAATGAGAATGAAATTCAAACATCTGGGCGTCATGACTCTGCCGAGAACATCGAGAAACTTAGATTTTAAATTCATGTAATGAAACTTGGCATGGTGTCTTGTCATGGCACTACCATGTTGTGGTAAAAATTGGGCCAATTTGGAAGCTTCGTGGTTCTAAGAGGGAACGTGCCACCCCGCCCTTGAGTTTCTTAACAAAGGCAACATAGAACTACATTAGTGCCCTATTAAATTTTGGAATTATTCCGGTTCGTTTGTCGTTTTTTATAAATTAATTGAGTTTATGGTCATTTAATGTGCATAAGTCAAATTTGAACTACAAGCACATGCTCTCGTGCACCAAAGTTGGTTGAAAAATCACATTTGTGTCCTCGGGTGAATTTCTAGGTCCCATGCAAGAAATGAGAATAAAAATAAAACATCTGGGCATCATGGCTCGGTCGAGAACATTGAGAAACTTGGTTTTAAAATTCTTGTAAATCCAAAACACGTCTGAAAATCATGAAACTTGGCATGGATGTCATGTCATGGTACTGCCATGTTGTGGTAAAAAAAAATGGCCGAATAGGAGCAGATTTTGGTATAAGCTTCTTGCAAACCGAAGCTTCTCTCAAGAAGGCTCGTGGTTCTGAGAGGGAACGTGTCACCTTTGAGTGCGAAACGATATACGTTGTCCCCCTTGAGTTTATTTACAAAGGCAACATAGAACTACATGAGTGCCTGTTAAATTTTGGAATTATTCTGGCTTCGTTTGGCCTTATTTACACATTAATTGAGTTTTTGGTCATTTAATGTGCATAATTCAAATTTGAACTACAAGCACGTGCTCCCGTGCACCAAAGTTGGTTGAAAATCACATTTGTGTCCTCGGGTGAATTTCTACTCCCATGCAAAACATGAGAATAAGATTCAAACATCTGGGCATCGTGGCTCGGTCAAGAACATTGAGAAACTTGGTTTTAAAATCATGAAGCTTGGCATGGTGTCATGTCATGGTAGTACCATGCCGTGGTAAAAAATTTGGCGAATAGGAACAAATTTTGGTATAAGCTTCTTGCAAATCGGAGCTTCTCTCAAGAAGGCTCGTGGTTACGGGAGGAACGTGTCACCTTTATGTGCATAATTCAAATTTGAAATACAAGCACATGTTCCAAAGGCACCAAAGTTGGTTGAAAAATCACATGTGTGTCCTCGGGTAAATTTCTAGGTTCCATGCAAGAAATGGGAATGAAATTCAAAATTCTGGGCGTCGTGGCTGGGTTAGAAACATTGAGAAACTTAGTTTTTTCATTCCTGTAAATCCAAAACATGCATGAAAATAATGAAACTTGGCTTGGTGCCATGACATGGCACCAACATGCTGTGGTAAATTTGCAGTCCGATTTGCGAAGGCGCACACATTAACAATCAACAAAGTCATTTTGGAACAAGTGTTGTCACGTTACAATCGAAAACACAAGTATTATTGAAACCATGGGCGTTCTACTTACTAGTACCATTTACGTGCCGCCACGCGTCCCATTTTATTAGCTAGGAGGCGCCATGCAGGGTAGCTATTTGAGTACGAGGCGTGCGATCAGACCCGTCTTGGCGTGCTTATTGGGAGGAGAGCCTTTGACCTCCGTCTGTCGTCCACCTCTCTCCCAAGGTCTCCATTAATGGCGCCCGGGCCTCTGTTTAATGGCGTGGCTATGTCTCACTCGATTGAGATTTAAGAGAGAAAAAATAAAATCTGACAGCACGGATCTTGATGTAAGATCCGACGGACCTATATAGCATCTACTGCGACTTATAGCAAGACTGATGAATATATAAGGATGATTTTTTTTATCAAAGAAGGGCTTGCCCCTTCCGATTTTCATTACTGAAAACCACCACAATTCACAAGAAGTTCAGCACAACTCCAGCCTAACACGAAGGACTAAAAGCTACTCCCTCCGTCCCATAATATAAGACGCTTTTTGACACTAGTACAGTGTCAAAAAACATCTTACATTATGAGACGGATGGTGTGCCAGATTGAAATCGCAACATCCCAAGAGGCTGACAAAGGCCAAACATCCGCGCTAGAACCCAACATTTCCCAACCAACGACACAATCCACATCCTAAACCGATTATTACATCAAATAAACCAGGAAAATGAAGGAAGCCCAGCATCAACTAGAAGAACAGCAACGCCAGGGTCGCCACAGCAAGAGTTTTCTTCATTCCAGCCTTGCAACATTGAGCTTCCACAGAAACATAAGGACGATTAATTGTCTTACATAATTAGAAAGATTATTAAAAAAGCCACATGCGGCTACGCCCGAAATACACAAGGGCAAAAGAAGAAGGAAGACAAGGATCTGGCTCACATCTCTACTTTCTTGATGCGTTCTTTGCGGTCAGCTGGAACTAGTCTCCGTGGCGAGCAGCGATGAGCTCTTTCGTGTCCTCAAGACGCTGCTTGAGAACATCCACGGATTCCTCCACCAGCCTTTGGCGCTCGTTGCGGAGCATGTCATTCTCGTCCATAAGTTTCTTGACGATGACGCCGGTCCTCTTCAACAAGGCACTAGTCACCTCCTGCTGGTCTGCACTTCGGACGATCTTCTCCCTCAGCAGGTCGCGCTCGGCCCGGAGCCTCTCATTGCCCTCCCTTAGTTGCCGGATGACGCCGGTAGCCTGTTCAAACGAGGCTTTCACATCGTCCTGCAACCTCGCCAAGCCGGAGATCTGATCCATCTGGCTATGGACGATCGCATGCATGCGCCTGTAACAGTCATCGTCTGCCCGCGAGAAATTTTCCCAGGCCGCCGCGGCGTGGCGGGACATCTCTGCTGCATTCATGGCACGACAGGACATCTCTGCTGCTTCTGCGGCGCGGCCGGACCAGTCTGCTGCATCGACGGCGCGGCGGGACCTCCGTGCTGCTTCAATGGCGCGGCGGGACCTCTGTGCTGCTACTTCCGCGGGGCTGGACATGTCGGCTGCTCTCGTAGCGAGGCGGGACATCTCTCGTGCTTCCGCTTCCATGCTCGCCTCTCCCTGCTCGCAATCTCTTGACCCAGAACTCACGTTGGCCATGGCAGACGCAAGGGAAGGATGCTGAATGACTTGTTTGTTTTTGTGGATGAGGAGTTGAGGAGGAATGTGCAGTCATCTTGGCATACTAGTATTTATAACCGAGTACTAATACACTCCTAAGTGGGAAACCGTTTAGGTTGTGATCGGTGTGAACAGGTTTGGAATTCAATATAATGTGGTACTAATACGCTCCTAAATGGGAAACCGTTTAGGTTGTGATCGGTGTGAACAGGTCTGCAATATAGTGTGGAGTAATTTGGGATGTGACGAGATGCAAGCTCAAAATTTATAAATACCCGCGTGGCGAGCTCTAGGCTAGTCCTTTTTTCAGACGCATTAATCCTATCTCTCGGGACTTCTCGCACGCACCATCGTGCCACCCACAAAAACTTGTACTCCGAGTTTAGTAGTACGTTATACAGGAAGAGAAGAGGTGCACGCACGCACTCGTTCTCTCATACACGCGTCTGTTTTTTCTCGAAAAGGAGGATGATGACCCCGGCCTCTGCATCAGGAGTCACACACGCATCTGTAGCTACAATTGTAGTGTTCTCAACTATCCGATTGGCTCTATCATGGATGTACCTAAATACTAAAACATGTCTAGATACATCTATATTTTGACAAATGGAAGGCATGTATTGTGGAACGGAGGGAGTGCTTGCCATCAAAATGGATAAAAAGGAACGTATCTAGAACTAAAATACGTCTACATACATCTCCTTTTATCCATTTTGATGAAAAGTAGTACTTCTTACCCAAAGGCACTTTATATCCAATAGACACAAAATATCCGTTCGACTGTTGGAAATTACTGATTTGATGTGAAAGTAATTGCTGCATCGCCACCAAAACCCACCATTTCTTAAGCTAAAGTAGACCAAGGTAATCCCTATATTAGCATATTACTAAGATAAATAGAAGGCACTGTTGAAACATTTAGGACGTGAGCTTGTAAATCTGAATGTGGAGGGACACAAGCTTAGCCCCGGCCAGCAGCTTGGGCGGAACTATCAAGAAGGTCAGCTCCTGCACGTCGATGTCGCCGGGATCCTTGCTGCTTGTCACCTCCATTTCCACCTCGACGGCGTCGGTCGTGCCTTTGGGCTCCCCCGGCGGGCCGTTCGCCCACAGCTTGGCCCAGTAGTGCGGCAGTGGGGACGCCCCCGCTCTGATGCAGACGACCGACACGGCGATAGGCGCGCCGATGTCGAGCACGCCGCCGACCAAGAAAAATGCGCGGCGGTCCTCCTCCGCGAACAGCAAGAGTCGTGGCTCCGACAGTGGCACTTGCAGCTGGAGCACCTTGCCATACTGGATCCTGTGCACGGGCATGGGATGCGCGTTGCTGATGTGGTGGTAGAGCGCCGGCGGCGGGCCTTCGTAGCCGCAGATGGGAACGGTGCATTTGCAGGGCGCGAGCGGACACATGCTCTGGTGATCGGCGAGCTTGTGGTAAGTGACGTAGAGCCCACAGCCTTCGTGCGGGCACTCCACCCTCACCGACGAAACGACGGCGTCCACCGCCGTGTTCCGCACGTCGAAGCCACCGCCGCGCTCGCACTTCTGGCACTGCCGCTAGTTCTCGGGGCGCTCGATGCGGCAGTCCGCGCTGGCCAGGTGCCCTCCCTTGCACTGCAGAAATCAATCGAACAACACATCAATCAAGAAACCTGCACCTTGCTCAATCAGCCGAATGGACGAGGTCTATTCGAACCTCATACACTGGAGGCGTCAAGGGCGGAGGCACAAGGGGCAGTGGAGCACGGTGAGGTCCATCGAGACCTTAATGAGCTCCCTCGTCGGTTCCTGTTCCGTCTGCATGATCTTGCCCTCCTCGTGCACAACCATCTCTCGTTTGGGCCAGGGCATTACAAAGTTTTACCGTCACATACTTTGTACTCTGCGCATAACTGTCCTCGTGCATACCAAGGAAGGCAGTAGTTTGAGTTTTCTGGACAAATTTGCCCCTGCGCATGAGTAAGCTGCATAAATGTTGACAGTAAATGCACATGCAATGGTTGGCTGGTCCTCCTTCCTTTTCGCTTGAGTTGGCTTCCCCAGGCGGTCAAGCCGCATCCGGCGCTGCACGCATTTTCCTGTAGCCATTTTCTGCTTTGGAAACTGGTGCGATTAATGGGGGCAGAACTAATCGAGTGGGGGCACAGATGGAAACCAACGCGGACGCGTAGACTACTCTGAGAAAAACAAGAAAAAGTTATACGCAAAGTAAAAGGAATCAGAGGGAGTACTACTTCAAGGTGCATTAAATCAACATATGCAAGTATCAAAACAAGAGTCACGGCATGCATGCATGCGTTGTAATTAATGCATCGGTAACCCTAAATTATTGAAATATATCGAGTGTAGTGCTTTGATGTGTCGCGTCAACTCGTACATCAACGAGAAGTTTGATTATCCTCTCCCTCGCGGACTTAACTGCACCTGCCTTTGGCTGTATGACAGGTTGGCCACACACCTCTCGGGCCCACCCGTCATACACGCAAAGACAGGAGCGTCCCTCCCTCGCCCATGAGCGTGGAGGCTGGCAAGACTAGGAGAAGCTTTCGCTACACGCTCTCCCTCCCGCACGCGGTGGACATGCAGCAGTTCAATCGGTGTCAGATGGCCAGAAGCATACTGTAGTACTCCTCTAGTGCAGTAATACACCATCATTCTTCGACTTCCCGAAGAGGCGAAGAGCCAAACGCAGCCCGGACGCTCGCGTGGCAGTTTCATGTGTAGAGTAGTCTAGATAGCGTGTACCGTGTCTGTAAGCTTAAAATCGTTGGGGTCGGCTCCATGCTATGTGGCCGTCTCGAAGTTTTTTTAATTAAAATAGTCTTCTGGCCCTACCTGTCACCCTGGTGATTGTAGTTTGCACGCTCATCTGGTCAAGACAGGAATATATATATTTTAATTTGTTTTGTTTCAAAAAGGGGGGACTCCCCGGCCTCTGCATCAGAATGATGCATACATCCACATATATTTTAATTTGTGGTGGGTAAATGTTAGAGGTTGCAGCAAATATATTGTACACCGCGGGTCTTTCAGCTAAGTTTAGAGGCAAGCATGTGGGGCCAGTGCTATGATGTGTCGCGGGAACTCGTAGAACGAGGAGAAGCTTGATTTTACTACACGCCTTCTTCCTCACCCATGCGCGCTGTTGCTCGCAAATGAGGACAGGCTTTTGCTTAGTAGTACTTCTACAACAAGCTATCCGTCCCGCTCGCGGTGGACGGACATGCAGCAGTGGATTCGGCACTATAGAAGCAGTAGTAGTAACATCATTGTTCGTCTTCTTGAAGAAGCGAAGAGCCAAGCGCAAACCGAACGTTGCAGTTGCGAACATTAGAGCACGCATATAGCCAGGCTCTTGCATGAGACAAAATTGCTATGTGAGCTCACTATTGTATTAGTACGTACAACTACTTGCTAGTATAGCCCTGTAAACCAGAAAGGAGTATTTGCCCTTCTGGAGATTTCAACAAGTGACTAGACTACACCGAGAAGGAGTACATATGGAGCAAAATGAGTGAATCCGCACCGTAAATAAATACGTACTAGTTCTATCGTTTTCCTCTCCGAGGTGCACAATATTGAGTATACTGACTAGTCTCTTTTTGACATGCATTTACGTAGTTGTTTTTTGACACAAGCTGACATAGCGCTCATATACACGCCGCATACACTCACCCCTATGAGCAGCACACGCATGCGGCACTAAGTATCATCTTGAAATTTACAAAGTCACCATAGGCATCTCGTCGTCGACCGGTCCATAGGTGCTAGAATGCCAAGGAGGAAGAGGGTAGCGGTTCCCGAGACGTTGAACGGTCAATGATGCATCCTCAATTATATGTAGAGGGAATTAATTGGAGAAGCGAACTAGATCCAGCACGATGTGAATGCAATAGAGTTTGGACTCTCATATAATAAAGGCGCCCCATCACTCCAATCCATCTACTCCCAAGTCTCTGCGCAACACTGCTCACTCCAATCCAAGACCAAGTGACCAGAAGCCACATGCACCTATGGACGCTGGCGATGGGCCTTGGCGGCAATCGGCTATGCCAAATCATCCAAGCGCCCGGCCTGCATTCGCCTTCTTGAGCATTCAGACAGTCTTTGGCGACCGCAGGCATCGTAGCCCTCGCCGACGCCGGCTTCGCCTCTCGCATGGACGACATGATGGTCAACTCCATCCGCAAGTTCACCGCCGTCAAGAAGCGCGCGGACGACCTTGCCGTACTGCTCCAGCCTGCGCGCCCAGGCTCCTCATTGCCTGCCACCCTCTTTCAAGCCCTGGTGGCCCTGCAGGTGCCGGAGGTCGCGACGAAGAATGTGCACCTCGAGTCCGTGCTCGCCGTGCAGCGCCTCGCCATGCAAGAAACCGTCGACCTGCACATCCACGTCTACGAGAAAATTGTCTACATAGGCCACTACAAGGCAAGCGAGGACAGAAAGACGTTGGCCTTCTTCCCGCGGCTGGAATCTTTGGACGCCATTGTTCAGAAGCACGTCGACCTAGCCACGAAAGCCGCTGCTACTTAGGCGCCGTTCGGTGGGCCGGCGCCCTGAGTCGAGGAGGTGGACGTCGTCGATGGATGCATCTCTTCTTCTTGCCTCCTGTAACCAGCACTGCATCACCTCATGGCCTTAATGTTTTATTAGTATAGTACTCCCTCCGTTCCCAAATATAAGTCTTTCTAAAGATTCTAGCAAGTAACTAAATGCAGGTCAACGAATTCTGGCTATATGTGCATATTTATATCTAGCTATTGTACTTGTTGGCTATAAACTTGACTATATGTGACATGGCAACATCATATAGCCAGCAGCTGGCCATATTATTAACCATGCTCTTAGAGAGTAGAAGAGAGAAACGAGGGAGGAGGGCTAGCTGTATACGGACGCTGTTGTCGAGATGGGACTCGTGTTTATAGAATAGGAATCTTGAGCACTCGTGCCTCTTTTTTTGAGGGAAAAAAATTATTCGTATGTCTAGTACCACTAGTTGGGTGCGTAGACCTATAGCTGTCATCACTTTAGGTCTACTTTTGAACATGACTCGCTTCACAGTACATATTTTTCACGCATTTATCCTCCTATATGTACTCCTAGGCTATTTCCACGTGCTCCCATTCGCCGACATGTGGGACATAGAGCATCTGGGTCGTAGTGCATGCACGACTCGGAGCATATGCCGGGGTACTTTACATTTCAGACCTCACGAATTACATGCAAACCCCCAAGAATAAATAAATCAATGAATTACTACATGAAACGGATTATTTTCGTGTAAACTGGAGCACGTTCATTAAATTTTGGACATAACACGTTTATAAAAATGAACTGACCTAAACCAGTCTAAGGGCCTCTTTGATTTTTCCCGAAAAAAAGGGCCTCTTTGATTCGCAGGATACTGAAAACACAGGAATGGGGAAAGTATGATGGCGATGAACCGAGACGAGGAGAACTCTAACTCAATTAGAGGTTAGAGTTAGATTCTAACCCTGAACTAACTCTAAACCAAAGAGGTGTATGGATGGCAGGGTTAGATTGACAATAAATGCTCTATCTCAATCATTTGACTACTTTGGACCCTATTTTTAGTCGACTAAAATAAGTCCCTTGGATCCAAGCACCCTCTTGGTGTGGCCGGCTCTTCTGTGGCCTCCTCCGCTCACAATTGACATAAGCGAACCATCTATACAATCAAGCATGCAAAACATGATAATTTTTACTTTGTCCATACAAATGAGATATCCCACTTAAACATACAAGTCGTCAATCAAGCTTCACAAAATAAAAAAACACTTCATGAAACAAAGAATGAGCTAACTCATCACGGAAGTTGTTCACGATAGGGAGGGAGCCCGGAGCCCCTCAAGCACCGAGGGAGGAGCTCGCCATCGTCGCTCTGGAGGAAGGCTCTATAGAGCTCAAGCCCCGGGAACCCCTCCGGCCTTGACCCTTGCGAGTTGAGGTCGACACTGGCATGGGTAGCAGGGCCGCTTGCCGCCGACTGGGAACTTAATCTTTGGGCCTCTATAAATAATGCAAGCTTGTAACTAAAATACCTAGAAAGGTGAACTGAATCTTTGGGCCTCTAGAAATAATGCAAGCTTGAAACTGAAATACCTAGAAAGGTGAACTGAATCTTTGGGCCTCTAGAAATAATGCAAGCCTGAAACTTAAATACCTAGAAAGGTGAACTGAATCTTTGGGCCTCTAGAAATAATGCAAGCCTGAAACTGAAATACCTAGAAAGGTGAACTGAATCTTTGGGCCTCTAGAAGTAATGCAAGCCTGAAAATGAAATACCTAGAAAGGTGAACTGAATCTTTGGGCCTCTAGAAATAATGCAAGCCTGAAACTCAAATATGTAGAAAGGTGAACTGAATCTTTGGGCCTCTAGAAACAATGCAAGCCTGAAATTGAAATACCAAGAAAGGTGAACTGAATCTTTGGGCCTCTACAAATAATGCAAGCCTGAAACTGAAATACCTAGAAGGTGACCTGAATCTTTGGGCCTCTAGAAAGATTTATTACCTCCTCAAGTAGCATCAAACAATTCCATGCGTTCACCACAAATCTATAGCAATTTTGATCAGGATCTACTTTTCCAAATCAGAATTAGCGCTAGAGCAAGCAAGATCAATGATATGGCCGTGAGACAGAGAAGGAACAAACAAACTCACCCCTCTCGCGACCTCCCTGGTAGATGCGCCGCCGCCGCGCACGACAGAGGGAGAAAAACGATTGGTGAAGGGGGAGCGGGGCGAGCTTCAAAGGTCGGAGGGAGAGGGCGGCCGGAGTAGGGCGGCAGAGGCCGTAAGGAGAGGGTGGCCATAGGAGAGAGAGGGCGAGCAGCGCTTGGGCGGGCGGCCCTATGGGGAACAGAGAGGAGTCGTGCGAGAGGGGGGGGGGAGCGATCTGGTGCGGGCAGGTGAGATTTTTTTAGGGGAGCGATCTGGTGCGGGCAGGTGAGATTTTTTAGTTCTCTTTTAGTGTGACCGAGGATAACTAACCCAATTAGAACCTCGCCCTTTGGGCTAGTTTTTTAGCTGGGTTAGAGCAAACTAGCTCAAACTAACCCCTCTTGTTTCGATAATTTGAGGCTATTTCAACCCAAACTAGCTCTAACTCAGGGATCCAAACAAAGAGGAGTGTTACTGTACATGCTACAGTGTGGACCGTAGCACATTGTTTTTTATGGCCATATCACCACATTATTGTTTTCTACTGCTGGTTCACTGGGATACCGTGGTTCGCACGACTGGTTCACTGGGCTGCCGTGGTTTGCACTCCTCCGACCTGAGTAGTACTCCCTCCGTTCCTAAATATAAGTCTTCGTAGATATTTCACTATGGACCACATACGGATGTATATAGATACATTTTATGTGTAGATTCACTCATTTTTCTCCGTATGTGGTCCATAGTGAAATCTCTCCAAAGACTTATATTTAGGAACGGAGGGAGTAGTATAGTACTAGTATATACCGCATCATTCTTTGCTCCTTCTTACTACTCCGACATGTGGGAGAGCCAGCATCCGGGTCGACGTGTCATGCACCAGATTAGAGCGCGGAACGAAAGGGGGGCATCACCCCGGTCGGAGCGCCAGTAATTCATGACTATAGTGAGTGGTCATATCACAAGTCTTTCCAGCAGTAACGCGCCGTCAAATCGCACAGCCCCACTCGCTCACCCTCCTCGCCTCTCTGTCAAACCGCCTACTCAAAAATCGCCACAGACGCCTGCCGGAAAATCCCGCCCTCAACTTTTAACTACGCGAAAATAGTTCGAGCTTGTTCGTTCTATATAAATACAATACTTACTATATGTTTATTCATCCGTGGGGTTGTTCAATGAATGGAGGGGCGGGGAGCACAAGTGAACAATACTACCTCTGTCCGGGTTTATTGGTTCCCATTGTATTTCGTGCCAAATTTTGACCATAGATTAAACAAAGAAAATGTTCACGCATGTCACCAAACATTATATTTTTCAAAACTATGTTCAAATACGAATCCAATGAGATAATTTTTCTTGACATGCATTAACATTTTGTTAGTTAAATCTTTAGTCAAAATTTGGCACAAACTATAAAAGGGACCTATAAACCAGGGCCGGAGGTAGTAATTGTAGTAGTAGTAAGTAGGAGTCGTAGAGTAGTCACCTTAAATAGAGAGTTTCTTTTCTTTAATGCCACGTACACAAATTGAAACGCTTGTTGTGGAGAGAAAAAAAGATAATCACTCCACTATATATGGGCCTTGAGGGCCTGAGCGCTCGCTTTACTAGGGTTTCTCTCTTCATTCTCTCATCCTCTCCAGATATAAACAAGACAGCGGTAGCGACATTTTCTCTCTGCTCACCGCTGGTCACAGATCCGGCCGGATCCCTTCGGCCGGTGTGTGTAGAGGACTAAAAGGTGCATCGTTCACGCGGTCATTGCCGCCGAGGGAGGAAACCCATAGCTGCCAGAGGGGCCCGTTCTCTCCGACACAGCCCGACTCGGGAGGTCCTCCGACCCTTCTTCCTCCCTGCCGTATTGTCCGCAGATCCGACCTGCCGCCGTCGACATCCCGGCGACCCTCAGGTATAAGTTCTTCGAAAGCGGCCTTGCTCTACTGCCCCAGCTCCCCACGTGTCTGCATGTGCATCTTTTTCTACTCCCATCAGCTCTTCCAAAGCCACCTAAATTTTTAGTATTATTAGAGGTAAAGCTACTTCATGCATTCGATCTAGGGCTTTGTTCAAACAAGGAAGAAAGGGGAAAGTTGTAGCATGAATCTAGGACTTGATTCAAAGAGGAAATAATATGGTGAAAGTAGTAGAGACCGGATACCCAACCGTCTCTTGGTTGAAAAGGGAAATAATGGGAAAACGCAGTACAAACCGGATAAGGAACAGATCTATTATTGGTTGAAAAAGGATAGAAAGTGGCGGCGGTGGACAAGTCAACAGTATGTCCAGGATTAGATTTGCTGCCATCACATAGTAAAAAGGTCTCCGAGATTAGATTTGCTGCCCTCACATAGTAAAAGGTCTCCAGGATTAGATTTGCTGCCCTCAAATAGTAAAAGGTCTCAAGATTAGATTTGCTGCCCTCACATAGTAAAAGGTCTCAGGATTAGATTTGCTGCCCTCACATAGTAAAAGGCCTCCAGGATTAGATTTGCTGCCCTCACATAGTAAAAGGTCTCCAGGATTAGGTTTGCTGCCCTCACATAGCGTGAACAAGCTCGGCATCACCACTTTATGCCTCCTTGTAGGTACATTGTGCTGATGCATCCACTGTCGCATGTCCTTATACCAACCTTTTGTTTTTTTATGTAAACCAACCTTTTGTCGTAAGGGCGCATGTAAAATGAAGCGATCACACTGCTACCTTAGGGACATGTCTAACCGGTGTTATTGTTAATCTAATGCCTCCGGTGATAAGATGCAATTAAAGCTGTGTTACAAATGGCACTCTGCTGTTTTCCCCAAGATGATAAGTAAGTTGCTCCTTTACGCTGTTGTGTGTCCTGGTGTCCCCACGGTCCCATGCCCTTAAACCAACTCTTTAGTCATTGTTGATTTACCGGTTCCGTAAACAAGCAATGCCACCATTAAAGTAATCCCATATCTGAGGAATCTCATTGTTGATCGTAATGCTTCTGGTAACATGAAGCATTGCTGACGTCTTAAAATTTCTACTGTCCTTGCGTGATTGCCATGAACATAATTAAGATGCCTCTTTTCATTTTGTATATGTTTCGTATATTCTTATTGACCAGCAACTGTTTACTTTCTATCATTTTGTGCAGATAGGGGTATCCATTTCACCTTGTTACTATTGTGACCTTTTGGTGAACTGCACAAAACACTTTTTTTGGAATGAGTGTCTTGTGCAGTTCAACTAAAATGTCAAGTGGGCAACATCTCTCCATTTTGGTGGAACTGCACAAAATGGTTAAACTAAAGTGAAATCATGCTCTCATGTCTCCTTGTTTGTGCTATGCAAACATGGTGTGCAAACAGAAATACTCTACTACAGATGTTGTGACGGTCAAGAGCAACATCTCTCAATTTTGGTGGAACTGCACAAAATGGTTCAACTAAAGCGAAATCATGCTCTCCTGTCTCCTTGTTTGTGCTATGCAAACATGCTGTGCAAACAGGAATACTCTACTACAGATGTTGTGACGGTCAAGAGCATTCGCCAAGTTCTTCGATTGTATGACATGGCTAGCCAAGATGGATTTAATCCCGATATTCACTTTATCAAAAGGCTCTAATGGGTTGGTTCCGAATCTTGCAAGCTGGGAATCAGTGAGATGTGTAGGCATCTTTGTTGTACTTATTATTTGAATCTTATTTGTTGGATCTGAATCTTGCAAGCTGGGAATCAATGAGACGTGTAGGCATCTTTGTTGTACTTATTATTTGGATCTTATTTGTTGGTGAATATTGCAAGCTGGGAATCAATGAGATGTGTAGGCATCTTGGTTGTACTTATTATTTGGATCTTATTTGTTGGTTCTGAATCTTGCAAGCCGGGAAACACAGCATGATGATGCAGAGGACAGCAACCATAACAAACAATTCAAACTTGGTAGTATTATCTTTGTGAAAGTGCGACAAATATGCTGATCGTGTGCGTCATGAGAATAATAATTCTAATTGTTGTGCATGTTGATCGCATGGCACTGATAGAACGAGCCAATGCATTGCTTGTTTTAAGTATAAATTTCTATTAAAGCTAATTAAATTTAAGTAAAGTGACCACTAACTCATGTTATTACATTACTGTCTGAGACCCGGCTCGTGAACCGACGTGTGGCCGGAGTAGGTTTCTTAATGGAGTCGTTTGAATGCGCCGAGGGTGCATCTTTTGCCGGGCGTGCAGCGGACGAGGGAGGGGTAGTAACTGTTAACAAAACCTTAAGAATTAGCAAATGGGCTGTAAATTATTAGAAATAATGGCAGATGGGTTGTATGCTGTTTTCCACAGATTTGAGGCTTTCCTAAAAAAGGTTGGCCTTTAAGCGAAGGCTCGTTGGATGGCCATCCAACGGCCGTCGTCTTCTTCAATCTCTGCTCTTCCTGCTCGGCCGCTCAAACAAGCATCGGCCGGACTGCTTGCCCTCCTCCTCATGACCGATCAGTGCCGCGCAGGCCTCACCGCCCCACTGTACTCCCATCGCTGGCCTAGCCATCCCTCTACTCACCCACACCTGCTGTTATTCTCCGGCGACGGCAGACGAACCAGTAAACCCTCGTTCAGTTGTACTCCCCTCCGTGTGGGAAACAACTGCGGAGTCTTCCCTGCCTCCATGTCGTTCCCTTCCTAGGCCTCACTGTCGTCCACCGCCCTGGTGCTCTCAGCACGGCCTAGTCAACGTGGTCAACGGCCGACATGCATCTGAAGTGGACTGTACGTGGAGAGGCCGACAGCTGGGTCCACGGCCGCATGCAAGGAAATGCCTCCTTATTACGCGCAAAATAATGATTCCTCCACCTGACATCGGGGACCCACCGAAAGGGCCTCAGTATTTCGTGAAAAAACGTTACCACCGCTGACAGCTTGGACCCACCAGCTATATCTTCGCACGCAAGGAAGTGCCTCCTTATTACGCGCAAAAAAATGAATACTCCCCCTGTTAGCTGGGACCCAGTATAGTGGCAGGCTGACTTGTGGGCCTACTAAGTTGACGGGGACGGAGGGCTTTGTCAACTTAGTCAATATGCACGATTCTAGCTCCAGTGACCGTACGATGTCCATCCAACGGCCGTAGTGCTTCTTCAACCTCTGGTCTTCTTGCTCCAGCCGCCCAAACCAGCGCCGGTCGATGCCGCGGAGGCCTCACCGCCCCCTACTACTACCACTGCTGGCCAGGCCATCCCTCTACTCACCCACACCCCCTGTTATTCTGCGGCGACGGCAGCCTCACACCGCAGCGAACCAGTGAACCCTCGTACTCCTCTACGCGTGGGCATCCACTGCCGCATCTTCCCCGGCTCCGCGTCGTCCCCTTCCTAGGCCTCGCCGTCGTCCATCGCCCTGGTGCCTCGGTGCGGCGTGGTCAACGTGGTCAAGGAATGGCTTCCATCGGACGTGGATCATGCGTGGAGAGGCTGACAGCTGGGTCCACGGCCGCAGCAAGGAAGTGCCTCCTTATTACGCGCAAAATAATTATTCCTCCACCTGACAGCGGGGACCCATCGGACGGGCCACCATATTTCACGAAAAAACGTTTCCCCCCTGACTGCTGGGACCCACCAGCTACACCTTCGCACGCAAGGAAGTGCGTCCGGGCAAAAAAAATGATTCGCCCCCTGACTGCTGGGACCCACCAGCTACATCTTCGCACACAAGGAAGTGCCTGACAGTCGGGACCCACCTGGTCGAAGCGTACGTAGCATTGTCATTCAGTCGCGAACGTGTGCATACATCTTTGGTCGATGTAGAGGCGCACACGTGTCGTAGATGTAGAGGCGTGCACGTGTCGTAGTAGAGGCGCGCACGTAGCATGTACACGTACGTACAACGGCGAGGGTGCAAGAAAGAAAATACGACCACGTATGTACATACGGGCAGGTTATCGAACGCCTACTCGCGCATACGTACATGGCTGGGTCAAAACGGAGAAACATCATCATCGTCGTGATCATGGGGAGCCAACCTGCTGGGTCGGAACGGAATGCGTGGTCGTGTTCATCGGGAGGGCTTGGACGGAACAGGCGATGGAAACGAGGCCTGGCGTACCGCACAAAGGAGGAAACGGCCTTGTGTTCGACCGACCACGTTCGAAACGGGGTCCTGTTGATCGGGAGGGGCCTGGCGTGCATCAAAGCGGAGGAAAAGGACCTCCCTACGGTCGAACGGGGTCCTGTTGATCGGGAGGGTGTGGCGTGCCGCAAAAGCGGACGAAGCGGACCTCCTCACGGTCAAAGCAGGGTCCTGTTGATCGGGAGGGTGTGGCGTACCGCAAAACGGACGAAAACGGACTTATGTTGGAGTGCTACGGTCGAAAGCAGGGGAGGGTGTGGCGTACCGCAAAACGGGACTCCACGGGATACCGTTCATCTCCACCGTGGACCTCCTCCAGCCTCCACGGGCTACCGTCGACCTCCTCCAGCCTCCACGGGCTACCGTCGACCTCCTCCAGCCTCCACGGGCTCCTGTTCATCCAGCCTCCACCGCGCGCTACTCCACCGGCTACTATTCAACCACCCCTCCACGGGCACCCCTCCATCGTCTACTGTTCATCCAGCCCTCCACACCACGGGGTCCTGTTCAACCACCCCTCCACGGCCACCCCTCCACCATCTACTGTTCATCCAGCCCTCCACACCACGGGTTCCTGTTCATCCAGAGGCAACGCCACCACTCACTATTCATCCACCACCCCCATAGCGCTCACTCATCCTGCAGGCAGCATTGATCGGCTTCAATTAGCGATAGTAGCGAAGGAATCGCTCCATCGGGTTCGATTAACAGCCATCGGCCGATCGCTCGGGTCCGATGTACGCGTAACTGCAGTGCAATCGCTCGGGTTCAATTAGAGCCCAACGCCTCGCTCGGCTTCAGTTAGAGCCAACGCCTCGCACACACGCGCGTACGTACGAGAGAAACGCGCATCGCTCCGCCCCCGACCTCCCACCGTAACCGGCAACTCCCCGAAATTTTCCTCCCCCTCGCTTCTACCATGGTTTTTTCCGTCATGGACGGCCCAAAGAATGTCATGCAACTGCGTCTCCGGCCCGCCCAGGACGAAAAGCCCATTTTCTGTCATGATTTTTTGTCATAGAAGTAGGATCCCACCACATCTATGATGATACCGGGTTTTGTCACAATTATCGTCATAGAAGTGTCATATGTATGACAGAATTTTTTTTCGTTCGGCCCAAAATGTCATGGATGTGACTTTTTTTGTAGTGATGGGAAGAAAGAGCAGGATTTCGAGCAGGAGAGTGCCTGCCAGCATGGTGCCCCAGTCGACGTTAGTGCCAGAAGCAGTGAACCCGCAATCCGGAGATCTAGTTCAGGCTTTTGTTTCTTTTGCTGATCCCTTGTCGACTCATTGTCCTTCGGCGTCGATCGCTCAAGCCCCTGCTTCATCCGTGCAACACCATGCCTTAGATCCTATGACTGCTCCAACTATTCTACCAACACCGCTCTTTACTGCCCATCATACCCCAGATGACCCGGTGGGTGCTGCCAAGGAAGCCATACTCCAAGCAGGCTTTATGATGGAACATATGAAGGTGGTGCACGAGGCTAGCATGGCAGCTTATAATGCCAGCTCTGCTCTGCAAATCAATTTCAAGGTTAGTTGATTTCCGACTGATCTTTCAGTTTGATCTTTGCGCTGCTGCTTCATTATCTGTAAGATGTCCCTGGATAAGTGTTTTGGAACATTTTATGTGCATCTATCATGAGTCTGCACCTTGTATCCATTCACCCACTAGGTGTTTTAATTTTTGCTGAATAGTTCTTCCGCTTGAGTCGACCAGGTCGAGTCGAGTGTATCTTTGAATTAGTGGGGGCACGCAGAGTGCACCCACTAGGTGTAGTCCCCGAGACCACCGTCGAATGTTTGATTCAGCGGGGGTCTGTATCGTATGTCTTTTTACAATTCTTTCACTCGCTCAGGACAGATCGTGCTGAGTGTGATCCATACTAGTGGGGGCATGCTAATTGCACCCACTGGGTGTAGTCCCCGAGACTGCGGTCGACTGCGGGCAGTCGGCAGGGGGTCTGAGATTCTCCTCTTTTCTTTTTGCTCGCGCTAGGCAGACCATGCCGAGTGGGAAATCGGTCCAGTGGGGGCACGCCAAGTGCACCCAATGGGTGTAGTCCCCGAGACTACTGTTGAATGTTTGATTCGGCAATAGTCTAGAATGCTTTTTCTTGTGATTGACCTTTGTTTCTATCGACTGACATGCCTTATTTATTGACCACAGAAATCTTGTGACCTTGCATCCCAATTTGACGAGTTGGAGAAGCAACTAATCAGTCTCAACCTCGATCCGGAGCTGCCAGGAAGAATCTTCAAAAGGCCCAGGAAGAAGCAACTGCTATGGGAGGTAATAACTTGTCGATTGTCCGCATTACAATTTTTTTCATTTTATTATTTTGAACCAAGTGTCTCCACTCGAACAGATGTGCATAGTGAAAACCGTCAACTCCATGCTCGTCTGAAGAATGCTATTTCTTTAGACAAAATGAAGCAAGCTCTAGAGAAGAAAGGTCAGGACCTTGCCGCAGCACAGAAGAAGGTGCGAGATAAAACTACGCTTGCCGAGAAGAAGCTGGCTTCAGTCGGCAAGTTAGAAGAAGAGAATGCCCAGTTGAAGACTGTCGTTGACGAAGCCAACAAAGAAGTCGAACAGCTAAAGAAGGACAAGGAAGTCTTGTCTGAAAAGGTTGGAGATCTCACTCAAAAGAAGGGTGAACTGGAGGCTTATCTGGGAAGCCTTGTTGAGAATATGTTCTTGAAGCTTGAAGGTATTTTCCCTTGTCCGACTGACTTTGTAACTGTCGACTCATTGTATATCTGTCGACTGACCATTTTTCTTGGTGCGCATAATTCTGTAGAGACTTTGAGGAAGAGACTGGGCGGATCGAGACGAATCTGGACCCCAAGAACTACCCTATCAAAGATGAAGCTACGATGAATGTGCTGCGGGTGGATTCTCGCCTTGCCAGTGCTGTGGATTATCTTGCTCGTCTGAAAGTGGCAGTGGTGCAGATCGACACAGAGCTCTGGCTTTAAGAGACGTTCCAGAATGATCTCGAGTCTCTGATGACTCGACTCAACGACATTCATGGTCGAGTGCAAGAGTGGAAGAAGTCGTTTGCTCGTTGTGGCGTTGATGTGGCTTTGTCCCTGGTCCGAGTCCATTACAAGGAGGTCAAAGAAGAGAAACTGGCAGCTCTCAAGGTCGCCAACACCAAGAAGCTACAATTCCAGTCCTTCATGGAGACCTTCATCGATGCTGCCACTAGAATTGCGGACGACATCGACCTTGAGAGCTTTGTCGAGCCAGCATGCCCTCCTCCTGCCGAGTGAACAAACTTTATGCCTCACCTTTATTTGCCTCGGAATGCCGAGTTATTTTATAACCGTTAAACTCCTTCAGGCCTGATGCTTGAGTACTTCTGCCCGTAGTTCTGAACTTTGCTGGGTTTATGGTTCTGAACTTGGATTTTCTATGAATATGGTTGCTTTGTCTTCATCACTTTTGGATTTCTTTACTCCGAGTGAAGTTTGACTTCTTATTTGGAGCAGTCATTGTACTTGTGACGCAGCTCTGATGACGTACTCAATTGGCACTTCGTCGTCCTTGCGGATCAGTATGGAGCGGATGTTGTACTTGTGACGTAGCTCACAGGGGGATTGCTCTCCATTCAAACTGGTTTTTTAACTTAGGTGATTTCGGGATCATAGCTAAGCCCCCAACTGGGAGGATTGCTCTCCACTCGGAGTGGTTTTTAACTTAGGCAATTACGGGGTCGTGGCTAAGCCTCCGAGTAAGAGGATTGCTCTCCACTCGGAGTGGTCTTTAACTTAGGCGATTACGGGGTCACAGCTAAGCCCCCGAGTGGGAGGATTGCTCTCCACTCAGAGTAGTTTCTTAACTTAGGTGATTTCGGGGTCGCAGCTAAGCCCCTGAGTGGGAGGATTGCTCTCCACTAGGATTAGTTTTTTAACTTTGGCGATTTCGGGGTCGCATCTAAGCCCCCGACGTTGGTGTCAAAACCGGCAGTTCTCGGGTAGGGGTCCCGAACTGTGCGTCTGAGGATCGAAGGTAACAGGAGACAGGGACACGATGTTTTACCCAGGTTCGGGCCCTCTTGATGGAGGTAATACCCTACTTCCTGCTTGATTGACTTTGATAAGTATAGGGGTTACAAGAGTTGATCTACCACGAGATCGTAATGGCTAATCCCTAGAAGTCTAGCCTGTATGATTATGATTGTGTCTCTACAGACTAAACCCTAGGGTTATACAAAGTCTAGCCTGTATGATTATGATTGTGTCTCTACCACGAGATCGTAATGGCTAAACCCTAGGGTTGTACAAAGTCGGTTTAAAGAGAAAGGAATACATGATTCGAACACCAAGCTTTCCATCCACGCAAAGGAGAGTCCCATCTGGACACGGAGGAAGGTCTTCAATCTCACGTCTTCACGGCCCATTAGTCCGGCTCATATTACATAGCCCGGAGCCCGAGGACCCCTTAATCCTGGACTCCCTCAGTAGCCCCTGAAACGGGCTTCAATGGCGAGGTATCCGGTGCGGAGATTGTCTTCGGCATTGCAAGGCGGGTTCCTTCCCCGAATACTTCAATGCGGTGCTCCGCACACAGTAGCTGTATCCGGCCCTGTTTTAATAATCACAACCCTAAGCCGTAATGGGAAAAAAATACTCAAAACTAGGTGAGCAACGTCCATAGGCGATTTTTCTGGCGAGGCGTTATGTCCTAGCCCGATTACTATTCTGAGCCGTTTTACAACTCCCGTTTCGAGGTATGGTTATTGAAACGCCTTGTCAAAGCAAAGGTCGTGTCCCCTTATCATGGGATTTTCATCAATTTGGGTTTGGGTAATCCAACCATGCCGTTCACACTTCCCCTTGGGAACAGGCGAGATTTAAGGCATATGAGGGGGAGCTTGATATCTACTGCCTATATAAGGAGATAAGGATCCGCCTTTTCACCCCACGCCTTCTTCCTCCTCAGCCCTTCTGCCATTCGAGCTCTAGCGCCCAAGTTCCAATCTTTTCCATTGCCCCCAAACACCTCAACCATGTCCGGATTTGGAGCACAAGGCAAGTGTATGGCTTCCTCTATCACAGAGGAGAACATCAAGGAGCTCTGAGAGGCTGGGTACTTGGCCGCGGACATAACCCGTCGGCTTCCTGCCAAAAAGCAGATCGTTCCCACCCCGGAGCCGAACGAGAGGGTAGTGTTCATCCCTCATTTCCTTTGTGGACTAGGGTTTCCCCTTCATCCTTTCATCCGCGGTCTGATGTATTACTATGGGCTAGATTTCCATGATCTGGCCCCAAATTCCTTCCTCCGCATCTCGGCGTTTATCATCGTGTGCGAGATATTTCTCCGCACCCCTCCCCACTTCGGCCTATGGCTGAAGGTATTCAATGTGAAGCCAAAAATAGTTGAAAGTCAACACGCAGAGTGTGGCAGCGCCATGGTAAGAAAACTCCCCAATGTCAACTGGCCCAAGGGGACCTTCGTAGAAACTGTCAAGGGATGGCAGCTGTCGGGGGTTGGGTGCGACATATGCCAAAGGATGGCTTATCATGGAGGGGGCGAGTAGAACGTCGCCGGTGCCTGGAAACGGGATGAGGCGAAGACATGCACGCCGTGAATCTTACCCAGCTTCGTGGCTCTCCAAGGAGATAACACCCCTACTGCTGCTCTGCGGGGTCTCCGCATGATCACTATGGCAAAGTGAGTACAAGATGCTCCTTGAGCTGTTCGGGGTGAGGAAGGAGAAGGGCACGGCTAGCTCTTCTCTCCCTCTATGCGTGTGTCTAAAACTACTAGATTCCAACCCTTTGCATGGGTGCCCCGGGGGGTTTATATAGGCCTACCCCCCGGGGGTACAACGGTAATCCGGCTGGGTGCGGGTCCCAGTTGTCAGTCTCTAAGTCGCCGTCTTCTCCGCCGACTTCTGGGGCCTGTCGACTAGTGGGCCCCGTCGACGGCCCAGCATGGGGCCGACAGCCCTTGTCTGCCGCAGGCGGGTCTTGCCGGCTGCAGATTACTGTAGCCGTGCTTCTAATGACGCGAGCTTGGTCATGGGGTCATGGCAACAGTGCCGCCGCCGGGCGGGCGATCACAGTTTCCAATACCCGGCTTGTGTGGGTAATTGCGCGTGGAGCCCGCGGGAGGGGCCGGCCGACACCCGGAGGCCGACTCCAACGGGTCCGTCGTTGGGGCGCTCTCGCCGTCTTCGGTTCTCCCGCCGACAGGCGGGTCCCGCCGTCTTCGGGTCGTACAGACAAGCCATCGAGGGTACAGGAATCTGCCCACGGGTCTGATGTCGAGGCCGGGCGTGGCAATGCAGCGCCCGGACGGAGATCTCCGTCGATGCGGCGCTCAGGGCCATACCTGCCCTTTATGGGCGGGGCGAGATGGGCATGGCGGCTTTATCCCATCCCGCTTGTAGTCGCTCGGGCAGGAGGTGGTTGGGGTGGCGGGCCGACTCCACATGGCCCGACCTCATTTGGAGGTCGCTGGCTTGAAGTCGGCTTGTCCCGAGGCCGTCTGGGCCTCGGCCTAGAGGGGCAGTCGGCGACTCTGTTGCCGACTCTCTGAAGGCGGCTCTTTGTCTTGGGGTCTTGAGGGGCGCAGTCTGCCCTGATGTTTTGAAAGGTTCAGGGGCTCGGGTCTGCCTACCCATGGCCCATTACTCCGATGAGTAGTCCCGGTTGGTGAGGCACCGAGGGCAGCCTGTCGAGGAGCCTCGACAGCTTCATCCCTTTGGTAGAAGAATCTGGACTCGGCCCGCCGTCTCCATCTTGAGCCGACTAGCTAGATTCGGCCTTGCAGGGGGCCGTCTTGCTCTTCGAAGGTTTCGAAGGTCGCAGCGGGATCCGGGCGGCGTGCCTGATAAGCTTACCGGCAGCCGCCCGCTGTGGGCCCGCCACGCGACGCCACGCGGCAGGGCCAGTCTGCCAGCCCACCCGCGTGACAAGACGGGCAGGCCAGCGGGGCCCGCCACTACCATGCCCGGCGCGCAGCCAGATCCGCTGCGGTCATGCGGCGATTAGGCTCCCCGCCGTTACTGCAGCGCGATAACGTCGTGGGATGCATCGTGGGGCGTGGGGGCGTGGCGCGATTAATCCCGCCCGCCCCCTCGGCTTCGCATTCTAGGCGCCGATAAGTAGGCGGGGGGAGGGAGGGGGCGGTGACGCACGCGCACTCTCTCATCCCCGCTCCCTGCCTCGTCTTCTTCCTCGTTCCACCGCGTCGAGCCTCGTTTTCTTCCTCGCTCCACCGCGCCGAGCCTCGCCGCGTCGCGGAGATGAGCTCCTCATCCGCCGCCGCGCCTCCCACCGCGCGCTCCGGCGTGTGGGACGGCTCCATTATCGACGACGACATCATCGAATTCCTTCGTCAAACACGCCGCATCCCCGGGAGCCACCTAGTGCGGGCCCGCGCCGCGCCGGAGGGCGAAATCACACCGGCGTCGGAGGAGGGCGAGCGGGTGATTTTCCGCTCGCACCTCATGCGCGGCTAGGGCTGCCGGCGAGCGGCTTCTTCCGCGCGTTCTTGGAGTTCTTCGGGCTCCAGCCGCACCACCTCACCCCCAACACGGTGGTGCTGCTGGCCGCCGCATCCTTATCACGAAGGTTTTCTCGGAGTTCTCCCCACCATCGAGCTGTGGGGGGAATTCTTCCAAGCGAAGCTCGGGACCCACGTCGCTCGCATGCCGGCTCTGTGCGGCACGTTCAACGCCAAGAGGAGGCCGGTGCCCGAGAACCCTTTTCCTGCCATCTCCCTCATCAAGTCGGTGAATATGTGGCAGCGTTCATACTTCTACGTCAAGAACGTCGCCCCGGCGATCAGGTCAACTTGCCGCCTTACATATGGCGGCGAACATGGGTCGACCCACCAGCTGGTCCTATAGGGCCCGGACGCCGACTCCCGCAGTAACGCCGCCGTCAGCATGTTCAGCGTGATGATACAAATGAGGAGAACTGGTAGGGCAGACTTGCTGGCCGCCTTCGTGGCGCCGCCGAGTTCTCCCTCTTCAAGGCCGACCTCATCGATCTGCCGGATGAGCGTCGGGACCCCAGCCGGCTGTGCTCCAAGGACATGCCCCACGCGGAGGTGGTGGACACGGTGAACTTCTTGGCGAACTGCGGCCTCACGGAGGAATGGCAGTTCGGCAAGGAGCCATACTCGCGCGCCAATCCCCCGCCGTTGGTAAGTCGCCTCTTGCTTCTCCGCTTCCTTCTTCATCCGGATCCGCTCTAATTTTCCTTGGTTTTTTCCGACTCAGAATCCTCTCATGCCGCCTTGACGGCGCCTCGGGCCGGCTCGTGAATTAAATCCCGACTGGCGGAGAGCGACGCCGACGACCCCGACTTGGGTGTGGCGGCGATGGAGGCCGACGCCGAGGGAGGGGGAGGGGCCGACGACTTCAGGCCCTCGGCCACCTTTGCCGACTGGCCCGATGATGACGCCGAGAAGGAAGTCGCCCCCCGCCGCCAGCAGAAAGCCGGCCATCCAGGCGCGAGCTCCTCCGCCGCCTTGGGGGGTCGAGGCGGCGCGAAGAGGCGCCGGGCCGGGCCGAGTCAGCCAAGCGGCCAGGCCAAGAAATTCAGGGGAGCGGCCGCCGCGACTCAGTGCGAAGAAGCGGTCGCGAAGGCTAACCGCTTCCGCAAGGAGGTGAAGAAGCCACCGCTGGTCTCCGCGTAAGTATTTTTTTATATTCTGTCCTGTTTTCTTCTGGTCCGTCTTGCCCGAGTCTTCTCATGTCCTTTTCTCTTATCAGGTCTCCCCTCACCTTGGAGAGGGTCGCCGCCGCCTCCGTCATGGGGTCGGCGGAGACGTCCGCCAATAGTCGGCGGGTTGACCCTGCGGCCGCCCTCCGGGAGGCAACAGAGCGGAATGCGCAGGAGAAGCGCGACGAGGAGGAGGCCGCCCGTCGGGAGAAGGCGGAGGCCGAGAAGGTGGTCGAAGCCGCTGGTGCAGCCAAAAGGCGAGCCGAGGAGGCCGCGCGCCTTCAGTCGGCGCTGATCGTCACTCCGCTGAGATCAGCGCCACCACCGCCGGAGTTCACGGGGTAGTCGGTGGGAGTCGGTGGTGAGGTCCCCGTCGCAGGGAGGGAAGGCGGCGAGGTCTCTTCGCCGGGCGCGGCCGCGCCACCTCCGCCACAGTCCGAGATCGCGTGAGGCAAACAGCCGGCGGACCCGCCTGTGCCGCCGACCGACGACAAGGCCGTGGCGCAGCTGCTTCTTCAAGTTGCCTCGCCAGCGCGGCGCCGTCTTGAGAAGGCGACCTCGGCGCCGCGCCCCTTGGAGACCGGCGCCGCCAGCTCGGCCATCCCTGACGCTGAGGCGACAAGCGCCGCGCCCGTTGGGTGGGTGCGAGGAGGCGGCACGGGCCCGCTGAACACGGCGCTCCTGGACGTCCAAGCGAAGCTGCGGGCTGAAGGCGACGCCCTCCAGAACCTTTCCAAGGCGCACCTGGCATCGGGATCCGCCGTGTGGGTATGTTTCATTTTCGAATTTTCTCTTGCTCTTCTCTTCGTAGAGGCGCCAGCCACCACTGGTGTAGTCCCCGAGTTTCGGGCATTTTGAGCAGGTGACCCGGAACTTTATTTGCTTACTTCCAAGTTTTTTACCTATGTCCGAATTCTTGTTATAGGAGTATCACAACCTCCGCGCTACTGCCTTCAACCGCAACGTTGAAGAACTGAACAAGCGGGCTGCTGACCTGGCGAGGAGCCGAGGTGAGTTTTCTTCTTCGTGGGGGCGCGCTGGCGCACCCGCGGGCTGTAGTCCCCGAGATTCGGGCCGACTACTGCGCAGTCGGGCCAGATCTTCCTGGCGATCTTCTTAACTGACGAATTCGCATCCTTCTTCTTTTTATTCTTCAGAGTCCAACGCCGCTCTGCGGGGGCAGCTGGGTACGGCCGAGACCGCTTTGCGCGCCAAAGAGGAGGAGTGCGGCAAGCTCGCCGCAGAGCGCGACCTGCTGGCTACACAGCTGGCGGAGCAGAGGGAGCTGCTCAAGGCGGCGCAGGCTGAGGCGGAGAAGAAAGAGGCCGCTCTCCTGGCCGAATTTGAGAGCGAGCGCTCCGCGTGGACCGAGAGGGAAGCGCAGCTGACCTCCGGCTTCCATCAAATCGAAGATATCGTCGATGGTAAGTTTGCTTTTACTTTCTCTTTTGGGTTGCCGACTATGGGTTAAGCCGGCTCCTGTTTTTTCTGACTTGCTTTTTCTTCTTCTTGGCAGACTTCTTCCCTGGTCACACGCAGGCGGCCAATCAGGCCATCGAGGCCGAGCGCGAGGCGCGGAGGGCGGGTGGCGCTGAGATCGCAGCCAACGCCCCGGACCCTTGACGAGCAGCTCCTGAGCATTGAGGCTCGTCTGCGGCTGGCACATCGGATGCTGCGCCGTCTTCAGCGTGTCGGTCACTACAACAAGAACCCCCCTTCAGCAACACATCCATGCGTTGTCGTATGTCTGTATATGCGTTGCTAAGGTCTACACCAACGGATTAGCATGCGTTGCCGTTGGTGGCGTTGCAATGGTCTACAACAACGTATATACATCCGTTGGTAAACCTCGTGTAGAAGTGTTGCAAAATAGCAACGTATAGAACTGAAGCGTAACATCGCTTCATATGCGTTGGTGGCTACCAAACAAAAACAAGTTTCAAATGGACATAACATATCATTGCAGCGACAAGATGCTTTGACATATATGAACAACTTAATGGTATTTTATACTATGAACCAAAATTATTATTCCAATGCCGATGGATAGGAGCGACAATATAATAAGCTGGAATCCCCATAATATATTAAACATGATGTATTGCATTACAAAGAACACGATACAAGTATTACATATCCGAAACCATCTAGTACTAGCCTAATTCTTGATCATTCAGTCAGCTTAGTGTTTGAAACATTACACTTCAAAATGAAATTCTAATTATCTAGTAAAATTGCCATTCTTGACCTTGCAATGAACATCCGTGCATCTTGAATATATCTTGGCAGTCTAGAACAACAAAGGAATGAGATTAGTAACCTATGATAGAGAATATCAACAAAGCAGAAAGTTATGGAGGAGCCAAAGAAAAGGAGTACTAGCCTACATCTGACCATCACTTTTTATCCTTGTTTTCTTATGAAAAAAATGCTATATGTTGATTGAGTAAAATAAACCTCAAAAGCATACTAAGCAAGACACGAGGTACCCCCTTGGGAAAAAATCATGTAATGAAATACTCCCTCCGTTCCTAAATATAAGGTGTATTAGTTTTTCAAAAGTCATATGTTGTCTATGTTTGACCAACTTTACAGCAAAATATATAAAGATTTATAATACTAAATATATAAAATGTAAAAATATAGTTCATGATGAATCTAGTGATAATGATTTGGTATTCTAGATATTGATATTTTTGTCTATAAACTTGGTCAAACTTAGAGAAGTTTGACTTTTTTTTAAAAGACACCTTATATTGAGGAACGGAGGGAGTACCACACATCTTTCGTTTGCTAAGAAAGATCTGAGTTCTCCACAAAATAAAAGTAGATGCAAGATTTCAACAAATCAAAAATACTGTAGTTCAAATAAAATAATTCACACCAGGCTAAATTAGGTATTGTGATACATGCTCACAAATATGACTTACCAAGACACTGATTTACATATAGATGTGGGGGTAATTAATAATGTGAATACAAAACATTTTCAACAGGAGTTTATTAATAAAAATGCAGATGCAACCTATATCTGTGTACTATTTTATTTTTTGCATCTGGCTTCAACTTACTATATGAATCATCATAATAAACAGCAGCAGAAGGGACATCACCATGCTAGGAAGTACAAACACAGAGTCTTGAAGTCTTGAACATTTCTGTAAACTGACAACATTCTATTCTCTCATTTGTGACTTGCACAAGTTCTGAATATCCACCACTCGTTTAGATCAGAAACTGCATAGTAAAACACCGAGATCTTTGAAAAATTGGATGGGGCTATTCATTTTGAACCATCAGCATGTATTTACTATAGTAATGATTATCCAAACATTATATATATTAACAATGATATGAATTCTGGAACCAACTAAATGACAATAGGTAACCGATAATATTGATTATACATAGTTGAATATTTCAATTTCCCAGAGGCTTCAAATTCTTTTTAGGGCCTCTTATGTATGTGTTGACTTTTATATCTCCTAATTGCAGTACGCACAAGTCCAGAAGATATACCTGTTAAGATAAAGAACAAACAAACACGTGTTGGCTGAAGCACATAGTCAACTTCAGAACCTGCGAGGGAAGCTGAAACTAAAGATTATACAATAAAAAGAAATGTTAGGACAGAGAGATGCATGTGGGCTTATTCCTATAGTTTACAGAAGCATGTAACAGAAATCAGTAAGGATTGATAACGCTAATGAGATTTTTTTATCTCTTAAAAATCATGATGTTATAGATAATAGTACTCGCCTATTAACTGATACTTGAAGAAATGTTCTTTGATGAAATGGTCATAGGCTATTAACTAGGATATTTGGAGATACTATCGACTTATTTAACTAATCTACCATGATCCTCCTCACAAAAATCTTGGACAATTATCCGGGCACGTAGAATCCAGAAAATTAGAGCCTCATGCATCACAAGAAAGAACTATTAATGAAAAGGTAAAAAAATTATTCCTGAATGAACAGGTACAGAGTACAGACAAATGGTGAATCGCTCAACCACAGAAGAAAAAAGTCCACCTATGAACATCTAAAACTGGGGTGACAATATTCTTCTAGATGTTGCATTTATGACTTACTGCAAATTGTTGTAATTGACTGCTATTAGAGAAGATCTCTGGTGCAACATAAAGGTATCAGATATAGTAATAGCACAAGGGATCTTACAGGTGGCAATTTTGAGCCTGTAACCACAGAAGCGTTGTTGTCTCTGCAGCCCGCAGATAAAACCCATTGGAATGTGAACTTCCTCCATGAAACTTACTGTGTTATATAATCTTTAGGAAACAGGGTAAATTTGTCAAAAATATGCTGAACAAATCTATAAGAAAAATGAAAGAAGTCGTCGATTTGTTTGATCCGGGACAGTTCCCATTATCTCGTCATTGTACAAACAATATTCGAAGGAGGAGGGCCTTACTGAACCGTCTGGCTTCAGTCGAGGTAGTCGAGGACTCGATGTGGAACAGCACGGTATAGCCCGAGCCGGCAGCGCTGCCGGATACAGCCGGGTTAGTGGGCAGACAAACGAGAGGAGACATGGGAAATGCGCTAGCCACCGTGGCGGCTAGGGTTCCTGCGGGGGCGCGTACAGGGGCGTGGATGGCGTCGCCGCGGCAATGGATCGGACGAGAGCAGTGAGGGGTTCCTGAGACCATGAGCGGGTGCGCAGGGGAGCGGAGGACGTCGCGGCGACTGGGGATCGGAGGAAAGCAGTAAAGAGGAGCCGGGAGGTTGGGCGGCGGCGCGGAGGAACTCGCCGCAACCCCGCGACAAAGGAACATAGGAAAACCGTAGGGGGAATGGGCTGGAGAGCGGCTGTGCAGAAGAGCACTGGATCTAGTCGGAGTCGGAGGTTTGTGGTGGCAGCTTTGTGGTCACGAAGCTCGTGAGAAAGGAATCACCAAATCAGCGGAGAAAGGAATCACAAAATCAGCGGGGTTGTGGCAACTCTTTGTTGTTGCGTGATATTTGGGACGGGTGGTACTTTCCAGATAATGTGGAGATGAGCACGGGGAGGTTACCTCTTTGTGGGAGGTGGGAGGTGGACCACCGACAACACATGCTATCTTTCGTTGCTACATATCCGTTGTTAAAAGTGAGTTTTTGTTGTAGTGGGTGCCCAGGCGATTGCTGCCCTGTGGCCGGACATGCCGGTTCTGCGCACTCCCAGCTGTACCGCCGACTGGCTGGAGGTCGCGGCTGGCCGTGTTGAGGCTTGGAAGGGCTCCGCGGCTCGTGCTGGAGCTCGACGGGCCCTGGAGTTCGTCAAGGCTAGGTATCCAGGGCTCGACCTGGACCGGCTGGCCGCGTTCCGATCAGAAGCCCAGGCGGAGCTGCTGGCCGCGGAGGACGCCCTCGTCGAGTGTGCGGCGGCGATCACCGACTACACGGACACCCGCGTCTTCGTCCCTGAGCGGCCTGAAGACGGTGGGGAAGCACCGCCGGAGTGGTTCGGGATGAACCCGGACTACGGCGAGGACTCGGCGGAGGTGATCGACTCCAGCGCCGAGGATGAGGACGAGGAGGAGGACGGAGACGGCATGGAGGCGCCAGAAGACGGAGCGGGTGACCAGCCTCAGCTTGACCGCGCCTCCAAAGAACGCAGCCGCCCATCTGGGCCAGCTGCTGCCGAGAGACAATCAAGCGAGACCGTTCAGCCCGGCCGCCCGGCGCTGCCGCGTCGCCGCCTCCGGCCTTCCAACCCTATCCGCTGCTTCTTAGGCCGCTTCCTTGCCTTTATTTTATCTGTTTGCTAGTCTTTGGAAGAACTTTGTTAATTTGCACAATTCCACCCGCGGGGTGTATTCTGAACCTCTGTTCGAAGATCCGGCCAAGGGCCTAAGTTTGTGTAAATATTATTCTAATTTTATGTTTCCTTGCTTATTGCTCTTGTGGCTTTTTCCTTTGCCGCCTTCCCTTAGATGCCGCCTTGCCCGTCGGGCAACAGCTCTGCGGATTGCCGTCTAGGTCAAGTGCTTGGCTACTTTGAGAAGGCAAGTACTTGGCCATTTTTTTAGAGTCGTTTAAGCAAGTTGGGTAGAAAACGGCAAGCCGACTTCTTAAGAGTCGGTTTCATGAAACGGGCTGGAAGCCGATTTAAACTATGTTTATCCTTTGGGTCCTTCGCCATTTTTTCGCATGGGCGCCCGCTCTACCTTACTCCTGCCCACCAAACAGTCGCTCTGCGAGCTGCGGCTTCTGACAGGAGACGGCTTAAGCACCGCACGCTACTTGTCTGACTTCAGGAAGCACTTCATAGCTCAAAGGCGGCGAGTCCCCGGGCCGACTAGTCAAAGGCATAATTCTTATCATACAGATAACAAAAGAGGGCAGTCCCCGAGCTCGTCTCGGGGGGCACGGAGTCTTGCTATTTCAAACGCAAAAGGGTAGCGTGGTACATACTGCATCAACTGTAAAATCTTCGTAGGAGATTCGCATTCCATGGCTGCTCCGTCTCCTTGCCGGAGTCGTCCCTCTTGCGTGCTCGGGGCTTCTAAGCGTCGATCAGGTAGTGGGAGTCGTTGCCCAGCACTTTACTGATGATGAATGGGCCTTCCCAAGGCGCCGACAGCTTGTGCTGGCCGGCTGTTCGCTGGATCAGCCGGAGCACAAAGTCGCCCTCTAGGAATGATCTTGGCTTGACCTTCGTGTTGTAGTAGCGCGTAGCGAGCTCTGCTTTGGTAGAATCTTTGGACCGGTGAGTGCCAACAGCCGGCCCTCTTCCAGCAGATCGACGCCCGCCTTGTCGTGCTTCTTCCGCTTCCTCTTCGGTGTACATGGTGACTCGCGAAGTCGGACTCTATAGCCATTGGGATGACGGCTTCGGCACCGTAGACGAGGAAGAAGGGTGTGAAGCCAGTTGACTTGTTTGGAGTCGTACGCAGACTCCAGAGGACGGCTGGCAACTCCTCAAGCCAGCAGCCGGCCGAACGCTCAAGTGGTTCGACCAGTCGAGGCTTGATACCAGACATGATGAGGCCATTCGCTCTCTCCACCTGGCCGTTTGACTGCGGACGGGCAACGGACGCTAAGTCCAGTCGGATGCCCTGCATCGCGCAGAAACGGGCCAGGGCGCCTTTGGCAAAATTTGTGCCGTTGTCGGTGATGATGCTGTGTGGTATGCCGTACCGAGTCGTGATGTCGGCGATGAAAGTCACTGCCGTAGGACCATTCAACTTCTTGATGGGTTTTGCTTCTATCCACTTGGTGAACTTGTCCACCGCGACAAGTAAGTGGGTTAGGCCACCTCGTGCCGTCTTGAATGGTCCCACCATGTCCGGGCCCCAGACTGACAAAGGGCCAGGCGATGGGGATAGTCTTGAGCGCTGAAGCCGGCTGAAGCGGCTTGGAGAGGAACACCTGGCACCCTTTGCACTTTTGAACTAATTCCTTGGCCTCTTCTAGGGCAGTTGGCCAGAAGAAACCGTGTCGGAAGGCTTTGGCGACGAGTGCTCTTGAGGCTGCATGATGGCCGCACTTTTCATACGATGGATGTCTTCAAGGATTACTGGCCTTGCTCGATTCGACGCTTGGCTGGTAGACACCGGTGACGCTGCGCCTGACCTGCTCTCTATTGACTATAGTGTAGGCTGCCGCTCGGCATTGCACTTGCCGAGCCAAGGTTTCATTAGTTGGTAGCTCTCCACTTACTAAGAACTTCAGGATGGGCTGGGCCCATGAGGGTGCTGCTATTTCTTCGACCGCCAAGATCTTGCTACTTGGACGAGGCGGCGGGCTGGGAGGCAGCGGGTTGGAGTCTGCAGCAGCTTGCTTGGTTGAAGAAGTCCCCAGGCCGACTGGCGCAGTCCCCGGAGTCGAAATCTTTGGAGTCTTCGCAATGGTCGCCGCAGATCCCGGGCCGGTTCTCAAGTCCCCGGGCAACCCATTGCCGCGTTCTTGAAGCGTCTGCAAGGACTCTTGTGCCGTCTGCTAATGCTCTGAGTCGGATCCGACTTCTTGAGCCGGCACAAAATGGAGTCTGACTCTGGTGACGGTTTAGCGACGGCTTGAGAAGGCGGCGAAGCGGCGCCGGACGGTATTGCCTGACGGGTGGAACCGATTCTTGCCAGGGCATCTGCTTGGTCGTTGTCGTTTCTTGGCACGTGGAGGAATTCGCATCCCTCAAAATATCCACTCAGCTGCTGTACCAGAAAGCGGTAGCTCGCCATATTTGCATCTTTGGCGTCCCAGTCGCCGGATGACTGTTGGACCACCAAGTCGGAGTCGCCATAGCACAGGATCCGGCGAATGCCAAGCTCTTTGGCGAGCCGGAGCCCGTGGATGAGCGCCTCGTATTCGGCGACGTTGTTGGAGGCGGCGAAATGGATCTGCGGTAGCGTGCCAGAGCTTGTCGCCCTTAGGGGAAGTGAGGACCACGCCGCTCCCAAGCCGGTGCGCATCTTGGAGCCATCAAAATGCATCCGCCAATGGGTGGAGTCGGTATTTGGCGGCGGTACTGAGTCTCGCCCAATCGACGAGGAAGTCGGCCGGTGCTTGTGACTTGATGGCGGTGCGGGGCTGGTAAAGATGGTGTAGGGGGCCAACTCTATCGCCCATTTGGCCACTCGGCCTGAAGCATCTCGGCTTCCGATGATCTCTGCTAGTGGGGCCGTGCAAACCACGGTGATTGGATGCTCTTGAAAGTAAGGCTTCAACTTCTTGGCGGCAAAGTGCACGCCGTAACACATCTTCTGGTAGTGGGGATAGTTCTGCTTGGAGGTCGGCGATTACCTCGCTCAAGATGTCTTGGTCTCGGACAGTAGCGCCTTGCCTTCCTTCTTGCGTTCAACTACAATGGTATCTTTGACTACCTTTGGTGGCGGCAATATACAGGAGCATGGGCTCCTTTGGAGTCGGAGCCGCCAGACCTTGGGGAGTAGTCAGCATTCTCTTCAAGCGGAGAAAAGCTTCGTCCGCCTTGGAGTTCCATTCGAAGAAGGTGGTCTTCTTCATAAGCTGGTACAGAGGAAGAGCTTTCTCGCCCAGCCGACAGATGAATCGGCTGATAGACGCCAAGCAGCCGGTGAATTTCTGCACATCTAGCAGCCGGCGGGGTACTTCCATCCTTTCGATTGCCTTGATCTTCACGGGGTTGCACTCTATGCCGCGTTCAGATACCAGGAAGCCAAGGAGCTGGCGGTGGTACTCAAGACGCATTTCTCTGGGTTGAGCTTGATCTGGAATCAGCGCAGGTTTTCAAAGGTCTCTTTGAGGTCTTCCAACAGCGTTCCTCGCTTCTCCGTCTTCACCACCACGTCGTCCACGGGTCATACAGACAGGCCATCGTGGGTACAGGAATCTGCCCATGGGGCTGATGTCAGGGCCGGCGTGGCAACAGTGCCGCGCCGGACGGAGATCTCCGTCGGTATGGCGCTCTGTGGCCATACCTGCCCTTTATGGGCGGGGCAGGGATGGGCCGCAAGGCGGCTTTATCCCATCCCGCTCGTAGTCGCTCGGGCAGGAGGTGGTTGGGGTCGCGGGCCGACTCCCTGTAGCCGGCCTCGCTGGAGGTCGCTGGCTTGGAGTCGGCTTGTCCTGAGGCCGTCTCTGGGACTCGGCCTAGAGGGGCAGTCGGCGACTCTGTTGCCGACTCTCTGAAGGCGGCTCTTTGTCTTGGGGTCTTGAGGGGCGCAGTCTGCCCCGATGTTTTGAAAGGTTCAGGGGCTCGGGTCTGCCTACCCGTGGCCCACTACTCCGACAGCAGCAAGGCTGGTTCTATATCACCGAACCCCACGATGCCAAGTGGGCCGCCGCTCCCGAATTTAAATCCGACCCTCCCCTGCAGCTTACATCATGGCTCGAAAAGGGCCTTGATTGGGCATCGTCCGACGAGGTGACGACACTGCATAACCGCATCAAGGGTGGCATAATAGACAAGAACACTAGTCTTGCCAGCGTGATCCAGGTGATGCTTTTTCGCCAGATTCTCCCTTGTCAACGCCGGACTCAATATATGTGGGAGTTCGACCTGGAGAGTCCTCGGACCTTGCAGAAGTTCTTCGGCACGATGAACAAAGACATATGGAAGCTGCTTTTCAAGGCCCAAAAGTCATGGCCGAACACGACCGAAGACCGCGGCCTCTACTGCACTCGTCCCGCAACTCCCGTAAGTTTTATAGTAACTTTGGTTTGTATATCCAAGGAGTATATTGAACTTTCCATTACTCCTATAGGGCTGGAAAAAGAAGGTGGAGCGGATCCAATGTCCGGTTCCACTGCCCGAAGATCCAGCCATCCCGCTACTCAGGAAGATGCTGGTTCCGGCGCCGTATAAGGCGCCGGAGAAGAAGGCCAAAGAAGGCCAAGGAGACCAGAGGTGGCCTCTGCCGTAAAGGCAGTTCGGACATTTTGTCCGAAGACTCCGATACTCTCTCCTCTCATGACGAAGATGAAGAGGAAGAAGAGAGCAACTCTCCCCCCAAGGGGGGGAAAGAAGAGGAGGGCGGCTTCCGAGGACCTGGAAGCGGAGGCATCCAAGAAGGGGAAATTCTCCATCTCGGATGATTCCGAGTCGGATGCCGATACCACTCCCGAATGGCGCCCCAGGCCGAAGCCCCTGGCCGGATCGTAAGTATCCGAAGACACCATATATACGTCCTATTGCATGTTTTGTGATTCTAACACATCAATTCTGCATATTAATTGCAGCCCCGGCCCCCGATCTCCCACAACGATCATCGCCGTCTGGGGGCTCGCTAGGGCCAAATGAGATAGAGAGCGAATCGCTTCCGCAGGCTTCTCCACCTACCGCTACGGACAACGCCAAAGTGTTGTCCCGAAGAATCTCTCCCAGTCACGCGAAGGTGCGGGAGGCTGTGAAGGTGGCGACCGAGGGTAAAACTTCCGTTGCCGAAGAGAGGGGAAAATCGATCCACACAGTGATCAACGATGGGGGCCATGATCAATTTGACCCCCAGCCAAATACTATTCCGGAGACCCAAGTGGTTCCGAAATCGAGCGAACAACCTCATTCGAGAGAAGGGGGCGCACCATCTCCACCGGCGTCCTCCGTCCATCCAGAGGAGCCGAATCCTCTAGTGGAAGCGCTTCAGAGTGCTTCCATTGTGGAGGAACACCGTACCCTTATGGGTACGGTGGCTGAAAAGGTTCGGTCCACCAAAAGAGGATTGAACGAAGCCTATACCCGCCTTTTAGCAGGCTTTGAGGTATGTGATGGAACATATTGTTGATTATTTGCAAAAGGAATGCCTGTATATAGATAGTAGCCCCTGAGACTCTGTTCAGTATTCACGAAGAAAGGCCGAACAGAGGATCGAATCAAACATCATAGGTGCTAACACATATGTATCCTTTAATGAACAAGCTTCGATGCGAGCGGCAACCTCGCACACCACCGAAGTATCCGAACTAAGGTGGAAGTTGGAGGAAAAGCAAGGTATGTAATACCCAGAACATATCTGAAATGATATGAGTGTCGAATTGTTACCTAAACAAGCTTTATGATTATGCTCATAGGTGACGCGTCTGAGGCCAAGAAGGAAGCGGACGAGGAGCGAGCCTCCCGCCAAAAATATGAAGCGAGGTTGGAGGAAGTCCAACAAGAGCTCAAAGATGTTGTAAGCAAGTGTGAGACCTTGGAGCGCAAGGTTTCGGATCAAGACTCCAAATTGGTTACAGTGCTCCAAAGTGCAAGTGAGCCTAGGGTTGAAACCCAAGGTGCCCGTTGGGAGATCCAAGAGGCAAAACAGATCGCGGTGGGTAAGGCCTTTAATATGCATAACAAATTTGTAAGGGAAAAATATACCTTTCTAACCCGAATTTGGAGTTCTCCAGGAGTGTTTGCGGATCTACCCCAAAGTATTTCTGATGCTGCGGATTTCTTCCGAGCCGAAGAGGGGAGCTCTATGGAGAAGTTGTTCTGGTCGCAATATCTTGCGCCAGAGCATCCAGTGCCCCTTAGTGATCAGCTGAAGCAGCTGATCGAACTGCATAGAATGACCGAACTAGCCATGAAGGATGTTATAATCCTTCTTTGGCCGGCCGAACCCATACCCAACAGTTATTTTGGGTTTGTAAAGCGGCTGGTCGATGCCTGCCCACGGCTTGATGCTATAAAGCGGTCCACTTGCATCGAGGGTGCTCGGATGGCCTTCGCCCGTGTCAAAGTGCAATGGGCGAAGATGAATGCCACTAATCTTGCGCTCGCAGGCAAGGAGCATCGTACGCCAGAGCGATATTTCAACAACTCCATGGAAGGGTCCCACATTGTAGAGAGCTAATGCTCGAAGGAAATCATTTTTGAATGAATGTAGTTGCCCAAACTTTGCATTTCATGAAAACAAGTCGTTTGCATAATATGTTTCTTGTTTCATCTTAAATTATTTCCCCTCCTGTGCGGCCGTTTATATAAACTGAGAGTTGGCCAGTCGTCGGCTTCATCCCCTCGCGTAGATAATACGGGGGTGTTCGGGATAGCACAAAAACTCACTTGACGCAGTGGCCTGGTCCTTTAAGGAGGTGTTAGTGCCGCGAACCAGGCAATCAGACTATGTGTCTTTATTACTCTCACTTCACCATAGGAGTTTGACTATAGGATTGTAGGCACAGCCCCTGGTATTTTTTTAATAGTCCGAACATGGTGCTGTAAACGCCTGTCCCGGTAGAGACCGGTTCATCGCCTAAAGCGGAGAAAATCACAAGAGATTTTTAAGTAGTCGCCGAATAGCTGACCAGCTCTCGCTGCATTATGACAGTTAGTTTTCGGCTTTCTCTACTGAGGTGTTTATCCGGATGAGCCGGAAACACAAACGCAATAGTTCTCCCTTCACTACCTTAGCTGATTCAGCGGAACGTGAGGTAGCAAGCACAGGAGTCGGGCAACCCAACTATTGACCAAAGATATGATTCGGAGCCGATGCATATAATGCTATATTCGGGACACCGAACTGTACTTATGAAAAGTGTCCGGACTTTATTTTATTTGAAGAAGCCTACGCGGCTGAATGAAGACCTTGGCGATTTAAGTCAAGCCAAGGTGTACATGACAATGAGACTAAAAAAAAAGAAAAGGAGTATAGATTAAGAGATAAGCCAGTAGCAAATAGCCTGGGTGAAAATCTGCTTCCATTATAGTCTGGTTGATACCTCAAAATGTACTTGAACAGATAATGCTATAAGCATCAAGGCTATTTTACATGCCGAACACAAGGGAAATCTGCGTACAAGTAAAAAAGGGAAGATGCGATCTTTAAGGATCCTTTTAAATACTTTGCCGTACACCCACACTTCTCTTCGCCTTGGTAAGTGATCTTTTTAGAGGATCAGTGACCAGGTTGTCATAAAGAGCCCTTGGCACCATCAAAAGGTGATATAGGTTTTTAGAGAACCTGAAAAATAAAAACGAAAATAAAGAGAAAAAGGATAAGAAGGTTCAGGTGAGGTCGAGCCGTGTGGACTTTATCTTTGATATGCCTCCGTCTTTGCCCATGGTATCTTAAGTGCGTAATTATGTGCTCGCAATACATATGTCGCAACTATATTGGGGCTAAGACAGAGGGGACGAATTGCTAATTGAACTCCTGACGAGCTGGACTGTCATTTTGCAGGATAGTCCGGACTCGTTTAATAGAGTCCAGAAGTTTGACTGCCGAAGTAGAGTTTGGCTTCATAAGGCCGACCTGGACTTCTGCTGCGAGAGTTGCGGTGTGTTGTTCAGTACAGAGGGAGCAATCCATGTTTCCATGGACTATTATAACACCGCATGGTCCTGGCATCTTGAGTTTTAGGAAAGCATAGTGCGGGCAAATGCAGTTCGTCCAAGAAGTGCGTGATAGCCACTACGAAAAGGGACAATGTCAAAGATCAAGTTCTCGCTTCAGAAGTTGTCTGGCAAAACTGAAGATGACTTCCAATGTGATGGAGCCCGTGCAGCGGGCCTCTACACCAGGAATTACTCCTTTGAGGGTAGTTTTGGTGGTCTTGATTCTTGATGAATCAATACCCATTTTGCGTATTGTGTCCTGATAGAGCAGGTTAAGACTTCTACCGCCGTCCATGAGGACCCTCGTTAGGTGGAATCCATCAATAATTGGGTCAAGGACCAACGCGGCTAAACCTCCATGACGGATACTGGTCGGATGGTCTCGGCAATAAAAAGTGATCGGGCATGCTGACCATGGGTTGAATTTTAGGGTGACTGGCTCTATCGCATAGACGTCCCTTAACGCGCGCTTCCGCTCCCTCTTGGGGATGTGAGTAACGTATATCATGTTCACCGTTCTGACTTCGGGGGGAAATTTCTTCTATCCCCCTGTATTCGGTGGGCGAAGCTCTTCGTCTTCGTCCTCGCTGGGCGACCCTTTCCCCATATGCTCGGTGTTCGACTAACCGGCCTGTTTGAAAACCCAACAACTTCGGTTGGTGTGGTTAGCAGGCTTATCAGGGGTGCCATGAATTTGGGATGGTCGATCAAGTATTTGGTCCAGGCTAGATGAACCGGTTTTTTTTCTTTTGAATGGCTTCTTCCGCTGACCGGGTTTGGAGCCACTGAACCCGGTGTTAACCGCCATGTCTTCCGCATTTTCATTATTGCTCCGACGCTTGTTTTTGTTGCGCCGGGGCCTGCTGTTATTGTTCGTGGCTTCAGAAGTGCCAGGGTTGCCGGTGCTGTTGCCGCTACGGGCTAGCCAGCTATCTTCGCCGGCACAAGAGCATGTCATGAGTGCTGTGAGGGATGCCATGGACTTCGGGTTTTTCTTGGCCGAGGTGTCGGGCGAGCCATTCGTCGTGGATGCTGTGCTTAAAGGCTGCTAGAGCTTCGGCATCCAGACAATCAACAATTGGTTCGTTTTAACTAAGAACCTAGTCGAGAATTTTCTGGCCAACTCTCTGGGTTGTTGGACTATGTGACTGAGGTCATGAGCGTCCGGAGGCCGGATATAAGTGCCTTGGAAGTTGTCTCTAAATGCATCCTCCAGGTCTTCCCAGCTTCCAATAGAGTTTTCTGGGAGGCTGTTTAACCAGTGCCGAGCTGGTCCTTTGAGTTTCAGAGGGAGGTATTTGATGGTGTGTAGATCATCACTGCGAGCCATGCGAATGTGGAGAAGAAAATCTTCAATCCATACCGCATGATCCGTTGTGCCATTGTATGATTCAATGTTCATGGGTTAAAACCCTTCTGGGAAATGGTGCTCCATTACTTCATCGGTGAAGCATAAGGGGTGTGTGGCGCCTTTATATAGGGCCACATCACGACATAGTTCGGATGGAGTCCGGATGCGGTGATTGGTTTGGGTGAGGTTATGCTTGTCGCGCCAGGCCTGACGGCTGTCTTCCCGTGCTGGAGCATGCCCCCTTGATCCATAAATTGATCTCTGACTGGCTCTATTATCCAGGTCTTGTCGTAGGTCATAAGTGTATCCTGCAGCAGTTGTCTCCCTCCCTTTACGGTGGGGTGGTGCAGTTTGGTGTTCGGCTTGAGTTGCCGCTCTATCTCGAACACATGGTGGTCGGTCAGGTCCGTCGCCGGCTTTATGCTTTGGCGGTACAGGCTCCGGGGCCTCATCATCGAATTGGAGTAGTAGCTTGCGCTTTGGGTAACTCTTGGTTGGGCACTCGAGTCCATATTCCTCGACTGCTAGGACATCAGTACATCTATCATTGAGCAGACCCTGGTTAGCTTGAAGCTGCTGCTGCTTCTTTTCCAGCCTTCTTGCAGTGGCAATTAGCCGGCGGTTAAAGCGCTATTGTTTGAGGGAATCCTCTGGCACGATGAATTATTCGTCACCGAGGCTCTCGTCCTCTTCGGAGATCGGTAAATAATTACTGTCCTCCGAGCCCTCGTCCTCGATAGGATCGTCGGGGTTGAATTTCCCATCCTCCAAATTTCCTGTTTGGATGTTTTTTCGATAGGGGCTTCTTGGTCTTCGGCGTTCTCCGGAGTATTATTGTCTCCGGTGCCGGTATTGCTGTCTTTTTCGCGACGTGACTTCGAGCGGCGCCGCTGGCGCCGGCGCTTTGGTGGTGCCTCGGGAGGCTTGTTCTCATCTGGATCTTTCTCACCATCGTCGTCATCCTCTTTGGGTGTGTCCACCATGTACACGTCATATGTGGAAGTAGCCGTCCAGCGTCCGGTGACCGGCGGGTTCCGGCTTTGCTTGTCTCTGGCATCATCGTCCATACTGTCGATGTCTTCGGAGTCGTAGTCAAGCATGTTAGTTAAGTCCTCCACAGTGGCTATGAAGTGGGTGGTAGGTGAGACGTAAATACCCTGCTCTCAGCCCCTGGTATGGGCTAGGCGTAGTCCGGTAGCGATCTGTCTATAATATCAAGAGATAACATTAGGTCCAGGGCCTCGTCTAAGAGCGAGGTCTTGACGGGGAAGCGAGAGTCCGGCTAGTTGGGCGAGGCAGAGGTTCCCTGGCCTAACTCATATAACGCGGACCTCGAGAGTTCAGAGCTAGTGTCCGGAGGCGAGTCTAGTTCCACGATGGTGAAGGGAGCCTGGTGCAACTCCGGACCTACCGGTGAGGTGATCCCCTCCGGTCCTCCGGTGACGGCTCTATGGCCTTAGAGAGTCCGACAGGCTCTAAACTCCCGTCTTCGGACCTGGTGACGCACTCTGGATCTAAGGCAAGAGCGGTGGTTGGAGCCGCGAACCCTTGGAAGATCAAGTCTCCTTGGATATCAGTGACATAGTTCAGATTTCAAAAACTAATGTGATGAACGGGGGCGTAGCTGTCGATCTGTGCTCCAACTGGCCAATCGAATTGGCCCGCCGTGCAAAGCCACCGAATACGAAGATCTGGCCAGGGAGAAAAGTCTCCCTCGAGGCGATACTGTTGTGGATGATCGATGGAGGCATCGAACCTTCTAGCGACGACATAGTGGAACTCTCAATGAAAGCACCAATGTCGGTGTCAAAACCGGCAGATCTCGGGTAGGGGGTCCCGAACTGTGCGTCTGAGGATCAAAGGTAACAGGAGATAGGGACACGATGTTTTACCCAGGTTCGGGCCCTCTTTATGGAGGTAATACCCTACTTCCTGCTTGATTGACTTTGATGAGTATAGGGGTTACAAGAGTTGATCTACCATGAGATCGTCATGGCTAAACCCTAGAAGTCTAGCCTGTATGATTATGATTGTTTCTCTACGGACTAAACCCGCCGGTTTATATAGACATCGGAGGGGCCTAGGATTGTATAAAGTCGGTTTACAGAGAAAGGAATACATGATCCAAACGCCAAGGTTGCCATCCACGCAAAGGAGAGTCCCATCCGGCCATGAAGGAAGGTTTTCGATCTCACATCTTCACGGCCCATTAGTCCGGCCCATATTACCTAGCCCGGACGCCCGAGGACCCCTTAATCCTAGAGTCCCTCACCCGAGTTGGAGAATTGCTCTCCACTCGGAATGGAGAGTGGGAGGATTGCTCTCCACTCGGAGTAGTTTTTTAACTTAGGTGATTTTGGGGTCACAGCTAAGCCCCCTAGTGGGAGGATTACTCTCCACTCGGAGTAGTTTTTTAAGTTAGGCGATTACGGGGTCGCAGCTAAGCCCCCGAGTGGGAGGATTGCTCTCCACTGGGAGTAGTTTTTTTTTAACTTAGGCGATTACGGGGTCGCAACTAAGCCTCCGAGTGGGAGGATTTCTCTCCACTCGGAATGGTTTTTCGAACTTAGGCCAAACTGGTTCGCGGCTAAGCCCCCGAGTAGGAGGATTGCTCTACATTCGGAGTAGTTTTTTGAACTTAGGCGAAACTGGTTCGCGGCTAAGCCACCCTGTGGGGGATTTGAACACATGTGTTATGAGATAACCATCATTAAGATACTGCAAAAATCTTGTCCTTGATAAGCAAACTGAAGGATTCTTATTACAACTCGTCCATCCGGGTGTTTTCATGTATAAAAGGGGAGGAGCAGATCTGCGTTCCAGGCGCGCGGCTCGTCCTTGTCCTTGGGTATGTTGTAGAGGTGATATGCCCCGTTGTGCAGCACCTTGGTGACGATGAAGGGGCCTTCCCAGGCAGGAGCAAGCTTGTGAGGCCGTTGCTGATCCACTCAGAGTACAAGGTCTCCTTCTTGAAATGCACGACCTTTGACATTTCGGGCGTGGATTCGATGCAAATATTTTTGATAAACCGTCGACCGGATCAAAGCCATCTCTCGCTCCTCCTCCAGAAGATCTACAGCGTCCTGGCGTGCCATCTCTGCTTCGGCTTCTGAGAAGAGCTCTACTCGGGGAGGATTGTGGAGCACATCACTCAGAAGTACGGCCTCTGCTCCATACACCATGAAGAAAGGAGTTCGACCATTCGACCAATCTGGAGTCATTCCCAGTCCCCACAGAACGGAAGGCAGCTCGGTCACCCAAGCTCCTGCTGCATGCTTGAGATCATGCATCAACCGAGGCTTCAACCCTTGCAAGATCGAGACATTTGCTCTCTCCGCTTGTCCATTCGATTGTGGGTGTGCCACAGATGCGTAATTAACCCGAGTGCCTTGAGAAGTACAAAATGCTTTGAACTCATCAAAATCAAAGTTGGAGCCGTTATCTGTGATGATGCTGTGAGGGACTCCATATCTGAATATCAGCTCTCTGATGAAACTGATGGCAATGCCTGAATCAAGGTTCTTAATAGGCTTGGCTTCAATCCATTTGGTCAATTTGTCGACTGCTATGAGCAAATGAGTGAAACCACTTCTTATGGTCCTGAAGGATCCAACAATGTCCAATCCCCAGACTACAAATGACCAGACAAGTGGAACAGTCTTCAATGCGGATGCTGGCTTTTGGGACAGGTTTGAGTGGAATTGGCACCCTGCACACTTGTCGACTGTATCCTTTGCCATCTCATTTGCACACGGTCAAAAGAATCCCGCTCGGTATGCTTTGGCCACGATGGTCCGAGAGGACGCATGGTGACCACAGGTCCTCGAATGGATCTTGTTTAAAATCATTCGACCTTCCTCTGGAGAGATGCAACGTTGAGCCACTCATGTGACACTTTATCTGTAAAGCTGTCCTCGAATCATGGTGAAGGCTTTGGATTGACGAACGATCTGGAGGGCCTCGTCTTCATCCTCTGGGAGTTCTTGCCTGAGCAGGTAAGCTATATATGGCACCGTCCAGTCGGGGGTGATCACTAGGACCTCCTTGATCAGGTCGACTACAGCTGGGACCTCAATCTCAGTCGGATTGGTTGAACTTAGTGGTTGAGGGGCCTCTTTCGTGAAGGGATCTTCTTGAACTGACGGGGTGTGGAGATGCTCCAAGAACACATTACTGGGGATAGGCTTCCAAGTGGAACCTATCTTCGCCAGCTCATCAGCAGCTTGATTCTTGATTCGGGGTATGTGGTGGAGCTCTAACTCTCAAACTTCTTTTCTAGCTTCCTCACTGCATTGCAATAATCGGTCATCGCATGACTCCCGATATCCCATTCCTTCATCACTTGATTGACCACCAGGTCTGAGTCGCCATATACCATCAAGTGTCGGACACTGAGTGATATAGCCATGCATAACCCATACAAAAGTGCCTCATACTCAGCTTCATTGTTTGAAGAATCAAAGTGAATCTAGAGGACATATTTGAGCTTGTCGCCTCTTGGGGATACCAAAACTACTCCTGCACCGGAACCATTCAACATCTTGGACCCATCAAATAACATAGTACAATGCTCCGAGTGAATCTGAGTCGGTTGCTCCTGTTAAGTCCACTCAGCGAGGAAATCCGCTATTGCTTGGGACTTGATGGCTTTCTTTGCCTCAAACTTGATATCTAACAGAAGGAGTTCAATCGTCCACTTTGCCACTCGACCAGTTGCATCCCTATTGTTTAGAATTTATGATAATGGAGCATCGCTGACGACTGAGACCGAGTGATCTAAGAAGTAGTGTGCAACTTTCTTCATAGTCAAATCCATAGACAAGCTTCTGATAATGTGGATATCTCTGCTTGGATGGAATCAAGACTTCAGAAATATAATATACCGGGCGCTGAACTTTGTCGGCTTTGCCTTCTTCTTCCCGCTCAACTGTGAGCATTGTGCTGACAACTTGTCCAGTGGCTGAGATGTAAATCAGTAAAGGCTCTTTGCTAATTGGAGTAGCAAGCACCGGCTGGGTGGAAAGCAGGGCTTTGAGCTCTTCAAACGCTGCTTCAGCTTCATCATTTCACTCAAACTTGTCAGATTTCTTCATTAGTCGGTGAAGAGGTAATGCCTTTTCACCGAGGCGTGAAATGAATCGACTCAATGCAGCCAAACAACCAGTAAGCCTCTGAATATCATGCAGACGCACATGGCGTTTCATTCGGAGGATTGTCTCCACCTTCTCTGGGTTTGCATCGATTCCTCATTCGGAAACGAGGAAACCGAGTAACTTTCCTCCTAGGACTCCGAATGTGCACTTTGATGGATTGAGCTTGATATCATACCTTCTCAAGTTGGCAAAGGTTTCAGCGAGGTCAGTCAGTAGGTCGGAACCTTTGCGTGACTTGACCATGATGTCGTCCATGTATGCCTCCACATTCTGACTGATTTGAGTGAGCAGGCACTTCTGAATCATGCGCATGAATGTGGCGCCAACATTCTTGAGGTGAAAGGGCATAGTAACATAGCAATAATATCGGAATGAGGTGATGAAAGTTGTATTTATCTCGTCAGGTCCGTACAGACGGATCTGATGGTACCCGGAATACACATCCAAAAAGGACAAGCGCTCACATCTCGCAGTTGAGTCGACTATCTGGTCGATGCGGGACAGAGGGAAATGATCTTTCGGGCAGGCCCGATTGATATGCTTGAAATCAATACACATTCGAAGTGACTTATCTTTCCTGGGGACCATGACAACTTTGGCGAGCCACTCAGAGTGGTATATCTCGCGGATGAACTCAGCTGCCAGAAGCCGAGCCACCTCCTCGCCAATTGCCTTCTTCTTCTCCGCGGCGGACCGACAGAGATGCTCTTTAATGGGTTTTGCTTTCGGGTCGACTCACAAACGGTGCTTAGCCAGTCCCCTGGGTACACCTGGCATGTCTGAAGGTTTCCATGCGAAGATGTCCCAGTTCTCACGGAGGAACTAGATGAGTGCTTCTTCCTATTTGTTGTCGAGTGCTGTCGAGATATGAGTCAGAGCAGCATTGGAGTCGGTCGGGTGAACATGAACTGGTTTCATTTCACCGGACGACTAAAACACAGACTCTGAAGCAGGCCTCTTGGTGAAGGAAATATGCCCTAGAGGCAATAATAAAGTTATTATTTATTTCCTTATTTCATGATAAATGTTTATTATTCATGCTAGAATTGTATTAACCGGAAATATAATACATGTGTGAATACATAGACAAACATATAGTCACTAGTATGCCTCTACTTGACTAGCTCATTAATCAAAGATGGTTATGTTTCCTAACCATAGACATGTGTTGTTATTTGATTAATGGGATCACATCATTAGGAGAATGATGTGATTGACATGACCCATTCCGTTAGCCTAGCACTTGATCGTTTAGTACATTGCTATTGCTTTCTTCATGACTTATATATGTTCCTGTAACTATGATATTATGCAACTCCCGTTTACCGGAGGAACACTTTGGGTGCTACCAAAGCGTCCTAGCGTAATCGGGTGATTATAAAGGAGTACTACAGGTGTCTCCAAAGGTACATGTTGGGTTGGCGTATTTCAAGATTAGGTTTTGTCACTCCGATTGTCGGAGAGGTATCTCTGGGCCCTCTCGGTAATGCACATCAATATAAGCCTTGCAAGCAATGTAGCTAATGAGTTAGTTACGGAATGATGCATTACGTATGAGTAAAGAGACTTGCGATAACGAGATTGAACTAGGTATTGGATACCGACGATCAAATCTCAGGCAAGTAACATACCGATGACAAAGGGAACAACGTATGTTGTTATGCGGTTTGACCGATAAAGATCTTCGTAGAATATGTAGGAGCCAATATGAGCATCCAGGTTCCGCTATTGGTTATTGACCAAGAATAGTTCTAGGTCATGTCTACATAGTTCTCGAACCCGTAGGGTCCGCACGCTTAAGGTTTCGATGACAGTTATATTATGAGTTTATGAGTTTTGATGTACCGAAGGAGTTCGTAGTCCCGGATGAGATCGGGGACATGACGAGGAGTCTCGAAATAGTCGAGACGTAAAGATCGATATATTGGACGACTATATTCGGAGTTCGGAAAGGTTCCGAGTGATTCGGGTATTTTTTGAAGTACCGGAGAGTTAAGGGAATTCGCCGGGGAGTATATGGGCCTTATTGGGCTTTAGGGGAAAGAGAGAGGAGAGGTTGGGCACCCCCCCAAGGCCTAGTCCGGGTGGACTAGGGGAGGCTGCGCCCTCCTTCCTTCTCTTCTCTTCCCCTTTCCTTGACTCCTACTCCTACTACTTAGAAGGGGATCCTACTCGGTGGGAGTAGGACTCCTCTTTGGTGCGCCCTCCTAGGCGGCCGCCCCTCCCTTGCTCCTTTATATCTGAGGGCAGGGGCACCCCATGACACACAAGTTGATCTTCGTGATCGTTCCTTAGCCGTGTGCGGTGCCCCTCCACCATATTCCACCTCGGTCATATCGTCGCGGAGTTTAGGCGAAGCCCGCCCGATAGAACATCATCATCGTTACCACGCCGTCGTCTTGTGGAACTCATCCCGACACTTTGCTTTGGATCGGAGTCCGGGGTCGTCATCGAGCTGAGCGTGTCTGAACTCGGAGGTGCCGTGCGTTCGGTACTTGGATCGGTCGGATCGTGAAGGCGTCGACTACATCAACCGCGTTGTTATAACGCTTCCGCTTTCGGTCTACGAGGGTACGTGGACAACACTCTCCCCTCTCGTTGCTATGCATCACCATGATCTTGCGTGTGCGTAGGAATTTTTTAGAAATTACTACGTTCCCCAACACTTGGCACGTAACAACTCACTCGGGTCTGCATTCTTTTGGAATTCTTGCATCTCCACTGCTGTCATCTGTTCATCGGCTATCTTTTAACCCTTCCGGAGGCAATCTTCTACTTGTTGCCGATTTCCAGTGACTGTGATCACGCCTTTGGGGCCAGGCATCTTCAACTTGAGGTACACATAACATGGTCGAGCCATGAAACGAGCATATGCAGGCCGGCCCAAAATGGCATGGTACACACTTTTGAAATCCACTACCTCAAACGTCAACTTTTCCTTGCGATATTTCTTCTCATCGCCGAAAACCACATCAAGAGTGATCTGACCGAGTTAATCAACTTTGTTTCCTGGGATGACTCCTTGGAATCGCATGTTACTTTCACTGAGCTTGGACATCGGAATGTCCATCCCTTTGAGGGACTCAGCATACAGGATATTCAAGCCACTGCCACCATCCCATGGTCAGTCGAGTGCCCCCAACGACCGGGTCGACCACCAACGCTTGCCGCCCAGTGGTGGCAATGTGTGTTGGGTGGTCGTACTGGTAGAATGTGATGGGTTTTTTTGACCACTTCAAATATGTCGTTGTTGTAGGAGAAACCATGTTCACTTCTCTGTTAATAACCTTCAGTCAACTTTTGCTCTCGGCGTTAGCAAAAATTACTAAAGTGGCATTGACATTGGGGTAACCATCATCCTCCTCTTTGTCCTCTTCCTTATCAGACTCTTTTTCCTTCTCACTGGGCGGACCCTTCTCACAGAAACTCTGAATCAGGAGTCGACACTGTCGAGTGGTATGCTTGGGGAGAATCAAGTTACCCTCCTCATCCTTTTTGGTGTGTATATGACACGATAAATCAAGCACATCCTTCCCCGCTTGATCTTTCACTTTCTTGGGGCTCCAAGGCCCTTTGGGCTTCCCGTTGAACTTGCCTTGATTCAAAACTGCTGCCTTAGTAGGACCTGCGGCTTTGGCTTTGTGTTTCTGCTTTCGACTGGAGTTTCCTCCTCCGGTGTCTTGGGCGATTGGCTTGTTCTTGCCGCTCTGGAGTCCGTCCTCTTCTTCGCCGTTAGCGTACCGAGTGGCAATTTCCGTCATCCGAGTCAGAGATATGTCTCCAGTGCGACCGAATTTCAAACTGAGCTCTCTGTAGCGGACGCCTTCCTTAAAGGCACAAACTACTTGATGTTCTAATATACTTCCACCATATGATGAAGGGTATACCATCTTTGGATATAATCTCTCAAGGTCTCATTCTGCTTCTGGACACAATGCTGCAATTCGGCCAATCTAGCAGGTCACTTGCAAGTGCCCTCAAATGTTATAGTAAACACTCGAGCTAACTCTTCCCAATTGAGAATGCTCCTAGGAGCCAACTGATTCAACCAAGCTCTGGCAGAACCCTCTAGCATCAAAGGGAGGTGTTTCATGGCCACCTCATCGCTGCCACCACCAATGTGAACCGCCACTCGGTAGTCCTCCAATCAAGTGTCGGGCTTTGATTCGCCGGTGAACTTACTTACTCTCGTCGCCAACCTGAAGTTGTGAGGGATTTCGGCGGCTCGGATGGTGACGGTGTCCTGGACTAGGGGGTACTCACCACGTCGTCTCCAGATTAGTTGGATTGGGCCGAGGACCACCATGGCCGTATACTCATGGGCCAGTTCGGACAACCCCCGCCGCATACAAGGAAGACTCCACAAGACGTGGCGCCCAAGACAAGGACTCTCCTAAACCCTAGGCCTTCGGTGTCTTATATAAACCGAGGCCAGGCTAGTCAATAGACAATCTCATATTCATTACTATCATCTCATGGTAGAGACATGTACTCTGTACTATACCCCATATGAATACAATCAAAAGCAGGACGTAGGGTTTTACCTCCATCAAGAGGGCCCGAACCTGGGTAAAATCCCGTCCATGTTACCATAGCTCCAAGACGCCTAGCTTAGGACCCCTACTACGAGATACACCGGATATTGAACCGACATTGGTGCTTTCATTGAGAGCCTGCTAGGCGATCGTTGCGGATCGATGGGACAATCAGGTGATATTTTTTCAATTAGACCTGTTCTACGTAAATCCTCTCTTTTGCAAGTTATTGCTTTCATGCCGTGCTATTTTGTTTGTAGTTAGATCAGGATCCATGATCTAGAAAAAATTAACGATGGCGGCCGTATTGTCACCTCATAGTACACCGGATCCGGACTCCTATGCGGCTATTATGAGTACGTCAGACCCTGCGCACCATGGAAATTCCTGATGAAGTATGCGCATGCGGCAACGGCCCTGAGTTGAGGGTTTGCTGCGTGAGTCAGCGGAAAAAGCTAAAGCAACAAAAATTAGTCCGGCCGGCGGCGATCCAGATGAGACATGGAGCAGTGCACGTGGTCCGATCAGAGTTTGTCTCTGTGGAGAACGCATCAGGGGGATTCTCTTTCCCTCCTTTTTAATTCATCTCTTGCTCGGCCGCTGGCCCTCCGCAATATTCTCTGACGAGTGCATGCACATAAACTACTACTAACTTAATTGATTACTAGTTTTGCAGCACTGTATCTTAGATTTGGTACGTGGATTCTAGTAATCCGAGTACTACTATTCCACTTAAAGGATCAGTATACCTTTAATACTGGTTGATACTAGTCTGTACGGACCGTTTCCTCTTATTCGTTTCGGTCTGCTATGGTCATCGCTACTCAAACAGAAATATCAGGTTCTATTTTTCTAGTTACCTATACAGTATATATTAAATACGCATTGGATATTGTTCTGCTGGTTTGCATAATTTTTTCTGTGTAGACCTTTGGCGACCGATCTAAAATTTGGTATGTCGAAACGGTGGCCGCATCCGGACATAAAGACACATGAGGAGACGATCCCCGCGCAAGCTAGCAAGCTCTGGCTTGATTAGCTTCCCAGGGGCGCACATGCGGCAACACATACATGAAGCAGCGGCAGCACGTCCCGAGCGACCACATGGAGATGAGGACCCCCGAACACATATCAGAACGGTGCCTCGATTTTGGTCAGCGAATTTTAGTAATTCGATTCAGCCCCGTCATCACTGTCGAACAGGTTTTATTTTTCCTAACTATTTGGTTAGCTCCCAAAATTATTGCACACAGAATATTTTCTGTTGTTTTGTAATGCATTATTTTTGCAGGGGTATTTTGTCGACACTTGGGCACGACGTCGGTCTAGCCGGCATCTCGCCGTCACTGAGGTTGGCCGACCTGTGTCGACATCGCCGCGCCACAATGCCCTCATACCATCTAGCTAGCCTCAACGCTCAGGCCATATTTACCAAACTTTTTTTACTTCACATAAATTAATTACGCACCTTTTTTCATTATTATTATTTCTTGGTTGCACTACGTTGTGCGTGTAGGCAATCTATTTAGGTTGGGCTGAACCAATACCTCGGCAGGCCGATGTCGTCGTCCCGCTTGCGTTGACTAAGTCATTACATCGCGTCAGCGCGTGTCCCTGTGTCAACTTATCCACATTGCCGCTCCGCCGGGCTGACCTTGTCGCCCAGACTATATATATTCAATTTTTTACTTCACTTATGTTAATTAAGTGGAATATTTTTTATTCGGACTACACTATTTTACATGTGTACGTAATCGAATTCGACTGCGTCACGTGGTCACTTCGGCATCATTGAGAAAGCTCTACCTCATCTAGTGTTCGGCACACGGGCCATATTTCAGTTATTACTCACTTTGCATGAATTATTAATTATGCAACTAATTGTTTTATCTCCGGCTTACACTGTTTTCCGTGCACAGATAAATGATCCGAGTCCGGCAGCGCTGTCACCTCGGCGTACCGACACACCACGTCACCTCAGCTAGACTGGGGGCTTCACCACTTCGGAGTGCCGAGCTCTTCGCTCGGCCACATCAGGCTTGGGGGCAGAGACCTCCTCCAGCACCAAGCTCGGACCGTGTCATCAATGCCGAACACATCAACTAGCTAAGTTGCCTTCATGCTCACAGTTTTAATTTTTTTTAACTTGTGTTCAGTTCGACCAAGCATTATATTTTTTTAGCAAAAAGTTGTTTGTGAAAAACTTCCTTGTCCAAACTTTGTTTGTGACAAATTCAAATACCCCGTTTACTTGGGGGCTTCCTTTCTAAAGCCTTTCCTCTTGCAAATGATTATATTTGTACGGCTTCGTTCCTTGCTCGTGTATTACGCCACAATATGCACCATATTGACCTAAGTGATTTGCAAGCTGGGTTGCCTTGCTCCTGTGTTTACCCCTACGTTCCCGATTGTTCGGCTAGGGAGTAAAGGGAGCACCTCTGCGATTGTCACGATCGGGTCACCCGAGCCGGACCTCGACTGGTGAAGCCGAAAGCTAGCGCTCTTACTATTTTCAATAATGGACGGCACACAACGGAACTCATGAGTACAAAAAATCTATTGCACAAGTCTCATAGTGAGCAACCGAAGAAAGGTATCGGTGGGGGTACTATTTTCTTCAAAAATGCTTCTTACACTTAAATCGGTAATATAGCATAAGTTCCTGAGCGCTTTATGCATTCTGACCTTATGGCCTGATTGCCTAGTTATCGGAAACACCATCGATATTCTCGATAGGGGGAGTACATAACAGTTTTCGGTCCTTGACCGAAGAAGTAGAAGCCGACGGTCGGTTAAGACACGTATAAAGTTCGGGTGAACACATATATGATATAAGTATTTCGGTACATACAATCATTATACATAAAATTCTTTTACCCAAGTCACTCTTCCCAACTGAGAATGCTCCCAGGAGCAAACTGATTCAACCAAGCTCTGGCAGAACCCTCTAGCATCAAAGGGAGGTGTTTCATGGCCACCTCATCGCTGCCACCACCAATGTGAACCGCCACTCGGTAGTCCTCCAATCAAGTGTCGGGCTTTGATTCTCCGGTGAACTTACTTACTCTAAATCGCCAACCTGAAGTTGTGAGGGATTTGGCTCGGATGGTGACGGTGTCCTGGACTAGGGGGTACTCACCACGTCGTCTCCAGATTAGTTGGATTGGGCCGAGGACCACCATGGCCGTATACTCATGGGCCAGTTCGGATAACCCCCGCCGCATACAAGGAAGACTCCACCAGACTTGGCGCCCAAGACAAGGACTCTCCTAAACCCTAGGCCTTCGGTGTCTTATATAAACCGAGGCCAGGCTAGTCAATAGACAATCTCATATTCATTACTATCATCTCGTGGTAGAGACATGTACTCTGTACTATACCCCATATGAATACAATCAAAACAAGGACGTAGGGTTTTACCTCCATCAAGAGGGCCCGAACCTGGGTAAAATCCCGTGTCCATGTTACCATAGCTCCAAGACGCCTAGCTTAGGACCCCTACTACGAGATACACCGGATATTGAACCGACATTGGTGCTTTCATTGAGAGCCTGCTGGGCGATCATCGCGGATCGATGGGACAATCAGGTGATATTTTTTCAATTAGACCTGTTCTACGTAAATCGTCTCTTTTGCAAGTTATTGCTTTCATGCCGTGCTATTTTGTTTGTAGTTAGATCAGGATCCATGATCTAGAAAAATTTAACGATGGCGGCCGTATTGTCACCTCGTAGTACACCGGATCCGGACTCCTATGCAGCTATTATGAGTACGTCAGACCCTGCGCACCATGGAAATTCCTGATGAAGTATGCGCATGCGGCAACGGCCCTGAGTTGAGGGTTTGTTGCGTGAGTCAGCGGAAAAAGCTAAAGCAACAAAAATTAGTCCGGCGGGCGGCGATCCAGATGAGACATGGAGCAGTGCACTTGGTCCGATCAGAGTTTGTCTCTGTGGAGAACGCATCAGGGGGATTCTCTTTCCCTCCTTTTTAATTCATCTCTTGCTCGGCCGCTGGCCCTCCGCAATGTTCTCTGACGACTGCATGCACATAAACTACTATTAACTTAATTGATTACTAGTTTTGCAGCACTGTATCTTAGATTTGGTACGTGGACTCTAGTAATGCGAGTACTACTATTCCACTTAAAGGATCAGTATACCTTTAATACTGGTTGATACTAGTCTGTACGGACCGTTTCCTCTTATTCGCTTCGGTCTGCTATGGTCATCGCTACTCAAACAGAAATATCAGGTTCTATTTTTCTAGTTACCTATACAGTATATATTAAATATGCATTGGATATTGTTCGGCTGGTTTGCATAATTTTTTCTGTGCAGACCTTTGGCGACCGATCTAAAATTTGGTCTGTCGAAGCGGTGGCCGCATCCGGACATAAAGACACATGAGGAGACGATCCCCGCGCAAGCTAGCAAGCTCTGGCTTGATTAGCTTCCCAGGGGCGCACATGCGGCAACGCATACATGAAGCGGCGGCAGCACGTCCCGAGCGACCACATGGAGATGAGGACCCCCGAACACATATCAGAACGGTGCCTCGATTTTGGTCAGCGAATTTTAGTAATTCGATTCAGCCCCGTCATCGCTGTCGAACAGGTTTTATTTTTCCTAACTATTCGGTTAGCTCCCAAAATTATTGCACACAGAATATTTTCTGTTGTTTTGTAAGGCATTATTTTTGCAGGGGTATTTTGTCGACACTTGGGCACGACGTCAGTCTAGTCGGCGTCTCGCCGTCACTGAGGTTGGCCGACCTGTGTCGACATCGCCGCGCCACAATGCCCTCATAGCATCGAGCTAGCCTCAACGCTCAGGCCATATTTACCAAACTTTTTTACTTCACATAAATTAATTACGCACCTTTTTTCATTATTATTATTTCTTGGTTGCACTACGTTGTGCGTGTAGGCAATCTATTTAGGTTGGGCTGAACCAATACCTCGGCAGGCCGATGTCGTCGTCCCGCCCGCGTTGACCAAGTCATTACATCGCGTCAACGCGTGTCCCTGTGTCAACTTATCCACATTGCCGCTCCGCCGGGATGACCTTGTCGCCCAGGCTATATATATTCAATTTTTTACTTCACTTATGTTAATTAAGTGGAATATTTTTTATTCGGACTACACTATTTTACATGTGTAGGTAATCGACTTCGACTGCGTCACGCGGTCACTTCGGCATCATTGAGAAAGCTCTACCTCATCGAGTGTTCGGCACACGGGCCATATTTCATTTATTACTCACTTTGCATGAATTATTAATTATGCAACTAATTGTTTTATCTCCGGCTTACACTGTTTTCCGTGCACAGATAAATGAGCCGAGTCCGGCAGCGCTGTCACCTCGGCGTACCGACACACCACGTCACCTCAGCTAGACTGGGGGCTTCACCTCATCGGAGTGCCGAGCTCTTCGCTCGGCCACATCAGGCTTGGGGGCAGAGACCTCCTCCCGCACCAAGCTCGGACCGTGTCATCAATGCCGAACACATCAACTAGCTAAGTTTCCTTCATGCTCACAGTTTTAAATTTTTTTAACTTGTGTTCGGTTCGACCAAGCATTATATTTTTTTTAGCAAAAAGTTGTTTGTGAAAAACTTCCTTGTCCAAACTTTGTTTGTGACAAATTCAAATACCCCGTTTACTTGGGGGCTTCCTTTCTAAAGCCTTTCCTCTTGCAAATGATTATATTTGTACGGCTTCGTTCTTTGTTCGTGTATTACATACAATATGCACCATATTGACCTAAGTGATTTGCAAGCTGGGTTGCCTTGTTCCTGTGTTTACCCCTACGTTCCCTATTGTTCGGCTAGGGAGTAAAGGGAGCACCTCTGCGATTGTCACGATCGGGTCACCCGAGCCGGACCTCAGACTGGGTGAAGCCGAAAGCTAGCGCTCTTACTATTTTCAATAATGGACGGCACACAACGAAACTCATGAGTACAAAAAATCTATTGCACAAGTCTCATAGTGAGCAACCGAAGAAAGGTATCGGTGGGGGCACTATTTTCTTCAAAAATGCTTCTTACACTTCGTCGGTAATATAGCATAAGTTCCCTGAGCGCGCTTTGTCTGTTACAGCCTTATGGCCTGATTGCCTGGTTATCGGAAACACCATCGATATTCTCGATAGGGGGAGTACATAACACTTTTCGGTCCTTGACCGAAGAGGGAGAAGCCGACGGTCGGTTAAGACACGTATAAAGTTCGGGTGAACACATATATGATATAAGTATTTCAGTACATACAATCATTATACATAAAATTCTTTTACCCAAGTCACTCGGGGGCTCTTAAATTTATGTGAGCTGTTTTATAATAAGTGTTATTCTTCTTAGTCATTGCAAAGTCTTTTTTCTATCACTCCTTTTTTCGACGCGAGTGTGCGGTCAATAGCCGGGAAGCCTGATTTCTCTCAAAGCAGCTAAAGTTTGCTAAACTGGCCTAATGAGAAGTACTCCGCTTCCGGGATAGGAGGTTGAAGCCGTAGGTTGACCCGCTTGAAGTCTTGAGATAGGATGTGTCATGTTAAAGCACGACAGAAGCACAATTCTTTTTTTTTCTAAGACCAATTTCTGATTGGCACCGAACAACAGATCTAGTTCAGGCGACGAGTTTTTCCTGACAATTTTTTGGTTTTCCAATCCTGCGGCACTTTTCAGCTATTTGTGTGTTTTCCGCATAAGTCTCGCCGTGCAACGCCGGACACCTTTAGAGATTCGGCAAAAATTCTCGGACATTGCTATATATGCATCAGTTTCGAATTGTGTCTTTGGTCAATAGTTGGGTTGCCCAGCTCCTGTGCTTGCCTCATACGTTCCGCTTTGTTCGGCTAGCTGTGCAAAGGGAGAACCACTGCGATTGTGCTTCCAGCTCGCATGGTTAAGCACCTCAGTGGCGAAAGCCGAAAACTGACTGTCACAATAAGCGTAAACTGGTCAGCGGTCTGATGACTGTATGAAATGACGGGCCGTTCGTAACATTGGATGAAGTGTTTACGGCTTGACCTCGGCTGTCGTCGAACACTAACCGGGGGGCTACTTGCTGGCCTCCCAACTTTAAGCTTCTATGACTAAGTGAAAGTTATAAAGCCCGCATATCTGATTGCCTCGTTTCCGCCAACACAATCGCCTTCGGGTACCGAGACGTCGGCTAAGGGTTGCTTTGTTAGTACGGAAACACCCTGCGTAGTATGTACCAAAGGGTAGAAGCCGACGATGGGCCACTTTCAAATGATAAACGGTCGCAATGGAGTCAAAATAATGATGTAAAGTACTTGGATACATAGAATCATTACACATAATCTGTGATTTTACTCTGGATATCGATCCTTAATTCGGCCACCCGTGCCCACATTAAGGCTCGGGGGCTATTGGGCTTCATGCTCATTATTTACAAATATTAAAGGGGCACATCGATCCCCTGATCTGGTGTTGCCACCCGACCGTGTGTCTCGGGGGTTACTGCATTGACAATCCAATGCAGAAAATTTAAAGCACAATATAGTTTTCGAGGAGATTATTATCCTCAGGTTGGTCGGCCGCACCCAACCTGAGTCTCGAGGCCTTTGCACACCGCGTTTCTATCCTAAGTATGCTGCCGAGCTGGGAATTGATCCTCAGGCCGATTTTATGAATCGACCTGAGTCTCAGGGGCTACTAGGGTCAGCGGTTTGATTTTTTCCTTCCGGTGCATCCCAGATATTAGGCCAACACGCACCTTGAGGGCTACTGGCTATACATCTCGGCAGAGATTACATTGCATAATTCAGAATTAAATTCATAAAAATCAGCCCATGGCCGAGGTGGTGCACCACCTCGGATACAGTCCGGCGTTGGTGCTCGACTACAATAGACACCCCGGAAGCAGTCCGGCATAAAGCTTGGACGCTAGTGGCTGGCTCCATAGAGGGCATTTCCGGCATTAAGCTCGGCTAAACTCCTTCAACTTTTTTGAACCAAGGTGATCTATGACACCTTGGATATAGTCCGGCGTTGGGGCTTGGACATAGTCCGGCGCTGGAGCTCAGATGCAGCTCAGCGATAGAGCTCGGCTGTAACAATACTCCTCAGATACAGTCCGGCGGTGGAGCTCGGATACATTCCGGCGTTGGAGCTCGGAAGCGGTCCGGCGTTGGTGCTCGGCTGCAAACATACCTTGAATGCAGTCTGGCGTTGGAGCTCGGACGCAAGAGGACACTGCCGCCCGGGAACAACTTCAAACCCTAGGTGTGGCATAAAAATAACAATGCATTGATAAAGGCCGAAAACTTAAAGGGGCTCCTCGGATACCCGATGTGTAAACTCTTCGGATGCACTTCGGCGATCCTCAAGATCGAAGATGAGAAGATCTGTTGAACCAGTTTTCAAGACCAACGACCGAGTCGAGGAGCATCCCCAACTTGAAGACCCGTTCAGGGGGCTACTGACGGTGTCCTGGACTAGGGGGTACTCACCACGTCGTCTCCAGATCATTTGGATTGGGCCGAGGACCCCCATGGCCGTATACTCATGGGACAGTTCGGACAACCACCGCCGCATACAAGGAAGACTCCACCAGACTTGGCGCCCAAGACAAGGACTCTCCTAAACCCTAGGCCTCCGGTGTCTTATATAAACTGAGGCCAGGCTAGTCAATAGACAATCTCATATTCATTACTATCATCTCGTGGTAGAGACATGTACTCTGTACCATACCCCATATGAATACAATCAAAAGCAGGACGTAGGGTTTTACCTCCATCAAGAGGGCCCGAACCTGGGTAAAATCCCGTGTCCATGTTACCATAGCTCCAAGACGCCTAGCTTAGGACCCCTACTACGAGATATGCCGGATATTGAACCGATAGATGGCCCTTCTAAAGCACTCAGGGCCAGAAACGTGCACTCTATTTCCACTGGGTCGGTCTCTATCCAATCCTTCTCTGTATGCCCTATTCCTGTCGGCCAAACCTTGCACAAGGACTGATCTTGCGTCAAACCTAGGCTCTTTGGGGTTGACTGGAACTCTGCAGTCATTTCCAGACGGGTGCCTATCATCATACCACCGGGGCACGTATGACCCGTCCCTCGGTGGGGGTGAAGGCACTCGACGGTGGATGTCACGGGCATAATCACGATCAAAATCTCTGTGGGCTCCTCCTAGATGCCGATCTCAACGGTGATCATGATCTTCACGTCGCAAAGGCAACCCAGGACTATGCGCCGACTGAACCGTGTCTGCCCTTACTGACCTGCTGTGTATCCTGTTGCGCGACTGAGAAACGGCTGAATTCTTCTCTCCTGCTGCCCGCAGTGCTCGGATCTACATCAAAACTCTTCCAGCCTCTGAACGAGACGGCTGAATAGACCTTGCTATAGGTGCAACAACTGTAAGATTCTGGATCGGTGTGCGGTATACCTGAGGTTCATGTGGAAACAATTGTCGTTGACTGGATTCGGGGATCAGTCGACGGGCGCGTTCGTCGAGAGCATGCTGGAGGTTTTCCATACGCGTGCGCTCGGCCAAGGTGGCCAGGCGCACGGCCTCCAAGGCCGGAGCCTTGGAAGTCTCCTCTAAGATAGGGGTATGGAGTGCCTCCACATTGCGATGGTGCAACTCTTCCCTCTACTGCGTGTTGAGGGGTTGAGGCCCATACTCATCATGATCATACGACGGGCCACGACCATCGCCGCTGCCGCCGTTGCGATGAAACCCAGGCGGGCTGCAACGAGGGTTGGCCATGAGAACTTCCGCCACGGGGTCACAGCTCCCGCGCTCAGAAAGAGTGTCGGCGAAGCTAGTCGTCTGGTCCGTAGAGAAATTCATCGGGCTCGATTGCCGCGACTTGAGGGGTGGCCGACTGGCGGGCCACCGCATCGTTTACCCACCACTAAAGCCGCGACCGACCGGATCGTTTGTGGTGGCGACCAGCAGAGTGCGTGGATGGTGCGGGAGCCGACCAATACTGGGTCGACGGCTGCCGCAGTAGGACGCCGCAGGCGCTCACGCGGAAATGCGCTGCACGGCGGATCGGAAGAGCCTCGACATCGAGGGGGGGCTTCTTGAAGCCAGGCGGAGTCGTTGGCGACAAAGGTGAGCAAGCCGAGACAGATCTCGCGGCCCATAGCTAAACCATCGCCGGAAACCATGTTGATGAAGATCGGAGAAATTGCAACCTTGCTGGAAGTTGCCAAGAAGCTTTGCCCCATGGTGGGCGCCAACTGTCATGGTACTAAGTCTGACAGTAAGAGTAGGGGTACGTATGAGGAGGCAAGGCCCTAGCTATGGCGAGGTTGTACACACGACTTTACGAGTTTAGGCCCCTCTCGGAGGAGGTAAAAGCCCTACGTCTCGGTGCCCTGAGGCGGTCGACTGAAGTATGGGTGTGTGTTACAGGGGGTGCGAACCCTTGTGCCAAAGGAGGGGGTGGCTTATATAGAGTGCGCCAGGACCACAACAGTCCCCCGTCACAGAGTTCAATGTACATAAAGATAGGGCGTTACTGGTAACGCCAACAATAAAGAGTTATTAATGATCTTTAAGACTACAGAGTGAACGTCTGACCGTTGCCATCCTGAGTGACTCTAGGTCTTCTATAATCCGAGTGGTTTCTTCTGTCGTCGAGTGATTCCACCTTGGTCGAATGGAATTGGTGTACCCGAGTGAGGTGACTGGTCGAGTGGATTGCACTCCATGGCTACCTAAGTCGGTATCTCTTGTTACACTTTGAATGTCCTTGGTTCTAGGGTAGTGACCTTGGGTAGGGCGTATAGGTCAGGCCTATGACCCTACCCTAGGTTCATGTCATCATCAGGATTCAATAGGGATTGGTTGAATAAAATGATGAAGGAACCCGTTAGAAATGAACTACGCATTTTATTTGATGATATATATGGTGATGATCCTGATTATGGGTTTATGAATGTTAAAATCACAAATCAAAGCCCTTTCCATGATTTAAGTTCTTCTTATAAAAGGGAAGTAAGAGAAATAATAGATTTTTTAAGACGATTTTTGGAGGATTTGATGAGGAAATAATTGCATGCCGAAGATGGCAACACCTAGATCTATTCTTGTTTTTATGGCTAGCTAGGGGCGTTAAATGATACCGCTTGTTAGGAGGCAACCCAATTTTACTTTTGTTCCTTGCTTTTTGTTCCTGCTTAGTAATAAATAATTCATCTAGCCTCTTGTTAGATGTGGTTTTAAGTTTTAATTAGTGTTTGTGCCAAGCAGAACCTTTGGGAAGACTTGGTGAAGTCATTGCGATCTTGCTGTAAAAAACAGAAACTTTTGCACTCACGAGAATAGCTGTAATTTTTTATACAAGATTGATTTTAGGTTGATTATTTTTGCATAATACTAATAGACAAATTCCTCACGTCCGTAAATTTATTTAATAATTTTTGGAGTTACTAAAGTATTCGAAAGTTACAGATTGCTACAGACTGTTCTGTTTTTGATAGATTCTATTTTTGCATGTTGTTTGCTTATTTTGATGAATCTATGAGTAGTATCGGGGAGGGGGGAGGGGTATGAACCATAGAGAAGTTAGAATACAGTAGGTTTTACACAAATACAAATAAAGAATGAGCTCACAATAGTACCTTAAAGTGGTGATTTATTTTCTTATACTAACGGAGCTCATGAGATTTTCTGTTGAAGTTTTGTGTTGTGAAGTTTTCAAGTTTTGGGTAAAGATTTGATGGATTTTGGAATAAGGAGTGGCAAGAGCCTAAGCTTGGGGATGACCAAGGCACCCCAAGGTAAAATTAAAGGACAACCAAAAGCCTAAGCTTGGGGATGCCCCAGAAGGCATCCCCTCTTTCGTCTTCATCTATCGGTAACTTTACTTGAGGCTATATTTTTATTCACCACATGATATGTGTTTTGCTTGGAGCGTCTGGTATGACTTGAGTCTTTGATTTTTAGTTTACAATCATCCTTTCTGTACACACCTTTTGGGAGAGACACGCATGAATCGTGATTTATTAGAATACTCTATGTGCTTCACTTATATCTTTTGAGCTAGACAATATTGCTCTAGTGCTTCACTTATATCTTTTTAGAGCACGGCGGTGGTTTTATTTTATAGAAATTGTTGAACTCTCATGCATCACTTATATTATTTTGAGAGTCTTTTAGAATAGCATGGTAATTTGCTTTGGTTATAAAATTAGTCCTAATATGATGGGCATCCAAGATGGGTATAATTAAAACTTTCATATGAAGTGCATTGAATACTATGAGAAGTTTGATTATTTATGATTGTTTTTAGATATGAAGATGGTGATATTGGAGTCATGCTAGTGGAGTAATTGTGAATTTGAGAGATACTTGTGTTAAAGTTTGTGATTCCTGTAGCATGCACGTATGGTGAACCGTTATGTGATGAAGTTGGAACATGATTTATTTATTGATTGTCTTCCTTATGTGTGGAGGTCGGGATTGCGCGATGGTTAACTCCTACCAACCCTTCCCCTAGGAGCAGGCGTGTAGTACTTTGTTTTGATTACTTGTAGATGTTCTGCAATAAGTATGTGAGTTCTTTATGACTAATGTTGAGTCCATGGGTTATACGCACTCTCACCCTTCCACCATTGCTAGCCTCTCTTGTACCACGCAACTTTCGCGGGTACCATACACCCACCATTACCTTCCTCAAAACAGCCACCATACCTACCTATTATGGCATTTCCATAGCCATTTTGAGATATATTGCCATGCAACTTTCCACCGTTCCGTTTATTATGCACGCTCCATCATTGTCATATTGCTTTCCATGATCATCTAGTTGGCATCGTATTTGTGGCAACGCCATCTTTCATAATTATTTCATACATGTCACTCTGTAATCATTGCACATCCCGGTACTCCACCGGAGGCATTCACATAGAGTCATATTTTGTTCTAAGTATTGAGTTGTAATTCTTGAGTTGTAAGTAAGTAAAAGTGTGATGATCTTCATTATTAGAGCATTGTCCCATGTGAGGAAAGGATGATGGAGACTATCATTCCCCTACAAGTCGGGATGAGACTCCAGACGAAAAGAAAGAAAATATGCCATAAAAAAGGAGAAGGCCCAAATAAAAGAAATGAGAAAAAAAGAGAGAAGGGGCAATGCTACTATCCTTTTACCACACTTGTGATTCAAAGTAGCACCATGATCTTCAAGATAGAGAGTCTGCTATGTTATCACTTTCATATACTAGTGGGAATTTTTCATTATAGAACTTGGCTTGTATATTCCAATGATGAGCTTCTTCAAATTGCCCTAGGTCTTCGTGAGCAAGCAAGTTGGATGCACAACCACTAAGTTTTCTTTTTGAGCTTTCATACACTTATAGCTCTAGTGCATCCGTTGCATGGCAATCCCTACTCACTCACATTCATATATATTGATGGGCATCTCCATAGCCCGTTGATACGCCTAGTTGATGTGAGACTATCTTCTCCCTTTTGTCTTCTCCACAACCACCATTCTATTCCACATATAGTGCTATGTCCATGGGTCATGCTCATGTATTGCGTGAAAGTTGAAAAAGTTTGAGAATACTAAAGTATGAAACAATTGCTTGGCTGAAACCAGGGTTGTGCATGATTTAAATATTTTGTGTGATGAAGATAGAGCATAGCCAGACTATATGATTTTGTAGGGATAGCTTTCTTTGCCCATGTTATTTTGAGAAGACATGGTTGCTTTGTTAGTATGCTTGAAGGATTATTGTTTTTATGTCAATATTAAAATTTTGTTTTGAGTCATTCGAATATGAACATTATTGCCACAATAAAGAAAATTACTTGAAAAAATATGTTAGGTAGCATTCCACATCAAAAATTCTGTTTTTATCATTTACCTGCTCAAGGACGAGCAGGAATGAAGCTTGGGGATGCTTGATACGTCTCCAACGTATCTATAATTTTTGATTGTTCCATGCTATTATATTATCTGTTTTGGATGTTTAATAGGCTTTAATATGCTATTTTATGTTATTTTTGGGACTAATATATTAACTGAGGGCCCAGTGCCAATTTCTGTTTTTCTTTCCTATTTCAGAGTTTCGTAGAAAAGGAATACCAAACGAAGTCCAAACAGAATGAAACCTTCACGATGATCTTTCTTGGACCGAACGCAAACCAGAAGACTTGGAGATGAACGCGGAGAGTCAACGAGGCGGCCATGAGGCTGGAGAGTGCGCCGAGGGGGGTAGGGCGCGCCCCCACCCTCGTGGGCCCCTCGTAGCTCCCCTGACCTAGTTCCTTCGCCTATATATACTCATATACCCTGAAAACATCCAGGAGCACCACGAAACCACTTTGAACATCCGCAACCTTCTGTACCCGTGAGATCCCATCTTGGGGCCTTTTCCGGCATCCTGTCGGAGGGGGATTCGATCACGGAGGGCTCTAAATCAACACCAGTACCTCTCCAATGAAGCGTGAGTAGTTTACCACAGACCTTAGGGTCCATATTTATTAGCTAGATGGCTTCTTCTCTCTCTTTGATTCTCAATACAAAGGTCTTCTCGATGTTCTTGGAGATCTATTCGATGTAATACTGTTTTGCGGCGTGTTTGCCGAGATTCGATGAATTGTGGATTTATGATCAGATTATCTATGAATATTATTTGGTTCTTCTCTGAATTCTTATATGCATGATTTGATACCTTTGCAAGTCTCTTCGAATTTTCAGTTTAGTTTGGCCTACTAGATTGATCTATTCTTGAATAGGAGAAGTGCTTAGCTTTGGATTCAATCTTGCGGTGTCCTTTCCCAGTGATAGTAGGGGCAACAAGGCACGTATTATATTGTTGCCATCGAGGATAAAAAGGTGAGGGTTTTCATCATATTGCTTGAGTTAATTCCTCTACATCATGTAATCTTGCTTAATGCGTTACTCCGTTCTTTATGAACTTAACACTCTAGATGCATGCTGGATAGCGATCGATGTGTGGAGTAATAGTAGTAGATGCAGAATTGTTTCGATGTAGTTGACACGGACGTGATGCCTATGTTCATGATCATTCCCTTAGATGCCATCATAATTATGTGCTTTTCTATCAATTGCTCGGTAGTAATTTGTTCACCCACCATAATACATGCTATCTCGAGAGAAGCCACTAGTGAAACCTATGGCCCCCGGGTCTCTTTTCCATATTACTGAATCTCGTTTACATCTTGCTAGCTTCCGATCTACTATTTTGCAATCTTTACTTTCCAATCTATACACCCAAAAATACCAAAAATATTTACTTTACCGTTTATCTATCTCTATTAGATCTTACCTTTTGCGAGTGACCGTGAAGGGATTGACAACTCCTTTATCGCGTTGGTTGCAAGTTCTTGATTATTTGTGCAGGTATTCGGTGACTTGTGCGTCATCTCCTACTGGATTTATACCTTGGTTCTCAAAACTGAGGGAAATACTTACGCTACTTTGCTGCATCACCCTTTCCTCTTCAAGGGAAAACCCACGCAAGCTCAAGAGGTAGCAGAGGACAAGAGGAGAGGCACATGGTCGGAACCTATGGGCGTAAGAGCCTGAAGAGAGGCCAAAGGGAACCGAAGTTCCCAGTCCGGGGTTACGAATACCCGATCAAGCACACTAAGGGTAGGGGCAACCTATCTATTAGTCCAGGTAAATCTAGCCCCGACCCTGTCAAGCTCCCGAAGGCCTAAGTCTGCAACCCAGTCGTTAAACCATCGGATATCTGCGAGATCAATGCCAGAGTTACTCTTCTCTGCGGCGTCGTGGAAGAGGTTGAAGTCCCCTCCCACTACAACTGGGAGGGTAGCGGAAGTAATCTTGGCGTGGAGCTCAGCCAAGAAGGCGGCCGAGCGACTATGATCAGCCGGACCATAGACCATGATGATCTCCCACTTGAAGTTCATATCGCGTTCCCATACTTCCATGCTAACAAAGTGGGATCCACGGTCCATCGATCCCACCTCAAAGGTGGCATCCTTCACACCTAGAAGGATGCCACCGGAGTGGCCCACCACTCCGATAGACGGTAGCGAATGCCAAGCAAACCGGTTTCTATTGAGACGCTCAGGCTTTACTAGAGAGAATTCCATACACATCATCTCCTGGATCGCAACCACATCTACAGACTCATCACACATGTACTCAATGAGTTGCGTGCGGTAAATATGAGAGTCTTGAAAGCGTGTTCGGCTCCTCTACAGTAATGCTATTATTGTTCGCATGGCATTGCTCTCAAAACCTACCGTCGGTTTCAATCCAAGGGCTCTCCTTCATGTGCCTTAATTATGTTATATATTAATCAAAAACAAAAACTGTAACGATGCCCGAAGAACGGCGGTCCCCCAGCTGCTTGATACGTCTCCAACGTATCTACTTTTCCTAATGCTTTTCCTCTTGTTTTGTACTCTAATTTGCATGATTTGAATGAAACTAAACCTGGATTGACGCTGTTTTCAGCAGAACTAGCATGGTGTTGTTTTTGTGCAGAAATTAAAGTTCTCGAAATGGAACGAAACTTTGCGAGGATTTTTTATATCAAACAAGAGAATTTCTAGAGCCAAGAGGTACCTGAGGGGGGCACCTGGGTGGGCACAACCCACCAGGGCGCGCCAGCCCCCCAGGCATGCCCTGGTGGGTGTTGTCCACCTCGTGACCCCGCTAACTCCCAAACCGACTCTATAAAATCCCTTCCAGAAAAACATCAGGGAGAAAGAATTATCTCGTTTCACGAGATGGAGCTGCTGTCGTCTCCTGTTGAGGCCAGATCTGGAGTCCGTTTGGGGCTCCGAAGAGGGGGATCTTCGATCTTCGTCATCACCAACACATCTCCATCACCAATTCCATAATGCTCCCCACCGGGAGTGAGTAATTCCTTCGTAGGCGCACTGGTCGGTGAGGAGTTGGATGAGATTCATCATGTAATCGAGTTAGTTTTGTTAGGGCTTGATCCCTAGTATCGACTATGTTCTGAGATTGATGTTGCTATGACTTTGCCATGCTTAATGCTTGTCACTTTGGGCCCGGGTGGCATGATTTCAGATCTGAACCGTTTATGTTATCACCATTATATCCATGTTCTAGATCCAATCTTGCAAGTTATAGTCACCTACTACGTGTTATGATCTAGCAACCCCGGAGTGACAATAGTTGGGACCACTCCCGGTGATGACCGTAGTTTGAGGAGTTCATGTATTCACCATGTGCTAATGCTTTGTTACGGTTCTGTACTAAAAGGAGGCCTTAATACCCCTTAGTTTCTAATAGGACCCCACTGCCATGGGAGGGTAGGACAAAAGATGTCTTGCAATTTCTTTCCATAAGCACGTATGACTATTTAGGGAATACATGCCTACATTATATTTATGAACTGGAGCTAGTGCCGTATCGTCCTAGGTTATAACTATCTCAAGATGAATATCATGCAAGGAGTCACCGATCCAATGCCTACGAATTTACCTTATAATGTTCTTGCTAAGTTACTACTGTTGCTATTGCTATCATTACTGCTACAATATCACTGCTATCACCGTTACCACTATTGTTGCTACTTCTGCTATCATCAAAACTATCATATTACTGTGCTACTAATCACTTTGCTGCAGATAATTAATCTCCAGGTGTGGTTGAATTGACAACTCAGCTGCTAATACCTTCAAATATTCTTTGGCTCCCCTTGTGTCGAATCTATTAATTTTGGGTTGAATACTCTACCATCGAAAACTGTTGCGATCCCGTATACTTGTGGGTTATCAAGACCTTTTTCTGGCTCCATTGCAGGGGAGCATAGCTATATTTGTTGAGTCACTTGGGATTATTATCATATTATCACTATGAAGAATCTGAAGGATGCTAAGACTAAGATTTTTCCCTCAAAGACGAGGGGAGGTAAGGAACTGCCATCCGATTACGCTTTAGATTCACCTTCTGTTATAAGTAAACTTGCAACACCACAACATGCTATTAATTCTGATATGTCGCAAGTTATTGATGATGCTACTTCTGCTATGAATGCTAGTGATGATGATGCTAGTACCTTTCTTGATGATGATGTGCCATTAGGTGAATTTCTTGATGAACAAATTGCTAAAGTAAGACAACATGATATTGTTGAATTTGATGATGAACTTGAAACTGAAACTCTTGAAACACCTAGAACTAGTCCTCCTTGATATGGATTGCCAAAGGTACTGAAAGGTTATACTATGAGTGAGGAGGCAACTAGAGATGTTCTTGCTTGTAAGGCTAGAGATGATCTAGAGAAATTGTTATGCAAGTATAAGGACAGATCTCTGAATCCTAAAATGGAATCTGATCCTAAGTTTGCTACTTCACCTATTGTTATTAGTGATAAGGATTATGAATTCTCTATTGACCCAGAGTTAATACCTTTGGTTGAATCCAATCTTTCCATGGTTATGAATCTGAAACTGTTGTGGCGCATCTTACTAAGTTGAATGATATAGCTACCCTTTTTGCTCATGATGAGAAGATTCACTATTACTATATTCTCAAGTTATTTTCATTATCATTAAAGGGTGATGCTACTGCTTGGTACAATACTCTTGCTCCTTGTTGTGTGCGCAGTCCCCAGGATATGATCTATTACTTCTCTGAAAAATATGTCCCTGCTCATAAGAAACAAGCCGCCTTGCAGGAAATATTTAACTTTGTGCAAATTGAAGAAGAGAGTCTCCCACAAGCTTGGGGGAGGCTTCTCCAATTGATTAATGCTTTGCCTGATCATCCTCTTAAGAAAAATGAAATACTTGATATCTTCTATAATGGACTAACCGATGCTTCTAGGGATTTCCTAGATAGTTGTGCTGGTTGTGTTTTCAGAGTACAAACTATTGGGCAAGCTGAAGAATTATTGAACAACATATTGAAAAATAATTATGATTGGACTCCTCCGGAAACACCTATTAAACCCACTTCGAAGAAGAGGGGTATCTTATATCTCAGTCCTGAAGATATGCAAGAGGCAAAGAAAACTATGAAGGAAAAAGGTATTAAAGCCGAGGATGTCAAAAATTTATCACCTATTGAAGAAATACATGGGCTTGAAGCACCACCACCACCTAAGGTGGTAGAGGTAAAATCTTTAATGAAATTCAATGATAGTGATGATCCTCGTAATAAACATCCCAGTCAATGCCTTTATGAGTTTGATAATTATTTAGAAAGCAAGATCACTTCAATGCAAATGTTATGAAACAATTGAAAAACAACTCTGATATGATTGCTCGCTTAAGTGGCTTGTTATGTATAATCTCAAATGATGTTAGAGGTGTAGGAAAGCATGCCCCTATGGTTCAAACTCAATTAGAACAAGTTGCTAAATCTCAAAGAGAGTTACTTGATGAAATGAACAATAATATAAGTGACTTTGCTGTTAGAGTAGCAACTAGAGGAGGTAAAATGACTCAAGAACCACTTTATCCTGAGGGACACCCGAAGAGAATTGAACACGACTCACAAAGAAACAACACCACTGCACCTAGTCCTTCTAAAAAAGAAGAAGAAAAATTATAGGACTTTGCATGTCTCTAGTGAACCTGAAATAGAAAAACCTCCTGAAAATGATAATCAAGTTTCTATCTCTGATGCTGAAACTCAATCTGGTAATGAACACTCACCTTCTGATAATTAAAAAGATAATGATGAGGTTCGTGAAGACACTCAACCTAATGATAAAGAACCAGGTAATGATGTTGAGATAGAACCAGCTGTTGATCTTGATAACCCACAACCTACGAATAAAAGATATGATAAAAGAGACTTTGTTGCTAGAAAATATGGAAAGGAAAGAGAGCCATGGGTTCAAAAGCCTATTCCCTTTCCACGTAAGTCAACTAAAAAGAAAGATGATGAAGAATTTGAACGCTTTCCTGAAATGATTAGGCCAGTCTTTTTGCGTACTCGCTTGACTGGTATCTTGAAAATGCCTCCTTATGCAGAGTATATGAAAGATATCATCACCAATAAGAGAAAAATACTGGAAGCTCAAATCTCCACTATGCTTGCTAATTATACTTTTAAAGATGGAGTACCTAAAAAAATTGGAGATCTAGGAATACCAACTATACTTTGCTCCATTAAAAGAAACTATGTGAAAACTGCTTTATGTGATTTAAGAGCTGATGTTAGTGTTATGCCTTTCTCTTCATATAAAAGACTTGATTTGAATAAACCCACACCTACTGAAATATCTCTGCAAATGGCTGACAAATCAACTGTCATACCTATCGGTATTTGTGAGGATGTGCCCATTGTTGTTGCTAATGTTACTATTTTGACTGACTTTGTTATGCTTGAGATGCCCGAGGACGATAACATGTCGATTATCCTTGGTAGACCCTTCTTGATACTGCAAGGGATGTTATTGATTGCAATAAAAGCAAGGTCACTTTTCATATCAATGGTAATGAGCATACAATGCACTTCTCGAAGAAGCAATTCCAAGTGAATGGTATTAATGTTATTGAAAAATCTCCGACAATTACTATTGGAAGTTTTCAACTACCTCTACCTACTGTTAAAAATAATAATGAAATGCTTATTATTGGGGACACTCATATTCCCATTGAGGTAACCTAGTGATATATGAAAATTCTTCGATTTCATATTAATCGAAAGTGGTTGTTAATAAGACTTGGTCCACCTTATTAATGGATCATTTTTGAGAGGTATCAAGTTGATGAATTTAGTAAGCACTACCTTTTGTCTCTACCTTTTGTTTTCTGTTTTTCTTAGTTAAATAAAATAAAATTCCATGGTTTGTCTGTTTTCTGCTTTTTCCGTGCCATAAAAAAAAGAATCAAAAATAAAAGTTCTCAGAATGCTCTGAAAATCTGATATGATTTTTTTTCTGAATATTTCTGAATTTCTGGTGCAAATAATATTAGAGGTAGGTGCACTAGGTGGGCACAACCCACCTGGGTGCGCTAGGACCCCCAGGCGCGCCCTGGTGGGTGCTGCCCACCTGGTGGGCCCCCTCACTTACTTCTTCCTCCCACCTCACACCACTCATACAGAAAAAATCACTACCACTCTCTCTCGTGTTCTTGCCTCCGAAACCACGGATTTTGATCTCTTTGCTCGAAGCTCCGTTTTCGAAACTGTTCCGGGGATTTGTTGCTTGGTATGTGACTTCTCCATGTGTCAAATTAGTTTTTGTTTTAGTGGTTTATATTTAGAATAATTAGCTACTCTTGTTGTTGCTGTAGATGTGCTTGCATGTTGAATTCTTAGAGTTCTAAGTAGTTTGAATGCTTTCTATGGCCTCTATACATCCTTATGAGTAGTTGCTATCAATTTTGTGAAGTTTTGTTAATAAATTTTCGTGACAAAAATTTCCAGAAATTGTACGCGAATATGATGAACCTTTTTGGAAGGAGCTCTTCAAGAAGGAGGTCCTCGGAGGCATCTTCTAGCAGCAGCTCCGTTCGTCGGTCTTATGTTGAACCAAGTGAAAGTTCCATTCAAAGTGCCACCACCAGAACATGCTTATGGCCATGCAACGATTACATGGTGAGAGTTGATGTTAAGGAGGAATTTGAGCAATTAGTTCACAATGCCGAGCTCGGTCCCTACATTTTAGATAAGTGCAACCAACGCCTCATCCTCACCGAATCATTTGTCAAAGAATTTAAATTCTTTCCCCATGAATCTAGGGTGTGTTTTAAACTTTATGATAACACATTTACCATTTCTATAGGAAGGTTTGCTCACCTGTACAAAATCCCATTCCGGGGTTCGCTCCATGAGCCATAGGTCTGAGTTTGAAGCATTCTTGACAAGTCTTTGCTTTGGTCAAACTAGGGGAGTGACGCTGTGACGCCCCCGATTCAATCGTACACTAATCATGCACGCAAATGTGTACGATCAAGATCAGGGACTCACGGGAAGATATCACAACACAACTCTAAAACATAAATAAGTCATACAAGCATCATAATACAAGCCAGGGGCCTCGAGGGCCCGAATACAAGTGCTCGATCATAGACGAGTCAGCGGAAGCAACAATATCTGAGTACAGACATAAGTTAAACAAGGTTCCATAAGATGGCTAGCACAAACTGGGATACAGATTGAAAGAGGCGCGGGCCTCCTGCCTGGGATCCTCCTAAACTACTCCAGGTCGCCGCCGCCGGGCTGCACGTAGTAGTAGGCACCTCCGGTGCAGTAGTAAATCATCGACGGTGGCGTCACAGCTCTGGGCTCCATCGTCTGGTCACAGCAATCGGGTAAAGAAAGGGGGAAAAGGGGGGAACCAAGGCAACCGTGAGTACTCATCCAAAGTACTCGCAAGCAAGGAGCTACACTACATATGCATGGATATATGTGTAAAGGGCCATATCGGTGGACTGAACTGCAGAATTCGAGAATAAGAGGGGGATAGCTAATCCTGTCGAAGACTACGCTTCTGGCAGCCTCCGTCTTGTAGCATGTAGAAGAGAGTGGATCAAGCCCTCCAAGTAGCATCGCATAGCATAATCCTACCGGCGATCCCTCCTCAATGCCCTGTTAGAGAGCGACCACCGGGTTGTATCTCGCACTTGGAAGGGTGTGTTTTATTAAGTATCCAGTTCTAGTTGTCATAAGGTCAAGGTACAACTCCAAGTCGTCCATTCTATCAAGATCACGGCTATTCGAATAGATTAACTTCCCTCTGTGGGTGCACCACATAACCCAACACGCTTGATCCCATTTGGCCGGACAGACTTTTCGGGTCATGCCCGCCGCGGAAGATCAACACGTCGCAGCCCCACCTAGGCATAACAGAGGTCAGCACGCGGTCTAAACCTAAGCGCCGCAGTGCAGGCCCATCGCCCTTAGCACACCTGCACGTTGCGTACGCGGCCGGAAGCAGACCTAGCCTAGTGGCGTTCCAGTCCAATCCGGCGCGCGCCGCTCAGTCGCTGACGTCACGAAATGCTTCGGCTGATACCACGACGTCGAGTGCCCATAACTGTTCCCGCGTAGTTGGTTAGTGCGTATAGACCAAATGGCCAGACTCGGATCAAATACCAAGATCTCGTTAAGCGTGTTAAGTATCCGCGAACGCCCTAACAGGTCGAGCCCACCTCTCTCCTAGGCGGTCTCAACCTGCCCTGTCGCTCATACAAAGATCCACTCATGGTGCTCCACAAACCGACCCGACTTTAGTCACCACATGTATCATGTAGGGCCACAGATGGAAATACTAGCATCCTACACTAAGCAGTAGGATAGCAGGTAAAGGTAACAACAGTAGTAGCAAGGACAGGCTATGCATCAGGATAGGAATAACGGAAAGCAGTAACATGCTACACTACTCTAATGCAAGAAGTATAGAGTAGAATAGGCGATATCTGGTGATCAAGGGGGGGGGGCTTGCCTGGTTGCTCTGGCAAGTAGGGGTCGTCAACTCCGTAGTCGAACTGGGGTCGCCGGCAGTCTCGGGGTCTACCGGAAAGAAGTAACGGAGGGGAACACAATAAATAACAGAGCAATCAAAGCATCACAAAGCGTAACATGGCAATACGCGGTGCTAGGTGTGCCCTAACGCGGTAGTAGGTGATACCGACGAAGGGGGGAAAACATCCGGGAAAGTATCCTCGGTGTTTCGCGTTTTCGGACAGATGAACCGGAGGTGAAATGTTGCAGGTTCGCTATGCTAGGGACGCGTGGCAGACGAACGCGCTGCATATCCGAATTCGTCTCGTCGTTCTGAGCAACTTTCATGTACAAAGTTTTTTCATCCGAGTTACGTTTTATTTTATATTAATTTTCAAAGTTTTATCCATTTTTTTGAAATTGCTTTAATTTGAATTAAAAAGCAGAAAATACTTTTGTCACCTAGTGTTACCCTAGCATACGACTCCTTGGCGATCGATCGCGGGAGCGATCGATTCCACCGCGTGTTCTATTCCCTTTTCCTTTTCCTGCTCGATTTCCTTTTTGGGAAACCCACTCGACCCACTCGACCGCATCTTATCCCCTTTTTCCTTTCGCCCTCCTTCCTACTCTGCCCTTGCTTCCCCACCTCGCCGGCGGCTCCTCCCTCAATACGGCGAGAGGCCGCGGCCGCACGAGCGCCGGCGAGGTCAACGGTGAATACGGTGAGGCGCCGAGATGAGCACGTGACACCACTGCCACCCTGTCTTAGCGTAACGCGAGTCGAGGCGGACGTCGTCGCGGTAGCGACGACGGACGCCGAGACGAGCACGTGACACCACAACCACCCTGTCTATCTTAGGGTTACGCGAGTCGAGGCGGACGTCGTCGCGGTAGCGACGACGGACGCCGAGACGAGCACGTGACACCACTGCCACCCTGTCTTAGCGTAACGCGAGTCGAGGCGGACGTCGTCGTGGTAGCGACGACGGACGCCGAGACGAGCACGTGACACCACTGCCACCCTGTCTTAGCGTAACGCGAGTCGAGGCGGACGTCGTCGCGGTAGCGACGACGGACGCCGAGACGAGCACATGACACCACTGCCACCCTGTCTTAGCGTAACGCGAGTCGAGGCGGACGTCGCGGTAGCGACGACGGACGCCGAGACGAGCACGTGACACCACTGCCACCCTGTCTATCTTAGGGTTACGCGAGTCGCGGCGGACGTCGTCGCGGTAGCGACGACGGACGCCGAGACGAGCACGTGACACCACTCCCACCCTGTCTTAGCGTAACGCGAGTCGAGGCGGACGTCGTCGCGGTAGCGACGACGGACGCCGAGACGAGCACGTGACACCACTGCCACCCTGTCTTAGCGTAACGCGAGTCGAGGCGGACGTCGTCGCGGTAGCGACGACGGACGCCGAGACGAGCACGTGACACCACAGCCACCCTGTCTATCTTAGGGTTACGCGAGTCGAGGCGGACGTCGTCGCGGTAGCGACGACGGACGCCGAGACGAGCACGTGACACCACAGCCACCCTGTCTATCTTAGGGTTACGCGAGTCGAGGCGGACGTCGTCGCGGTAGCGACGACGGACGCCGAGACGAGCACGTGACACCACTGCCACCCTGTCTTAGCGTAACGCGAGTCGAGGCGGACGTCGTCGCGGTAGCGATGACGGACGCCGAGACGAGCATGTGACACCACTGCCACCCTGTCTTAGCCACCCTGTCTTAGCGTAACGCGAGTCGAGGCGGACGTCGTCGCGGTAGCGCCGACGGACGCCGAGACGAGCACGTGACACCACTGTCATTCTGTCTATCTTAGGGTTACGCGAGTCGAGGCGGACGTCGTCGCGGTAGCGACGACAGACGCCGAGACCACCACGTGACACCACTGCCTCGAGGCGGACATAGTCGACCTTGTCACGCCAAATTCACACAAAAAATATTCATGTTTTAAAATTTTGGTAGAAATTTTAGAAAATGTTGTTCATTTCAAAAAATGTTCGTGTTTTAAAAATGTTCTTGTTTTTGTAAAAAAATTCACAAATTAAAAAGTTCGTGGTAGATCAATTCACAAATTTCTATAAATATGTTCTTGCTTTTTGGATTTTTTTATTAATTTAAAACTTGTTCGTGGTAGATCAATTTAATGTCGATTCAACCGAAAAGCAGTAGATCAATTTACTTCAGTAAGCTTTTTTTTGTTTAACTAAATTATGTTTCTGGATAGTATTAATCGAAAGGGAATAGAGGGATTGGCAAATTTTTGTGTGTGTAAAAGTTGCTATTCATTTTTGTTTTATTGGGGGTTGAAGGTCCTAGTTTATTTCAATTAAAAGTGGACTTTCCCGCCCACTACTGTCCCTGAAAAACCGCTGGCCCAGAAAGGGAATGGGCGGAATAGCAGGCCCAAAAGAAAAAATACGTCGAAAGGGAATAGAAGCTAGGGGAGGTATTGGGCCAGTGCTGGGCCAAACTCAAGAAAGGGAATAGAAAGCGCTGGGCCAGCGGTGGTTGTCACGGGATCGATCGAGAAAGGGAATAGGAAGCGCGCGCCTGATCGCTACGTTGTCGTTTTGCTGTCGGAGAGCTGCGGTCGGAAATCGAGCGCGCCGGCTGGGACGCGCGCGCGCGTTAGCCACGCCCTAGCCTATGTAGTGGTTAGGTATAGGGTAAATGACATATGGGACCACCCTGGTTAATTACCATTTTATTAGACCAAAGACAATGACACATGGGACCCACTTACACTATTCATGTGTTGACCAGTCAACCTTTGACCGGGTCAACCCAACCCCACTGGCCCCACTGTCATACTCACATGCTAGGGTAATACTAGGTGACAAAAGTATTTTCTGCTTTTTAATTCGAATTAAAACAATTTCAAAAAAATGGATAAACTTTGAAAATTAATATAAAATAAACCGTAACACGGATGAAAAAACTTTGTACATGAAAGTTGCTCAGAACGACGTGACGAATTCGGATACGCAGCCCGTTCGTCTGCCACGCGTCCCTGGCATTGTGAACCTGCAACATTTCACCTCCGGTTCATCTGTCCGAAAACGTGAAACACCGGGTGTCGGGGATATACCCGTGGCGTAAACCGGCCGGAAGTATAACCCGGCCGGACTTGGCAGTTTACCTGAAGAACCCGCTGGCACTTGGCTGTTCACTGGCGACCTGGCGGTTTACGGTTCATTGGTAATCCGGTAGGTGGCTCAGAGGAGCAACAAGACCCGGTGGCCCGACTGGCGGTTCATGAAGGCCGGTTCAACTACGGTGGGCCGGTTTATAAGGAAAGGCATAAGGAATATTTGTCTTACAAGGAGTTAAGACCTGGACTTGTATCCGGTTTGTATTAGAGATAGGTTTGTCCTAATCCTAGTAGGACTCCACATGTAACCCGCCCCTTCAACTTATATAAGGAGGGGCAGGGCTGCCCAAAGGGGAGAAGCTACAAGCAAGAAGAAACATTCTTAGGGCTAGACACAAAGAGGAGAGCCGGTTTACGGCGACTCCCTCGTGATGATAATGAGACCTAGCCTCAAACAGCATGTAGGGTTTTTACCGGATGATGTTTCCCGGGGCCCGAAGCTGTCTAAATCCCTCTCTTGTGTTGCGTCTCTCGATTCCGCTCAACCCCTCTCAAGCTACCACATAGATGCGTTGGCCTCGCGACTAAGTCCTGACACTAAAGACATCTGCCGTGACAATTCCACGATAGTTGGCGCCCACTATGGGGCCTGCGCACGGTGGTGTTGAGTTCTTGGAGGAATCTCTTCTAGGGATTGAAAAGCTCGCAAATTTCCGGATGAAGAAGAGCCGGTTTGAAAGTATTTATATTAGTGTTGAAGTTCATCGGTCCGGATTGTTAGTCTGAGATTTAAAATTCAAGAAAAGTAAGGCTGAGGCATGTTTGTTTTCTGCAAGTCGTCGAGATTGACAGGAGCGTTTCCGCCATGCACAATATGCTACAGGAATCCACCGCAATCATTGGTGAGTTTTGCTACGAATTCGACGGCCGGGTCCGATTGTTATTAGGTGGTTGCCACAAAATTCAGTCTGATTCATGGTTGACAGATCGATTCCGAGTGGCTGTTGGATGGGTCCGGGCACCGCTGATATTTTCTGCCAAGTACGGATTTAAGACGCTTTTGTTTATTGGGAACCAACTGACTCCCTGGCTGTACCGAAAGCGCCCTGGAACCTTGGTTATTTGAGTGGAGTGGACACACCTAAGAACATTAACTGTTGTTGCTGTCACCACCACGTGAAGAGCTAGAATCAATTCGGCTGTGGAGCACTACTTTTTGCTCCTTGCATTGCATGATGGAAGGCAAATAAAACAAATAGAAGACGGCGTTTGAAGGAAACTCTTTGGAAATTATTTTATGCGCCGCCCGCCGGTCCGTCCTGAGCCCAACCCGCAGCTGCAAGCCGGCAGTGCATCCAGCTCCGATTCACCTGCCTTGAGTCGAAGCACAGACCGGTCACAGCTACACCTCTCCAACCCACTGCTTCCGCTGATGCGCCATGTTGACCCACCGGAGCGCCCTCGTTGCAGCATCCGAGCACATGCAAGCCACTGTTACGGCCATGTTAAGCCACCCCTGCTGGAGTCGCCTGAGCCGCCCAATTGCCAGCTGTGGCCTTGACCCGGAGTGCCTTCCGCTTCTGCAACGGGGCTAAGTCACCCTGGCCCTGTGAGTTGCCCCCGCCGACGGTCTGTCCTCTCTATGGCTGACGCCACCTCGTCACACCGCGCTGAATCGCCGCCGCTTTGTCGTTTTGCCTCCGCGTCGCCCTTGCCTCGCCCACATGGCCTTGGCTTTTGCCGGCTCCGGTTCAGCCGCGCGTCGTCCGCAGCCAGGCCGAATCACTGCCGGATTCCATCTGCTCCCATGAGTCGCCGCCGGACTACGTCCGCGTCTGCACCGTCCCGCGACGGCCCAGTGCGCCGCCTCGCCTCACGGGTTCCCCAGTCGGCCGCCGCCCCTATTCGACCGCGTAGGCTGCGACTTCGCGCCGCCGCGCTTCTCTGCCGCCCCAACCGTGCGGGCTGCAACTCACGCCGCTGCACCTTGGACTCGCCTCCTCCGTCGCCGAAGTCGCCGCGTCCGAGAGGCCTCACCTCGCCGCTCCCTCGCGCTGCCGTGGCCGCGTCCTGCTTCTGGGCCGCCTCCGCCCGGCTTCTCGGCTGCAGCTGGGCGAAGTCACCGGCCTTGCCGCCGTCTCCGCCGTGGTGGACCGCCTTGGCGTGCCCCCCGTGAGCAGACCGCGCCTCGCCTGGCCGGTGCCCCTCCACCGACGTGCCCCGGTTTTGCCGGCCTCGCCATCCGCTGCGGTCGACCGCACCGGCGCGGCCTTGAATCGCTGCCTTCGACAAACTGCCATCCCAGGCCTCGGGCTGCCAGGGGCCTCCTGCCGTCGCAGCAAGCCTGCCGGCTGGCCCTGTTGCCTCATTGCCAGAGCCGTCGTCCGGATCACCCCGGCCTCAAGACCACCGACGCCAAGTCGCCAAAATTGATGTCGCCTTCTTCCTCGTGATGCCCTGAATCACCTTGCGCCACTTCAGCCGTGCTCTTCCATGTGTTGGGGAACGTAGTAATTTCAAAAATTTCCCTACGCACACACAGGACCATGGTGATGGCATAGCAACGAGAAGGGAGAGTGTCTGTCCACGTACCCTCGTAGACCGAAAGCGGAAGCGTTATAACAACGCTGCGGTTGATGTAGTCGTCGTCTTCACGATCCGACCGATCCAAGCACCGAACGTCACGGCACCTCCGAGTTACGCACATGTTCAGCTCGATGACGATCCCCGGACTCCGATCCAGCAAAGTGTCGGGGATGAGTTCCGTCGACGACGGCGTGGTGGCGATGATGATGCTCCACCGGCGCAGGGCTTCGCCTAAGCTCATGACGATATGACTTCTCCGGCGCAGGGCTTCGCTTAAGCTCCATGACGATATGACCGAAGTGGAATATGGTGGAGGGGGCACCGCACACGGCTAAGGAACGATCAGTAGATCAACTTGTGTGTTACAGGGTGCCCCCTGCCCCTGCAGATATAAAGGAGCAAGGAGGAGGAGGCCGGCCCTTAGGAGGGCGCGCCATGGTGTGGAGTCCTACTAGGACTCCCTAGTCCTAGTAGGATTCCACCTCCCTTGTTGGAGTAGGAGAGGGGAAAGAGGGGAGAAGGAGAAGGAAGGGGCTCGCCCCTTGTCCAATTCGGACCTGAAGGGGCGCAGGCCTCCTCCTTTGGCCTCTCTCCTCTATTGCCGTATGGCCCAATAAGGCCCATATACTCCCCGGCGAATTCCCGTAACTCTCCGGTACATCGAAAAATACCCGAATGACTCGGAACCTTTCCGAAGTCCGAATATGGTCGTCCAATATATCGATCTTTACGTCTCGACCATTTCGAGACTCCTCGTCATGTCCCTGATCTCATCTGGGACTCCAAAACTCATAAAACTCATAATATAACCGTCATCGAAACCTTAAGGCGTCACGGACCCTACGGGTTCGAGAACTATGTAGACATGACCTAGAACTATTCTTGGTCAATAACCAATAAGCGGAACCTGGATGCCCATATTGGCTCCTACATATTCTACGAAGATCTTTATCGGTCAAACCGCATAACAACATACGTTGTTCCTTTTGTCATCGGTATGTTACTTGCCCGAGATTCGATCGTCGGTATCCAATACCTAGTTACATCTCGTTACTGGCAAGTCTCTTTACTCGTTACGTAATGCATCATTCCGTAACTAACTCATTAGCTACATTGCTTGCAAGGCTTATAGTGATGTGCATTACCGAAAGGGCCGGAGATACCTCTCCGACAATCGGAGTGACAAAACCTAATCTCGAAATACGCCAACCCAACATGTACCTTTGGAGACACCTGTAGGACTCCTTTATAATCACCCGATTCGTTGTGACGTTTGGTAGCACCTAAAGTGTTCCTCCGTAAACGGAAGTTGCATAATCTCATAGTTACGAGGAACATGTATAAGTCATGAAGAAAGCAATAGCAACATACTAAACGATCAAGTGCTAGGCTAACGGAATGGGTCATGTCAATCACATCATTCTCCTAATGATGTGATCCCGTTAATCAAATGACAACTCATGTCTATGGCTAGGAAACTTAACCATCTTTGATTCAACGAGCTAGTCAAGTAGAGGCACACTAGTGACACTATGTTTGTCTATGTATTCACACATGTATTATGTTTCCGGTTTAATACAATTCTAGCATGAATAATAAACATTTATCATGAAATAAGGAAATAAATAATAACTTTATTATTGCCTCTAGGGCATATTTCCTTCAGTCTCCCACTTGCACTAGAGTCAATAATCTAGTTCACATCATCATGTGATTCAACACTGATATTCACATCTGTATGTGATTAACACCCATAGTTCACATCGTCATGCGACCAACACCCAAAGGGTTTACTAGAGTCAATAATCTAGTTCACATCGCTATGTGATTAACACCCAAAGAGTACTAAGGGATGATCATGTTTTGCTCGTGAGAGAAGCTTAGTCAACGGTCTGTCACATTCAGAGCCGTATGTATTTTGCAAATATTCTATGTCTACAATGCTCAAAGACGGGGCTACTCTAGCTAATTGCTCCCACTTACGATATGTATCCAGATTGAGACTTAGAGTCATCTGGATCAGTATAAAAAGCTTGCATCAATGTAACTCTTTACGACGGGCTCTTTTATCACCTCCATAATCGAGAAATATTTCCTTAGTCCTCACTAAGGATGTTCTTGACCAATGTCCGATGATCTACTCCTAGATCACTATTGTACTCCTTGCCAAATTCAGAGCAAGGTATACAATAGGTCTGGTACATAACATAGCATACTTTATAGAACCTATGGCTGAGGCATAGGGAATGACTTTCATTCTCTTTCTATCTTCTCGCCGTGGTCGGGCTTTGAGTCTTACTCAATTTTACACCTTTGTAACACAGGCAAGAACTTTTCTTTGACTGTTCCATTTTGAACTACTTCAAAATCTTGACAAGGTATGTATTTATTGAAAAACTTATCAAGCGTCTTGATCCATCTCTATAGATCTTGATGCTCAATATGTAAGCAGCTTCACCGAGGTCCTTCTTTGAAAAACTCCTTTCAAATACTCCTTTATGCTTTGCAGAATAATTCTACATTATTTCCGATCAACAATATGTTATTCACATATACTTATCGTAAATGTTGTAGTGCTCCCACTCACTTTCTTGTAAATACAGGCTTCTCCAAAAGTCTCATATAAAACCATATGCTTTGATCACACTATCAAAGCGTTTATTCCAACTCCGAGATGCTTGCACCAGTCCATAGATGGATCATTGGAGCTTGCACATTTTGTTAGCTCCTTTAGGATTGACAAAACCTTCTGGTTGCATCATATACAACTCTTCTTTAATAAATCCATTAAAGAATGTAGTTTTGACATCCATTTGCCAGATTTCATAAAATGTGACAATTGCTAACATGATTCGGACAGACTTAAGAATCGCTACAGTTTGAGAAAATCTCATTGTAGTCAACACTTTGAATTTGTCGAAAACCTTTTTGCGACAAGTCGAGCTTTGTAGATAGTAACACTACTATCATCATCTGTCTTCCTCTTGAAGATCCATTTATTTAACTTGACTTGCTGATCATCGAGCAAGTCAACCAAAGTCCACACTTTGTTCTCATATATGGATCCTTTCTCAGATTTTATGGCCTCAAGCCATTTCGCGGAATCTGGGCTCATCATCGCTTCCTCATAGTTCGTAGTTTCATCATGGTCTAGTAACATGACTTCCAGAACACGATTACCGTACCACTCCGGTGCGGATTTTGCTCTTGAAGACCTTCGTGGTTTTTTATCAACTTTATCTGAATTTTTATGATCATCATCATTAACTTCCTCTATAATTGGTGTAGGAATCATTGTAAATGTTTTATGTGATGAACTACTTTCCAATAAGGGAGAAGGTACAATTACCTCATCAAGTTCTACTTTCCTCCCACTCACTTCTTTCGAGAGAAACTTCTTCTCTAGAAAGGATCCACCTTAGCAACGAATAACTTGCCTTCGGATCTTGTGATAGAAGGTGTACCCAATAGTTACCTTTGGGTATTCTATGAAGACGCACTTCTCCGATTTGGGTTCGAGCTTATCAGGTGAAAACTTTTTCACATAAGCATCACAACTCCAAACTTTAAGAAACGACAGCTTAGGTTTATTGTTAAACCATAGTTCATACGGTGTGGCCTCAACGGATTTAGATGGTGCCCTATTAAACGTGAATGCAGCTGTCTCTAATGCATAACCCCAAAAGCGATATTGGTAAATCGGTAAGAGACATCATTGATCGCACCATATCAAAATAAAAATCTGATTACGATGTTCGGACACACCATAACGTTGTGGTGTTCCGGTGGCGTGAGCTGTGAAACTATTCCACTTTGTTTTAATTGAAGACCAAACTCGTAACTCAAATATTCATCTCCACGATCAGATCGCGAAACTTTATTTTCTTGTTACGATGATTTTCTACTTCACTCTGAAATTCTTTGAACTTTTCAACTATTTCAGACTTATATTTCATCAAGAAGATATACGCATATCTGCTCAAATCATCTGTGAAGGTGAGAAAATAATGATACTTGCCACGAGCATCAACACTCATTGAATCGCATACATCGGTATGTATTATTTCCAATAAGTCAGTAGCTTGTTCCATTGTTCCGAGAAGCGGAGTTTTAGTCATCTTGCCCAAAAGGCACGGTTCGCAAGCATCAAATGATTCAAAATCAAGTGATTCCAAAAGTCCATCAAGCATGGATTTTTCTTCATGCGCTTTACACCAATATGACCTAAACGGCGATTGCCACAAATAAGTTGCACTATCATTATTAACTTTGCATCTTTTGGTTTCAATATTATGAATATGTGTATCACTATGATCGAGATCCAATGAACCATTTTCATTGGGTGTGTAACCATATAAGGTTTTATTCATGTAAACAGAACAACAATTTATTCTCTTACTTAAATGAATAACCGTATTGCAATAAACATGATCAAATCATATTTATGCTCAACACCAAATAACACTTATTTAGGTTCCACACTAATCCCGAAAGTATAGGGAGTGTGCGATGATGATCATATCAATCTTGGAACTACTTCCAACACTCATCGTCACTTCCCCTTCAACTAGTTTCTGTTCATTCTGCAACTTCCGTTTCAAGTTACTACTCTTAGCAACTGAACCAGTATCAAATACCGAGGGGTTGCTACGAACACTAGTAAAATACACATCAATAATCTGTATATCAAATATACCTTTGTTCACTTTTCCATCCTTCTTATCCGCCAAATACTTGGGGTAGTTCCGCTTCTAGTGACCAGTTCCATTGCAGCAAAAGCACTTAGTCTCGTGCTTAGGTCCGGACTTGGGCTTCTTCACTCGAGCAGCAACTTGCTTGCCGTTCTTCTTTGAAGTTCCCCTTCTTCCCTTTGCCCTTTTCCTTGAGACTAGTGGTCTTTGTCAATCATCAACACTTGATGCTCTTTCTTGATTTCTACCTTCGTCGATTTCATCACGAAGAGCTCGGGAATCGTTTTTCGTCATCCCTTGCATACTATAGTTCATCACGAAGTTCTAGTAACTTAGTGATGGTGACTAGAGAATTCTGTCAATCACTATCTTATCTGGAAGATTAACTCCCACTTGATTCAAGCGATTTAAGTACCCAGACAATCTGAGAACATGCTCACTAGTTGAGCGATTCTCTTCCATCTTTTAGCTATAGAACTTGTTGGAGACTTCATATCTCTCAACTCGGGTATTTGCTTGAAATATTAACTTCAATTCCTGGAACATCTCATATGGTCCATGACGTTCAAAACGCCTTTGAAGTCCCGATTCTAAGCCGTTAAGTATGGTGCACTAAACTATCAAGTAGTCATCATATTGAGCTAGCCAAACGTTCATAACGTCTGCATTTGCTCCTGCAATAGGTCCGGTGCATTAAGGACATAATTCTTCATGCGCAGCAATGAGGATAAACCTCGGATCACGGATCCAATCCGCATCATTGCTACTAACATTTTTCAATACAATTTTCTCTAGGAACACATATAAAAACATAGGGAAGCAACAACGCGAGCTATTGATCTACAACATAATTTGCAAAATACTACCAGGACTAAGTTCATGATAAATTTAAGTTTAATTAATCATATTAAAACTCCCACTTAGACAGACATCTCTCTAGTCATCTAAGTGATTACGTGATCCAAATCAACTAAACCATGTCCGATCATCACGTGAGATGGAGTAGTTTCAATGGTGAACATCACTATGTTGATCATATCTACTATATGATTCACGTTCGACCTTCGGTCTCCGTGTTCCGAGGCCATATCTGTTATATGCTAGGCTCGTCAAGTTTTAACTGAGTATTCGGCGTGCGCAACTGTTTTGCACCCGTTGTTTTTGAACGTAGAGCCTATCACACCCGATCATCACGTGGTGTCTCAGCACGAAGAACTTTCGCAACGGTGCATACTCAGGGAGAACACTTCTTGATAATTTTAGTGAGAGATCATCTTATAATGCTACCGTCAATCAAAGCAAGATAAGATGCATAAAGGATAAACATCACATGCAATCAATATAAGTGATATGATATGGTCATCATCATCTTGTGCTTGTGATCTCCATCGCCAAGCACCGTCATGATCACCATCGTCACCGGTAGCGACACCTTGATCTCCATCGTAGCATCGTTGTCGTCTCGCCAACTATTGCTTCTACGACTATCGCTACTCCTTAGTGATAAAGTAAAGCAATTACATGGCGTTGCATTTCATACAATAAGCGACAACCATATGGCTCCTGCCGATTGCCGATAACTCGGTTACAAAACATGATCATCTCATACAATAAAATATAGCATCACGTCTTGACCATATCACATCACAACATGCCCTGCAAAAACAAGTTAGACGTCCTCTACTTTGTTGTTGCAAGTTTTACGTGGCTGCTACGGGCTGAGCAAGAACCGTTCTTACCTACGCATCAAAACCACAACGATACTTCGTCAAATAGACTCCGTTTAACCTTCTCAAGGACCGGGCGTAGCCACACTCGATTCAACTAAAGTGAGAGAGAGACACCCCGCCGGTCACGTTTAAGCAACGAGTGCTCGGGCGGTGAAACCAGTCTCGCGTAAGCGTCTGGCGTAATGTCGGTCCGGGCCGCTTCATCTCACAATACCGCTGAACCAAAGTATGACATGCTTTGGTAGGCAGTATGACTTGTATCGTCCACAACTCACTTGTGTTCTACTCGTGCACATGACATCAACGCATAAAACCTGGCTCGGATGCCACCGTTGGGGAACGTAGTAATTTCAAAAATTTCCCCTCGCACACAGGACCATGGTGATGGCATAGCAACGAGAAGGGAGAGTGTCTGTCCACGTACCCTCGTGAGACCCAGCGAAGCGTTATAACAACGCGGTTGATGTAGTCGTGCGTCTTCACGATCCGACCGATCCAAGCACCGAACGTCACGGCACCTCCGAGTTACGCACACGCGTTCAGCTCGATGGCGATCCCGGACTCGATCCAGCAAAGTGTCGGGGATGAGTTCTGTCAAGACGACGGCGTGGTGGCGATGATGATGCTCCACCGACGCGGGGCTTCGCCTAAGCTCATGACGATATGACTTCTCCGGCGCAGGGCTTCGCCTAAGCTCCGCGACGATATGACCGAAGTGGAATATGGTGGAGGGGGCACCGCACACGGCTAAGGAACGATCCGTAGATCAACTTGTGTGTTCTGGGGTGCCCCCCTGCCCCCGTATATAAAGGAGCAAGGAGGAGGAGGCCGGCCCTTAGGAGGGGCGCGCCATGGTGTGGAGTCCTACTAGGACTCCCTAGTCCTAGTAGGATTCCACCTCCCTTGTTGGAGTAGGAGAGGGAAGAGGGGAGAAGGAGAAGGAAAGGGGCTGCGCCCTTGTCCACCTGGACCTGAAGGGGCGCAGGCCTCCTCCCTTTGGCCTCTCTTCTCTATTCCCGTATGGCCCAATAAGGCCCATATACTCCCCGGCGAATTCCCGTAACTCTCCGGTACTCGAAAAATACCGAATGACTCGGAACCTTTCCGAACTCCGAATATAGTCGTCCAATATATCGATCTTTACGTCTCGACCATTTCGAGACTCCTCGTCATGTCCCCGATCTCATCCGGGACTCCAAACTCCTTCGGTACATCAAAACTCATAAACTCATAATATAAGCATCATCGAAACCTTAAGCGTCACGGACCCTACGGGTTCGAGAACTATGTAGACATGACCTAGAACTATTCTTGGTCAATAACCAATAAGCGGAACCTGGATGCCCATATTGGCTCCTACATATTCTCTGAAGATCTTTATCGGTCAAACCGCATAACAACATACGTTGTTCCTTTTGTCATCGGTATGTTACTTGCCCGAGATTCGATCGTCGGTATCCAATACCTAGTTCAATCTCGTTCTTGGCAAGTCTCTTTACTCGTTACGTAATGCATCATTCCGTAACTAACTCATTAGCTACATTGCTTGCAAGGCTTATAGTGATGTGCATTACCGAGAGGGCCCAGAGATACCTCTCCGGCAATCGGAGTGACAAAACCTAATCTCGAAATCGCCAACCCAACATGTACCTTTGGAGACACCTGTAGTACTCCTTTATAATCACCCAGTTCACGTTGTGGACGTTTGGTAGCACCAAAGTGTTCCTCCGTAACAGGAGTTGCATAATCTCATAGTTACGAGGAACATGTATAAGTCATGAAGAAAGCAATAGCAACATACTAAGCGATCAAGTGCTAGGCTAACGGAATGGGTCATGTCAATCACATCATTCTCCTAATGATGTGATCCCGTTAATCAAATGACAACTCATGTCTATGGCTAGGAAACTTAACCATCTTTGATTCAACGAGCTAGTCAAGTAGAGGCACACTAGTGACACTATGTTTGTCTATGTATTCACACATGTATTATGTTTCCGGTTTAATACAATTCTAGCATGAATAATAAACATTTATCATGAAATAAGGAAATAAATAATAACTTTATTAATGCCTCTAGGGCATATTTCCTTCACCATGAACCGCCGTCATCGGTTCACCTCAGCTCGAGCTGTTGCCGGGTCACCACGGGCTCCGGTTTACCACCCGCACCAGCGCCCTGGCTCCTTTCTCACTGTGCATCAAAACAGGCGCAAGTCGCCACCGCTGCCTCCGCCGTGGTTCGCCGTGGCTGCAGCAGCCCTGGCTCAGAGTCCCTCCATGTCTGTCTTGAACCGGGTCCGCCTTCGAGCTGGCCGCCCTCTGCCGTCGCGGCCTCGGCCGCTCCTCTGCCATCGCCGGTTCGCCGTCCTCTGCCGTCGCGGCCTCGGCCTTGCTCTGAATCGTCAGGAGGGTCTCGCTCCGAGTGGCTCCAAGCTGCCGTCGCTGGCTCGCCTTCGCCGTCAGGACCATCCCTACAGCGCCAACCTTTGCACGCCCGGTCCGGCTGGGTTGTGCCTCTGTTTGTGTTTGTGGACAAGGGATGTTTCTGTTGTGGCCTTGCCTTCGTGACGGTTTTGCTGCGTGTTACTTCCGCTCTAAATCGCCGTTGTGAAGTTGCCTCGCCTCCTTTGCTGTTGAACCACCCGTGGCCTCTGCTTACGTGGACCCGGCCCTTGGCGAGGTTCGTTGACCCACTTGACTCACCGCTACTTTGCCGCCGCGGTCCCTTAAACCGCCGGTCGGTTTACCCGGCTTCAGTGCTAACTCACCGGGTTGGTTGCCATGGAAATAGCGGTGAAATAAGTGCCTTCACAGGAGATAAGGACATACTACCGGCAAGCGGGCCCGACCAGGATGAGTGTGGTCTGACTGAAGGATGAATCTTGTGACCGTCTGTCGTATGAGGAATAATTGCAATCTCCTGATCGATAAAACTGGAGGTTATTACGTGTGTGATGGCATAGTCCGTCCGAAGAAAGATCATAGAGACAAAACGGAAAGGCAGGTTATGTGGTGGACCCGGTTATCAAAATTTGGTTTGCACCATCAGTGTCATCCGACAAAAAATGCCAGATGATATTCATCTAAGTATATTTTATCAGCAAATATTGTTTTTATAAAGAGAACAATTACTTTTGGTCTGTATATTTTTTATGTGCAGGACAATAATTTATTATAAAGATGGTGCCATGCTGTGCCAATGAAGTATGCGTTAAGCGTCATCATGCGTCGTTGTCCGCACCTGCTTGTTGTTGAACGGCTTCACCATGGTGATCATCAACTCTGCGGTGGATAACCACTAGCCTGGCATATCAGGTGAAATCCATCCAATATATTTTTATATTATATATTGCTTTCTTTAAAAGAGCGATTACTCTGGCTTGCAAAGTTATCTAATGCAGGACCCTAAACCGCCATATTGGTGCAAATTTAAAGGCCGTCGGAAAATTTCCGGCTGAAATGAATATTCCGGTTTAAAATCCGGTTCAAGGGAAAAGATGTCTCCCATAAAGCTTTTGAAGCTCTCAATATCCGGTTTAATGTCCGGTTCAAGAAGGATTTTTCTCTTACAATAAGTTAAAAGGTGCCAAATAGGACCTGCTGCCATGATGCGCGGTTCAAACATGGGTATCATGCCTTATTGGCTTATCATATTATTGATCACTTGGGGGCTTGGTCATGTCTGAACCATAGCCACGCCTCTTGATCGGCCTAGTGCCACAACATCACTTGGGGGCTTGGTCGTGTCCGAACCAATGCAACACCTTTTGATAGGCGAAAGCCACCGGATCACTTGGGGACATGGTCAAGTCTGAACCGATCACGCCTCTTGATCGGCCTAAGGCCATAAAGTCACTTGGGGCTTGGTGAACCCGAACCATTGCCACGCCACTTGATCGGCACAATGCCACGGTTTCGATTGGGGACTGGCTGACTTGAACCATGGCTACACCTTATTGGGAGCTTGGTCGTGTCCGACCATGGTAACACCATCGATCAGCTCGGTAAAGCCACATTTGCAATGGTTTTATTTTGCCTTTGCTTGAATTCTGTTCTTTTTTGCTAAAGAACTTTTACTTACATTACGTTTTAAACCGACATTGTTAATCCGGTTCAAACTGTCAATTACAAATTGGCGGAACACGGTCAAATCCTAATCCGGAGACTATCTGCCCGGTTTGATGTTACCATCTTATTATGGAGTAAACCGGTGTTCATTAACCTGGCTTGACTTTCAATTACAAATTGTCAGTACATGATCAAATCATAATCCGGAGACTATCCGCCCGGTCTGGTTTGACTACGAGTCGCCATGATATTATATATGGTTAAACCGGTGTTTATCACAACCCGTGCGGTTTTATCATAAACCGACACAGTATGAAAGGAGTTATCATTACTCAAGATTGGGGTCATCACCCTTACTACAAAAAATTGGTAAACCAATGATGTGATTCAATGTCACAGGTATGATATATTTCATTGATTATTATTAAAGTGCAGCCTTGGTTATAAACCTGGGTTATATGTTGGGCATTATGACCCGTCCGGTGGTAAACCGCCAGGACACTTTAAACTTGTTGTATGCGAGACAGGTTGAATAAAGCATGGTGATAAATTATCCGGTGTTTATTAAACCGGCCTGGCTTTAAGACGATAAGTCGCCCGATATATGATGAGAAATTATCCGGTGTTTGTTAACCCGGCCTGGTTTTGGACTATAAGTCGCCAAGACATATTTGGATTGGCGCCATTGGAATCATGCGCTTATAAATCATTGGGTTATATTATTCAACTAGCCAAACTTGGCTGAATTTTCATTATGATATTAAATGAATAAGGTTTTTCATACCAGATTATATTATATTGAATAGCCAACATGGCTAGATTTTTATTATGGTTATCAATAACCAATATTATGATTGAGGTTTTCAAAGTCGCTTCAAATAAGAATGGCTATTATTTCATCAATGGGTATGATTTATTCTACAATGGAGGAATAGTCCCGAGTTGCTTTGCAGGCTTACGACTCGACACTTGGGGGCTACATTATTTAAGTTGAGATTATATCAAATATGCAAGTATCATGTCGCTGCAAGCATGCACCATGACACTTGGGGCTAATGCAAAGTAATTTTTTGCTCATATTATTGAAGACCCGACTCATCATATTATAATGTGCCGGCCCTTGGGGGCTACCAATTGCTCCTGTCAACAATTCAAATCCTAGCTCATTATTGCATAATGACCCGGTCCTTGGAGGCTACACTGGTTGAAGTTTTTATGAGTAAGACAATTACAAGTCCCAGATTGCTGCAACCATGACAACCCGGCACATGGGGGCTACATAATATGGAGTATTCCGTTTTTACTAAGTGACTGGGATGAACAACATGGATTTCTTCTTAAGTGGCAGTATTTATATTGAATCAAGTCATAAGCCATCACTTTGTTCTGCTCAAGATTTGGGAGCTACAGGTATTATATTATTATCGAAGAACTATTTTCAAAGTCTCTGTTTGAGCAAACCGGATTGACCGGTGTCACCAATCATTATTGCGATCAGATGCGCAACCCGCGTCATCAATAATCATGACCCGGAATTATCAGTTTTTATAACCCGACAATGATGGTAATCATAAACCGGCAAGTTTTACATTTTCAAACCGGCTGGTATCAGTGGAAATATTTGAAGACCAATATTTTTGTCAAATCAGAGCATTGAAGGCCGACTCAAGTGGATTATTCTTCACAAATTTTCTCTGGGAGAAATCAATGTCAGCAAATTGAGTATGAAGCTGGCTTGTTGACCCGGATTTTCTAGAAGGAGGAAATGACAAGGATTTAAGGATGATCGGATCTTTGGTTTACAATAATTCTTAACCGGAGCATAATCTGTCAAGTTTGTTCTTGTGTTTATTTCACAGGATCAGTTTAACATGGATAAATCCAAATTAAACTGGGGCTAATGTCGAGGATATACCCGTGGCGTAAACCGGCGGAAGTATAACCCGGCGGACTTGGCGATTTACGAAGAACCGCTGGCACTTGGCGGTTCCTTTGGCGACTGGCGGTTTACGGTTCATTGGTAATCCGTAGGCGGGTCGAGGAGCGACAAGACCGGTGGCCGGTGGCGGTTCATGAAGGCGGTTCAACTACGGTGGGCCGGTTTATAAGGAAAGGCATAAGGAATATTTGTCTTACAAGGAGTGAAGACCTGGACTTGTATCCGGTTTGTATTAGAGATAGGTTTGTCCTAATCCTAGTAGGACTCCACATGTAACCCGCCCCTTCAACCTATATAAGGAGGGGCAGGGCTCCCCAAAGGGGAGAAGCTACAAGCAAGAAGAAACAATCTTAGGGCTAGACACAAAGAGGAGAGCCGGTTTACGGCGACTCCCTCGTGATGATAATGTGACCTAGCCTCAAACAGCATGTAGGGTTTTTACGGATGATGTTTCCGGGGCCCGAAGCTGTCTAAATCCCTATCTTGTGTTGCGTCTCTCGATTCCGCTCAACCCCTCTCAAGCTACCACATAGATGCGTTGGCCTCGCGACTAAGTCCTGACACTAAGGACATCTGTCGTGACAATTCCACGACACCGGGGATACATTCCCGGATGTTTCCCCCCTTCGTCCGTATCACCTACTACCGCGTTAGGGCACACCTAGCACCGCATATTGCCATGTTACGCTTTGTGATGCTTTGATTGCTCTGCTATTTATTGTGTTCCCCCTCCGTTACTTCTTTCTGGTAGACCCTAAGACTGCCGGCGACCCCAGTTCGACTACGGAGTTAACGACCCCTACTTGCCAGAGCAACTAGGCAAGCCCCCCCCCTTGATCACCAGATATCGCCTATTCTACTCTATACTGCTTGCATTAGAGTAGTGTAGCATGTTACTGCTTTTCGTTATTCCTATCCTGATGCATAGCCTGTCCTTGCTACTACTGTTGTTACCTTTACCTGCTATCCTACTGCTTAGTCTAGGATGCTAGTATTTCCATCTGTGGCCCTACATGATACATGTGGTGACTAAAGTCGGGTCGGCTTGTGGAGCACCCGCGAGTGGATCTTGGTGGCGTAGCGACAGGGCAGGTTGAGACCGCCTAGGAGAGAGGTGGGCCTGGCCCTGTTAGGCGTTCGCGGATACTTAACACGCTTAACGAGATCTTGGTATTTGATCCAAGTCTGGCCATTTGGTCTATACGCACTAACCAACTACGCGGGGACAGTTATGGGCACTCGACGTCGTGGTATCAGCCGAAGCATTTCATGACGTCGGCCGGCCCGGCGGCGCGGATTGGACTAGAACGCCACTAGGCTAGGTCTGCTTCGGCAGCGTCGCATAGCGTCTTGGTGTGCTAAGGCGATGGGCCCGGACCCTGTGCGCTTAGGTTTAGACGGCGTCTTGACCTCTGTTATGCCTAGGTGGGGCTGCGGCGTGTTGATCTTTCGTGGCGGGCATGACCCGAAAAGTCTGTCCGGCCAAATGGGATCAAGCGTGTTGGGTTATGTGGTGCACCCTGCGGTGATTAATCTATTCGAATAGCCGTGATCTTGATAACAGGGCGACTTGGAGTTGTACCTTGACCTTATGACAACTAGAACTGGATACTTAATAAAACACACCCTTCCAAGTGCCAGATACAACCCGGTGGTCGCTCTCTAACAGGGCATTGAGGAGGGGATCGCTGGGTAGGATTATGCTATGCGATGCTACTTGGAGGGCTTTAGTCTACTCTCTTCTAATGCTGCAAGACGGAGGCTGCCAGAAGCGTAGTCTTCGATAGGATTAGCTATCCCCCTCTTATTCTGGCATTCTGCAGTTCAGTCCACCGATATGGCCCTTTACACATATATCCATGCATATGTAGTCTAGCTCCTTGCTTGCGAGTACTTTGGATGAGTACTCACGGTTGCCTTGTTCCCCCTTTTCCCCCTTTCTTTACCCGGTTGCGCGACCAGGCGATGGAGCCCAGGGCGACGCCACCGTCAATGGCGACTCTGCACCGGAGGTGCCTACTACTACGTGCAGCCGGCGGCGGCGACCGAGAGTAGTTAGGAGGATCCCAGGCAGGAGTCCTGCGCCTCTTTCGATCTGTATCCCAGTTTGTGCTAGCATCTTATGGCACCTTGTTTAACTTATGTCTTTACTCAGATATTGTTGCTTCCGCTGACTCGTCTATGATCGAGCACTTGTATTCAAGCCCTCGAGGCCCCTGGCTTGTGTTATGATGCTTGTTTGACTTATTTATGTTTTCAAGTTGTGTTGTGATATCTTCCCGTGAGTCCCTGATCTTGATCGTACACATTTGCATGCATGATTAGTGTATGATTGAATCGGGGGCGTCACAAGTTGGTATCAGAGCCGACTGCCTTTAGGAATCCCCCTTTCCAACTCGATGGCCGAAGTCGAGTCTAGACATTGCAAAACTTTTACTAACATGGCTGTGCGGCCCATGGGTCCACGTCGCCATTGGGTGGTATTAGGATCTTTTACTCCTCGTCTATACTCTGGGACTCTGAGCTCTCTTCTATTCGGGTTAAATAATTTTGTTAAAAACAATACTAACTTTAGGTTCTCGATAATAGTTTTTTCCCGGAGAGCCCCTCACTTCAGATGATCGCCTGATGCACTAGAAGATTCCGAATTACTCTACGATGTTCTCTCGAGTTTTTGTGGCATCGCCTTTGCAATTTCCTTCCACCGTCAACCCCTATGAAAACTGCATACACTTGCCATTCATACAATCATTCCCCGTTGATCTTGATTATAACAAGATGTCCCGAAATACTCTCTGTTGTTCCGAGAATCCTTTGAGCTTAGTGCCTTGCTGTACTTTGTCACCTGAATACCCCTACGGATAATTTCTCGCACTTACCGTGTATCCACTCATCCCCAGTTGATCCATGTATGTCACGAATCCTCGAAATATCATTCGATCTTCCGAAAATCTTGAGCATCCTATTGCTCTTGAAATTCTTGATTGCTTGCATTATGGTTAATCCCATAAGTTTAGTAATCTTGATGACATCCATTGTCATTGTCATTTTGAGTCCGTTGATTCGATTTGTTGCGAATGCTCGCAATCCTCAAATAGATCCTAGAATTCATCCTTCTGGCTCAGATGTCGTTTTAATCATGAGCTGGTTCTCGCCAATTAAATTGTCGTCGATTTTGCCCCTAAGTCTATTGAACTTATCCATCTTTGATCAGAGCGTCTGCTTCTGATCCTTCGCTTTGTAAATCATAACTCCTTAGCAATTGAGATCTAAGTTATTCAGTTGTTTCTATAATCCAATGTCTTTGCCTTGCTTCTTCCTCTGGTTGTGTCTCGATACTCACCCCAGATCCTTTGCTGGATTTTATCCGACAGTGTCCTTCATATTGAATAACCTTGTGTGCCTTTCCATGGGTATGTAATGCCTTTGGTAAATTGTATCATCTGCTTATGAACATGCTCTACTATCGAGTTTGTGTTATTAACTCCCGAAGTTCGTGGTATATGTTCTAAGAAGCCCCGATGGCTTGAACCTATGCCTTCCTTAATATGTGTGAACTCGAAAGTTTTCACGAGTCATACTCTTCTGGTATTTTGCTAGATAAAATTTCTACACTACAGCTTCATCAAAAGCGAAGTAAAATGAAAGGTTATGCATGGAAGAAGTTGGAGTCGACCTTGAGCCTTTGCGTTCATGCCCATGGACCCGATGTGAAACTTATCATCGAAGCTTCTTGTAAATGATGTTAATCCTTGTTATAAGTTAAGTCCTGTATCTATGTTTGGTCCTTTGCAATCATGGTCCCGACCATATTTTCTCATTAATACCATTTATCAGACAAGTTGAGTACTTGTCTTGTGCAGATCATTACACCTGTCCAACCTTTACTTTGATCAACCGTCGAGTATTACACTAGGATAACTTGATAACGTCATGGAACTACATAACTTCTTATGGGTTCTTCATCAACTGTTATTTCTCACCGATTCCAATTTTCCTGGGTTCTAGGTTGTCGTCAACCGAGAACACCGATAAGTGAATCGATTCCGCACTCCGATTCAATAACTCTAAGTAATTTTCATTGCTTACGAGTTTAATAATCTTTCAAGTCATTCCTAGCCTGATCGGCTACATCATTATTGTGCCAATTTTAAGCGTACTACCTGGTCCTTCCGGGCGCAACTTTCGACGATGAGCTAAACTTACGTCGATCTTCCTCGTCATATCATTTCACCCTGAACATCAAGCTTGATTTCGAGTTCGTGTCGCACCCTTAGTTCCAATAACCTTTCGCTTCATCAATCCTTTGACTTGATGTGATCGGTGTTTGATTACATCTTCGTGTAACCTCCCGACAAATGTGTAGTGATCATCATCAACCTTATGAGCTCTTCCAGGATATCAATCGGATTAAAGATGAGAAATGTCATCCTTTCCCTCGATGATTTGTATTATCATCGACCACTTTATTGCCTTCCGTTCAACACAAACTTGTTCTTGTTACGTGTTATACCTTGAGTTCCTTGCTATCCAACATTTGTTCTTCCTTACCTTGGTGTATTACCATATTTTATGTCAAGAATGTTGTGAGGATTCCTCCTCCACCTCTTAGGAATTCTTGGTATTGTGATACTTCTCACCCTCACCATTCTTTCTTGGTCCCGTGTGGATTCTAACGGGATACCAACAAGTGAACGGTGTTGTTTGGATTCTGTACTTCTAGCAACCCTATTGCTTTGAAGTTAATGGTCAACCGTTCATTCTTAGACTATTGCATTTTGAATCACCATTCTAACATTGATCGTGCTACCTAGTCCCATATTTCGGTTGCACCTTTTAACCAATGTTTAACTGTGTATGTTTTCCTCAAGAATACATCATTATATCATTAGATCTCACTAATGTTATCTCCTTGTTCACATAATTGTGGAAACCCATCTTTTGGAAGTCTCGCTGAATTGTCGTTGAGTTCATCGGCTACCTCCTTATCCCTTCATTGGTTTAATGATGAGCTTTTGTTTTGGAACTCACTTCCGTAGTAAATTTCGAGAAACTTACAATGTCGTCTAAATCACTTTGTTTTGCACCTTTTCTTCTCGGGCATCCTGAGTCTGAGGTATCTAACACCGATCATATCTGAATCTCCGTCGAGATATGATGGTTGGAACATTTTCAAGAGTTATAACACGGACTTTTATGACCCGGTAAGGGATGTCATGCCCAACACACACGGTGGAGGACCTATTGTTATAGTTCCCTTCTTAGCAAGGTCAGCGATTCTTCCATGAGGAAATCATAAGACTTATTCTATAAGTTGTTTCTGATGGATCCTTTGTGCATCCAAATTCTGACCCTTACTTGACGGCCATGTCAATGCTATCTCGAAGCATGTCTGTGGTACTTCGATTTTCAACAAGAATATTTGAAGCCCGTAGTGTCATCAAAATTCTCTCCCCTTACCTAAAGAGTTTTCTACACTATATCCTGTCAAGGATATCATGCTCTGTTTATCCTTGGGAAGGATATACCCCCTGAAATATGTGTGGATACACATTTCCCTTTCCATTGTTTTGATTAAACCTGATAATCACTTTCCTTTCCAATTGTTTTGTTTAACCTTTCTATGATCTATATGACATAAGCAGTAATATCTCCCTGCTTATGTAAACACCGTGGTGTACAACTCGGTCAGTAAGACCCTGTTACTATTGTTGATGACATTCCGGTAACTACCGATGGACGAGAACTTTGCCTATTGGTGCGCCTCGTTCAACGAGCAGGAAAATGCTTCTCTTCGTCCCTCGCCCTTGGTATCGATTTTTTTGCCGACATAAGCGGCGGGCTATCCTGCGGCATGCCTCGCTTACATGATCGTGTAAGGCGTCATCACCTTCCTACTTTTAACCCACATGGTGGGACCATAACCCACAGTTCCACAGGATCGAAACCTGACTCTCCTGTACACCCCCTGTTTCCAAAGTTATTCCTCGCGCGTGGCCTCGTATGTAATTCACGGCCACCTGCCTTGTAATCTATTCTGGTATCAAACGCAATCCTTATTCCCATTGCTCTAAACCCCTTTCACACTTCGTTTGAGGGCATCGGCGATTGCCTACCATTTCGAAACTTCCCGTGATACCTCCTTACTTTGTTCTCGATATTTTCTTAAGTTTCAACTCGAGAGTTACTTTCTACCACATTCCACGAGTAATAAACCAGATAGCAACCTTGTAGAGTTCCGTTCTTCCGCTACCCTTATCCTTTTCGTGAAATGCGATGGAATGCGAAGAAAGGATGACGACTTGATCATGGTGATTTGAAGCAGAGAAATGAAGACATCAACGAAAGGGATCAACCTCTTCTAAATAGCAGCCAAGACCTAGAAGACTTGTTAGGTTTTCGCTACCAGCACGTTCCCCCCCTTACTCCCCCGCTTAAATCTCGGGACGAGATTTCTTGTAGTGGAGGAGATTTGTAACGCCCGGATAATCACGCTACAGTAATCCCACGTTAATGATGCCAGGTCATCGTAATTAAAATTTTGCTAAACCTCACTTGCTTCAAAGTAAGTTCAAATACAAATTCAAATAACAAGTCAAATTACAGTTTCATAAAAATAATAATTTAAAAATGTCCGATAGGTTGCAAATATTCACTAAGTATTTAACATGTAGGAACCAACATCTAATGGATATTTAAATTAGACCTAGAAGTATGTAAAGTGGCCAAGTAGCACTTATTATGCCCATTTAAATGTAAGCTTAATTTCTAACATATTCGTTTAACCTCAAACTTTTTGGGCAACACCAAATTATCGGAAAGTAATTGTGTGAGAAGTTTCAATTTTAAATAAAATCATTTAGTACCTAAACTAAATACAAAACAGTAGATAAAAAAAGAAACACTTGAAAAAAAACCTAAACTACTGGGTGCTTGGGCCCATGTTGCTCGGGAGGCCTAGCCCAGCCGCCCTCCTCCCACCTCCTGTTCACAGGAGGGCGTGGAGGCCATCCATGGCGCCCCCGGCCAGGTGCCGGCCATCCACGCCTCCCCTCGACTACAAGACCCTAGTCCCTCCCTCTGGAACCCTAGACGCTTCTCCTCGCCTCCTGCCACGCCCACTCGCCACCACCGTCTCTCGCCCTCTCTCGAGATGGAGCTCGCGCCCGGCGCGACCGTCGTCGCCCGTCGATGTCGTGAACCGAGGCCTCCCCTAACACCGAGGTGGAGTCCAGGAGATGCGTGCCGCCGTCTTCGACTGAAGAAAGCAGGAGCCGGACTCGAAGCCCTCATCGACGTCATCCTCGGCTCGTCTTCCTCGCTACGGTCCTCGCTGTTCGTCGTTAGATTCGCCGCATCCCGACCACCTCCGGCCTCCCCGACCTCGCCTTCGTGTTCATTGTGAGCTCCTCCTCCATTCCCCACTGATTTCCGCCTCGATTCGTCGGCGTAGCCATCTTCAGCTTCCTCCCGTGGCCGCGCTCGGAGCTCTGCTCTCCCGTGCGCCTGCTCATGCTTGTGCTCTCCCCGCGCCGGCCACGCCTCGCAGGCCTCCTGACGGCACCACAGCCGCGCCCCCAGCGCGTGCCCGGCCGCCTGCGCGTGTCCGCGTCCCGCTGCTGCTCCTGTCGCGCGCTCCGGTGCGCCATGGCCTTACCCTGCTGCTGTTCTTGCCGCCGCTCTTGCTGCTGCTCTCGTACTGCTGCTGCCGCTAGGTGCCCCTGCTGCTCGAGTTGTGCTGCTGCCACTAGGTGCCGCCGCTGCCTCCTGCTGCTGCTGGCCACGGCCATGGCCGTGTGCGTCAGTGTGTGTGCGTGCGGTGTGTGTAGTTGTGTGTGTGCGTATGTGTGTGGATGAGGCCGGTCCTAGTTAGATAGGTTAGCTAATTAGTAGTTAGGCTAAGTAGTGGTTAGGTATAGGGTAAATGACATATGGGACCACCCTGGTTAATTACCATTTTATTAGACGAAAGACAATGACACATGGGACCCACTTACACTATTCATGTGTTGACCAGTCAACCTTTGACCGGGTCAACCCAACCCCACTGACCCCACTGTCATACTCACGGGCGTGGCTAGTGCGCGCGTCCCAGCCGGCGCGCTCGATTTTCGACCGCAGCTCTCCGACAGCAAAACGACAACGTAGCGATCAGGCGCGCGCTTCCTATTCCCTTTCTCGATCGATCCCGTGACAAGCACCGCTGGCCCAGCGCTTTCTATTCCCTTTCTTGAGTTTGGCCCAGCGCTGGCCCAATACCTCCCCTAGCTTCTATTCCCTTTCCACGTATTTTTTCTTTTGGGCCTGCTATTCCGCCCATTCCCTTTCTGGGCCAGCGGTTTTTCAGGGACAGTAGTGGGCGGGAAAGTCCACTTTTAATTGAAATAAACTAGGACTTTCAACCCAAAAAAAACAAAAACGAATAACAACTTTTACGCACACAAAAATTAGCCAATCCCTGTATTCCCTTTCGATTAATACTATCCAGAAACATAATTTAGTTAAACAAAAAAAAGCTTACTGAAGTAAATCGATCTACTTCTTTTCGGTTGAATCGACATTAAATTGATCTACCACGAACAAGTTTTAAATTAATAAAAAAATGCAAAAAGCAAGAACATATTTATAGAAATGAACAACTTTTTAACTTGTGATATTTTTTAGGAAAACAACAACATTTTTTAAAACACGAACATTTTTTGAAATGAACAACATTTTCTAAAATTTCTACCAAAATTTTAAAACACGAACATTTTTTGTGTGAATTTGGCGTGACAAGGTCGACTATGTCCGCCTCGAGGCAGTGGTGTCACGTGGTTGTCTCGGCGTCTGTCGTCGCTACCGCGACGACGTCCGCCTCGACTCGCGTAACCCTAAGATAGACAGGATGACAGTGGTGTCACGTGCTCGTCTTGGCGTCCGTCGTCGCTACGCGGCGGCGTCACTCGACTTCAGCGACGCTAAGGACAGGGTGGAAGTGGTGTCACGTGCTCGTCTTGGCGTCCGTCGTCGCTACCGCGACGACGTCCGCCTGACTTCGCTTTACGCTAAGACAGGGTGGCGGTGGTGTCACATGCTGCCGTCTCGGCGTCCGTCGTCGCTACGCGGCGGCGTCGCCGACTCGCATTACGCTAAGACAGGGTGGCAGTGGTGTCACGTGCTCGTCTCGGCGTCCGTCGTCGCTACCGCGACGACGTCCGCCTCGACTCGCGTAACCCTAAGATAGACAGGGTGGCTGTGGTGTCACGTGCTCGTCTCGGCGTCCGTCGTCGCTACCGCGACGACGTCCGCCTCGACTCGCGTAACCCTAAGATAGACAGGGTGGCTGTGGTGTCACGTGCTCGTCTCGGCGTCCGTCGTCGCTACCGCGACGACGTCCGCCTCGACTCGCGTAACCCTAAGATAGACAGGGTGGCTGTGGTGTCACGTGCTCGTCTCGGCGTCTGTCGTCGCTACCGCGACGACGTCCGCCTCGACTCGCGTTACGCTAAGACAGGGTGGCAGTGGTGTCACGTGCTCGTCTCGGCGTCCGTCGTCGCTACCGCGACGACGTCCGCCTCGACTCGCGATACGCTAAGACAGGGTGGCAGTGGTGTCACGTGCTCGTCTCGGCGCCTCACCGTATTCACCGTTGACCTCGCCGGGGCTCGTGCGGCCGCGGCGTCTCGCCGTATTGAGGGAGGAGCCGCCGGCGAGGTGGGGAAGCGGCGGGGCAGAGTAGGAAGGAGGGCGAAAGGGAAAAGGGGATAAGATGCGGTCGAGTGGGTCGAGTGGGTTTCCCAAAAAGGAAAACGAGCAGGAAAAGGAAAAGGGAATAGAACACGCGGTGGATTCGATCGCTCCCGCGATCGATCGCCAAGGAGTCGTTTCGCTTAGCCTAACTACTAGCTAACCTATCTTACTAGGACCGGCCTCATCCACACACATACGCACACACACAACTACACACACCGCACGCACACACACTGACGCACACGGCCATGGCCTTGGCCAGCAGCAGCAAGAGGCAGCGGCGGCACCTAGTGGCAGCAGCACAACTCGAGCAGCAGGGGCACCTAGCAGCAGCAGAAGACGAGCAGCAGCAAGAGCAGCGGCAAGAACAGCAGCAAGCAGCCACAACAGCGGGTAAGGCCATGGCGCACCGGAGCGCCGCGGCAGGAGCAGCAGCGGACGCGGACACGCCGCAGCGGCCGGGCACGCTAGGGCGCGGCTGTGGTGCCGTCGAGGAGGCCTGCGAGGCGTGGCCGGGCGCTGGTGAGCACGAAGCGTGAGCAGCGCACGGGAGAGCAGAGCTCGAGCGCCGCCACGGAGGAAGCGTAAGATGGCTACGCCGACGAATCGAGGCGGAAATCAGTGGAGAATGGAGGAGGAGCTCACAATGAACACGAAGGCGAGGTCGGGAGGCCGGAGGTGGTCGGGATGCGCGAATCGACGACGAACAGCAAGGACCGTGGCGAGGAAGACGAGCCGAGGATGACGCCGATGAGGGCTTCGAGTCCGGCTCTGTTTCTTCGGTGTCGGAGACGCGGCACGCATCTCCTGGACTCCACCTCGGTGCTAGGGGAGGCCTCGGTTCACGACATCGACGGGGCGACGACGGTCGCGCCTCGGGCACAAGCTCCATCCGAGAGAGGGCGAGTGACGGTGGTGAGCGAGTGGGCGTGGCAGGGGAGGCGAGGAGAAGCGGCTAGGGTTCCAGAGGGAGGGACTAGGGTCTTGTAGTTGAGGGGGAGGCGTGGATGGCCGGCACCTGGCCGGGGGCGCCATGGATGGCCTCCACGCCCTCCTGTGAAAAGGAGGTGGGAGGAGGGCGGCTGGGCTAGACCTCCCGAGCAACATGGGCCCAAGCACCCAGTAGTTTAGGTTTTTTTTTCAAGTGTTTCCTTTTTTTATCTACTGTTTTGTATTTAGTTTAGGTACTAAATGATTTTATTTAAAATTGAAACTTCTCACACAATTACTTTCCGATAATTTGGTGTTGCCCAAAAAGTTTGAGGTTAAACAAATATGTTAGAAATTAAGCTTACATTTAAATGGGCATAATAAGTGCTACTTGGCCACTTTACATACTTCTAGGGCTAATTTAAATATCCATTAGATGTTGGTTCCTACATGTTAAATACTTAGTGAATATTTGCAACCTATCGGACATTTTTAAATTATTATTTTTATGAAACAGTAATTTGAATTTGTATTTGAACTTACTTTGAAGCAAGTGAGGTTTAGCAAAATTTTAATTAGGATGACCTGGCATCATTAACGTGGGATTACTGTAGCATGATTATCCGGGCGTTACAAATCTCCTCCACTACAAGAAATCTCGTCCCGAGATTTAAGCAGGGGAGTAAGGGGGGGAACGTGCTGGTAGCGAAAACCTAACAAGTCTTCTAGGTCTTGGCTGCCGTTTCAAAGAGGTTGATCCCTTTCATTGATGTCTTCATTTCTCTGCTTCAAATCACCATGATCAAGTCGTCATCCTTTCTTTGGTATCTCCATCGTACTTACGAAAAGGATAAGGGGTAGCTTCGGAAGAACGGAACTCTACAAGGTTGCTATCTGGTTTATTACTCAGGGAATGTGGTAGAAAGTAACTCTCGAGTTGAAACTTAAGAAAATATCGAGAACAAAGTAAGGAGGTATCACGGGAAGTTTCGAGCGGGTAGGCAATCGCCGATGCCCAAACGAAGTGTGAAAGGGGTTTAGAGAAATGGGAATAAGGATTGCGTTTGATACCAGAATAGATTACTAGGCAGGTGGTCGTGAATTACATATGAGGCCACGCGCGAGGAATAACTTTGGAAACAGGGGGTGTACAGGAGAGTCAGGTTTCGATCCTGTGGAACTGTGGGTTATGGGCCCACCATGTGGGTTAAAAGTAGGAAGGTGATGACGTCTTACACGATCATGTAAGCGAGGCATGCCAGAGGATAGCCTGTCAGTTATGTCGGCAACAACATCGATACCAAGGGCGAGGGACGAAGAGAACCATTTTCCTGCTCGTTGAACGAGGCGGACCAATAGGCAAAGTTCTCGTCCATCGGTGGTTACTGGAATGTCATCAACAATAGTAACAGGGCCTTACTGACCGAGTTGTACACCACGGTGTTTACATAAGCAGGGAGATATTACTGCTTATGTCATATAGATCATAGAAAGGTTAAACAAAACAATTGGAAAGGAAAGTGATTATCAGGTTTAATCAAAACAATGGAAAGGAAAATGTGTATCCACACATATTTCAGGGGGTATATCCTTCCCAAGGATAAACAGAGCATGATATCCTTGACAGGATATAATGTAGAGAACTCTTTAGGTAAGTTGGGAGAATTTTCATGACATTACGGGCTTCAAATGTTCTTGTTGAAAATCGAAGTACCACAGACATGCTTCGAGATAGCATTGACATGGCCGTCAAGTAAGGGTCAGAATTTGGATGCACAAAGGATCCATCAGGAACAACTTATAGAATAAGTCTTACGATTTCCTCATGGAAGAATCGCTAACCTTGCTAAGAAGGGAACTATAACAATAGGTCCTCCAGCCAGTGTGTTGGGCATGACATCCCTTACCGGGTCATAAAAGTCCGGTATTATAACTCTTGGAAAATGTTCCAACCATCATATCTGACCGAGATTCAGATATGATCGGTGTTAGATACCTCGCACTCAGGATGCCCGAGAAGAAAAGGTGCAAAACAAAGTGACGAGACGACATTGTAAGTTTCTCGGGAAATTTACTACGGAAGTGAGTTCCAAAACAAAAGCTCATCATTAAACCAATGAAGGGATAAGGAGGTAGCTGATGAACTCAACGACAATTCAGCGAGACTTCCAAAAGATGGGTTTCCACAATTATGTGAACAAGGAGATAACATTAGTGAGATCTAATGATATAATGATGTATTCTTGAGGAAAACATACACAGTTAAACATTGGTTAAAAGGTGCAACCGAAATATGGGACTAGGTAGCACGATCAATGTTAGAATGGTGATTCAAAATTCAATAGTCTAAGAATGAACGGTTGACCATTAACTTCTAAGCAATAGGGTTGCTAGAAGTACAGAATCCAAACAACACCGTTCACTTGTTGGTATCCCGGTTAGAATCCACACGGGGACCAAGAAAGAATGGTGAGGGTGAGAAGTATCACAATACCAAGAATTCCTAAGAGGTGGAGGAGGAATCCTCACAACATTCTTGACATAAAAGATGGTAATACACCAAGGTAAGGAAGAACAAATGTTGGATAGCAAGGAACTCAAGGTATAACACGTAACAAGAACAAGTTTGTGTTGAACGGAAGGCAATAAAGTGGTCGATGATAATACAAATCATCGAGGGAAAGGATGACATTTCTCATCTTTAATCCGATTGATATCCTGGAAGAGCTCATAAGGTTGATGATGATCACTACACATTTGTCGGGAGGTTACACGAAGATGTAATCAAACACCGATCACATCAAGTCAAAGGACTGATGAAGCGAAAGGTTATTGGAACTAAGGGTACGACACGAACTCAAAATCAAGCTTGATGTTCAGGGTGAAATGATATGACGAGGAAGATCGACGTAAGTTTAGCTCATCGTCGAAAGTTGTGCTCCGGGAAGGACCAGGTAGTACAGTCAAAATTGGCACAATAATGATGTAGCCGATCAGGCTAGGAATGACTTGAAAGATTATTAAACTCGTAAGCAATGAAAATTTACTTAGAGTTATTGAATCGGAGTGCGGAATCGATTCACTTATCGGTGTTCTCGGTTGACGACAACCTAGAACCCAGGAAAATTGGAATCGGTGAGAAATAACAGTTGATGAAGAACCCATAAGAAGTTATGCAGTTCCATGACGTTATCAAGATATCCTAGTGTAATACTCGACGGTAGATCAAAGTAAAGGTTGGACAGGTGTAATGATCTGCACAAGACAAGTACTCAACTTGTCTGATAAATGGTATTAATGAGAAAATATGGTCGGGACCATGATTGCAAAGGACCAAACATAGATACAGGACGAACTTATAACAATGGGATTAACATCATTTACAAGAAGCTTCGATGATAAGTTTCACATCGGGTCCATGGGCATGAACGCAAAGGCTCAAGGTCGACTCCCACTTCTTCCATGCATAACCTTTCATTTTACTTCGCTTTTGATGAAGCTGTAGTGTAGAAATTTTATCTAGCAAAATACCGTAAGAGTATGACTCGTGAAAACTTTCGAGTTCACACATATTAAGGAAGGCATAGGTTCAAGCCATCGGGCTTCTTAGAACATATACCACGAACTTCGAGTAAATAACACAAACTCGATAGTAGAGCATGTTCAAAAGCAGATGATACAATTTACCAAAGGCATTATATACCCATGGAAAGGCTCTCAAGGTTATTCAATATGAAGGACACTGTCGGATAAAATCCAGCAAAGGATCTGGGGTGAGTATCGACACACAACCAGAGGAAGATGCAAGGCAAATACATTGGATTATAGAAACAACTGAATAACTTAGAGCTCAATTGCTAAGGAGTTATGATTTACAAAGCGAAGGATCAGAAGCAGACGCTCTGATCAAGGATGGATAAGTTCAATAGACTTAGGGGCAAAATCGACGACAATTTAATTGGCGAGAACCAGCTCATGATTAAAACGACGTCTGAGCCAGAAGGATGAATTCTAGGATCTGTTTGAGGATTGCGAGCATTCGCAACAAATCGAATCAACGGACTCAAAATGACAATGACAATGGATGTCATCAAGATTACTAAACTTATGGGATTAACCATAATGCAAGCAATCAAGAATTTCAAGAGTAATAGGATGCTCAAGATTTTCAGAAGATCGAATGATATTTCGAGGATTGGTGACATACATGGATCAACTGGGGATGAGTGGATACTCGGTAAGTGCGAGAAATTATCCGTAGGGGTATTCAGGTGACAAAGTACAGCAAGGCACTAAGCTCAAAGGGTTCTCGGAACAACAGAGAGTATTTCGGGACATCTTGTTATAATCAAGATCAACGGGGAATGATTGTATGAATGGCAAGTGTATGCTGTTTTCATAGGGGTTGACGGTGGAAGGAAATCGCAAATGCGATGTCACAAAAACTCGAGAGAACATTGTAGAGTAATTCGGAATCTTCTAGTGCATCAGGCGATCACCTGAAGTGAGGGGCTCTCCGGGAAAAACTATTATCGAGAACCTAAAGTTAGTATTGTTTTTAACAAAATTATTTAACCCGAATAGAAGAGAGCTCAGAGTCCCAGAGTATAGACGAGGAGTAAAAGATCCTAATACCAACCAATGGCGACGTGGACCCATGGGCCGCACAACCATGTTAGTAAAAGTTTTGCAATGTCTAGACTCGACTTCAGCCAAGGAGTTGGAAAGGGGGATTCCTAAAGGCAGTCGGCTCTGATACCAACTTGTGACGCCCCCGATTCAATCGTACACTAATCATGCACGCAAATGTGTACGATCAAGATCAGGGACTCACGGGAAGATATCACAACACAACTCTAAAACATAAATAAGTCATACGAGCATCATAATACAAGCTAGGGGCCTCGAGGGCTCGAACACAAGTGCTCGATCATAGACGAGTCAGCGGAAGCAACAATATCTGAGTACAGACATAAGTTAAACAAGGTGCCATAAGATGGCTAGCACAAACTGGGATACAGATCGAAGAGGCGCAGGCCTCTGCTGGGATCCTCCTAACTACTCCCCGGTCGCCGCCGGGATACACGTAGTAGTAGGCACCTCCGGTGTAGTAGTCGTCATCGACGGTGGCGTCTGGCTCCTGGGCTCCATCGTCTGGTCGCAGCAACTGGGTAAAGAAAAGGGGGGGAAAGGGGGAACAAGGCAACCGTGAATACTCATCCAAAGTACTCGCAAGCAAGGAGCTACACTACATATGCATGGATATATGTGTAAAGGGCCATATCAGTGGACCGAATCGCAGAATGCCGTAATAAGAGGGGATAGCTAATCCTATCGAAGACTACGCTTCGCAGCCTCCGCCTTGCAAAGCATGTAGAAGAGAGTAGACCGAGGCCCTCCAAGTAGCATCACATAGCATAATCCTACCCGCGATCCCCTCCTCAATGCCCTGTTAGAGAGCGACCACCGGGTTGTATCTGGCACTTGGAAGGGTGTGTTTTATTAAGTATCCAGTTCTAGTTGTCATAAGGTCAAGGTACAACTCCAAGTAGTCCTGTTACCGAAGATCACGGCTATTCGAATAGATTAACTTCCCTGCAGGGGTGCACCACATAACCCAACACGCTTGATCCCATTTGGCCGGACAGACTTTTCGGGGTCATGCCCGGCCGCGGAAGATCAACACGTCGCAGCCCCACCTAGGCATAACAGAGAGGTCAGCACACCGGTCTAAACCTAAGCGCACAGGGGTCTGGGCCCATCGCCCTTAGCACACCTGCACGTTGCATACGCGGCCGGAAGCAGACCTAGCCTAGTGGCGTTCCAGTCCAATCCGGCGCGCGCCGCTCAGTCGCTGACGTCACGAAATGCTTCGGGTGATACCACGACGTCAAGTGCCCATAACTGTTCCCGCGTAGTTGGTTAGTGCGTATAGACCAAATGGCCAGACTCGGATCAAATACCAAGATCTCGTTAAGCGTGTTAAGTATCCGCGAACGCCTAACAGGGCCAGGCCCACCTCTCTCCTAGGCGGTCTCAACCTGCCTGCCGCCTCCGCCACAAAGATCCACTCATGGTGCTCCACAAGCCGACCCGACTTTAGTCACCACATGTATCATGTATAAAGTATATAGTATATACCCGTGATCACCTCCCGAGTGATCACGGCCCGATAGTATAGCACAATAGACGGCCAAGAATGTAGGGCCACAGATGGAAATACTAGCATCCTATACTAAGCAGTAGGATAGCAGGTAAAGGTAACAACAGTAGCAGCAAGGACATGCTATGCATCAGGATAGGAATAACGGAAAGCAGTAACATGCTACACTACTCTAATGCAAGCAGTATAGAGTAGAATAGGCGATTTCTGGTGATCAAGGGGGGCTTGCTGGTTGCTCGGCAAGTAGGGGTCGCCAACTCCGTAGTCGACCTGGGGTGTGGCGATCTCGGGTCTACTAGGAAAGAAGTAACGGAAGGGGAACACAATAAATAACAAAGCAATCAAAGCATCACAAAGCGTAACATGGCAATACGCGGTGCTAGGTGTGCCCTAACGCGGTAGTAGGTGATACGGACGAAGGGGGGAAACATCCGGGAAAGTATCCCCGGTGTTTCGCGTTTTCGGACAGATGAACCGGAGGTGAAATGTTGCAGGTTCGCTATGCCAGGGCTGCTTGGCAGACGAACGGCTGCGAATCCAAATTCGTCTCGTCGTTCTGAGCAACTTTCATGTACAAAGTTTTTTCATCCGAGTTACGGTTTATTTTATATTAATTTTCAAAGTTTTATCCATTTTTTTGAAATTGTTTTAATTCGAATTAAAAAGCAGAAAATACTTTTGTCACCTAGTGTTACCCTAGCATGTGAGTATGACAGTGGGGCAGTGGGGATGGGTTGACCCGGTCAAAGGTTGACTGGTCAATACATGAATAGTGTAAGTGGGTCCCATGTGTCATTGTCTTTCGTCTAATAAAATGGTAATTAACTAGGGTGGTCCCATATGTCATTTACCCTATACCTAACCACTACTTAGCCTAACTACTAGCTAACCTATCTAACTAGGACCGGCCTCATCCACACACATACGCACACACACAACTACACACACCGCACGCACACACACTGACGCACACGGCCATGACCGTGGCCAGCAGCAGCAGGAGGCAGCGGCGGCACCTAGTGGCAGCAGCACAACTCGAGCAGGAGGGGCACCTAGCGGCAGCAGCAGTACGAGAGCAGCAGCAAGAGCAGCGGCAAGAACAGCAGCAAGAAGCCACAACAGCGGGGTAAGGCCATGGTGCACCGGAGCGCGCGACAGGAGCAGCAGCGGACGCGACACGCCCAGCGGCCGGGCACGCTACTGGGGCGCGGCTGTGGTGTGCCAGAGGCTCTGCGAGGCATGGCCGGGCGCTGGGTGAGCACGAGCGTGAGCAGGCGCACGGGAGAGCAGAGCTCCGAGCGCCACGGAGGAAGCCGAAGATGGCTACGCCACGAATCGAGGCAGAAATCAGTGGGGAATGGAGGAGGAGCTCACAATGAACACGAAGGCGAGGTCGGGGAGGCCGGAGGTGGTCGGGATGCGGTGAATCTGACGACGAACAGCGAGGACCGTAGCGAGGAAGACGAGCCGAGGATGACGTCGATGAGGGCTTCTGAGTCCGGCTCCTGTTTTTTCTGTGTCGGATACGGCGGCACGCATCTCCTGGACTCCATCTCGGTGCTAGGGGAGGCCTCGGTTCACGACATCGACGGGCACCTTGGCGCCTCGGGCACAAGCTCCATCCGAGAGAGGGCGAGTGACGGTGGTGAGCGAGTGGGCGTGGCAGGGGAGGCGAGGAGAAGCGGCTAGGGTTCCAGAGGGAGGGACTAGGGTCTTGTAGTTGAGGGGGAGGCGTGGATGGCCGGCACCTGGCCGGGGGCGCCATGGATGGCCTCCACGCCATCCTGTGAACAGGAGGTGGGAGGAGGGCGGCTGGGCTAGGCCTCCCGAGCAACATGGGCCCAAGCACCCAGTAGTTTAGGTTTTTTTTTTCAAGTGTTTCTTTTTTTTATCTACTGTTTTGTATTTAGTTTAGGTACTAAATGATTTTATTTAAAATTGAAACTTCTCACACAATTACTTTCTGATAATTTGGTGTTGCCCAAAAAGTTTGAGGTTAAACGAATATGTTAGAAATTAAGCTTACATTTAAATGGGCATAATAAGTGCTACTTGGCCACTTTACATACTTCTAGGGCTAATTTAAATATCCATTAGATGTTGGTTCCTACATGTTAAATACTTAGTGAATATTTGCAACCTATCAGACATTTTTAAATTATTATTTTTATGAAAATGTAATTTGACTTGTTATTTGAATTTGTATTTGAACTTACTTTGAAGCAAGTGAGGTTTAGCAAAATTTTAATTACGATGACTTGGCATCATTAACATGGGATTACTGTAGCATGATTATCCGGGCGTTACAGACGCAATGTAGAATAAAGAGCATACATTTTCCTGCAATTCAGTACTTCACATTATTTAATGGAAAATGCATAGTAGGCAAGCAATACTGTAGTACACTTTATGCTCCAGACTTGAGCCTCATACGCGCCGCTCACACTCGTGAAAGGAGTTATAACCTTGGAGCGATTGTTGCATGCAAACTGCATCATAATGCTAACAATGGTATTTCTGTGGCAAAATTTATGCCACATGTTTGGCACAAAAGCTTGGTGTTTCACTCTTGCCCTTTGACCCAATCTTACCGACGCAGTATTTAGACTTTGATGGTTTGAAAAGTCATAAGTTCCTCAAAGGAAAAAATCATGATTTCACTTACAATCTGCTGTTTAACCAAACTTCTGTTGTGCACACATATTTGCAGGCGCCTGCTCTTTTTGACTATCACAGCAGAGGAAGATATTTTGTTCTTAAGAGCGAGGCTCGAGCTCACAACGCAACAGTGGAGGCAGCACGACGGACTGAGGCATCAGCACCGAGGGCCTGCATAAGCTACCACGCCGACTACCATCCAGGCTACTCACTAATTACCAAGTTAGGCCAGAAGCCTAAGCTTGGGGGATCACATATTCCCACTGACATTACATTTGTGTTAACACACTTCATTCCAATTGTCGGTGTCCATACCTTTTCATTGTATCATCCATGTTTAATTTATTTTCTCGCTTTCTTCTTGTGTGTTCAAAAAACATTGAGAAAATCAAAAAATATGTTTCTTGCTTCTTTTTGATTTTTTCTCCCTAGTTTAAATTGTTGTAGTACTAAAAACAAAACCCCAAAAGATTTCCTTGTTCTTATTTTACTTGTTGGGAGCTTTCCCGTGTAAATAGTTTTTCTCGTTTTTTGCTTTTCCCTTTTTCGTTTGCTTGCTTTCAAAAAACCAAAAAATCCAAAAATATTTCAGTGTGTTTCTCTGAATTTCCTTTCTTTTCATTTGAGTCTTTCCAAGGAGAAGACCATGATGAAAATGTTGAGTGGCTCTCATTTGCATTATTGATGTGATAAAGAGTCCATATGACCTTGTCTTTTTCTCTTGAATAAAATGTTTGCAGATTCCAGCTTAGTCCATGACACTCTTGCACTATTATTATTTTCAAATCGTTCGATCGTGCAAGTGAAAGGCAATAATGATGATACTAGATGAACTGGCCGTGGCAGAGAGAAATGGGTATGAACTTGACTTGTTCTTTTTTTGTAAATATGTTTAACCTAGTATCCATGATTCAGTCGATTATGATCAAACATGTTAGCAATGACAATTAGAGCTTATAGTTTCTCATGCCATGCATAAGAGTGAAGTGTATCATAGGTCCTCGAACTATTTCTGAAGTGTTACATGGGTCCTTGAAATACGAAAATCGTCATTCAGGTCCTTAAAGTGCAATCTGTGTGTCATCGTGGTCCTCAAACTATTTCGAAGGTGTCAGGTGGGTCCTTGAACTATTTCAGATGTGTCACATGTATACACACTTATTACACTTCAACGATTTTTGAGGACCTTGATGACACTTTTCATAGTTTGAGGACCTACATGACACCTTGGAAATAGTTCAAGGACCTAGGATGCACTTCACTCCATACATAAGTAGCTAGAAATGAATAATGACGTATCTTGGATATCAACATTGTGTTAAAATGATTGTGATGTAGTATGATGATATGGTATCCTCCTCTGAATGTTCGAGTGGCTTGACTTGGCACATGTTCATGCATGTAGTTGAATCAAAACCAACATAGCCTCTATGATATTTATGTTCATGGTGTTCATATCCTACTCATACTAGTATCCAATGTTACTTATGCATAATACATGTTCATGGCTGTTGTTGCTCTCTAGCTGGCCGCTTCTCAACCTATTTGCTAGCCTTCGCCTGTACTAAGTGGGAACTCTGCTTGTACATCCAAAAACCTAAAACCCAAGTTATTCCAGATGAGTCCACCATACCTACCTATATACGGTATTACCCTATCGTCCTAAGTAAATTTGCATGTGCCACCTCTTAAAACTATAAATAAATATCCTTTTTTGTGTGCCTGGATCGATCATGGAACGACAGGAGGTAGTCGGTATCTTCCATGCTAAGCGGGTTATACTCAGGTCGAGTGTTTATTCACTTCCCATCACATGAGAAAAGGGCGGTAATAGGGATGCCCAGTCCCAAATTACAAAAAGAGAAGAGCTTACAAATAATCAAACAAAAGTTCCCAATGGAGTCATAACCTTTACAGTTCTTCTTGGGAACCGCCACTAGCGTGTTTAGCATGGAAGATATTGATAACTGATGGTCGTGAAGTAAATGAGAAGGTTGCATGTCTCAAAATTCCATTTACCTCTGTTTTAAAAACTTAAGCTCTGACACCTCTTCATATCACTTCTTCCCTCTGCGAAGGGACTATCTATTTACTTTTATGTTGTGTCATCACCTTCTCAAATAAGCGCCAGAACCTGAGAGCACTGCTGTCATGCTGATGCATTCACTACTAGAAAAAGGACCTAATGTGAGACACATTAGTCTCGGTTCAATTCTGGCCCGGTACTAATGGTACCATTAGTCCTGGTTCGAACGGCTATGCATTAATGCCGGTTCGTGTTGAACCTTTAGTACCGGTTCGTGTCACGAACCGATACTAAAGGGGTGGTGGCAACCTGGCGTCAAACCGGGGCCCCACGAGCCCCTTTAGTCCCGGTTTGTGGCACAAACCGGTACTACAGGGCTAACTTTAGTACCGATTTGTGCCACGAACCGGGACTAAAGGGGGCTGACCTATAGTCCCGTTTGGAGATACAAACCAGGAATAAAGGGCCCATTTTAAAACTCTAAACCCCTCCCCCCCCCCCCCGTGTGGATCGCCTTTTTAGTTTTGTAAAAAGCAAAAGAAAATGATAAAAACTTCAAAAATTAAAATCCTTCGAGATGTAGTTATGTTACTACATTTGCTAGTTAAGAAAATTAAAAAACTTAAATTTGGACATGTTTTACAAAAAAGTGTTATGAAAATGTAAAACAGCCATATCTTTTGCATACGATGTCAAAAAACGGATAATATATCAAAAAAATCAGCACGAAAATCCGCATCCAATTTTGAGTGCCTACGACCTGTTCGCAGTTTTTTAAAATCCCCAAATTCTAAAAGGAAAAAAAGATATGCTCAAATTTAAGCTTTTTTGAATTTTGGTCAAACTGTGGTCAAACTACTTATTCAAGAAATATTAGTGTTACTAAATAATTATTCAAGAATATTAGTGTTACTAAATAATTATTTAAGTTTTTTGAATTTTGGTCAAATCTGGTCAAACTTTGGTCAAACTTTGGTCGAATTGTGGTCAAACTATGGTCAAACTACTTATTCAAGAAATATTATTGTTCGTAAATAATTACTGTTTTAGAATAATAGTTTGAAACTCAGACGGCGAAACGTGTGACCTAATGCTCAAGCTAAACTCATGAGGGTTAATAGGATTGATAGCTCACATTTGTCAAGAAAACAACAAGTGCAGACTAGGAAAGTAGGGGGAATAGAACTCCGAAGTTAAGTGTGCTCATGCTGGGGTAGTGAGAGGATGGGTGACCGGCCGGGAAGTTAGACGATTTGGAATGAGTGATCCACACTTGAGCAGTTAAGAGGGGTGATTAGAGACTAAATCATCAAATAATTCAGAAAATTGAAAATAAAAAAATCATTTTTTCCAAATTTTTCAAAGAAAATTCAAAAAAAAAAACCTTTAGTACCGGTTGGTGTTACCAACCGGTACTAAAGGTCCCCCATACCACGGCGCGAGCTCACGCCACGTGGTGGCCCTTTAGTGCCGGTTCGTGCCGAACCGGTACTAAAGGGGGGGGGGGCTTTAGTCTCCACCCTTTAGTGCCGGTTGCAAAACCGGCACTAAAGGCCCTTACGAACCCGTGCTAAAGCAAGGTTCTGTACTAGTGATTGTGTATAGCTAATGTTGGGTGCATCATGATTGGATCTTTTCTACCATGAATTACAATGTTTAGTCGCTACTTGAACTTTGGGGTGCTCTGCATTTATGTTTTGCGGTCTCAGAAAGGGCTAGCGAGATACCACTATTGTCATATTATATCATGGTTGTTTTGACAACGTGTTGCTATTTGCGATATCTTATTATTGCTCTCTAGTTGATTGTGTCATTAATATGAGTTAATATAATTTTTAAGAGTTATTGTTGACATGGTTAGTTATAATCCTTGCTGAAAACCTGGGTGCTGTTTAAGCTTATTTATGAAACAAGAGCAAAAGAGTTTGTAAAAGTTTTTCTTTTTCACTTTCAGTTTATCAACTGAATTGCTTGAGGATAAGCAAAGGTTTAAGCTTGGGGGAGTTGATACCTCTCCAACCTATTTACTTTTGCTAACGCTTTTTCTCTTGTTTTGGACTCTAATTTGCATGATTTGAATGAAACTAACACCGGACTGATGTTGTTTTCAGCAGAACTACCATGTTGTTGTTTTTGTGCAGAAATAAAAGTTCTCGGAATGGAACGAACTTTGTGAGGATTTTTTATATCAAATAAGAGAATTTCTGGAGCCAGGAGGTACCTGAGGGGGGCACCTGGGTGGGCACAACCCACCAGGGCGGACTAGCCCCCCAGGCGCGCCCTGGTGGGTGCTGCCCACGTGGTGGCCCCGCTGACCCCCAAATCAACGCTATAAAATGCCATATTTCTAGAAAAAAATCAGGGAGAAATAATTATCGTGTTTCATGAGATGGAGCCTCCGCCGTATCTTGTTCTTCATCGGGAGGCCAAACCTGGAGTCCGTTTGGGGCTCTGGAGAGGGGGGTCTTCGATCTTCGTCATCACCAACACATCTCCATCGCCAATTCCATGATGCTCCCCATCGGGAGTGAGTAATTCCTTCGTAGGCTCGCTGGTCGGTGAGGAGTTGGATGAGATTCACCATGTAATCGAGTTAGTCTTGTTAGGGCTTGATCCCTAGTATCCACTATGTTCTGAGATTGATGTTGCTTTGACTTTGCCATGCTTAATTCTTGTCACTTTGGGCCCGGTTGCCATGATTTCAGATTTGAACCGTTTATGTTATCACCATTATATCCATGTTCTAGATCCAATATTGGAAGTTATAGTCACCTACTACGTGTTACGATCCGGTAACTGAGGGAGTCCTGTATTATGGGGTCCTCGGGAGCCGGCCTATGTGACATGGCCCGGACCGATTGGCCGTGAAGATACAAGACCGAAGGCCTTCTCCCGTGTCCGGATGGGACTCTCCTTGGTGTGGATGGCAAGTTTGGTGTCCAGATGTGTAGTTTCCTTCCTCTGTAAACCGACTTTGTATTACCCTAGTCTCCTCCGGTGTCTATATAAACCAGAGGGTTTAGTCCGTAGAGGCAAACAGAATCATACAACCTAGACATCTAGGGTTTAGCCATTACGATCTCGAGGTAGTTCAACTCTTGTAACCCCTATACTCATCAAAGTCAATCAAGCAGGAAGTAGGGTATTACCTCCATCCAGAGGGCCGGAACCTAGGTAAAACATCATGTCCCCTGCCTCCTATTACCTTTGATCCTTAGACGCACAGTTCGGGACCCCCTAGCCGAAATCTGTCGGTTTTGACACCAACATTGGTGCTTTCATTGAGAGTTCCACGGTGCCGTCGCTAGAAGGCTCGATGGCCCACCTTGTCATCAAGTACAACATCACCTCTAGGGGAGCCATGGCTTCTGGGCAAACCCTTCAACCTGGCAACTTCGTCATGAGTGATCGTTCGGCCCTTAAGCCAAAGACGGCCCATGTTGCCACTGAAAATCATCTCCGCATCGACTCGGAGTATTCCGACAAGATGGATCCGGCAGACATAGCGTCCTTGAACGCACTGCTAGATTGCATCGCCGCCCTGGGGGTCGCAACTGACTATAATCGGATTGGGCTTAAACCTGATTTGAGAGAAATCAAATCTCCACCGATCACCCTCAGGTAGCGGTTGTGGAGGAAAAAGCAGACAACAATTCCTCTCCTACGCTGAGGATGAAATATGTTCGGATTTACGAACTTATAGAGCCGAACACCCCTCTTCGGGAGGACATGTCTTGCCCTCCGAACACAAGATCAGGGTTTAAACCTGAAAATTTACCGGACACTCTGGAGCCCGGGCTGATAGCCCCGGAAACTCTTCAAACTCCGGACTCCACCATAGGTCAGGGTACGGATTTAGTCCCGCCCACCCACCACAAGCAATATTCACCAAGCAACTCCGGTCCTCCGGATATATGCGACTTAATGTACGTGCGGCAGCAGCCTCAGGAAACAGTCCACCACTTCTGGGCTAGATTCCTCTTTGTTAAAAACAAGATTAAAGATTGCTCCAACGACGAAGCGATCTCAGTATTTGTGAACAACTGTACGGATGATGGAATTCTTAATGCCCTCAACCGCCAGCGTGTACTGCACTCTACAGACTTGGAACACATAGTAAAGAACTACTGCGCAATGGAAAGCGCCTGGAAGACCAAGTCAGCCCACTGGGAACCATAGGCCTTTAGGCCATCTCCCGGATGGGCCAAAAGGATGCTCCCTCGAGGAGCACCTGATCATCATCCTGGGGACAAGAAAACTAAACGCTTAACGGGACATAGAACTGTCCTCGATGATTGGCTAGACAAGCCCTGTCCAATTCACATGACTCCGAATACCGAACCAACACACTACCCCGGAGAGCCACTCTTCAAAGAACAATGATATTAAAGTATTTACGGTCTTCGAGACCTTTTCATCCAATAATCGGCGCAAAAGGGCACTCTGTGACCTCGCCGAAGTCTGCCAAGTGGCAGCAACAAATCCTTGGAACGACACGGCAATCACTTTCAATGCCGATGACGAATCAAGATCCCGCTCAGTCCGGGCACCAGCCACTTTAGTCCTAAACCCAATTGTGGAGGGCTAACGGCTCACTAAAGTGCTAATGGACGGGGGTAGCAGGTTGAACCTCATTTACGAGGACACGCTCAATAAAATTTAAATCGACATGAGCCGCATTGAGCAAAGTAACAAAACCTTCTGAGGTATTACCCCTAGTCGAGAAGCAAGATGCTCGGGGAAAATCAAACTCGACGTGGTATTCGGCACGCAGGAGAACTATAGGTCCGAAGAGTTACTCTTCCACGTGGCACCTTTTAACAGCGGGTATCACGCCCTGCTAGGGCGTGACGTGTTCACATGCTTCCAATCCATACCCTATTATGGGTATATGAAGCTCAAAATGCCCGGGCCCAATGGAGTTATAACTATTTCCAGTGATACGTACATAGCACCTCGCACCGAAAATAAAACTGCCACTCTAGATCTCGAGGCCTTATCTGCAGCCCTAGCGGCTGAAGAATTAACCTCCCTACATTCCACAGTAGATAGGGATGATGTGATCCTTGATAAGAGACCCAAATCCACTTCCTTCAAACCAGCGGACGAAATAGTCAAATTTCAAGTCCATCCAACGGACCCCAAGAAACGGCGTCCATTGGGGCACAACTGGATCCGGCGATCGACACTGCATTACATGCATTCCTGCGCGAAAATTGGGACATCTTTGCCTGGCACCCTTCGGATATGCCTGGCACCCTTCGGATATGCCAGGTATACCATGAAGACTGGCCGAGCATAGTCTCAATATACTGAAAGGATACAAACCAGTCAAGCAATCATTGCGCCGATTCTCCGAACCCAAACGACAGGCTATGGGGGAGGAACTAGCCAACCTACTTGAAGACGAGTTTATCAGAGAGATCTAACATCCGGACTGGCTAGCAAACCTGGTCATGGTGTTGAAGAAGGATAGGTCCTGGCGCGTGTGTGTCAATTTCAAAGACCTTAATAAGGCTTTCCCTAAGGACCCCTTCCCATTACCTCGCATCGACTACATTTTTGAGGCAACTGTGGGACACGATTCACTGTGTTTCCTCGACACATACTCCGGATACCATCAAATTAAGATGGTAGAATCTGACCAGTCCGCAACGGCATTCATCACCCCGTATGGGCCCTTCTGCTTCAATAATATGCCTTTCGGGCTCAAGAACGTCGGGGCAACCTACCAACACATGATTCAAACATTCCTGGAGAAGCAAATCGGGAAAACTGTGGAGGCATATGTAGATGATGTAGTCATCACAACCAAACATGTCGAATCACTGGTGGATGATTTACGCCTTACATTCGACAACCTCCGACCATATGATATCCGGCTTAATCTGGAAAAATGCATTTTCCGCGTCCCCGCCGAAAAACTGCTCATGTTCATTGTCTCTAATAGAGGAATTGAAGCAAACCCAAACAAATTCCGAGCCCTAACACAATTGGCAACACCAACAGACCTCAATCAGGTCCAAAAACTAGCCGGGTGTGTGGCGGATTTGAGCCGTTTTATCTCCAGATTAGGAGAAAATGCATTGTCATTGTAGCAACTTGTCCGACGCACCGATAACTTTGTGTGGACGGATGCTGCCACTGCCGGACTGGAGGAGATAAAAGCTTTGTTAGCAAGCAAGCCAATCCTGGCCGCACCAGGCATCGGCGAGCCAATGTTGCTCTACATATCCACAACACACCAGGTGGTGAGTGCGGTGCTCGTCGTCGAATGAGAGGAAGAGGGACATAAATTCCCACTCGAAAAACCAGTATACTATGTATCGACTGTCCTTACACCATGGAAATCCCGATACCCGCACTATCAAAAGATAGCATATGCGGTCTTCATGGCATCCCCCAAGCCGCGGCACTACTTTCAAGAGTGCTCGATCATGGTGGCTTCTGAAGTACCACTCAATGACATTATAAATAATCGGGACGCCACCGGCCGGATTACCAAATGGGACATTGAGCTCTTACCATTTGAAATGACTTACAAGCCACGCTGAGCAATCAAATCTTAGGTGTTGGCCGACTTCGTCGCCGAAATCCCTAAAGAATACGGAACATATTCCAATTGGGTGATGCACTTTGACGGCTCTAAAATGCTAGCTGGACTCGGGGCTGGTGTCATCTTGACATCCCCCACGGGAGACATAGTCCGTTATGTGCTCCAAATACTGTATACAGATTCTAACAACGCATCCGAATACGAGGCCCTATTGCACGGTCTCCGGATGGCCGTTTCCATGGGCATACAACGCCTCGAAGTACACGGGGATTCAAACCTTGCAATATCCCAAATAAACGGAGACTTCGATGCAAAAGATCCAAAGATGGCTGCTTACCATAATGATGTACTCAAAATATCAGCTCGGTTTGAGGGGCTCGACTTTCATCACGTGGCTCGAGAGAGTAATCAAGCCGCGGACATCCTTGCCCTCATGGGCGCTAAACGCGACCCCGTCCCACCCAACACCTTTGTGGAGAGGCTCTTCAGGCCTGTTGTGTGGCTGGACGAGAGCGGCAATACTAGTCTGGAGACGAACAAACCACCAGACTCTGAACACAATTTCGATATCATCGTGGTGCGGGCACCGAAATAACATCATCAGCCCATGAAATTATGGCTGTAATAGCCCCGTGGACTGATCCTTTCCTCGCCTACCTTACTAGGAATGAACTTCCTAAGGATTAGACTGAGGCCCGTCGCATTGTTCGACGCTCGAAAGCCTACAAAGTTCATGAAGGGGAATTGTAAAAAAGAAAAGTACTACCGGAGTCCTTCAAATATGTATCTCTGAAGAAGAGGGACGTCACCTCTTGGCTGAAATACACGCCGGTCTTGTTGGCCATCATGCCGCAGCTCGGGCCCTCGTAAGTAAGGCCTTCCATACGCGTTTGTTTTGGCCCACAGCCCGAGCAGACGCACAGGACCTCCTACAACGTTGCATTGAATGCTAGATTTTCGCCAATCAAAGCCACATGCCGCCCACTGCCTTGCGCATAATCCCCATTACTTGGACTTTTTCAGTCTGGGGGCTAGACATGATTGGACCCCTTAAAGGGGGAAGCCAGAAGAAGAAATATTTACTGGTTATGGTCGACAAGTTCACTAAGTGGATAGAGGCCAAACCAATCAAAACGGCTGAAGCCGGACCGATTATAGACTTTATATCCGGTGTTGTACACCGTTATGATGTCCCGACAGTATTATTACTGTCAACCGCTCTAACTTTACGGCCGATGAGGTGAAAACCTGGTGTGCTAATCTAGGCATCAAGCTTGATTACGCCTCCGTATATCACCTGCAGACAAACGGTCAGGTCGAGCGGGCCCACGGTCTGATAATGAGTGGCATCAAACCCAGATTAGTGTGATCTCTGCAAGAATCAGACAAGCACTGGGTTGAGGAACTCGATTCTGTACTCTGGGGGCTGCGGACCACGCCCAATCGCACGACCGAATATATGCCCTTTTTCATGGTGTACGGTGCAGAGGCAGTATTGCCTTGTGATATTATTCATGACTCACCTCGAGTGCGCATGTACAAAGAGATAGAAGCCGAGCTCGATCGGCTGGATGATCTGGACCGCCTGGAGGAGGAGAGCGATGCCGCGAAGGTCCGTTCCGCATTCTACCAACAACAGGCTCGACGATACCAAAGAAGGGAGGTAAGGGCAAAGACTTATAATGCCGGTGACCTCGTTCTATGCCTACCAGAGAAAAAGGACAAGCTCAATACCAAATGGGAGGGTCCCTTCATTATAGATGAAATTATCACTAGAGGAGCCTATCACCTTCGCAACGCTTCGGATAATCGCTTGGAGCCAAACCCATGGAATGCTGCCCTGCTCCGAAGATTCTATGCCTATGTCTGCACTCTAACCTTTGTTTTCGTTCTTTATTTTCTCCCCTTCGTATTTTCTTTTTTTTCTCATTTTTTTATGAATTTTAGCTCGTGTTCGGATAAACCACACACTTGAGGGGAATACATCCTTAAATGTACATACCCCATAGTACCCGGGGGCTTCTTTTTACAGAAGCTTATTATTATTTTCCGAGCTTTAAGCTCATCATATATATGTGTTATCTACTCATATATGTATTTTTCTCGCCATTAGATGCATCTTTATGACTTAAGTTTTTGCCAAGATGGGTTGCCTGGCTCCTGTGCTTATGCTCCACGTTCCCGCTTGTTCAGCTAGGGCATAAAGGGAGCACCTCTGCGATTGTTACAGCCGGGTCATCTGGACGTGTACCTCAGACTAGGTGAAGCCGAAAGCTAGCATTCTTAAGGGAATGATTGGTCGGCGGAAAGAAAGACGAACCGCACTTGTTGCAATATAAACCCCCAGAATATAACAAATAATTTGATCTTTACCATCACAGCTTCGGCGTGTGCTAAAAAGGCGCATGCTAGCCTAGGGAAAGGAACCCTTAACGGAACTATTCTCTCTGGAAGATGTTTCTTATGATCAAATATAATATAACATAACTCCCCGAATACAACTTGTCTTTTCAAGCAATTATGACTGACTGCCTGGTTTCTGGACATACTTTGGTATTTTCCCACAGTAATGTATTCGGAAACACTCCAAACCTTGGGTTTCGGAGGTCGAAGCAGAAAATCTGCCATGACAAATGTTTTACAATTAGGCCGGAGAAAGTTTGCCGATAAAAGTACATTGCTACTCGGCCTCAAAAACTTCTTCCTCTAGACCCTCTAGTAGGTTGTCTAGTTTACAATCCTGCTGAGAGTACTTAGAGGCTATTTTTTCTTGGTCGTACACTAAGCTAACGGGAATTTCTTGCCCATATGGTCCTTGTGGTCCGACCCATGCCATGTGATTCGGATCAAGTCTGGTATATCGTGGTTTCACCATGGCCCAGGCCTCTCGTGTGACTTCTCGACATGTGGATATCTTCCATAGCCCAAAGCGGCGGCGAGCTCCCTTGAATAAATTCACAAGCTCCTCCATACTTCCTGGAGATGGATCGGATGGCCTTAAAGCCTTAGCCATGTTCCTCATTGTTTTCCGAGCTTGTTCATGCACTTTGGACAACTCTTGTAGCAGGTCGCCTTGGAATCCGGACACTTCTCCCTCTGGACATTCGGTTAGCACACCTACAACAGAAAACTTGTCAAAATTTCAATCCGGAGACCGTGTGAAATTAAAGGTTAAAAGCATACTGAATATGCCACCTTTTAGCTTCTTATTCTCCTTCACAGTATTGGATAGTTGGGCCCTTAAGTCCTTCAGTTCTTCGGCTTGTTTGATGTTTGCATCAGTCCGTGTTAATACACGTTGACCAGCTGTTCTGTCGACCCTACAGACAAAGTGATGCCTTGTTAAGCAATATCGTTGTAGGCACGGAATCTTATTTCCGGGCTACTGTTATATTTACCATCAGGTGCCTTCTTGGAGTTCTTTAACTCTTCCAGTTCGACAATGGCAACAGATATCTTAGTTCGGCATTCTTCTAGCTCCTTGGACAAGGTGTTGTTTCTCTCCGTGAGTACCTCAGGATATAATGATTCCTAAATCAGTTAGGCTAACTGCGTGAAGACTCGGGGCTACTGGCATATGATTATTAAATCTTCATAAATTCTTACCCGCATATCTTTTGAAAGCTGGTGAGTGGCGCCAGCATGTCCATCACGAGAAGCTCGGATATAAGCATCCGTCGAGCTAAGAGCGTTGAAAGCCTCCTCGTTGAAATTTGGATTGCGCATAGCCGCTCTCTGCCGCTGATGATTCATCACACTCTCCACTTCAGAGTTGGTGACATATACATTATCCAAATCCTCGTGGAGGCGATTGTCCGGCATTTTTCCCGTATTAACCCCAGTCCTTGTGATCGGGTCCGGGACCGGATTAGCCTGTGCATGACGGGCCAGGTTTCTGGATACAGCCGGCGTACGCTCCTCCTACACATTGGCATAGCAAGGAATGTCACTAGCTGGCCGATCCCCTGAGTACGTGATAAAACTCATACCTCTTTCATGAATGAGAGGGCCCGCCGATATCGTTGTTTGATTTTCTTTTTGAAGAATCGCCTTGTGCAGGCATAGTCTTCTTAGAGGGCGCCTTTGCCATAGGGCTATGTGACGAGCGACACCCCTTGGGAGCATTATATAGTGTGGCGGGTGAGTCACAAGGGGCAAACTCTTTTTGAGGAGATGTCTCCTGAGTACTCACATGGGAAGAGGCGACAATGCCGGGGTAATCGGCTATGATGGCCACTTCTATGCGGGCGTAGCTCGTCCGATAAAACACGTCGTCCTCAATCTCTATAGATATATATGGATGTTCTGCAAATCCGGGATCCAGGTCTTGATTATGGCTCTCTGGCCGTGGAGCGGGGCAGTAGATCCCTTCGACGACTTTTGTCCACTCCTGTCAAAGGTAGCTGGGGTAAATTCGACTGAGCCTAACTAAAGAAAAATATTGAATGAAACCTAGGATTGAAAACTTACCCAGTCAATGGGGTTATACATAGAAAAGCCATCTCGACATTTGAGACGAGAAAAGTCTTCCTTCTCCCCTTTGTAAAGGTCAGGTAAGGTGGCGGACAGAGCAGCAAAATTGGCCGGACCCTTGCGCCCACAGTGTGATGTGTCGTCCTCCCTGTTATAATGCCACATGGGGAGCCCTCTGGATTGAAGTGGCTGAACACATCACGTTATTTAGATCCCCATTACCTCAACCATCGACAGTTTGGAATGGGCGAGTACTCTGATCTTGTTCGCTCGCCTCTTGACCTCCACACTGTCCTCCTCCTCGTAGCTTCGGGAACGCCAGCTAGCGCACTTCTTTAAAGGAGCAGTGGAGAATTCGGGAAGACCTTGCCGGATTGGCTCCGGAAGGACAACATCTTCGATGTAGAACCACTGCGAGGGCCACTCTTTGGACGCCTTCTTCGGGGTGCCGGACAGGTATCCTGTTCCACCTATGCGCCATACTTCGGCGCCGCCCACCTCGAATATGGATCCTTTTTGGGAGCGGGGGCGAGGCACAAATATTTTTTCCATAATTCAAAATGGGCCTCGCAGCCCAAGAATAGTCGCAGAGAGCGACAAAGCCTGCGATGTGCAGGATAGAGCCCGACGTGAGGTTGTGCAATTGGAGGCCATAATACTCCAGGAGACCTCTGAGGAAAGGTGGATTGGAAATCCCACGCCTCTTAGCAGGAAGGAACCAAAGCACACCCGCTCTCCCTTAGCAGGATTGGGGGAATTCTCCGACTGGGCTTCGTCGTTCAAAGAAGTCAATCCCGCCTGAACGGAGACAAAATACGAGGGTGGGAGATATCCCTGCACCCGAAGCTTGGTCAGCTAAGCGAGGGATACTAAACAACTCTCCCAATCGCCTTTTTGAGGGCCGTGGGAGCGCAAGGAAGAACCAGCAGCTCCGGCCATGTTTGAATGGTTTCCTGTGGCAAGCTCTGAGGATTTTCACTTGGTGAGGAATGACATCTGAGAATTAATCTCTTTAAATAGGCGCCTTCCTAGCGTGGCCGAGGGGCTATTTCTAAAAATACTTGGACCCTTCGTATTCATTTGACACGTGGAAGCCGAGGCAACGGCGGCGCAGAAGCTGAAGGATATGGCATTTAAGTGCAAAAACCAAACTGTATTAAGCATAATGGAGAACCCGTCTTGCAAAGCCGAAGACATGAAGCTGGATACAACATCGTCATTAAAGGCAAGTTCGGGGGCTACTGAGGGAGTCCTGGATTATGGGATCCTCGGGGAGCCGGCCTATGTGACATGGGCCGGACTGATGGGCCGTGAAGATACAAAACCGAAGGCCTTCTCCCGTGTCCGGATGGGACTCTCCTTGGCATGGATGGCAAGCTTGTGTCTGGATGTGTAGCTTCCTTCCTTTGTAAACCGACTTTGTATAACCCTAGTCTCCTCTGGTGTCTATATAAACTGGAGGGTTTAGTCCGTAGAGGCAATCAGAATCATACAGGCTAGACATCTAGGATTTAGCCATTACGATCTCGAGGTAGATCAACTCTTGTAACCCCTATACTCATCAAAGTCAATCAAGCAGGAAGTAGGATATTACCTCCATCAAGAGGGCTCGAACCTGGGTAAAACATCGTGTCCCCTGCCTCATCTTACCTTCGATCCTTAGACGTAGAGTACGGGACCCCCTACCCGAGATATGCCGGTTTTGACACCGATAGTAATCCCGGAGTGACAATAGTCGGGACCACTCCTGGTGATGACCGTAGTTTCAGGAGTTGTCCGTAGAGGCAATCAGAATCATACAGGCTAGACATCTAGGGTTTAGCCATTACGATCTCAAGATAGATCAACTCTTGTAACCCCTATACTCATCAAAGTCAATCAAGCAGGAAGTAGGGTATTACCTCCATCAAGAGGGCCCGAACCTGGGTAAAACATCGTGTCCCCTGCCTCCTGTTACCTTTGATCCTTAGACGCACAGTACGGGACCCCCTACCCGAGATCTGCCGGTTTTGACACCGATAGTAACCCCGGAGTGACAATAGTCGGGACCACTCCTGGTGATGACCGTAGTTTCACGAGTTCATGTATTCACCATGTGCTAATGCTTTGTTCTCTTTCTCTATTAAAAGGAGGCCTTAATATCCCTTAGTTTCCAATAGGACCCCGCTGCCACGGGAAGGCAGGACAAAATATGTCATGCAAGTTCTTTCCATAAGGATGTATGACTATTTATGAATACATGCCTACATTATATTTATGAACTAGATCTAGTGTTGTATCACCCTAGGTTATAATTGTCTCATGATGAGTAGCATCCAACGAGTCACTGATCCAATGCCTACGAATTTACCTTATATTGTTCTGGCTAAGTTACTACTGTTCCTACTGCTATCGTTACTGCTACAATATTACTGCTATCACCGTTACCGCCACTGTTGGTACTGCTGCTATCATCAAAACTATCATATTACTATGCTACTAATCACTTTGCTACAGATAATTAATCTCTAGGTGTGGTTGAATTGACAACTCAGCTACTAATACCTTCAAATACTCTTTGGCTCCCCTTGTGCCAAATCTATAAATTTGGGTTGAATACTCTACCCTCGAAAACTTTGCGATCCCCTATACTTGTGGGTTATCACTGCTCACGCCAGCAAACTTAGTTGTCAGCATGTGTGTGAAACTAAAACGCACCACGCTGGCGCCGCCGTGGCCAAAGACAGGGAGCTCTCCTGCCTTGTAAATGGTATGCATGACCGGAGCATAAGTTCCTCAAGGAGACCATCATTTTTTGAGAAAATTGTGAGTTCTTTGTAGGCTGTAGCCCTACGATTATTGTCTGGGCTTCCATGGAGAAGAAAGTTGCCTGGTTAACTAGTGGAGGTTGAATACATGCCATCGATGCATGAATTACATAGAGCAAGTATAATAGTGGGCTATAAGCCCGCTTATATGACACGCCTATGTGCTGGAGAGAGACAAGGAAAAAAATAAAGGAGTGGGCTCTCATACAAGAGCCAGGTTCTATGGGTGCTCCTAAATAAAAACATTTAATGAGAAGAAAGAGAGAGAGAGAGAGAGAGAGAGAGAGAGAAAGTGAAAAAAAATGTTCGGGGTTTATTCATGATAAAGTGGGAGACTGAAGGAAATATGCCCTAGAGGCAATAATAAAGTTGTTATTTTATATTACCTTATTCATGATAAATGTTTATTATTCATGCTAGAATTGTATTAACCGGAAACTTGATACATGTGTGAATACATAGACAAAACTAAGTGTCCCTAGCATGCCTCTACTTGACTAGCTCGTTGATCAAAAGATGGTTAACTTTCCTAGCCATGGACATGAGTTGTCATTTGATAACGGGATCACATCATTAGTGGAATGATGTTATGGACAAGACCCATCCGTTGCTCATATTTGTAACTCGATGTAGTGCCTGGCAAAGTGAACTAAGGACGAGGTGACGATGCGTCTCGAAAATGGTTCCAAGGTTGATGTGATCGCCGTCGGCACGCTACCTTTACATCTACCTGAATAATTTTTATTTGGTGCCAGTGTTGAGCATGAACATTATATCTGGATCTTGTTTAGTGCGAAATGGTTATTCATTTAAAACAGAGAATAATTGTTGTTTTATATATATGAACAATATCTTTTATGGTCATGCACCCTTGAAGAGTGGTCTATTTCTGTTGAATCTTGATCATGATGATACACATATTCATAATATTGGTGCCAAAAGATGCAAAGTTGATAATGATAGTGCAAATTGTTTGTGGCCCTGTCGTTTGGGCCATATCAATGTAAAGCGCATGAAGAAACTCCATAAAGATGGGATTTTGGAATCACTTGATTATGAATCATTTGATACTTGCGAATCGTTCCTTATGGGCAAGATGACTAAAACTCCGTTCTCCGGAACAATGGAACGAGCTACTGACTTATTGGAAATAATACATATCGATGTGTGCGGTCCAATGAGTGTTGAGGCTCGTGGCGGTTATCGTTATTTTCCGGCCTCCATAGATGATTTGAGCAGATATGGGTATATCTACTTAATGAAATACAAGGCTGAAACATTTGAAAAGTTCAAAGAATTTCAGAGTGAAGGGGAGAATCATCATAACAAGAAAATAAAGTTTCTACGATCTGATCATGGAGGAGAATATTTGAATTATGAGTTTGGCCTTCATTTAAAACCATGTGGAATAGTTTCACAACTCACGCCACCTGGAACACCACAACGTAGTGGTGTGTCCGAACGTCGTAACCGCACTTTATTGGATATGGTGCGATCTATGATATCCCTTATCAATTTACCATTATCATTTTGGGGTTATGCATTAGAGACAGCTGCATTCACTTTAAACAGGGCACCGACAAAATCCTCTGAGATGACACCGTATGAACTATGGTTTGGCGACAAACCTAAGATGTCGTGTCTGAAAGTTTGGGGATGCGATGCTTATTTGAAAAAGCTTCAGCCCGATAAGCTCGAACCCAAATCGGAGGAATGTGTCTTCATAGGTTACCCTAAAGAAACAATTGGGTACACTTTCTACCACAAGTCCGAAGGCAAGATTTTTGTTGCTAAGAACGGAACCTTTCTCGAGAAGGAGTTTCTCTCGAAAGAAGTGAGTGGGAGGAAAATAGAACTTGATGATGTAATTGTACCTGCTCTCAATTTGGAAGGTAGCTCATCCTAGAAATCTGTTCCCGTGATGCCTACACCAATTGTAGAGGAAGCTAATTTTGGAGATCATGAAAATTCAGATCAAGTTACTACAGAACCTCGTAGGTCTGGCAGAGCATGATCCGCACCAGGGTAGTATGGTAATCATGTTCTGGAGGTCATGCTACTTGATCATGACGAACCTACGAATTATGAAGAAGCTATGATGAGCCTAGATTCTGATAAATGGCTTGAGGCCATGAAATCTGAGATAGGATCCATGTATGAGAACAAAGTGTGGACTTTGGTGGATCTGCCCGATGATTGATGGCCCATAGAGAATAAATGGATCTTCAAGAAGAAGACTGACTCTGATGGTAATGTTATTGTCTATAAAGCTCGACTTGTTGCAAAGGTTTTTTGACAAGTTCAAGGAGTTGACTACGATGAGACATGCTTACTCGTAGCAATGCTAAAGTCTGTCTGAATCATGTTAGAAATTGCCGCATTTTATGATTATGAAATTTGGCAAATGGATGTCAAAACTGCATTCCTTAATGAATTTCTTAAAGAAGAGTTGTATATGATGCAACCAGAAGGTTTTGTCGATCCTAAAGGTGCTAACAAAGTGTGCAAGCTCCAAAGGATCCATTTATGGACTGGTGCAAGCATCTCGGAGTTGGAATATACGCTTTGATGAGGTAATCAAAGCATATGGTTTTATACAGACTTTTGGAGAAGCCTGTATTTACAAGAAAGTGAGTGGGATCTCTATAGCATTTCTAATATTATACGTGGATGACTGATACGTCTCCAACGTATCTATAATTTATGAAGTATTCATGCTATTATATTACCTGTTTTGGATGTTTAATGGGCTTTATTATACACTTTTATATTATTTTTGGGACTAACCTATTAACCGGAGGCCCAACCCATATTGTTGTTTTTGCCTATTTCAGTGTTTCGCCGAAAAGGAATATCAAACAAAGTCCAAACGGAATGAAACCTTCGGGAGAGTTATTTTTGGAGTAGAAGCAATCCAGGAGACTTGGAGTTGACGTAAGGGAAGCTTCGAGTAAGCCACGAGGGTCCAGGGCGCGCCCTACCTCCTGGGTGCGCCCCCACCCCCGTGGGCCCCTCGTGGCTCCCCTGACCGACTTCTTTCGCCTATATATGTCCACATACCGCTAAAACATCGAGGAACACAATAGATCGGGAGTTGCACCGCCGCAAGTCTCTATAGCCACCAAAAACCTCTCGGGAGCCCGTTCCGGCACCCTGCCGGAGGGGGAATCCATCACCGTTGGCCATCTTCATCATCCCGGCGATCTCCATGACAAGGAGGGAGTAGTTCACCCTCGGGACTGAGGGTATGTACCAGTAGCTATGTGTTTGATCTCTCTCTCTCTCTCTCTCTCTCTCTCGTGTTCTTGATTTGGCACGATCTTGATGTACCGCGAGCTTTGCTATTATAGTTGGATCTTATGATGCTTCCCCCCCTCTACTCTCTTGTAATGGATTGAGTTTTCCCTTTGAAGTTATCTTATAGGATTGAGTCTTTAAGGATTTGAGAACACTTGATGTATGTCTTGCATGTGCTTATCTGTGGTGACAATGGGGTATTCATGTGATCTACTTGATGTACATTTTCGTGATCAACTTGCGGGTTCAGTGACCTTGTGAACTTATGCATAGGGGTTGGCACACGTTTTCGTCTTGACCCTTTGGTAGAAACTTTGGGGCACTATTTGAAGTACTTTGTGTTGGTTGAATAGATGAATCTGAGATTGTGTGATGCATATCGTATAATCATGCCCACGGATACTTGAGGTGACATTGGAGTATCTAGGTGACATTAGGGTTTTGGTTGATTTGTGTCTTAAGGTGTTATTCTAGTATGAACTCTATGTTAGATCGAACGGAAAGAATAGCTTCGTGTTATTTTACTACGGACTCTTGAATAGATTGATCAGAAAGGATAACTTTGAGGTGGTTTTGTACCCTACAATAATCTCTTCGTTTGTTCTCCGCTATTAGTGACTTTGGAGTGACTCTTTGTTGCATGTTGAGGGATAGTTATATGATCCAGTTATATTATTGTTGTTGAGAGAACTTGCACTAGTGAAAGTATGAACGTTAGGCCTTGTTTCCTAGCATTGCAAAACCGTTTACGCCCACTTCTATTACTTGTTACCTTGCTATTTTTATATTTTAGATTACAAATACTCATATCTACCATCCATATTGCAATTGTATTACCATCTCTTCGCCGAACTAGTGCACCTATACAATTTACCATTGTATTGGATGTGTTGGGGACACAAGAGACTCTTTGTTATTTGGTTGCAGGGTTGTTTGAGAGAGACCATCTTCATCCTACGCCTCCCATGGATTGATAAACCTTAGGTCATCCACTTGAGGGAAATTTGCTACTGTCCTACAAACCTCTGCACTTGGAGGCCCAACAACGTCTACAAGAAGAAGGTTGTGTAGTAGACATCAATGACATATTGTTGATTGGAAATGATGTAGAATTTCTGAATAGCATAAAGGGATACTTGAATAAGAATTTTCCAATGAAAGACCTCGGTGAAGATGCTTATATATTGGGCATCAAGATCTCTAGAGATAGATCAAGACGCTTGATAGGACTTTCACAAAGCACATACCTTGATAAAGTTTTGAAGAAGTTCAAAATGGATCAGTCAAAGAAATGGTTCTTGCGTGTGTTACAAGGTGTGAAGTTGAGTCAGACTCAATGCCCGACCACTACAGAAGATAGAGAGAAAATGAAAGTCCTTCCCTATGCTTCAGCCATAGGTTCTATCATGTATGCTATGCTGTGTACCAGACCTGATGTGTGCCTTGCTATAAGTTTAGCAGGGAGGTACCAAAGTAATCCAGGAGTGGACCACTGGATAGCGGTCAAGAACATCCTGAAGTACCTGAAAAGGACTAGGGATACGTTTCTCGTTTATGGAGGTGACAAAGAGCTTGTTGTAAATAGTTATGTCGATACAAGCTTTGACCCTGATCCGGATGATTCTAAGTCGCAATCTGGATACGTATTTTCGTTGAATGGTGGAGCTGTCAGTTGGGGCAGTTCCAAGCAGAGCGTCGTGGCGGAATCTACATGTGAAGTGGAGTACATAGCTGCTTCGGAAGAAGCTAATGAAGGAGTCTGGATGAAGGAGTTCATATCCTATCTAGGTGTAATACCTAGTGCATTGGGTCCAATGAAAATCTTTTGTGACAATACTGGAGCAATAGCCTTGGCGAAGGAATCTAGATTTCACAAAAAGACCAAACACATCAACAGACGCTTCAACTCCATCCGAGATTTGGTCAAGGAGGGAGACATAGAGATTTGCAAAATACATACGGATCTGAATGTTGCAGACCCGTTGACTAAGCCTCTTCCACGAGCAAAAACATGATCAGCACCATGACTCCAAGGGTGTTAGATTCATTCAAATGTAATCTAGATTATTGACTCTAGTGCAAGTGGGAGACTGAAGGAAATATGCCCTAGAGGCAATAATAAAGCTGTTATTTTATATTTCCTTATTCATGATAAATGTTTATTATTCATTCTTGAATTGTATTAACCGGAAACTTGATACATGTGTGAATACATAGACAAAACTACGTGTCCCTAGTCTGCCTCTACTTGAGTAGCTCGTTGATCAAAAGATGGTTAAATTTCCCAGCCATGGACATGAGTTGTCATTTCATAACGGGATCACATCAGTAGTGGAATGATGTGATGGACAAGACCCATCCGTTAGCTCTTTCAAGTTTATTGCTACTGGTTTCTTCATGTCAAATATATATTCCTTCGACTATGAGATTATGCAACTCCCGGACTCCGGAGTAATGCCTTGTGTGCTATCAAACGTCACAACGTAACTGGGTGACTATAAAGATGCTATACAGGTATCTTCGAAGGTGTTTGTTGGGCTGGCATAGATCGAGATTAGGATTTGTCACTCCGAGTATCGAGGAGGTATCTCTGGGCCCTCTCGGTAATGCACATCATATGAAGCCTTGCAAGCAAAGTGACTAACAATTTAGTTACGGGATGATGCGAGTCAAGAGACTTGCCGGTAACGAGATTGAACTAGGTATAGAGATACCGACGATCGAATCTCGGGCAAGTAACATACCGATGACAAAGGGAATAGCTATGTTGACATTGCGGTTCGGCCGATAAAGACTTCCGTAGAATATGTGGAAACCAATATGAGCATCCAGGTTCCGCTATTGGTTATTGACCGGAGAGGTCTCTCGGTCATGTCTACATAGTTCTCGAACCCATAGAGTCCGCGCGCTTAACATTCAATGACGATTGGTATTGTATGAGTTATCTGTTTGGGTGATCAAAGGTTGTTCGGAGTCCCGGATGAGATCACGGACATGACAAGGAGTCTCGAAATGGTCGAGAGATGAACATTGATATATTGGAAGGTTACATTCGGGCACCAAAATGGTTTCGGGAAGTTTCGGATGTTTTTCGGAGTACCGGGAGGTTAGCGGAACCCCTCGGGGAAGTAATGGGCCAACATGGGCCATAGGGGAGAGAGAGGGGAGCCCACAAGGGGTGGCGCTCACCCCGCCCCCATGGGTTGTCCGAATTGGACAAGGGGAAGGGGCGCGACCCCCCCCCCTTTCCTTTCCCCCTCTCCCTCTCTTTACCTCTATCCAGCTCCATGAGAAGGAAAAACGGGGGGTGAATCCTACTAGGAGTGGAGTCCTAGTAGGACTCCACCTCCATGAGAAGGAAAAAAGGGGGGCCGACCTCCTCCTCTCCTCCTTTATATACGGGGGCAGGGGGGCACCAAAAGGCACAACATCGTCTTAGCCATGTGCGGTGCCCCCCTCCACCGTTTACTCCTCCGATAGAATCATCGTAGTGCTTAGGCAAAGCCCTGTGCGGATTATATCACCAACACCGTCATCACGCTGTCATGCTGACGGAACTCATCGACTCCATCGACACTCTGCTGGATCAAGAGTTCGAGGGACGTCATCGAGCTGAACGTGTGCAGAACTCGAAGGTGCATTACGTTCGGTACTTGATCGGTTGATTCGAGAGGATGTTCGACTACATCAACCGCGTTAAGTTAACGCTTCCGCTTTCGGTCTACGAGGGTACATGGACATACTCTCCCCCTCTGGTTGCTATGCATCTCCTAGATAGATCTTGCGTGAGCGTAGGAAATTTTTAAATTGGATGCTACGTTTCCCAACAATAGCCAACTCTATTATATGAGTAATTAATATTGCTAACTCTTAATGGCATGACATGTCTATATAGCCAGCAGCTGGCCATATTATTAACCATGCTCTTAGCATTGATCTAACAAATGATGCAGGTCTGGTGACGGTTTCCTATTTCGATAGTCGAGGACATCTTGTTTGCAGGCTCGCAAGCTCTAGAAATGCGACGATGTCGGCGCCGTGTGTGCCGATTTCACATGGACAACTGAACTGGGCGGCGTTGGGAGCTTATGACCGCAGTCTCGCGTCTCTAATCCGGGCAGGTGTTTTTGCAATTTAGTAAAAGAATTGAGTGGAAGTAAGGAGATCCATTGGATTAGCGTGGACGGTTAATATTAGAGGCTACAACACACACACACACACACACACACACACACAATAACAACTGAACTATAGAGGAGCCGAACCCCTTGAAAGCTAGCACGGAAGGAACACAACAAGGGAAAGGCCATCAGGATCCCAAGATGCTTCAGATTGAGTGCACCCTCAACATAAAGCCCCCTTGACCCCTCCTCGTGCCAGCCTTAGCCTTCATTTCCAGGTGATACAGAGTAGCTCTCCTCTTTGATTGTTGAGCAGCAGGAGACATCGTCGAAACAACACCGATTGGTCACCCGTGCACATGATCTTCCAATGATGAATCAAGGCACACACCTTTCCCAAGACAGTTTGGGTACTTGTCCATGCCACGCCCTAGAAACAAATATTATTTCGCATAGCTCCAAATGGCATCAACACATGCAATCCCAATAACTAATTTTTGTTATTAGTACACCACGAGGCCAAAAAATCACTCATGCTATTAGGGATATTAAAATGGAAACTTCTAGCAACATCATGCCAAATCTTGTTAGCCACGATACAATCAAAAAGTAGATGTTGAACTGATTCAAGTTCTCCACAAAACAGGCAAGTCAAATCATCTACTTGCTGCCATTTATGTAGGTTGTGCTTAGTCAAGATCTTGTTATGAAAAGCTAACCAACAAAACACTATGTACCTATGAGGGACAACAATCTTCCAAAATTCTTTCCAAATCGGGTAGAAACCCCACCCCAATTAATCATCTTATAGAATGAGCTAACAGAATAAATACAAGAAGGTTCCAGCATCCAAATAGAATGATCCTCCTAGCAGTTTGCAATATATGGAGAAAGAGTATACAACATTCCACATCTCTAAAAACTGCTCATCTACACATCGTTTAAAGGTAAGCCCTAGGACATCCCCATCCCAAACCTGAGCTACTGAGCATTCTTGTTGTTGACAAATATCAAACACATTCCAGAATTGGGTTTTCAAAGTAGTATCACCTGCTCAATGTCATGCCAGAGACTAATATGTCTCCCATTTCCATGTTCCCATTTATAAAACGGTCGGGCACCAGCAAAAGCCCAGGCAACCCACTTCCAGAAAGGGGATCCGACATCTGTTCTAGCCCATAGATATTAGGCTTACAAGTTTTGCACTTATGATACACTAAGGAAATCCAATTTTCGTCCCCCCACCCCCACCCCTTGAAAAAATCTTTTAGACCAAGAGGCTAAGAGAGCCATGTTAAATTCTTGAAGGTTAACAACACCCAAACCACCAAAAGCCTTCTTCTGGGGTATAACCCAGCCAGATGATATTTATGATTGTCTCCTAGATTACTCTAGAAAAAATGGGACATTTGTGAAGGGATGGCCTTCATAGCCCACTTAGGGAATTTCAAATACATAGGGATGCGAGCAATGCAAGTTTGTAATAAAATAAGTTTAGCCTGATAGCTAAGCAATCTAACCCTCCAGCAACAAATTCTTTTGATGATCTTATCAATAATTGGGTGGATGTGTTCCCTTCGAAGTTTAAGAAAATGAAGAGGCACCCCTAAATAGTTCAAGGGGAAAACCCATTTTTACAGCAAAATATTTGAGACAGAAACTTGGCATCAACCTCACCCACATTAATAGTGACCATATCACACTTATCTTAATTAATTTTCATCTCGAACAACCAGTCAAAGCATGATAAAAGTCCTTTCAGGGTTTTAGCATAAGTTGGGTTGGGGTCTAGGAAGAGAATTGTATCGTAAGCATATTGCAGACAAACTAGGCTACCTGGTATGATATGGGGCACAATCCCGGAGAAAGATTAGCACTAACATCCTTAGCCAACATTCAAGAGAATACATCAGCTACTAAGTTGAAAAGCACGGGAGACAGTGGGTCACCTTGCTTTACCCCCCCCCCCCCCGCCAACAAAATATGGGACCATAGTATCATTAATTCTAACATAGAAAGAACTTTGTTGCAGTGGTTAGTATCCAGTTGATCCAATTAGTTCCAAAACCTCGAGAAGTCAGCATCTCAAATAGGAAATCCCAGTTAACCCTATCATACGCTTTCTCATAGTCTAGCTTGAGGATAACCCAGATTTTCCATACCTATGAACCTCATGAATAGCTTCATGAGCAGTAACCACGCTCTCTAAAATGAACCTCCCTCTCACAAAGTCGGATAGGCAAGGTGAGAGCGGCATGTGGGCAATTGGGGAAATCCTATTGGTCATGGCCTTACTAAATATTTTCATAGAGCAATTGCTCTCACAGATAGGCCGAAAATTCTTCATAACTCTAGCATCATGTTCTTCGTGTTGGGGAACGTAGCAGAAATTCAAAATTTTCCTACGTGTCACCAAGATCTATCTATGGAGAAACCAGCAACGAGGGGAAGGAGAGTGCATCTACATACCCTTGTAGATCGCTAAGAAGAAGCGTTCAAGAAAACGGGGTTGAAGGAGTCGTACTCGTCGTGATCCAAATCACCGGGGATCCTAGTGTCGAACGGACGGCACCTCCGCGTTCAACACACGTACAGCCCGGTGACGTCTCCCATGCCTTGATCCAGCAAGGAGAGAGGGAGAGGTTGAGGAAGACTCCATCCAGCAGCAGCACAACGGCGTGGTGGTGGTGGAGGAGCGTGGCAATCCTGCAGGCTTCGCCAAGCACTGCGAGATATGAGGAGAAAGAGAGGTAGGGCTGCGCCAACAGGAGAAGAAACTTGTGTGTTGGGCTGCTCCTATGCCTCCACTATATATAGGGGAGAGGGGCTGCGACCCCACCTAGGTTTCCACCCCTAGGGCGGGCGGCCAGCCCTAGATCCCATCTAGGCGGGGGGGGCCAAGAGGGGAGAGGGGAAACTTGCCCCAAGCAGGTGGGGCGCCTCCCCAAACCCTAGGCGCCTTGGGCCCTTGTGGGGGGGCGCACCAGCCCACCTGGGGCTGGTCCCCTCCCACACTTGGCCCATGCTGCCCTCCAGGGATGGTGGCCCCACTTGGTGGACCCCCGGGACCCTCCCGGTGGTCCCGGTACGTTACCGATAAAACCCGAAACTTTTCCGGTGACCAAAACAGGACTTCCCATATATAAATCTTTACCTCCGGACCATTCCGGAACTCCTCGTGACGTCTGTGATCTCATCCGGACTCGAACAACATTCGGAAACCACATACAAACTTCCTTTATAACCCTAAGCGCCATCGAACCTTAAGTGTGTAGACCCTACGGGTTCGGGAACCATGCGCACATGACCGAGACGTTCTCCGGCCAATAACCAACAGCGGGATCTGGATACCCATGTTGGCTCCCACATGTTCCACGATGATCTCATCGGATGAACCACGATGTCAAGGACTCAATCGATCCCGTATACAATTCCCTTTGTCTAGCGGTACTGTACTTGCCCGAGATTCGATCGTCGGTATCCCGATACCTTGTTCAATCTCGTTACCGGCAATTCTGTTTACTCATTCCGTAACACATCATCCCGCGATCAACTCTTTGATCACATTGTGCACATTATGATGATGTCCTATCGAGTGGGCCCAGAGATACCTCTCCGTCACACGGAGTGACAAATCCCAGTCTCGATTCGTGCCAACCCAACAGACACTTTCGGAGATACCTTTAGTGCACCTTTATAGCCACCCAGTTGCGTTGTGACGTTTGTTACACCCAAAGCATTCCTACGGTATCCGGGAGTTGCACAATCTCATGGTCTAAGGAAAAGATACTTGCCATTAGAAAAGCTTTAGCATACGAACTACGATCTTTGTGCTAGGCTTAGGATTGGGTCTTGCCCATCACATCATTCTCGCTAATGATGTGATCCCGTTATCAACGACATCCAATGTCCATGGTCGTGAAACTGTAACCATCTATTGATCAACGAGCTAGTCAACTAGAGGCTTACTAGGGACATGGTGTTGTCTATGTACCCACACATGTATCTCGAGTTTCCTATCAATACAATTATAGCATGGATAATAAACGATTATCATGAACAAGGAAATATAATAATAACTAATTTATTATTGCCTCTAGGCATATTTACAACAGTCTCCCACTTGAACTATAGTCAATAATCTAGTTCACATCGTCATGTGATTAACACTGATAGGTCACATGGCCATGTGACCAACATCCAAAGAGTTTACTAGTGTCTGTAAACTAGTTCACATCATCATGTGATAAGACTCAATGAATTCTGAGGTTTGATCATGTTTTGCTTGTGAGAGAGGTTTTAGTCAACGGGTCTGCAATATTCAGATCCCTATCTATTTCGCAAAACTTTATGTCATATCATAGATGCTGCTACCACGTTCCACTTGGAGCTATTCCAAATTATTGCTCCATTATACATATCCGGTATCTCTACTCAGAGTTATCCGGATAGGTGTTAAGCTTGCATCGATGCAACTCTTTTGGTCGAACTCTTTATCACCTCCATAACCGAGAAACATATCCTTATTCCTCTAAGGATAATTTTGACCGCTATCTGGTGATCCACTCCTTGATCACCTTTGTACCCTCTTGCCAGATATGTAGCAAGGCACACATCAGGTGCGGTACACAGCATATCATATTGTAGAGCCTATGTCTAAGGCATAGGGGACGACCTTCGTCCTTTCTCACTTTTCTGCCGTGTTCGAGCTTTAACTCTTAACTTCATACCTTACAACTCAGGCAAGAACTCCTTCTTTGACTGATCCATCTTGAACACCTTCAAGATTATGTCAAGGTATGTGCTCATTTGAAAGTACCATTTAGCGTTTTGATCTATCCTCATAGATCTTGATGCTTAATGTTCAAGCAGCTTAATCCAGGTTTTCTATTGAAAACACTTTTCAAATAACCCTATATGCTTTCTAGAAATTCTACATCATTTCGATCAACAATATGTCAACAACATATACTCATCAGAAATTCTATAGTGCTCCCACTCACTTCTTTGGAAATACAAGTTTCTCATAAAGTTTGTATAAACCCTAAATCTTTGATCATCTCATCAAAGCGCACATTCCAACTCCGAGATGCCTACTCCAGTCCTTAGAAGGATCGCTGGAGCCAGCATACCTTTTAGCATCCTTAGGATCGACAAAAACTTTCTGATTGTATCACATACAACCTTTCCTTACGAAGACTGGTAAGGAAACTTGTTTTGGCATCCATCTGCCAGATTTCATAAATGCAGCTAATGCTAACATGATTCCGACGGACTTAAGCATCGCTGCGGATGAGAAAATCTCATCGTAGTCAACTCCTTGAACTTTGTGAAAAAATCTTCGCCACAAGTCGAGCTTCATAGACGGTGACATCACCGTCCATGTCCGTCTTCTTCTTAAAGATCCATTTATCTCAATGGCTTGCCTATCGGGCAAGTCCACCAAAGTCCATGCTTTGTTCTGATACATGGATCCTATCTCGGATTTCATGGCTTCTAACCATTTGTCAAAATATGGGCCCACCATCGCTTCTCCATAGCTCATAGGTTCATTGTTGTCTAGCAACATGACCTTCAAGACAGGAATACTGTACCACTCTGAAGTAGTACGCATCCTTGTCACCCTACGAGGTACGGTAGTGACTTGATCCGAAACTTCATGATCATTATCATAAGCTTCTACTTCAATTGGTGTAGGCGCCACAGGAACAACTTCCTGTGCCCTGCTGCACATTAGTTGAAGTGATGGTTCAATAACCTCATCAAGTCTCCACCATCCTCCCACTCAATTCTTTCGAGGGAAACTTTTCCTCGAGAAAGGACTCGTTTCTAGAAACAATTACTTTTTCTTCCGGATCTTGAGATGGGAGGTATACCCAACTGTTTTGGGTGTCCTATGAAGATGCATTTTATCCGCTTTGGGTTCGAGCTTATCAACCTGAAACTTTTTCACATAAGCATCGCAGCCCCAAACCTTTACGAAACGACAACTTAGGTTTCTCCAAACCATATTTCAAACGGTTTCGTCTCAACGGAATTCCGTGGTGCCCTATTAAAGTGAGTGCGGTCGTCTCTAATGCCTAACCCATGAACGATAGTGGTAATTCGACAAGAGACATCATGGTACGCACCATATTCAATAGGGTGCAACTATGATGTTCGGACACACCATCACACTATGGTGTTCCAGGCGGTATTAATTGTGAAACAATTTCACAATGTCTTAATTATGCGTACAAAGCTCAGAACTCAGATACTCATCTCTATGATCATATCATAGACATTTTATCCTCTTGTCACGATGATCTTCAACTTCACTCTGAAATTACTTGAACCATTCAATAATTCAGACTTGTGTTTCATCAAGTAAATATACTCAACATCTACTCGAATCATATGTGAAGTAAGAATAGAACGATATTCACTGCATGCCTCAGCACTCATTGGACTGCACGCATCAAAATGTGTTACTTCCAACAAGTTGCTATCTTGTTCCATCTTACTGAAAACGAGGCTTTTCATTCATCTTGCCCATGTGGTATAATTTGCATATCTCAAGTGATTCAAAAACAAGTGAGTCCAAACGGTCCATTTGCATGGAGTTTCTTCATGCATATACACCAATAGACATGGTTCGCATGTCTCAAACTTTTCAAAAACGAGTGAGTCCAAAGATCCATCAACATGGAGCTTCTTCATGCGTTCTATACCAATATGACTCAAATGGCGATTGCCACAAGCAGGTGGTACTATCATTACTATCTTATATCTTTTGGCATGAAAATGTGTATCACTACGATCGAGATTCAATAAACCATTCCTTTAGGTGCAAGACCATTGAAGGTATTATTCAAAATAAACAGAGTAACCATTATTCTCCTTAAATGAATAACCATATTGCGACAAACATGATCCAATCATGTCTATGCTCAACCAAATAACAATTATTTAGGTCTAACACCAATCTCAATGGTAGAGGGAGTATGCGATGCTTGATCACATCAAGCTTGGAAACACTTCCAACACATATCGTCATCTCACCTTTAGCTAGTCTCCGCTTTCTTCCGTAGCTTTTATTTCGAAAGTTACTAACACTTAGCAACCGAACCGTATCTAATACCCTGGTGCTACCGGGAGTACTAGTAAAGTACACATTAACATAATGTATATCCAATATACTTCTATCGACCTTGCCAGCCTTCTCATCTACCAAGTATCTAGGGTAATTCTGCTCCAGTTGGTTGTTCCTTATTACGTAAGCACTTAGTCTCGGTTTGGGTTCAATCTTGGGTTTCTTCACTAGAGCAGCAGCTGATTTGCCGTTTCATGAAGTATCCCTTCTTGCCCTTGCCCTTTTCGAAACTAGTGGTTTTACCAACCATCAACAATTGATGCTCCTTCTTGATTTCTACATTCATGTGTCAAACATCACGAATATCTCAAGGATCATCATATCTATCCCTGATATGTTATATTTCATCACGAAGCTCTAGCAGCTTGGTGGCAATGACTTTGGAGAAACATCACTATCTCATCTGGAAGATCAACTCCCACTTGATTCAAGTGATTGTTGCACTCAGATAATCTGAGCACAAGCTCAACGATTGAGCTTTTCTCCCTTAGTTTGCAGGCTAAGAAATCGTCGGAGGTCTTATACCTCTTGACGTGGGCACGAGCCTGAAATCCCAATTTCAGCCCTCAAAACATCTCATATGTTCCGCGACGTTTAACGTCTTTGGTGCCTCAACTCTAAACCGCTTAACTGAACTATAACGTAGTTATCAAACGTGTATGTCCGATGTTACGCAACATCCATGCATTTACGATTGGGGTTCAGCACACTAAGCGGTGCATTAAGGACATAAGCTTTCTACTGTCCGCATAATCGTTCATCACAACTTTCAACTATATTTTCTCTAGGAACATATCTAAATAGTGGAACTAAAGCGCCGAGCCACGACATAATTGGAAAAGATCTTTTGACTATGTTCAGGATAATTAAGTTCATCTCATGAACTCCCACTCAGATAGACATCCCTCCAGTCATCTAAGTGATTACATGATCCGAGTCAACTAGGCCGTGTCCGATCATCACGTGAGACGGACTAGTAATCATCGGTGAACATCTTCATGTTGATCGTATCCACCATACCACTCATGCTCGACCTTTCGGTCTCATGTGTTCCGAGGCCATGTCTGTACATGCTAGGCTCGTCAAGTTAAGCTAAGTGTTTCGCGTGTGTAAATCTGGCTTACACCCGTTGTATGTGAACGTAAGAATCTATCACAGCCGAGCATCACGTGGTGCTTCGAACAGACGAACTTTCGCAACGGTGCACGGTTAGGGGGAACACTTTCTTGAAATTTTAATGAGGGATCATCTTATTTACTACCGTGGTTCTAAGAAAATAAGATGCATAAATATGATAAACATCACATGCAATCAAATAGTGACATGATATGGCCAATATCATTTTGCTCCTTTTGATCTCCATCTTCGGGGTTCCATGATCATCATCGTCACCGGCATGACACCATGATCTCCATCATCATGATCTCCATCATCGTGTCTCCATGAAGTTGTCTCGCCAACTTATTACTTCTACTACTATGGCTACCGGTTAGCAATAAAGTAAAGTAATTACATGGCGTTTGTTCAATGACACGCAGGTCATACAATAAATTAAGACAACTCCTATGGCTCCTGCCGGTTGTCATACTCATCGACATGCAAGTCGTGATTCCTATTACAAGAACATGATCAATCTCATACATCACATATCATTCATCACATTCTTCTTGGCCATATCACATCACATAGCATACCCTGCAAAAACAAGTTAGACGTCCTCTAATTGTTGTTTTCATGTTTTACGTGGCTGCTATGGGTTTCTAGCAAGAACGTTTCTTACCTACGCAAAACCACAACGTGATATGTCAATTGCTATTTACCCTTCATAAGGACCCTTTTCATCGAATCCGATCCGACTAAAGTGGGAGAGATTGGCACCCACTAGCCACCTTATGCAACAAGTGCATGTCACCGGTGGAACTCTGTCTCACGTAAGTGTACGCGTGTAAGGTCGGTCCGGCCGCTTCATCCCACAATACCGTCAAAACAAGATTGGACTAGTAACGGTAAGCATATTGAACAAAATCAACGCCCACAACTACTTTGTGTTCTACTCGTGCGAAGAATCTACGCAATAGACCTAGCTCTGATACCACTATTGGGGAACGTAGCAGAAATTCAAAATTTTCCTACGTGCCACTAAGATCTATCTATGGAGAAACCATCAACGAGGGGAAGGAGAGTGCATCTACATACCCTTGTAGATCGCTAAGCGGAAGCGTTCAAGAGAACGGGGTTGAAGGAGTCGTACTCGTCGTGATCCAAATCACCGGAGATCCTAGTGCCGAACGGACGGCACCTCCGCGTTCAACACACGTACAGCCCGGTGACGTCTCCCATGCCTTGATCCAGCAAGGAGAGAGGGAGAGGTTGAGGAAGACTCCATCCAGCAGCAGCACAACGGCGTGGTGGTGGTGGAGGAGCGTGGAAATCCTGCAGGGCTTCGCCAAGCACTGCGAGATATGAGGAGAAAGAGAGGTAGGGCTGCGCCAACAGGAGAAGAAACTTGTGTGTTGGGCTGCTCCTATGCCTCCACTATATATAGGGGGAGGGGCTGCGCCCACCCAGGTTTCCACCCCTAGGGCGGCGGCCAGCCCTAGATCCCATCTAGGGGGCGGCCAAGGGGAGGAGAGGGGGAAACTTGCCCCCCAAGCAAGGTGGGGCGCCCCCTCCCCAAACCCTAGGCGCCTTGGGCCCTTATGGGGGGGCGCACCAGCCCACCTGGGGCTGGTCCCCTCCCACACTTGGCCCATGCTGCCCTCTGGGGATGGTGTCCCCACTTGGTGGACCCCCGGGACCCTCCCGGTGGTTCCGGTACGTTACCGATAAAACCCGAAACTTTTCCGGTGACCAAAACAGGACTTCCCATATATAAATCTTTACCTACGGACCATTCCGGAAGTCCTCGTGACGTCCGGGATCTCATCCGGGACTCTGAACAACATTCGGTAACCACATACAAACTTCCTTTATAACCCTAGCGTCATCGAACCTTAAGTGTGTAGACCCTACGGTTCGGGAACCATCTTGAACATGACCGAGACGTTCTCCGGCCAATAACCAACAGCAGGATCTGGATACCCATGTTGGATCCCACATGCTCCACGATGATCTCATTGGATGAACCACGATGTCAAGGACTCAATCCATCCCGTTTACAATTCCCTTTGTCTAGCGGTATTGTACTTGCCCGAGATTCGATCGTCGGTATCCCGATACCTTGTTCAATCTCGTTACCGGCAAGTCTCTTTACTCGTTCCGTAACACATCATCCCGCGATCAACTCTTTGATCACATTGTGCACATTATGATGATGTCCTACCGAGTGGGCCCAGAGATACCTCTCCGTCACACGGAGTGACAAATCCCAATCTCGATTCGTGCCAACCCAACAGACACTTTCGGAGATACCTGTAGTGCACCTTTATAGCCACCCGCCACGTTGTGACGCTTTGGTACACCCAAAGCATTCCTACGGTATCTGGGAGTTGCACAATCTCATGGTCTAGGGAAAAGATACTTGACATTAGAAAAGCTTTAGCATACGAACTACGATCTTTGTGCTAGGCTTAGGATTGGGTCTTGCCCATCACATCATTCTGCTAATGATGTGATCCCGTTATCAACGACATCCAATGCCCATGGTCAGGAAACTGTAACCATCTATTGATCAACAAGCTGGTCAACTAGAGGCTTACTAGGGACATGGTGTTGTCTATGTACCCACACATGTATCTGAGTTTCCTATCAATACAATTATAGCATGGATAATAAACGATTATCATGAACAAGGAAATATAATAATAACTAATTTATTATTGCCTCTAGGGCATATTTCCAACACTTCGGGAATCAAGGTAACAATGAAGTAGTTGAGTCTCTGGATATCAAGAGTACCACATTCAAAGTCCCTAACTAAAGCCATAAAATCCATTTTGATGATTTCCCAAAACTGTTGGTAGAACAAAAAGGATAGGCCATCCGGTCCAGGGGTCCCATTGACATATGAGCTCATAATCGCCTCTTTGATTTCTTCCTCACAAAGGGATTTTTCTAATAGTTCATTCTCCTCAAGGGACACCAGTTCCTCGTCAGACCAAAAATGCTCACTTAAATGGATGTTAGGTTTTGGGTCATATCCAAAAATATTTTTATAGAAGTTAGTGGCCACCTCAAGCATGACTTTAGTAGAATAAACAAGGCCATCGGGACCATCAAGGACAGAGAGGTGGTTCTTCCTCCTGCATTGATTCGCCATGGCATGAAAATATGTCGTGTTCATGTCCTCCTCTAGGATCTTCCACTCTCTCGATCTTTGCCACATGGCGAGAGAATTCACGTTCTTTAGTGGAGGATGTGAATTCTCTTTTTTTGTGGAACAACGAGTTCTTTATTGATCACAAACATTTAAACGTGATGGACAACCTCAAGGGACGTAGACATTTTTCGCAATATATTGCACTTGCCCATTTGCTTGTCAATAGTCATGTATGAAGATGGACACGAAGAAATCCTTTGTGTCATTTTATATGTCCTTTAGAATCATGCAATAATGACCATCACTTTTTTTAGAGAAAAGATCAAATTTGTTATAAAGATTCATCGGAAGTACAAAACACCTCAAACATAATAAAAATTACATCGAGTTCCAAGGACCACCGAATGAACATTATCGCTGCCAGAACGAGCCACCGATGCACCGATGTTGCCGCTCCCATACTCTAGCCGGCCTAACCTTGTCGACGGCAGCCGTGAAGTCTTCGTGCATATGCCCCTAAGGACCAGCATCTCGGATCCGCACGTCGCCGTTGAATCCTTGAATCGATTTGAAGAATTCGACACGAAATTTCGCCGTAGTGTACGCCCCGAGGAGCTGACATGAATCTACGAACCTCGCCGCCCCGAGGAGCTGACATGAATCTGCACCGGAGCTCCATCTAATCCGTCCCAGCAGACAAACTTGAGGAGGATTGGAGCCCGGAAGACTGACTCGAAGAAGAAGCGCCGCCATCTTTCCATACGTCACCCCTGCGAGAACTTAATCCCTACCTATCTACTAGCCGGAGGCGAGGCACCAGAAATCCCCTCCCCGCTACCGGCCGCCGGAGTGGCAGGCGGAGGGGAAGCGAAGCCACGGGCTCGCCGCAGGAGATTGACAGTAGGAAGGCTTTCCCTAATCGCCTTGTGAGAGGGGAAATAAAAGCACGTATTGATAAAGACAATCATCATCTACGTCTTGGAATAATTACCATCATTGTTTCCTTGATTGATTTCAGAGACTACCCCAAGACAGTCAGACGCCACCTGAAATGTTTGGTCATAAGATCTTTTGAGCCATGCTCACTTCGGCAGATTGCACCCACAACCCTTTTCATCTCCACTATGGCCACGACCCCATCACAACTGATCTTCGTCAGACCCTCCAAGGGTCGGATCCAGATAGCCGGTCCCATTGTCTCAAAAAAAGGTAGCTGGTCCCATCAACTTTTAACAAATGTTCATAGATTAAAAAACACAAAAATTTAGAAAATGTTCATGAATTTTAGAATATGCATGGAATATTTAGAGAATGTTTGCATATTTAAAAAATGTTGAAGATTTGTTTTTTAATGTTCACATATTTTAAAAAAGGTCACTTTTCGGATAAGAAAGTTTAAAATTGTTCCAAGATCATGAAAAATACATGAATTTAATAAAATGTGAAAAATAAAAATAGTAGAAACCTAAGAGGAAAGCCGAAGCCAGCTGAGGAATTAAAAATGGGGAAATGAGCTATTTACTGGACCAGCCCATGGAGCAACGCTCTATACATTTCGTCATCATTGTGATGCACACAACGCTCAACCGATTTTCACGCCCTTGGTTTTTTTGGGTTTCCTTTTTTATCTTTTTCCTTTGAAAGACAAACAACTTGAATTTTTGACATATTAGGAAAAATATTATTAAACGATTTTAAAAAGACTAGGAACTAAAAAAATGTCACAAATTCCAGAAGATGTCGGAAAATTGTCAAAACATTCACGAATTTCATAATCCTTACAAATAAGGTATGGCATTTTAGCCTTAACAACTGGATCTTTATCCTTGACTAAAAAATGTTCACAAATTTAGAAAGTATATGTGTTTTCTGTAAAACAAATCATGAATTTCGAAAAATCTTCTTGGATTTAAAAAAACTTTGTGGATTTTAATAACGATCGCAAAATTTTAAAAGCTAAGCGAAAGAAAAATGAAAAGATGAATAAAAGTGATGAAAACAACAGAAAAGGGTGAAAGAAAACTGGAAGAAAATATTGCCAGTGGGAACAGACATAATTAGCGCCAAGCAGGCCCACTCATTCACCTTCTTGCGCAATTCCTCAACAATAGGAATAGCTGAAAACATAAACACTGTCACCACTATCCCCGTGTGTATGAGGAATCACCAAAAACATAAAACACTTCATTAGATTTGCAAACTCTGAAACGAAAGGTACTGCCTTATGAGTACACAAAGCATTTAAAACACCGAAGGACAAGGCATGCATGTGTGCTGGTATATATAGTATAATAGTAGTATGATTACCTGTTGGACTATTATATATAGTATGTGCACTAAAGATGGATTCGTGACAGGTGGCTGCGACGGCCTTATACCCGGCAGGCGTTCTGATTGAGGAGTGCGCCGGACTGGTGGGTGCCCCACCCGGCATGCGTCCTGATTGGGACATCACGTCTTAGATGTTAGGTTTGACTGCGAGGTCTGTTTGGTATTAGGCCCACACTATCAGCATCCCTACATCCACTGGATAGGAGTAGTAACAGATGTTGCCTAGACGGTGACTTTAGTCTTACTGTTGTATGACTTTGTAAGGTCTTGTGTGAATAATTAATAAAGTGGCTGCGTGCATCGTTCAGATGCAGAGGCCGGGGTCATCCTCCTTTTCTAAATAAAACCTGCTGGACTATTAAATGGCATAGTTGGATATACTGCAAGTGCAATAGGTTGCATCTACATGGGGCAATTCTTTGGGTAGAGGACCAGAGTTAACCACACTTTCACTCTATGGTTCTTGATATTAACTATGAGAACCCATGAGTTAGAGTGCAAGAATTTCATCATGGGAGTCAGGTAAATAATATAACCTTGACCATCGGTGCCAAAAAGAGGGATCAAACACGAAGAGATTTTGGAAGCCATGCTGTTGCGCCAGATCATCACCAGCATCTGGCAACATCTTGAATTCGGTGTGGTCGTCCATGGCAAATTAGAATTGTCAAGCTCGCGGACTGAGACAAGTTTCACCTGTAACTGGATTGTGCCCTCCTCCTACCCTTCCCGTCACGCTCCCACACGCGGCCGGTGGGGAAACCCTAGCCGTCGGCCTCGGTCATCCCTCCTCCCCTCCTTCCCTCCTTGCCGCCGCCGGAGCAAACTGACGGGCAATGTCTGCTAGCAGTGGTGGGTGGAAGGGGGAATCTCCCTCCATTCGCTTGTTGGCGGCTGGCGCAGGCTGGTGGCGGGGAGCGTTGCTCGCGCTGGCGAGGGGCCTGGAGCGGGGTCGCAGGCGCATGACGGCAGCGTGGTGGGCTTCCCAGGCGTGCTTGCATCCATGGCAAGTGTTGCGGCTTGGTCTGGCTCGGCCAGATTCGCGGCCCACTGCCAACGGACGACGTGGGGCACCTTGCCGGCGAGTCGCGTGTGCGTCTGTTGCAGCGTGTGTGGAAGTCAATGGCCGGCATGCTCATTCTCGGTAAGCCTGGTATGGATCCTCATATGGTCATCTCTGGGGACGGATCTTGGCCGTCCGGGCGCCCTCATCGTCGGGTGGGTGTCCGGCGTGCTCCTCGCGGATCTAAACTAGAGGCCAAGGTGGCGCTTTGCAGGGAGTACGTGAGGAAGTTGGTTGGAGGGATGGGTGGTTTGCCCAACACGGATTTATAAAGCACTGGTTTTTGGACACCTCTTATCCATACCCTTCAATACTGCTTTGAGATCTGTGCGACACAACTAACTTACAGCACAAAGTTTTCTCTTTTTTATTCCTTCAAAACAAAACAACATATGAACTTCAAACTTTGTAGGACAACAAAACTTTCTTACTACAATGTGTGAAAACATTTCAGATTTTTTTGACCGACATAAATATACAAAATGAGATTTTTTGAGTAAAAAACATTATTTTTTATATATAATCCACGAAAAAATCTGAAACTTTTTTCCCAGATTCTAGTTAGAATGTTTAGTTGCCCTACAAAGTTTCAAGTTCATATGTTGTTCTGTTTAGAAGAAACAAAAAAGTCAAAAGTTGCTCGCACGAATCACGATGCAAAAATGAATGGATACATAAGGGGGTGTAGGAAAGCCTATGCTTTCTCAAATGTTAACCGTGGTTTGCCCACCTGTCGCCGGTGCAGGGGTGTGCCGGTTGTGGTCTCGCACTACTACTCCTTTTCCTTTTCCCCTTGCCTGATAGCCTCCAGATCTAGCTGTCGAGGCATGTCGGTGTGGTGGCACTGATGCTGGTAGGGGTCTTCTTTGGACGTTCGATGGTGGTATCGTGTTGCAGGGCGGTGGCTCTCTGTGGGAGTTGTGGTGTTTGTGGGCGGAGCTCACAGTTCGGGTGCGTACTGGCGGTGCTAGTCGCATGGGCAGCAGGGTGGTTGGGGCTCGGCGACCCACGGTGTTGGTGCGGCAGGTTTCTTCAACCAGGCACACCCTGATCCGAGGCTGAGTGGTATGCCGAGGTGATATTGTTGTCTGGCTGTGGTCAGACCGACAGTGGCGGCATCCGCGGGCATTGTCCCCTTCTTGTAGGCTCCGTCGTGGTCTCTCGTGATCCTCTATGTTGATCCGGATGAAAATATTGATCCTTTGGATCAATTGGTGGTGGCGCTCTAGTGGCGTGTCCTTCCTGAAGTCACTATCTTGGAACTCACGGTTCGTCGGCGGTCAGCTACGTTATTCATGATGGCTTGTTCTCGGCGGAGGGCTCTGTCATCTTCATAGTGATGCTTGTTGTACATTTGTTGTTTGCTTCGAGATGGCATTGTTGATCTCCGGTACCTTTGTATTTTGCTTTGGGTGTGTGCATTTGGGTGTCGTGTTGTATGGTTCAGATGTGTGAGGTTCGCTGCTTTATATATAAAGTGGAGTGAAAGTCTTTTTGTGACAATGTCAAGCTCGCAGCATGCACTCCTTGTGCCAATCATCATAAGAATCACTCAGCTCTGTTTGGTACTTCCGGTGAATCTTCTTTGCTTGTGTAAGGATGCAATTCTGAGCCAGCCTTCATTTATTAAGTGTTGTAAGTTAGTGCATTATGCAAACTTGAAAGAATCATCACAACGTAGGGAAACCGCATTTCGGGCTTTTGAGTTCGACCGGAATGACGCATTACTTTCGAACATAAGTCTTTGTTTGCTGTGGATGCGGAGGTGAGTGTGTATTTAATCCTCGCTCTTATTTTTGTTTCTCTTTGCACGGCTACATATACACACATGATATTTTTGTTTCAGTTTGCACGTCAACATATATACACATGATATTTTTTTTCTTTCTCTTTGCACGGCTACATATACACACATAATAACTCAACAGTTCATTTGTTGTGTTGTGGTCAAAGCAAGTGTAATGTGTATATCATTCTTAGATGAACAGGGAGAGATATTGTCTTGTCTACAAAAAACCCTTTTTGCTTGTCCTTGCTGACTCCATGTATAGCGGGAGCACATATATCTGTGGAAAGATGCATTTGTTGCACATGTAGGATTTATGTGATAGATTGTCCTTTATGGGTTGCTTCTCTGTGATATGCTTATATCTTTGCCATTAATTAATGCCATTCTCTCTCTCTCCCTGTCGATGGAGCAGCTCTCTTCGGCGTGATATATTGTGGTGGTTGCGATTTTCAGCGACGGTGGTGCACCGCCCTGCTTCCGGCGCCAACGCCACTCAGGTGACACCATGTGCTCTGCTCCGGCCATCGAGCCGATAATCTAGTCCATGTGATCTGGGGTGGTGGTCTGGCCGACGGTGCTGGCTGTGGTCTTTGGCTTTTCTTGGTTTGGTTGTGGGTGAAATGCTAGGGCTTAGTGTTCCTATTGTAAATGGTGATTGTAGTTCACCTAATGGATGCCTCCAACTAGTGTACATTTACTTCCTTTAATATAGGCATGTAAACCACAATCCTACCTGACAATTACACTCTTAGAGATTCTTAATTTGAAGAGTTCCCCTCTTAGGCCAGTGGCTTCGTATATAAAGGGCGATAGTGCTGCCTCCAGGAGTTTTGATATGCCAGGGCCTTCTCTTGTTATTTGCTATTTCTATGGAGTAATCATGATAAGAACAGAGTTAATTCACTTCATCTTGATATGGTGTGTTTATTTTTAGGCAATGTTAAGCCATGTTTAATTTTGCTGAAGTAGCATGATATAGTGACTATTGATCATGGTTATGCTACTGTTTGAGTTGTAATTTGATGAATATGCTTCTTGGCCTACTCCCATGTGTTGTGATGTGCGTAGTGGATATAGGAATATGATGGTTTGACTGATTGTAACCTGCCAAGGAGCATATTTTAACAGATCATCGCCAAAGAATCTTGATTTCTAGCTGGTACTGTCTAGCTACTAGGTGACAGTTGATTTTATTGGCCATTTTTAATCAAGGCATGGGCATGCATAGTGTTGTCTTGGTGTTGTGCGATGTAAATCCATTCTTAGATGGTGAAAGGATTCCACTACACATACACGTATTATTTTTAATTTCATTTGGTCAATATTTTCTATGATTTGCTTAAACCATAGATGTTGAGTAGCTCCAAGTGTATGTGTTGTGCATAGTGCTTATCTACCCTGAACACATGTTTATATTCTTTAGTGCTTAGCTGCCTATGCTCACTAGGTGACATTTATTTTGTCAGCTTGCACCTCTTGTGATGCATGAGAGAGAGAGAGAGAGAGATGTTGGTTTTAGTCCCACATCAGTTGTGGGGTGAGACATGACATGACTTATAAGGGCGGGGGTGTCCCCTCCTAACATGCTAGTGTTTTGGGGGGAGAGGGCCCAAGGCCTGTCATAAGTCGGTGTTGCTCTCCAGTTGGGTCTGGTGACGCAGATGGGTCGGGTGTTACCGGACCCGAGATTGCGTAACTGTTGGTATCAGAGCCCAGGTGCTCGGAACTCATGGGTGGTCGGTCATGGTTGGTGGCCTGGAAACGCTGTTGTTCGCGGTCCCATGGATGACCAATGTGCACTAGTAGAAAACAGGGCTACCATTCGGCCCTGGCCGGCCCATTAGTCCTGGTTCTTCAAGAACCGGGACCAATGGGGGGTATTAGACCCGGTTCGTGAGCCCAGGGGGTCGGCCGGGGCCTCGTGGGCATTGGTCCCTGTTCGTGTGGAACCATTTGTCCCGGTTCAAGCCACGAACCGGGACCAATGGTCCTCGCTGCTGGCCGACAACCATTGGTCCCGGTTCATGGCTTGAACCGGGACAGAAGGGGTGGATTTAGTCCTGGTTCATGCCACGAACCGGGACAAATAACTTTCCTACATATACCCACCGCCGCGGCAGAGCACTCCACAGTGCTCTGTTTCTGTCAAGCCGGTGAGGGGAGGGCATTTGGGTGCTCTAGTTCACCTCCTATGCACATGAGGTGTTCGTTGAAATGCCCGAGCCACACTAGTTAAGCTTTCTCCTATCGAAACTCGACCTCCGAGCTCCATTTTGAACGAGATTTGTCTAGATTTAGCGGTCCATCACGCCCCGTCCCCGCCTCGTCTTCACCGCCCTCGATCACCCGCGCCGATCTCGTCACTGGCACCACCGTGGTGAGCCTCTTGTTCTTATCTTCTTTCTGAAAGAAAAAATTCTGACTTCAGATAGATACTTGTCTAATTTTCTTACTTTTATTATTCCTTGTTATTATATAATGCGATGGTTTTGGTATCCGCCCCCGTCGGCCCTCGTCCTGTCTATGACTCAGATGTGGTATATATTATCTTTTCATAACTATTTTGTTGATTTATTGTTTATGACAATTATGCCGACCAATGTGACATAGATTTTATTTATCTAGGAGGTTGTTGAACCGGAAATTCCAACCGACCCAATTGTCGAGAGGTTAAATTTAGTTGAAGAAGAAAACAATTACTTGAAGGAAAAAATAAGAAAAATTGAGGAGGAGAAGATGATATTGGAGTTGCATGTTGCGAATGTCGTCGATGATCACAAGATGAAGATGGATGCAATGCGGTTGAAGATTAAAAATATTATAAAATATGCCATTCATACCAAGGCTTGGTATCATTATGCAGTTGGATCAGTTATTACCTTGGTTGCGGTTATGATCGCATTTGGTTTTGCATTGAAATGTTTTACATAATTTCAATGTATGGTTTTATTAGATGCTCTGGAGAGCTATATGTTGTTCAATGAGAACTATGTATGTACTTTGGTTTCATAGTTCATTTCAAATGCTTTTCAACTTCATGGTCTTACAGCTTTGAATGGTGCATTTTGAACACAGAAAAACAAGGGAGTTCAAATACGTTCAAAAAAATTGAAATCCCTTTGTAACAGACGAGTTTCCGTATGAAACCCTGATACTTCGAAAGAGATTGTCTGTTTTGTACACGAAGTGCATCTAGTTTTTGCCGTAAGCCACTCTACTTTCTTGCGCATGCATGCTATGTGGGTGAAATGATGATACCATGCCAACTTGGAACCTTTTCAGAGTTCATTTCAAATGCTTTTCATTTTCATGGTCTTATAGCTTAAAATAATCAGTAAATGCATGAAAAATAACAAATGAAGTCAAAAAGGGTTGTAAATTGATGATGTGGCTTTGACTGGTGCATTTCGAACACAGAAAAACAAGGGGGTTCAAATAAGTTCAACAAAAATGAAATCCCTTTGTAATAGACGAGTTTCCGTATGGAACCCTGATACTTCGAAGGAGATTGTCTGTTTTGTACACGAAGTGCATCCAGTTTTTGCCGTACGCCTCTCTACTTTCTTGCACATGCTATGTGGCTGAAATGATGATACCATGCCAACTTGGAACCTTTTCAGAGTTCATTTCAAATGCTTTTCAATTTCATGGTCTTATAACTCAAAATAATCAGTAAATGCATGAAAAATAACAAATGAAGTTAGAAAGGGTTGTAAATTGATGATGTGGCTTTGAATGGTGCATTTTGAACACAGAAAAACAAGGGGGTTCAAATAAGTTCAAAAAAATTGAAATCCCTTTGTAACAGATGAGTTTCCGTATGAAACCCTAATACTTCGAAGGAGGTTGTCCGTTTTGTACACGAAGTGCATCCAGTTTTTGCCGTAAGCCTCTCTACTTTCTTGCACATGCTATGTGGGTGAAATGATGATACCATGCCAACTTGGAACCTTTTCAGAGTTCATTTCAAATGCTTTTCAATTTCATGGTCTTATAGCTCAAAATAATCGATAAATGCGTGAAAATAACAAATGAAGTCGAAAGGGTTGTAAATTGATGATGTGGCTTTGAATGGTGCATTTTGACCACAGAAAAACAAGGGGGTTCAAATAAGTTCAACAAAAATGAAATCCCTTTGTAACCGACGAGTTTCCGTATGAAACCCTCATATTTCGAAGGAGATTGTCTGTTTTGTACACGAAGTGCATCCAGTTTTTGCCGTAAGCCTCTCTACTTTCTTGCACATGCTATGTGGCTGAAATGATGATACCATGCCAACTTGGAACCTTTTCAGAGTTCATTTCAAATGCTTTTCAATTTTATGGTCTTATAGCTCAAAATAATCAGTAAATGCATGAAAAATAACAAATGAAGTGAGAAACAAAATAAAATAAAATAAATAAGTAATTTGAAACAAAATAATATAAAATTTAATAAAATAGATAAGTAGAAACAAAAAAATTAATAACATAAATAATTTTATGAAACTAAAATTATCAAAGTATTTTCTGTTCAAAACATTATAAGCAACTTCTAGTATTATTGAAACTAAAATTATATAAAATTCATGCAAATAAAATTATCAAAGTATTTTCTGTTCATTATCATTAAAAGCAAAAAGAATTTTCATAAAGAACTTTTTTTGTTAGAAACTTTAATAGCAAAAAGAATTATCCTAAAAAATTAATAAGTAATTATAAACAAAATAAAATAAAATAAATAATATTTTGTTGTAAGTAGAAACAAAACAAAATAAATAAAGCAAAAAAGAAAACAAAAAAACTGGGAAAAAATAAAAAATCTGCCACCAACTGGGCCACCACAGCCTGAATACGACTAGAAACCCATCCATGGGCCAGGATTCAGGCCCGCGGTAGGCCCAGAAGGCCCATCAAGAAAAGCAGTAGCAAGTAGGCCCGTAAGCCTGCAGTGGAGAGGATCTCGAGAAAGGTGCGGCAGTGGAGCTTATAAACCACTGCGCGCCCCTCTCAAATAGCGAGGTGGGACTAAACTTTGGCCGCGACGCGGGCAACACAGGGGCCTTTGGTCCCGGTTGGTGGCACCAACCGGGACCAAAGGTAGCCGCTTCCCGCCCTTTTGGGCTGCTGAAAAGAGACCTTTGGTCCCGGTTGGTGGCACCAACCGACTAAAGTAGTATTGGTACCGTTGGTGCCACGAACCGTACCAATGCCTTGGGTATATAAGAAACACTTAGCAGTTTCTGCAAAAATCACTTCTTCTCCGCCCCGACGCCCCCACGACGCTCCTCGTCGCCATCGCCGCCGAGCCCTGCCCCAACGCCATCGCCCGTGCCCTCGCCCGACACCGTCGCCGCTCGCCGCCCTTCCCAGACGCCATCGCCCGCGCCCTCGCCCGGCCGCCGCCACTCGCCGCCCTGCCCGTCGCCCGTCGCCGGCTGCTCGCCTCCCTACCCAGCGCCACGCCGGCCCTACCTCGACGCCGTCGCCGTCGCCGCTTCGCCGCCTGCCCGACCCAGCGCCCCTGCCCTCCTCACCTTGGTCGTGGCGCCCTCCTATTTTTTAATATATGTGATAATTGTTTTGTTCATATATGATGATTTTTTATAGAATATGATATTTTTTTCAGATTATATGTATATAATTTTTTATAGAATATGATGTTTTTGCTTTTTTATAAAAATGTATATATGTTTGTATGTTCTTTGTGTATATATGTTCATATATGCAAAAGTTAGATTTAGTACATTTTAGGTTAGTTTAATTTTTAGAAATTTTTTAAATATCTAGCTAGGAAAGGAAGAAGAAGAAAAAGAATGAGAGGAGAAAAAGGAAAATAAGAAGAGGAAGAAAGGAGAAGAAGAGGAGAGGAAGAAGAGGAGAAATAAATAAGAAGTGGAAAAAAGAAGAAAAAGAAGAGGAGAAGAAGAAAGGAATAGAGGAGAATGAAGAAAAAAAAGAAATTTCTATTTTTTTCTTCTTTCTCCTCTATTCCTTTCTTCTTTCTCCTCTATTCCTTTCTTCTTCTCCTTTTTTTCTTCTTTTTTTTCTTCGATTGCTTCTCTTCTATTCCTTTCTTCTTCTCCTCTTCTTATTTCTTCTTTTGTCTTCTTATTTTTTATCGGGTATGTCGTTGTCGATATACCCCCTCCCGAGAACTTCAACACGAAGGGGGGTACCGATATACCCCCTCCCTGATAACATTATGTTCCCATGTATATGTATGTCGCGTCGTTGTCGATATAACCCCCTCCCGGATAACTTTGACATGAGGGGCGATAATATACCCACTGTCGACCGTGATAACTTATACAACGGGAGCACCCCCCTCGGCCCTCTCGCTCGACCAAAACTCTCGAGGACACCCAAACCCTAGAGAAAAACGATGTTGGTCTCCTACCCCCTCCCGCCGCGTCCCTACCCGACAAACTCTCTCGAGGCCACCCAAATTTACCAAGTTAAAAGAGCGTTGTCGTCGAGGCCACCCCAAACCCTTGAAGCGTTGTCTAGGCCACCCCAAACCCTAGACAAGCAGCGTCGAGGCCACTAACATGATTCCTTATTGTGATTAGCTAGCTAGTTCTACGTTTGCCACAAATATATATATATCCATTTGTACCATGTTTGAATAATAATTGACATGTTGTAAATATTTGCAGAAATTATGGAGCACTCCCGAGACGAAGCAACAGAAGCGATGTTGGGGGAGATAATCGCACAAGGAAGTGATGTCGTTGCGTTGTTTCTCAACGACACCGATGGTCAGGAAGGACCGGGTGAAGAAGAGGGCTATGTTCGTGATGGCTCCGGTGACCCATTAATGCCGGTACAAGAAGAGGGCTATGTTCATGATGGCTCCGGTGACCCAATGGAGGTACAAGAAGGAGACCGTGATGAAGGCTCTGGTGACTGAACCGAGTCCGGCCAGGTATATATATTAGTTAAGGACATGCTGACTAGTTAATTGATGCATTCATTGTTTTCATATGTACACATATTAATTAACTCTCGTCTTTCTTCTTTTTTCTTTAGCCCTCCGGATCGAGCTCAACTTTGGTAAAGAAACGAGGCCCGAAGAAAAAGTTGCGCTCGGATGAAAGGTTTGAGATCACAGCAATCGCGAGCGATGGCAAGCCGATTGAACCCATCCGGACAAGGGATGCATTTCGTGCTCAGTGCGGGGTTCTTGTTACGGACAAGATCTTGATCAGTATCCAACAATGGTTAAAGCCAAAGAAGGAAGACCCTGAGGTGCCGACGTCTTATGTCTCCGATATGCAGAAAGAAGATCTTTGGACAACGCTTAAGGCAAATTTCACCCTACCGCCAGAGGAGGATCCAGAGAAGCCAGTTAAAGAGGAATTGATCAAGTCTCATGCTCTTAAAAAGATGGCAGAACTATTCAGGAGGTGGAAGAATGAGCTAAAAACGTTTGTCAACAAAGAAGAGACACCAGAATTCACCGGCCGGTTTGAGAAGATCAGAGATCAATGGCCCGCATTTGTGGCCCACAAGACATCGGAAAAGAGTGAGAAGATGTCAGCGACAAACAAGATTAATGCTGCGAAGAAGAAGCATCACCATCGCACGGGGTTAGGTGGTTACCTCAAAGCCCGACCTTTGTGGGACAAGGCTGAGAATGACCTGATTGCTAAAGGGGTCGAACCACAGACATTGAGATGGCCAGACCGTTGCCGGACTTGGTTCTTCGGCGTTAGCGAAACCTTGGACCTTGTATCAGGGAAGTGCGTTTGGACGGAAGAGCAACTGCGAATACCCGTCAGGAAGCTTTGGCACTATATCGCCGCAGCACAGGAAGGGACATTCGTTCCAGACAGAGAGAAGGACGAGCTCACAATGGCCCTCAGGAATCCTGAGCACCTTGGACGGACACGAGGCACGCTAGGCTCCCTTTTGTGGAAGGCTGGGTTTCCAGACGCAGGGGGTTACAAAACCCAGGAGAGGAGGAAGAAAGTGGAGCATAGCCAACTGCAGGCGCTGCACGAAAGGGTACAAGGGCTAGAGGAACGAGAAGCAGATCGCAGCAAACGACGTGCCGAACCTTCCCCTGAAGCTACCCCGCCATCTCAGCGGAGAAGCAGCGTGGCTTACACCGAGCAGACTCAGCAGCTGGATCCTGTCTTCACGAGCTACCCCGTGGATGCTATCACAGAGTCTCAACATTGCCATCTTATGACGCGATGGATGACATTGAAAGTCAAGGCGGCTGTTGGCTCTGTTATACCTAATGAACCTGGCTCAACCTACCACGGCCAGCCGATTCCAGAAGGATATGCTAGGGTGATGGTGGATCAAATAACGGACGGATTTGAGGACCTTGAGCTTGACCACCCTACGGGCGAAGGGGAGATTCGGCTGGGTTCTTCTCTGAAGACTCCATGCCTATGGCGAAAGGAGCTCATCAACCTTCCGAACTGGACGCCTCCGCCGCCTCCTCCTCCTCTGGCGAGTCAGGGTACTCCGCCTGCTCCTCCGCCTCCTCCGGCGAGTGATCAGGGCACTCAGCCTCCTTCTCCGGTGCGTGGCGGCACTCCGCCTCCTTCTCCGCCTGCGCCGGCGCGCCCGAGAAGCTAGCTGCCTCCTCCTTCTCCGCCTCGTCAGGCGTAAGAGACCTGCCGCCGCTCCGGCTCCTCCGGCAGGTCATCCTTCTCCTCCGCCTCATAAAAAAGGAAAGACAGCCGCAGCCGCTCCGTCTGCTCCGGCGTCTAGCAGTACAGCCAGAGGCAGGCAATACAGATACGATCCTTCTCTGAAGACTCCAGAGAAGTTACCATACAAGAGGAGCCAGGAGGAAAACGCGAAGATCGTGCAAGCCGAAGTGACCAACTTCTTTGAAGGGGTCAAAGGAAAGAAAAATCCACCTCCGGAGGAGAAGATATATCCGGTAAAAGCGAAGCGTACTCTGGCTGCCCTGACAAAACCACCAAAGTCTCCGGTGAATGACAACTATGAGCGCATTCTTACAAAGTCATTTATCGAAGCGGAGCGGTCGGGAAGTACTGCTAGTGCTCAAAGGTTAGTAGAACGACGAGCTGGGAAAAAAGTTGCCCAGCTCGGCAAACAAGCGAACCAATCGTTGCCCTCGCTCCAGGTGTCTAGCATCGTCGCAAATCATCCGGGCGGGATGGTGCCCGGTTATAACGATCTTGGAGATTACCTGCCCGACGATGCACATTTTGATTTCTTTGAGGTGGACGAACACGAGATCGTGTAATGGAAGCCTCTCGTCAAAGATGAAAAATCTCTAACAACGATGATGCGAAGATTCCATGATTGGTATATGAAAACCTGCGCAGAGTCCGAGGGGAGGAATATTTTGGCCTTTCGGAGTTAAAGAGGAGCATGACCTCGTTGGAATTGATCTGTTGAATGTTCTATTTGAGGAGTTCTTCGAGTTTTTCAATCTAAAGGCCCTCGATAAGTTAATGATCACTTGCTACTGCCTTTAAGTAGTACTACTTCTGTCATTAAGTCTTTATATATAGGTCGGCTCTTTCATTGCATGTATCTTTAATTATTCTCACTATATTATGCAGATTGAAGATTGCCGAATTGAAGAAAAGACAAATCGGTGATATTGGGTTCATTAACACAAATCTCATAGATGCATATATGGTTAAATTTCAGGCCAAAGATACCGAGGCCAAGCTTCTACAATTGTTTAAATTAAATCAAAACAAAGCTATAATACTCTTCCCTTACAACTTCCAGTGAGTGTTACTGTCTTGTGCATATTCGGTTTCCCTTATTATTCGAGCTTATAGTAATGTAATTGATGAGTTATACATGCGTGCGCAGCTTCCACTATATTTTCCTAGAGATTAAGCTTGAGCAGGGACTAGTAACCGTCTTAGACTCGAGACGAAAAGATCCCAAGAAGTACGCGGACATGACTGAAATTCTAGAGAAGTAAGTTAAATCTATCATTATCGCACCATATCGGCAACTTCAATTTTTTCATTTCCTGATATCAAGTAATTGTTTTCTTTGTCTCGCAGGGTTTGGGGTAAATTCACCTCAAAAACTCCGGGACTGCCAAAGAAGCTGCAGTTTAGACACCCGAAAGTAAGTACTATAGGAGCATATATGTTCCACGCATCTCCTAGTGATTCAAGCACTAGTTTCATCAATACCATTTAGCATGCTTGCTAATTATCAGTTTAATTGACCACTATTTCTTGTAAAGTGGTTGTGGCAGGAAGAAGGGACTAATTACTACGGATACTACATTTGTGAGTCCATCTGCCACACGACCTGTGAGCGGGGATACTCCAAGAAACTATATGAAGTGCATAAATAATTATATTCACAATTTTATTTTATTACCATCATTTGTGTTCAATTTCATTTATTCATATATATGCATTGACCCCCTTCTTCAAATTAGATATTTCGGATGCGAGATGAACTCCTAGCACCAGATCGTATGCGAGGAATTCAAGAGGAATTGGTGGCATTCTTTCTTGACCACGTGATCGCTAAAGACGGAGAATACTATGTGGACCCTGATGCGTTCAATTTTAATTAGGAGATTATATTGTAAAAGATACTTATATTGTATATATGTAGCCAGTAGTGTCGGATAGATATACGAGAACTTGTTGTTCGACAAATCTCTCAGAGAAGGAGAGGTGGTCGATATCACTTCTCTTTGTATACATCTGTTCATGACGATCTTCTGTTTCCTTCATTTGCTTAACTAGCTAGCGTGTCTAGTCCTCTCTATACGTATAGTATGTAGCGTCGACCAAACACGGAGATAAAAAATGACACTTCTCTCTATTAATTAGCATGCTAACACAATATATGAAACACCTAAATTAACCCCCCAAACCCCCCAAACCGTTCCCCCCCTTTCAAAAAAAAACAAAAACCCCAGCACCTGAGATGCTGACGCGTGGATGCCTATTGGTCCTGGTTGGTGCCACCAACTGGGACCAAAGGGCCTCCTGCCTGGGCTCGCCGCACCGGCCACGTGGAGGCCCATTTTTCCCGGTTTATGCAAGAACCAGGACTGAAGGTTTAGGGCATTAGTACCGACACTTTAGTCCCGGTTCAAAAACCGGGACAAATGGCCCTCACGAACCGGGACAATAGGTCCTTTTTCTACTAGTGGTGTGAGGAGGCGATTGTTGGGTTTAATCCCACATCATTTGTGGGGGGAGACATGACACGACTTATAAGGACGAGGGTGTCCCCTCCTAACAGTCTAGTCTTTTGGGGGAGAGAGCCCAAGACCTCTCATCAGTCGGTGTTGCTCTCCGGTTAGGAGTGACAAATCCTAATCTCGATCTATGCCAACCGAACAAACACCTTCGGAGATACCTGTAGAGCATCTTTATACTCACCCAGTTACTTGTGACGTTTGATAACACACAAGGCATTCCTCCGGTGTCCGGGAGTTGCATAATCTCATAGTCAGAGGAATATGTATTTGACGTGAAGAAAGAAGTAGAAATAAAACTGAACGATCATATGCTATGCTAACGGATGGGTCTAGTCCATCACATCATTCTCCTAATGATGTGATCCCGTTCATCAAATGACAACACATGTCCATGGCTAGGAAACTTAACCATCTTTGATCAACGAGCTAGTCTAGTAGAGGCATACTAGGGACACGGTGTTTTTTCTATGTATTCACATATGTATCAAGTTTCCGGTTAATAAAATTCTAGCATGAATAATAAACATTTATCATGAATAAGGAGATATAAGATAACAACTTTATTATTGCCTCTAGAGCATATTTCCTTCAGTCTCTCACTTGCACTAGAGTCAATAATCTATATTAGATAGTAAAGATTCTAACACCCATGGAGTCTTGGTGCTGATGATGTTTTGCTCGTGGAAGAGGCTTAGTCAACAGGTCTGCCACATTCAGATCCGTATGTATTTTGCAAATCTCTATGTCCCCTTCCTTGACCAAATCTCGGATGGAGTTTAAGCGTCTCTTGATGTGTTTGGTCTTTTTATGAAATCTTGATTCCTTCGCCAAGGCAATTGCTCCAGTATTGTCACAAAAGATTTTCATTGGACGCGATGCACTAGGTATTACGCCAAGACCAGATATGAACTCCTTCATCCAGACTCCTTCATTAGCTGCTTCGGAAGCAGCTATGTACTCTGCTTCACACGTAGATCCTGCCATGACCCTCTGATTGGAGGTGTACCAACTAACAGCTCCACCATTCAATATAAATACGTATCTGGTTTATGACTTAGAGTCATCTGGATCAGTGTCAATGCTTGCATCAACGTAACCATTTACGGCGAGCTCTTTGTCACGTCCATAAACCAGAAACACATCCCTAGTCCTTTTCAGGTAATTTAGGATGTTCTTAACTGCTGTCCAGTGATCCAGTCCTAGATTACTTTGGTAGCTCCCAGCTAAACTTATAGCAAGGCACACATCAGGTCTGGTACACAGCATAGCATACATGATAGAACCTGTGGCTGAGGCATAGGGAATGATTTCCATTTTCTCTCTATCTTCTGTAGTGGTCGGGCTCAACTTCACACCCTGTAATACAGGCAAGAACCCTTTCTTCGATTGATCCATTTTGAACTTCTTCAGAACTTTATCAAGGTATGTGCTTTGTGAAAGTCCTATCAACCGTCTTGATCTATCTCTATATATCTTGATGCCCAATATATAAGCACCTTCACCGAGGTCTTTCATTGAAAAACTTTTATTCAAGTATCCTTTTATGCTATCCAGAAATTCTACATCATTTCCAATCAACAATATGTCATCCACATATAATATTAGAAATGCTATAGATCTCCCACTCACTTTCTTGTAAATACAGAGTTCTCCAAAAGTCTGTATAAAACCATATGCTTTGATCACCTCATCAAAGCGTATATTCCAACTTTGAGATGCTTGCACCATTCCATAGATGGATCGCTAGAGCTTGCACACTTTGTTAGAACCTTTAGGATCGACAAAACCTTCTGGTTGCATCATATACAACTCTTCTTTAATAAATCCACTAAGAAATGCAGTTTTAACATCCATTTGCCAGATTTCATAATCATAAAATGCAGCAATTGCTACCATGATTCGGACAGACTTAAGCATCGCTACGGGTGAGAAAGTCTCATCGTAGCAACTCCTTGAACTTGTCAAAAACCTTTTGCGACAAGTCAAGATTTATAGACAGTAACATTACCATCTAGTCTTCTTCTCGAATATCCATTTATTCTCTATGGGTCGCCAATCATTGGGAAAATCCACTAAAGTCCACACTTTGTTCTCATACATGGATCCTATCTCAGATTTAATGGCCTCAAGCCATTTATCGGAGTCTGGGCTCATCATAGCTTCTTCATAGTTCGTAGGTTCGTCATGGTCAAGTCACATGACTTCTAGAATAGGATTACCGTACCACTCTGGTGCGGATCGTGCAATGGTTGACCTACGAGGTTCTGTAGCAACTTGATCTGAAGTTTCATGATCATTATGATTATCTTCCTCTCCAGTTAGTGTAGCCATCACGGGAACAGATTTCTCGGATGAGCTACTTTCGAAATTGAGAGAATGTACAATTACCTCATCAAGTTCTAATTTCCTCCCACTCACTTCTTTCGAGAGAAAGTCCTTCTCTAGAAAGGTTCCATTCTTGTCAACAAAGATCTTGCCTTCGTATCTGTGGTAGAAGGTGTACCCAATTGTTTCCTTAGGGTATCCTATGAAGACTCACTTCTCCGATTTGGGTTTGAGCTTATCGGGCTGAAGCCTTTTGACATAAGTGTGGTTACGATGTTCCGACACACCGTTACGCTATGGTGTTCCAGGTGGCGTGAGCTGTGAAACTATTCCACATTGTTTTAAATGAATGCCAAACTCATAACTCAAATATTCTCCTCCACGATCAGATCGTAGAAACTCTATTTTCTTGTTATGATGATTCTCCACTTCACTCTGAAATTCTTTGATCTTTTCAAATGTTTCAGACTTGTGTTTCATTAAGTAGATATACCCATATCTACTTAAATCATCTGTGAAGGTCAGAAAATAACGATACCCACCACGAGCCTCACACTCATCAGACCTCATACATCGGTATGTATTATTTTCAATAAGTCATTGGCTCGTTCCATTGTTCCGGATAACGGAGTTTTAGTTATCTTGCCCATAAGGCATGGTTCACAAGTATCAAATGATTCATAATCAAGTGATTCCGAAAGTCAATCTACATGGAGTTTCTTCATGCGCTTTACACCGATATGACCCAAACGGCAGTGCCACAATTATGTTGCACTACCATTATCAACTTTGCATCTTTTTGCATCAATATTATGAAAATGTGTATCACCACGATCGAGATTCAACAGAAATAGACCACTCTTCAAGGGTGCATGACCATAAAAGATATTACTCATATAAATAGAACAACCATTATTCTCTGATTTAAATGAATAACCGTCTCGCACTAAACAAGATCCAGATATAATGTTCATGCTCAACGCTGGCACCAAATAACAATTATTCAGGTCTAAAACTAATCTCAAAGGTAGATGTAGAGGTAGCGTGCCGACGGCGATCACATTGACCTTGGAACCATTCCCGACGCGCATCGTCACCTCGTCCTTAGCCAATCTTCGTTCAATCTGTAGTCCCTATTTCAAGTTACAAATATGAGCAACTGAACCGGTATCAAATACCCAGGCACTACTACGAGTTTTATTAAGGTACACATCAATAACATGTATATCATATATACCTTTGTTCACTTTGCTATCCTTCTTATCCGCCAAATACTTGGGGCAGTTCCGTTTCCAGTGACCAGTCCCTTTGAAGTAGAAGCAGTCAATTTCAAGCTTGGGTCCAGCTTTGGGTTTCTTCCTAGGAGTGACAACTTGCTTACCATTCTTCTTGAAGTTCCCCTTCTTTCCCTTGCCCTTCTTGAAACTAGTGGTCTTGTTAACCATCAACACTCGATGCTCCTTTTTGATTTCTACCTCCGCTGCCTTTAGCATTGTGAAGAGCTTGGGAATAGTCTTTTCCATCCCTTGCTTATTGTATTTCATCACGAAGCCTTTGTAGCTTGGTGGTAGTGATTGAAGAACTCTGTCAAAGACACAATCATCTGGAAGATTAACTCCCAACAGAGTCAAGTGATTATGCTACCCAGACATTCTGAGTATGTGCTCACTAACAGAACTGTTCTCCTCCATCTTGCAGCTATAGAACTCATTGGAGACTTCATATCTCTCAACTCGGGCATTTGCTTGAAATATTAACTTCAACTCCTGGAACATATCATATGGTCCATGACGTTCCAAATGTCTTTGAAGTCCCGATTCTAAGCCGTAAAGCATGGCACACTGAACTAGCGAGTATAGTAGTCATCAGATCAAGCTTGCCAGATGTTTACAACGTCAGCTTTTGCTCCTGCAGCAGGCCTTTCACCTAGTTGTGCATCAAGGACATAATTCTTCTGTGCAGCAATGAGGATAAACCTCAAGTTACGGACCTAGTCCGTGTAGTTGCTACCATCATCTTTCAACTTAGCTTTCTCTAGGAACGCATTAAAATTCAAGGGAATGGTAGCACGGGCCATTGATCTACAACATAGATATGCAAAAACTATCAGGACTAAGTTCATGATAAATTAAGTTTAATTAATCAGTTAAAACAATAAGGAGGCTGGCCAAATCGCATGGACAAGGCTCCCCCGATTGGTTCCTTCGCCGGCCGTCAGATCTAGCCTTCTCGCGTGGCTAGACCGTCAGATCTTCACCTCACGGTCAAACCTGATTTTTACCTCGCAGTTGTTTTGACTGGCCAATGACGAGTGGGCTCGTATCGCGTGCTTGTTGGCTGGGTTGGCCGTGTCCGCGTGCATGAGGTTTTGGCCAATCCCCATCCCACATCCCGCAGCGAATCCCACTCCCGCACCAGCCACCAACCAAACCCTAGCCCTATTTCCCCTCGATCCCCACAGCCTCTCTCGCCTCCTCCATCCCTCCTCCTCGCTTCACCACGGCCTCCGCCCCGGAGCCTCGCCGCCGCCTGCTATTCCTCCTACACCATCGTTGCTACTTATCCACCATGCTAGCCCCTCCACTTCACCTTCCTTTTCTTCGTTGTCTGCACCCGTCGAGTGCGCCCGTCAGCGAGGCATGGCTCCAGATCTGGTGCGGGTTAGGATAGGCTTGGTGGTGGGATGAATTGGCAGAGGAGGTGGGCGATGAGGGTAGGCAACAGTCGACTGGCGACAGGGGTGTAGCACGCTCGGCAGGCGACGGGCGCGGCGGTCATGGCCAAGGGCGTGGCTGGGGAGCTACGCACACGTCGAGTAACAGCGACCGCATCCGGTGCCAACATCGAGGTGAGCTTCATAGTCTCTCTCTCCACGCGGCCTCCTCCCCTCGGCCCTGGATCCATGGTGGCGTGTTCACATACCCTTCCTTTTTTCTCTGTAAAGGCACAAGGAGACAGGCCTGAATCCATCTAACAATTTAGAAATTAGGAGACGGGAGAAAGGGAGTCGAGCCTCCATTGTGTTGTGTATCGTGGCGACGAGCAAGAGCCATTGGTCATGTCGTCATGCGAGGAGGCGTCCCTTCCCATGTGATCTCCTTTCCGTCCCACGATTCACCTCTTGCTGCAGTACACCTATATCCACATTGATGTAAACAAAAAACTTGGACATATATGGTACTATTTTCTACCATGGACAAAACAAATTTTCCTAGAAAGAGTTGTTGTACAGTGGCCTTATATCTATGCCGGATGTTAATAATCTGTTTTTTGTTAGTCAGATTGTTTAAAGCCGGAGCTGGGTCAAGGAGTTGGCTCTGCCTTTGCCATTGCCTGGGAGAAGCAACACCTGTGTTGGGCGTTTCGTGTGCAGAGTGCGTGAGTTAGTGATTTTGTTCTATCCTTTCCATCTCATGATGTGATTCTTTCTTTAAGATGAATTAGAAACTTTTTGTGGAGGTGGCAGCACAACCTGCTGGTTGTTGTAATGCCTACCTCAAAGAGATTTAACTGCTTGGTAAATTATTTTTCTACTTGGCTGTCTTGCACATGATGAGGTATGACATGGAATGGTTGGATTTTTAGTGGTAGGTGATCCTTATACCGGCGGTGATAGCGGCCATCACTGGTATACAACAATCCAGTTACTGTCTCATGTGTGCTCCCCCTGCTATCCTCCCCACCTCCCCCAGATGCTTTATGTTCAAAAAACTAATGATTTGGTTCTTGGATGTTCATACATAATCTTCATGTTAATTGTTTGCATATACACATCTTTGCTTCCTGATCTATTTTGTTTTATAACTCAGGCCACCCCTGATGCTCAAGCTGATGCTTCTTCGCTTGATGCTGAAGAAAAGGATGATCAGATTCAGACGCCCAATATCAAAAGGTGCTGCATCTTCTCTTATATCTTTATCTATGTACTTTAAATTCGAATTGTCTATATATACACACCTTGAAATTAAGAAACTTTGGTCGTGCATAGACAGTTTGGCCAGGGAAAAAATCAAAGCAGTGACGGCTCTACACTAGTTGTGCAGGGATTGAAAGCCTCGTTCAATACCTGATGCACGTAGAGATTAACTTTAATGATTCATGCATTGTAGTTTGAGCCTGATAGCTATATATAAAAAAAATTGTTGATTCAGTTTTGGTTTTTCACTCAAACATACAGTGGTTAGTGTTGTCAATCCATCCATAGTCGTATTTGTAGGTTTATGTTATCATATCTTTCATTCAATATCTTGTACAAAGTTACATGCGTATTTTTACTTCTTTAGGCCATACACCCGTTTGATTTCTGGACCCATATTTTAATGGTTCTCTTGCAGGTGCTGTGAAGGTTAGCTACTATGATCAAGGAATAACATGTATATGTGTGGTTTCTTCCTGCTGTTGATCGGCCATTGCTGCGTTTAAGGTATGTTGTGCCCGGTGCTACTTAATGCTATATAAAACCTATAGCTGTACATAAAACACCTTGATATGCAAATAACCCAGTTAAAACAAATGGGTTGCGCCATCTAGCATTACATGACGACATGCCAAACACTTTGCCACCTAGGATAGTCTATATTTGTATTTCATTCAGTTATCTCATATTTCTAGTAAAAAAAACTCTTCGCTTTGGGGTTTTGGAATAATCTTCAGGAAGTTGGTGACGAGTTAGTAGAACTTATGGAAATTTCGCTTTGATTAGACAATGACATACCAAAGACGCCACTGCCTGATGTTGTCTTTGGACTTAAGCTATCTCATATGTACAATAATAAGATTTGTCGCTTCAGTTTTTAGAATAATCTTTGATAAGTTGGTTAAGAATTAGAGCGAAAGTTACACTCATGAGTAGTATTTGTTGTACAAATATCCAGTTAATTCTTGAGATACAATAGAGACACTATATTAGTACTACTTTAGTCAAATACATTGTCCACTGATTGTTGTAGTGAAATGTCGCTCTAGCTATTAATTTGCAGAATTGTAGAAAATAGCCCCTACAGAATTACAAAGAGCGGGAATAAGGAAGCTGGCAAACTTAGTGCTTCATGGTATTTATGTAGAAAGGAAATAGAAGAGAATTCTCCGTCCAAGAGGGATGGCATTGGTTTAAAGAAAGAGACTTACCTTTGGAAATTGTATTGCACTTATCTACAAGATTTGGGGATGCGCCTCAAAGTGTAAGATATTTTATGTCCTTCTATGCATTTATCGATATTATAGCCTGTTGGCTGATTGTCCCTTAAACATTGAGTTCTGCTACTTACCCAACCAGATGTTAAATTTTTCAAAATGCGTCTTTATATAGTCATTGTATCGTAATTGCTTCTCCTGATGTGTTTTTGTTTTACACCAGCATATATTTGGTCCAGAGATATTCAATTGTTTGTCTCATAAGATAATATTTTACTTCTTTATGGAGCACTCTTATGGCAAGCACATTTTTTCTGAATGAACTGCTGGTTGGTTTTTTTCTCCATGAATACGATAAGTTATCATATCATAAGAAATGTTAAGATATACTGAAAATATGCCCTGTATGATGGTGGTCTGGCATTTTAGAATTGTTTTGGGCAATGCATGTTTGCATGCATTTTTTCTTTTGGCCCTTGAAGGCTTCCATGGTACGCATCACATCTTTAATAGTTTGCAATTGTGATAAAAATTGTTGTGCTCGTATCTTTAGTTTTTATTACACGTGGAGATAATGCCACAACTCTTGCTGGAATTATATTGTCAACTTATGCTGAATTTTTTCTTTGTATGTAGGCCACAAGTGATAATTGCTACATCTATTGTGTTCTGTCACTGTTTTTACCTTCGTCAATCTCATGCAAAAAATGATAGACGAGTAAGTGTTAGCCAATGACTAACTATAGTCCAATTTTTAAATATTTGTTGAAGTGCAGCTTCTAACTTTATAAATGTAGATACTATATTTGAGTTTACAATATTATGTTTTTTGCCTCATAGTTTAGTTTGAATAAAAATAACAAATAGTTTCTATCACCATGGTTTTCCAGTTTGGTGATTGTTCTCTCCATACAGAGGCATTAATAGCTAATAATACACTTTGTACTTCTCCACTCCAATAGAAGTTGGCGCTGAAGCTAGCAGCAGACTCTGTAGATGTCAAAACAACTTGTACTTTGTGAACTGCATGGGGTGGTTATAAAAAGTTGGTATTTTATATGAGGATAAGATGCAAAGATGTACATCCTCTTGGTGCGATGTGGGGATTTTAGTTTAGAAGAGCCTGAGACCTTGTTACTAAATAGCAGTTCACAGGCGGGCACACCATTTGATCAATTATGCGGGGTTGAGGGTTTGTCATGAATATTTTGGCTGGTACAGCTCTCAAACACCCATAAGAGTTGATTTAGGCCCAGTTACTCTTAAATTATTGAACGTGAAAGCATTTGAAATAACCCTATCCATGAAGTAGTACCAAGTGTGTTTACTGAAATAGGAGTGCATGTGATTTCTTGTGTTCTTATCTGTAGCAGAACTGGTAATGGTGTGATTTTCCTCTATTTGTCTTGACAGAATATTAGTATTCTATACTATTTGTTATGTAGTTATTCTTATTTTTTTCATGGAGAATGGGCAAATGAAGTCTGAATCTAACATCTATATAGACAATCGCTACTATTTGCATGTTCTTGGCTGGAAAAGTCGAAGGAACACCTAGGCCTTTGAAGGATGTCATCCTGGTTTCTTACGAGCTTATTCATAAAAAGGATCCTGCTGCTGGTCAGAAAATCAAGCAGAGGGTAATGTGATGGATCCAATTGGATGCTTCTTTTGCTATGGATTGTTCTTTGGTGATCCTTTTTCCCCTTACAAAAGTTGTAGCATGTCCATGACCTTATTTCACCCTATAAATCTTGTTGTTCTCATACAATAATAGAAAAAAACTTAAAAAATATAGCCAGTAGAAGGCTGACTATTTCTATCAGAATCATAACCTTTTCTCATCAGTATATCATTTATTTTTGAATTGTTTTGATTGCACCATCATCTGCTGAAAAAGTTTATGAGACAGATAATGATCTAGAATAAAACTATATTCTAACCTACGAGGAGGCTGGGCACGTCTTCTAACCCGCAGCAGACTATATAGGCAATGGAGCGCCCATTCATGCCGGTCTAGACCATGGGCGCGGCTTGGTCGAGCTACAACGAGTGCATCTGATTCCAACTCATCAAGGTGAACTCCCTCTTTTATTCTTCTCAGGCAATGAGGTGTTGGTGTAGGCCCAATCTTTTTGTTTGTTGCTTTGGAGAGTCTTGTCATGTTGTGGAAAGGCAACATGTGCTTGATATGTGGAGTTTGGTGTTGAGCCTGGCGGTAGTAGACAGGGAAGGCACCCATCTCGCTTGATCTTGAGAGTTGATTCATATCTTTTTTCTTGACCTAATTGATTTCTTGTATATGCAAGGATAAAGAAGAAGGGGCATGTATTGTTGTGGTTGTTGCTGAAGATGTTGGTCAGGAGCTGATTGCCGGGACAGATGATAAGAACGGAGAGCAGGATGAGTATGTCAACATGCTGTTCCTTGACGTTGGCCTTTTTTTATAAAGTTCACATGCAACTCTCCTCCATGGTTTGAAAAAACTAATTTAAACATTTTGTTTCTTTGATGGTTACTCATTTCTCTTACCGCTGTTGTATCAAAACAATTGTATTTTCGTCGACAGCCACTTGGGCTCATTTTCGAGGAGAATGAGATGTGGAATAAACTACTCTGAAATGGTTGCTTCCCTTCAGACAGTTTATTAGCTAACTAATTTTGGCTGTTGTTGCACATGATACAATTGTGCTTTGTCATTGCCATCTTGCATTTTATGTGAGCTTAAACAGACAATCAATTAAACTTTTACTAAGTTCTTACTGTATGTATTTTCTCAAACAATGTTACTTAAAAAATGCAAATATTTTTAGCAAGTACATGGTTTTAAATGGGACTCGGTGCCATTTAGCGCAATGGGCAGTGTTATACAAATATAATTTTTTGGTGCAAAGGTTATACACTTTTTTTAACTTGGATTTCACAATGTGATAGACATTTTCAAAAGATTATGGTTTAATATATGGGCTTTCTACAACGAGTACTGAATATGTCCTTGCAAAATGAAACTATTTTCATCGACAACATGGCTTTAGCGGGTCTCTACGCCATTTGGCGCAACGGATAATAAATTGCACCGGTCGGCGGCTGAGGAAACGCCTCTGTCACCCAGTTGAGGAATCGAGAAAGAAATGAAGGGGATAGATAGTCTCCACTGGATTCGCCCTCTACCGCTTCATATTCAGCTCCTCACGGGCTAAAGGCATCGCTCTACGTGGGCTCGGCTAAATAACATATGGGCTATCCTAATACCTCCTGATCCCTGTATCTCCATATATGCACAACAAAGACATGTTTTTTTTCTTAGGTTTCTTATCTTTTCCCTCTTTTTTTGCAGGTATGGGCTATCCTAATACCTCCTGATCCATATATCTCTGTATATGCACAACAAAGCCATGTTTTTTTTCTTAGGTTTCTTATCATTTTCCCTCTTTTTTTGCAGGAAAAAGATGCACGGCCAGGTTTTCGAACTTGCTAAAAAAATACAACCATGCCAACTTTACTATCTCATCATAGTGGCCATATTTTCAAACTGAACATATTCATATTATGCAAAGTTTCCCTTTTCCTAGACTATTATTTAACAACGTAATAAACATGTTTAAAAAATAGCATGATTTAGTTGAAGGTTTGCAACATGAAACTATTTTCATCGACAGCATGTCTTCAGCAGGTCCCTGCGCCATTTGGCGGAATGGGTCAACTAGTATTACTTAAGAACTCCCACTTAGATAGACATCCCTCAAGTCATCTAAATGACATGTGATCCAAATCAACTAAACCATGTCCGATCATCATGTGAGATGGAGTAGTCATCAATGGTGAACATCTCTATGTTGATCATATCTACTATATGATTCACGTTTGACCTTTCGGTCTTCAGTGTTCCGAGGCCATGTCGGTACATGCTAGGCTCGTCAAGTTTAACCCGAGTATTCCGCATGTGGAAAACTGGCTTGCACCCGTTGTATTTGAACGGAGATCCTATCACACCCGATCAACACGTGGTGTCTCAACACAAAGAACTTTCGGAACAGTGCATACTCGGGGAGAACGTTAAGGGATCATCTTATAATGCTACCGCCGTACTAAGCAAAATAAGATGCATAAAGATAAACATCACATGCAATCAAAATATGTCACATGATATGGCCATCATCATCTTGTGCTTTTGATCTCCATCACCAAAGCAACGTCATGATCGCCATCGTCACTGGCTTGACACCTTGATCTCCATCATAGTGTCGTTGTCGTCTTGCCAACTATTGCCTCTACGACTATCGCTACCGCTTAGTGATAAAGTAAAGCAATTACATGGCGTTTGTATTTCATACAATAAAGCGACAACCATAAGGCTCCTGCCAGTTGCCGATAACTTTTACAAAACATGATCATCTCATACAACAACGTATATCACATCATGTCTTGACCATATCACATCACAAAATGCCCTGCAAAAACATGTTAGACGTCCTCTACTTTGTTGTTGCAACTTTTACGTGGCTGCTACGGGCTTCTAGCAAGAACCGTTCTTACCTACGGCATAAAACCACAACGGTGATTTATCAAGTTTGATGTTTTAAACTTCAATAAGGACCGGCCGCAATCAAATTGATTCAACTAAAGTTGGAGAAACAGACACCCGCCAGCCACCTTAAAGCAAAACAAGTTGCATGTCCGTCGGTGGAACCGGTCTCATGAACGTGGTCATGTAAGGTTGGTCCGGGCTGCTTCATCCAACAATACCGCTGAATCAAAATAAGACATTGATTGTAAGCAGTATGACGATCACCTCCCACAACTCTTTGTGGTCTACTCGTGTATATCATCTACGCATAGACCTGGCTCGGATGCCACTGTTGGGGAATGTAGCATGCAATTTTAAAAAAAATCCTACGCTCATGCAAGATCTATCTAGGAGATGCATAGCAACGAGAGGGGGAGAGTGTGTACATGTACCCTAGTAGATCGAAAGCGGAAGCGTTTGTTTAATGTGGTTGATGTAGTCGAATGTCTTCTCGTTCGGACCGATCGAGTACCGAAGGTATGGTACCTCCAAGTTCTACACACGTTCAGCGCGATGACGTCCCTCGAACTCTTGATCCACCAGAGGGCCGGGGAAGTAGATGAGTTCTGTCAGCACGACGGCATGGTGACGGTGATGCTGATGTGATCCGCACAGGGATTCACCTAAGCACCAGGAGAATATGACCGGAGGCGTAAACTATGGAGGGGGGCGCCGCACACGGCTTGGAACAATTGTGTGTCCTCAAGCCCCCCCCCCCCCGTATATAAAGGAGGGAGGGAGAGGAGGCCGACCCTAGGCGCGCCCCAAGTAGGAGGAGTCATAGTTGGGGTCCTAGTAGGATTCACCCCCCCTCCTTTTACCGGAGGGGGGAAAGGGGGAAGGAGAGGAAGAAGGAGAAGGAAAGGGGGCACCGCTGAGGGAGTCTAGGATTAAGGGGTCCTCGGGCGTAGAGGTAGATCAACTCTTGTAACCCCTATACTCATCAAAGTAAATCAAGCAGGAAGTAGGGTATTACCTCCATCAAGAGGGCCCGAACCTGGGTAAAACATTGTGTCCCTGCCTCCTGTTACCTTTGATCCTCAGACGTACACTTCGGGACCCCCGATCCGAGATCTGCCGGTTTTGACACCGCCATTGGTGCTTTCATTGAGCGTTCCAATGTGTCGTCGCTAGAAGGCTCGATGGCTCCATCAATCATCCACAACAATATCGCCTTAAGGGAGACTTTCCTCCCCGGCCAGATCTTCGTATTCGGCAGCTTTGCACTGCGGGCCAATTCAATTGGCTAGCTGGAGCAGATCGACAGCTATGCCCCCGGTCATCAGATTAGTTTTGGAAATCTGAACTATGTCACTGATATCCGAGGAGACTTGATCTTCCAAGGGTTCACGGCTCCAACCACCTCTCTGGCCTTAGATCCGGAGCGCATCACCAGGTCCAAAGACGGGAGTTTAGAGCCCGTCAGACTCTCTGTGGCTATAGAGCCGGACATCGGAGGACTAGAGGGGATCGCCTCACTGGTAGGTCCGGAGTTGCACCAGGCTCCCTTCACAATTATGGAACCAGACTCGCCTCCGGACACTAGCTCTGAATTCTCGAGGTCCACGTTATGTGAGTTCGGCCAGGGAATTTCTGCCCCGCCCAACTCACCGGACCCTCGCTTCCCCGTCGAGACCTTGCTCCTAGATGAGGCCCTGGACCTTATGCGATCTCTCGCTATTACAAAAGGATCGCTGCCGAACTATACCCGGCCCATACCAGGGGCTGAGAGCAGGGAATTTTATGTCCCACCCACCACCACCCACTTCATAGCCACTGTCGAGGACTTAACCGACATGCTCGACTATGACTCCAAAGACATCGACGGTATGGACGACGATGCTGGAGACAAGCAAAGCCAGAACCCGCCGGTCACCGGACGCTGGACGGCTACTTCCACATATGACGTGGACATGGTGGATACACCAAAAGAGGATGACAACGATGGTGGGAAATATCCAGATAAGTACTCTGAGGCACCACCAAAGCATCGACATCAGCGGTGCCGTTCGAAATCGCGTAGCAATAAAGATAGCAAAACCAGCACCGGAGACAGTAATACTCCGGAGAACCCGAAGACCAAGAAGCCCCTATCGAACAAACATCCGAACACGAGGGTTTTGATGATGAGCAAGCCAACCCCGACGATCCCATCGAGGACGAGGCCTCATAGGATAGTAATTACCTACCAACCTTCGAAGAGGATGAGAGCCTCAGCGACGAAGAATTTATCGTGCCAGAGGATCCCCTCGAACAAGAGCACTTTAAGCGCCGGTTAATTGCCACTGCAAGAAGCCTAAAAAAGAAGCAGCAACAGCTTCAAGCTGATCAGGATCTGCTCAATGACAGATGCACTAATGTCCTAGCAGCCGAGGAATACAAACTCGAGCGCCCAACCAAGAGTTAACCAAAGCGCAAGTTGCTACCCTAATTCAACGATGAGGCCCCGGAGCCTGTACCACCAAAGCGTAAAGCCGGCGACAGACCTGACCGACAACCACGTGGCCAAGACAGAGCCGCAACTCAAGCCGAACACCAACCTGCACCACCCTGCCGTAAAGGCAGAGAGACAGCGGCTGCAGGATACACTTATGACCTACGACAAGACCTGGATAATAGAGCCGGTCAGATATCAATTTATGGATCAAGGGGGCGTGCTCCAGCACGGGAAGACGGCCATCAGGCCTGGTGCGACAAGCACAACCTCACCCAGACCGATCACCGCATCCAGACTCCATCCGAACTGCGTCGTGATGTGGCCCAATATAGAGGTGCCACACACCCCCTATGCTTCATCGATGAGGTAATGGAGCACCAGTTCCCAGAATGGTTTAAACCCATGAACACTGAATTATATGATGGCACAGCGGATCCCGCGGTATGGATTGAAGACTTTCTTCTCCACATTCACATGGCTCGCAGCAATGACTTACACGCCATCAAGTACCTCCCTCTCAAGCTTAAGGGACCAGCATGACACTGGTTAAACATCCTCACCGAAAATTCTATTGGTAGCTGGGAAGACTTGGAGGACGCCTTTAGAGACAACTTTCAAGGTACCTATGTTCGGCCTCCAGACGCCGATGACCTTAGTCACATAATCCAGCAACCCAGCGAATCAGCCCGAAAGCTCTGGACCAGGTTCCTAATCAAGAAGAACCAGATTGTGGATTGTCCGGAGCCGAAGCCCTCGCGGCCTTCAAACACAGCATGCAAGACGAGTGGCTTGCCCGACACTTTGGCCAAGAAAAACATAAGTCCATGGCAGCCCTTACCGCACTCATGAGCCGCTTTTAAGCGAGAGAAGATAGTTGGCTAGCTCGTAGAAGCAATAGCACCAGCGACCCAGGCACTTCTTAAGCCAGGGATGGCAATGGCAAGCCACGGCGCAACAAGCACAAGAGTTGTCGGGGGGATGAACCCCGAGCAGGCAACGGAACCTGGATCTATTTCAAAAACAGCAGGGCCCGCATCGCCCCGCAAACCGACACGCGCCAGGCCGGATCGCTCGACCCGGAAAGGCCAGCAACCCGGCCAAGACCCTCGACTCGGCAATGTACGTCGACCCGGCCGTAGCAGCTGGTGCAAGACGATTCAACCGGGCGCAGCCATGGCTTCCCCAGCAAGCCAACCCACCCGGGGCGTCCACGGCAACCCAGCCACGGGTCAGCTCCCGTCCCATCCAGGCCGTACGATGGGACGAGACCTCAATCACCGATGACCAAGACGACAGTGCTCCCGCCCATGCATGTGGTCAACCGGAGCGTGGCAACAGTGCCCCTTACCTACCCGTTGACCAGGGCTGGCATGGCAACAGTGTTACCGCCCTCACCGCTGACGACAGCAAGCGGCGGCCAGACGGAGAACACTGTACGCGGCTCAACTCGGCCATGCCATGACTATTGACAAGACGGTGCACAGTCCCCCTAGGTACGCGGGGCCCACACCTAGGGGAACCCGACGAACCACAATCCCACAAGCGGGACCCAGCCCGGTACTCCGGACACCGACAATACAGACCCACCGACTCGGCATTTTACCATTGTAACCCTGGGTGGGTTGATCTATTAAACCCCCCAGGAACCCGCGCCCACATGGGCAAGCATAGAAGCAACAGAACTTGCAATACGAGATAGACACGAGACACCCGTAAGAGAAACCCAGGCGAGCATAGGACTAGCCACCGCATAGCAACGCTAGGGAGAAGGAGCAGCCCAAGCCTTGGCCAGCCTCCTTCCTCCTCCATACAGCTCCTGGAGCAACATTGTACTATCGACCATCCAACTAAACTTGGCAGGACTAGGGGGTGTTATCTCTCCGGAGAGCCCCGAACCTGGGTATGTCCGGCGTCCCGCGCCCGCGCATATCAACCTCGCCTCTGGAGCCCACCAGCGCCCTCGAGCCTCCTCCTCTCTTTAGGCATCCCTTGGCATTTGCCGTGCTCCCACCACGATAGTTGGCGCCCACCCTGGGGCAGCTCGAGGAGCTGGCCGGGAGCATGCTTCAGACGGGGCCCTTCTCCTACTCCGACGAGTCCGTCGCTCTGGCAGACGACGTCATCGGCGCGCTCGCTGCCTCCTTCACCGCGCTGCGCATCTCCGAGCATTCGCGGTCGACGAGTACCCCAGCGAGCTGCTCAGCTACTCTGACTCTCCGCTCTCCCTCAGCGGCGGATTCACTGCCAGGGCGATGGACGCCCATGTGGAGGTATTCGTCACCGGTAATGACGCCTCTTCCTCGTCGAGCAAGGCGAGGAGTGTCGCCGAAGCCGCGGTCGCCACGGCACGGACCGAGCCGTCCGACCCGCTGCGTCCCACGATGCAGAGCCTCTGCATCCCCGTCGGCACTGACGTCGACGCCACCAACGTCATCGAAGCCCGAACCCAGCTCAAGGACAGGCGCCAGCAGATGCTGGACCTGTCCGAGATGCTGGCCGCCACCAGGCGTCGCCTGGAAGCCGCTCAGATGGAGCACGACGCCGCCCACGGATTCACGCCTGCTGCGGCCGAGCCAAGCCGGGCCGCCGATACTCGCACCCGGGGAGGCGCGATCGGCCGAGCCTTCGGCACCGTCCGGACTGTCTACGAGACCCCAGTCAAAAACATGCGCGCTAGGAGGCAGCCGCGGTAGGCCACGACCAACTCGTGGGCAAGGAGCTCAAGGAGCGCATCGGGCAGATGCGCGAGCTCCTCCACGCCGCCAACACCCAGCAGGATCGTCTCAACCAGCTCGCCAAGCCGGCGGGGTCCGGCTCCACGCGCCTCGGCGGACCCCGCGAACTCCTGCACACGGCTTCCTCGCCGCCCAGCGAGGCGCACTCCGCCAAGCCCGGACCCGACGCAACCCGGCCGCCACTGCCGCCGACGCTCCGGGCAACGAGCCCGCCCCGGAGACCCAGCACAGACCCGGCCAGCATGGCTGGCGTCCGGCTCCACCCGACCCGGCCCCTCGCGGCCTAGCGGCCAGTCGACTTGGCCCGCGTGCCATCGACGATGCCGACGCACGCCACCGCCTCGATCAGCTCGCTCGCTCCCTGGAGGTGGAGGAGAGCGGCGCTATCGGGCCGGCGTGCTTCGGCCCACGCATCCGGGAGGAGCCCTTCCCCAAGGGGTTCGTGCTCCCTCGCGACACTCCCAAGTACAGTGGGAACGTGAAGCCAGAAGACTGGCTCACCGACTACACCACGGCCATTGGCATCACCGGTGCCAATCGTCGTCTCGCCGTGTGCTATGCACCACTCATGCTCCAAGGGTCGGCTCGCACATGGTTGAACAGCCTGCCGATGGGAAGCATCAATGCATGGGTCGATTTCGAGGAAGCCTATGTACGCAACTTCACGGGAACGTACAAGCGGCCCGGTCGCCCCAGCCAGCTCGCCATGTGCGTGCAGGGCCCGACGGAGACCAGCCGCGAGTACCTCGCACGCTGGACCGAGCTCCGGAATAGCTGCGAGGGCATCCATGAAGTCTAGGCGATCCAATACTTCATCAGCGAGTGCCAAGACGGCACCCTCCTCAAGCACAAGCTCCTACGCTCCGAGCCGGCCACCATGGCCGCGCTCATGGTGACGGCGGACAAGTACACCAACGCCGACTCCGCCGTGAAGATCCAGGTGGCGCTGGATGAGGCCGGCAAGGCGAAGCTGGTTCCTCCCCCGAAGTCGGCCGACGAAAGCAGCATCACCAGAACAGCAAGCGCAAGGCCGACCAGCAGGCGCAACGTCACGACAACCGGCTCGTTGCGGCCGCCGAGCCCGCGGCAAACCCGGCAGCGAAGCGCCAGCAGACCGGCAAGATGGCATGGCAACCCGCCATGAGCTTTGAAGAGATGCTCGAGGCCCCATGCAAGCACCACAGCGGCGCAAGACCCTCCACGCACACGCTTCGACAGTGCGCCATCACCAAGCGCATCATGAGGGGCTACGTCCCGCCTCCTCCGGCTCTAGCTCCAAGCGCGGGACAGCCGCCTCCGCCTCCACCGCCGCCTCCCGCCGGCGGCACGATGCGGAACGACGCCTACCCGGACCAGAACGCGGCCTACGTCATCTTCACCAGCCTCGGCGACGACAAGCACAGCGAGCGCCTCCTTCGGTAGGAGGTGAACACCGTCGTCTCGGCCAAGATGGATTTCATGCACTGGTCGGATCGCCCGATCACCTGGACCCGGGAGGATCACCCGACAGTCATGCCGAGTCCGGGTGGATACGCCCTCGTCCTCAACCCTACCATCTCGCGCGGCGTACATGCAAGTTCTCCCGAGTCCTCGTCGACGGCGGCAGCAGCATCAACATCCTCTACCGCGACACGGTGACCAAGCTCGGCCTCATGGCCGAAGACCTGGAGCCAACCCGGACAGTCTTCCACGGCATCGTACCCGGCCTCTCCTGCTCACCCATTGGCCGGGTCCGGCTTGATGTCCTGTTTGGCGACAGCAGCCACTTCTGACGTGAACCGGTCTGGTTCGAGGTGGTGGACCTGTCCAGCGCGTATCATGCGCTGCTCGGCCGGCCCGCGCTCGCCAAGTTCATGGTGGTTCCCCACTACGCGTACCTGAAGATGAAGATGCCGGGTCCCAAGGGCCTCATTACAGTCACCGGCGACTACCACAAGTCTCTGGAGTGCGCCCGAGACGGCGCCAAGTTGGCCGAGTCGCTGGTCATTGGCGACGAGCGGCGCCAGCTCGACCGGATCATCGCCTTGGCCGGCGAGGCCTCCGCTGCATCGATCCCGACCTTGGACCCAGCCGACAAGGCCGCCTTCAAGCCCTCCAAGGAGACCAAGAAAGTGAAGCTGAACCCGGAAGACCCCAGCTGCAGCAAGTACGTTGTCGTAGGCGCCCGCCTCGACAGCAAATAGGAAGGCGAGCTCGTCGACTTCCTTCGTGAGAATTGGGATATCTTCGCATGGACCCCCAAAGACATGCAGGGTATCTCGAGGAAGTACGCCGAGCACAAACTCCATGTCCACAAGGACGCCAAGCCTGTTCGTCAACCCCTCCGTCAATTTTCCAAAGAGAAGAGAAGAACCATTGGTGAAGAGGTCGCCAAGATCTTGGCGGCCGGCTTCGTAATGGAAGTGTTTCACCCCGAGTGGCTGGCCAATACAGTCCTCGTCCTGAAGAAGAACAAGACCTGGCGCATGTGTATTGACTACACCAGCCTCAACAAGGCCTGTCCCAAGGATCCGTTCGCTCTCCCGCGGATCGACCAAGTCATCGACTCGACCGCCGGGTGCGAGCTCCTGTCCTTCCTGGACGCTTACTCCGGCTACCACCAGATCAAGCTGGACCCGGCCGATGCCTTGAAGACGTCCTTCATCACGCCCTTTGGGGCATACTACTACATCACCATGTCGTTCGCCTTGAAGAAAGCCGGCGCCACCTTCCAATGCTGCATGCAGAAATGCCTGCTACCGCAACTCGGCCGCAACATCCACGTGTACATGGACGATATCGTGGTGAAGACCAAGCAGCACCTCACGCTCGTCGACGATCTGAAGGAGGCATTCGCCAACCTCCGCGAATACAAGGTCAAGCTCAACCCGAAAAAGTGCGTCTTCGGCGTCCCAGCCGGAAAGCTGCTCGGCTTCCTCGTCTCGAAACGCGGCATCGAGGTGAACCCGGAGAAGATCAAGGCCATCGAGCGCATGCGCAAGCCAGCTCGGCTGCGCGATGTCCAGAAGTTCACAGGTTGTCTGGCCTCGGTCAGCCGGTTTCTAAGCCGGCTGGGCGAGAGGGCACTACCCCTGTACCAGATAATGAAGAAAACAAGCCCGTTTGAGTGGAACAGCAACGCGGACGAAGCTTTCCAAGACCTCAAGTGCATGCTCTCCACCGCACTAGTCCTGGCCGCGCCGAACGACAAGGAGCCGTTGTTGCTCTACATAGCCGCGACCTCGCGGGCGGTCAGCACGGTGCTGGTGGTCGAGCGACTGGAGAAGAGCAAGATCCAGGCCGTCCAGCGCCCGGTCCACTACCTGAGCGAGGTGCTCTCCACCTCCAAGCAAAACTACCCGCACTACCAGAACATGTGTTATGGTGTACACCTCATCGCCAAGAAGCTGAAGCAGTACTTTCAAGAACACGTCGTCACCGTCGTCAGCACGGCGCCTATCGGAGAAATCATCGGGTGTCGGGACGCCTCTGGCCGGGTCACCAAATGGGCGATCCAGCTAGCTGGCCACACCATCCTCTACGAGCCCCGCACCACGATCAAGTCTCAGGCCCTGGCTGATTTCCTCGTCGACTGGACCGAGACCCAGTACCTAAGGCCGCCTCCCGACTCGACGCATTGGCGCATGCACTTTGACGGGTCCAAGATGCGACTCGGCTTAGGGGCCGGCATCGTACTGTCATCTCCAAAGGGCGACCGACTTCGCTACGCGCTCCAGATCCACTTCGCCGTCTCCAACAACGTTGCCGAATGCGAAGCCCTTGTGCACAGCCTCCGACTTGCCAAGGAACTCGTCATCCGGCACATCCTGTGCTATGGCGACTCAGAATTAGTGGTGCCGCAGTGCTCCAGCGAGTGGGACGCCCGCGACTCCAACATGGCAAGCTACCGCTTCCTCGTCCAGAAGCTGTCCGGATCCTTCGATGGCTGCGAGTTCCTCCACGTCCAGCGAGCGGAGAATGAGGCAGCCTACACGCTCGCCAAGATCGCCTCGTCACGTCAAGCCATCCCGTCCGGCGTCTCCCTCGAGCACCTGCGTAAGCCGTCCGTCAAGCCATCGCCGGACTCCGAGTCCATCCATGTTCTAGAAGACCCGGCCGCACCGCAACCCGGCCCGGGGGCTGCTGAACCCTACCCGGGGGCTACTCAGCTTAAACCGGCCACCATTTCCCTGGACCCGGCCGTCGGCATCCCCAACCCGGGGGCTGCTCAACCCGGCTCAGGGGCCGCCGACTCGGAACCCACCCTGGTGGCCGTCTTCACCATGGTCGCGGACCCATCTTGGGCCATGCCGATATCAGAATTTCTGGAGAACGGGGTTCTCCCCATGGACGAGACCGAGGCTCGTCAAATTCAGCACCGGGCGTCCGCCTACAGCATCATCAACAACGAGCTCGTCAAGCGCAGCTCTACCAGCGTGTTCCAGCGCTGTGTCGAGAAGGATCGCGACATCGACATCCTCCTCGACATTCACCAGGGCGAGTGCGGGCACCACGCTGCATCATGATCCCTAGTGGCCAAGGAGTTCCGCCACGGCTTCTACTGGCCAGCGGCCCTCGAAGACGCCGAGTCGCTCGTCCTCAAGTGCAAAGGATGCCAACGTTTCAGCAAATGCAGCCACCAGCCGGCGTCAGCACTCCGCACCATACCGATCGCCTGGCCCTTCGCGGTCTGGGGACTCGACATGGTGAGACCCTTCAAAACCGCTCGAAGCGGCATGACGCACTTGCTGGTGGCAGTGGACAAATTCACCAAGTGGATCGTGGAAAGACCGATCAAGAAGCTGTACGGGCCAACAGCCGTCCGATTCATCAAGTATATAGCAGTGCACTACGGCATGCCGAACAGCATCATCACCGACAACGGCACCAACTTCGCCAAGGGCGCGCTCGAAGAATACTGCTCCGTCTCCGGCATCCGCCTCGACCTGGCCTCTGTGGCACATCCACAGTCCAACGGGCAGGTCAAGCGGGCCAACGGACTCATCCTGTCTAGCATCAAGCCATGACTCGTCGAGCCACTCAACCGCTCACCCGGCAGTTGGCTTGATGAGTTGCCTGCAGTTCTCTGAAGTCTGCGCACAACACCAAACCGGTCGACCGGGTTCACCCCGTTCTTCCTCGTCTACGGATCCAAAGCCATCATCCTGACCGACGTCGAGTTCGACTCGCTGCGTGTCGCGATGTACACCGAAGACGAAGCAAGAGAGGCATGCGAAGACGGCGTCGGCCTGCTCGAGGAAGCACACCTTCTGGCACTTAGCCGTTCGGCTATCTACCAGCAAGGCCTGAGGCACTACCACAACAAGAAGATCAAGCATCTCGCATTCCGCAAAGGCGACCTCGTCCTCCGACTCGTCCAAGAGCAGGCAGGCCAGCACAAGCTGTCCTCTCCATGGGAGGGCCCATTCATTGTGAGCAGGGCCTTGCGCGACCGCAACGCCTACTACCTCATCAACGTGCGCAAGTCGAAAAAGCGCAAGAGGGACACCGCCGGTGAAGAAACGACCCGGGCATGGAACGCGGAACTCCTCCGACCGTTTTACAGTTAGCCGCACGAATGTATGTATTGTCACCTTTTGTAAGCGTATGAAACTATGGGGACCCCGAACGAGACTCGGGGGCTGCCTTTTGCCGACCAATTTATTGTGTCAATATTTTGCATCACTTTACTACCGAACCCGGCCGCCGGCTCGACTAGCTTGATCCGGAGTCTCGGGGGCAGGCCGGCTTGGTCGCCACCCCACTGCTTTACTTGGTGATTCCTGATAAAGTTAGGATGCCACGGTCCCCCACTTCGCCCTAAAACCGCAGATCCAGCTCTGGCTGACGGCGGGCAAGCACAACGGGCCAAAGCTACCCTACGATTCACACACTAAGTCAAAAGTCGCCGGGTCGATCAACCCGGCCCATCGCTCATCAACTAAAGTTAGCCGCACGACCAACTGCTCACCAACTGGCCAAGCCGGATTGCCGCCAGCCGGCCCAGTGGGTGTTTCGCTCGCGCACAACACTTCTAAGGACCCAACTCCTGCGCGCACCTCTCGAAGAATCGAACTCCTTGTCACGGATCGGAGCCTCGGCCGTTTGACTCGCGCGGGGGGGCGGGGGAGGTTTCAGAGAGGAGAAACGCTTGAAATCAGTTCAAAAAAGCGGAAGGCAAAAAGCAAACAAACACTCACAACATTTATGCACAAATGATTAAAGCAAAGGCCCACGGCCCGAGTTCATTACACCCTGAAAACCCCCAGTGGGTGCGTGGACCTGCTACTTAACAAAGTTTTCTACAAAGATTCTCAGACATGCCCAGCGCCGCGTCGCAACGTCGACGGCTCTCCCCTGCCGGCCTCCGGGTCCAGCGAGGCACCAGTGTCCTCTTCGGCCTCCGCGTCGCCGTAGACACCCGTCTCCTCCGAGCTGCCCTCTGGGTCGCGAAGAAGCAAGCCGTAGTCGTCGCCATCCACGACCCCGCCATCTTCCGTCCGCTCCGGATGGAACTCGTCATGGAAGGCGAACTCGGCGATGTAGCTGGCCCGGGAGGCGATCCGGCCGGCTTGCTCCTGCAGCACCTGCTCGAAACCAGCGCGCTGACCCATCAGCGCGTCCAGCTGAAGATCCAGATGCCAAGACAGCGTGATCCGGAGCGCCATCTCAGCACCGGCCCGGGCGGCAGAAACACGCCAGTCACTAAGGCGATCCGGGCCCATCTCCAACCAGCGCGCCAGGTGCGAGAAGCTGCGTGGATGGACGGAATCCGGCCACAGGGTCGTCGTCATCGCGGTGCCGGCCCAGGACAGCCGCTCTATCTGTGTCCCCAAGACCTGCAGGCGGGCCTCAGGAGCAGCAATAATCTCCGGGAAGGTCCAGGCCGTCAGTGGATCCGTCTCGGACCCAGCAACGACGGTCGGGTCATGCTGAGAGTGGATGGATTCCTCCGCCAGCCGTTGCATCTCCTAGAAGGCCCCTGTCGCAAAAGAAGAAGCAAGTTAGAAGAACAACAAGGAAGGAAGGGCCAGGTCCCGACCTGGCAAACTACGAGAAGCAACACTTACTAGAGAAGGACTCTTCCAGGTGCTGCGCCTCGAGCAACATACCACGTCGTTCCTGCTCCAAGACGCGGTCGCGCTCCCCGAGCGCCTTCTCCAGGTAGGCCGCCTTAGTAAGGGCCGCCTTGAGCTCGGCATCCTTGTCTTCGGCCGCCTTCTCGGCCGCCTCACGACGGCGAGCCTCATCCTGGCGAGCCCCCTCAGCCGCGGTGGCCTGCTCCCGCAGACGATCCGCCTCGGCCTGGAGCCGGCCCTTGTCGTCGGCCAGCTGGCCGCGCTGCTGGTCTGCCTCGATAAGGGCCTGCTTTATCTCCACCACCTTGGCGGCCTCCGCCTTAAGAGGCTCCACCTCGGCCTCAAGGCGGCTCTTGTGACCCGCCAGCTGCTCGTGCAGCCGGTTGGCCTCGTCAAGAGACTGTCGTGCCGCGGCCGCCTCCGCCCTCGCCTGCGCCGCCTCAACGCCAAGACGGCCGGTATCGACAACAAGCCGATCATAATGATGACCAGCCCGGAGCAGCCGGGTCCGCCAAGACTGCACCTCGGCTGCAGGATAGAAGAATTCAGCAGAAGAAAAAAGACAAGACTTAAGATTCGACCCAACTACTACATAGTTGGCCCGAATCTCGGGGGCTATACCCAGTGGGTGCGCTAGCGCCCCCCCACCTGAGAAGAGGACAAAAGTACCTGCGGCGACGTGAAGCTCCTCCTCCTTGGCAGCGAGTTGCTCCTTGAGCTCCGATGCTTTCCCAGGAGCCGGTTGAAGGCGGCAACCCGGAAGGCGTTAAGATGTTGAAAGCAGACCAAAGTTAGAACAAGGCCGACGCTCCTAAGATTCGACCCAATTACTACATAGTTGGCCCGAACCTCGGGGGCTACACACAGTGGGTGCGCTGGCGCGCCCCCACAAATAAGAAAATACAAGAAAATAGAATAAAAAGGAACTTACCAGGATGGCACGCTCCAGTCACGCGTTCGCTCCACCTCGGCCTGGGCAAAGACCTCGAGCCGCTCTGTCCGGCCTCGCAGACGACGGCTGACGGCGTCCAGCGCTGCCTCCTCCTGGGTCTGAGGCCCGAAGACGGCCACGCCCCCGCTTCGTGCGGGCTGCGGCACGGCAGCTCGGCGCCCTCCCGGACGGAGCACCAAGGCACGCCCACCGCTGGCCGCTTGCGACGCGGCCAGCACCTCCTCCGACGCTCCTCCTGGCATCGTCAGCACCTCCTCGGACGTCGGGACGCCCTGCGTTGCCCCCTCAGGCACCGCCACCTGCGGTGCCTCCTCCATAGCCGGCGGCGCTTCCGGCTCCGCCGCCCGCGGCGCCTCCTCCAAGATGACGCCGCCTCCACCACCATCGGCCCCCGCACGCTCGACCACGTCAGCTCGCGGCGGGGTATCGCCCCCCACCTCCACGACCTCCCGGTCGAGGACCACCACCTGAGCCCGGCCTCTGCGGCCGACCTCCCTCACCATCGACGGCTCAAAAACCGTCGCCGCCCCCACCGTGCCCTCCGGCATCTCGCGCCAGGCCGGCTCCGTGCCGCCTCACGCCCATGCCGCCGCCGCGTCCGTCCAAGATTGTACCAACGCCGCCTCCAACTCTGCCTCGGCTCGGTTCCTGTCCCGCCAGGCCAAGGCCTCGGCATCGTCCGGGTCCAGGCCGAGGTCGGAGTCGCCCCGTCCCTCCTCCCGGGCCAGGCCGGCGAGGTCGGACCGGCTCCTGCGGAACGCAGCCCCCTCGGCGGCTGCGGCCTCCACCGCCGCCCTCGCCAGCGCGACCGGCAACCTGAAGAAGAAGAAAGGATAAGCAAGCAAGAAACAATACTGACTCAAGGAATCCAGGCGCAAGTAGGAAATAAGACTTACCCCGTCAAGACTGGGACCAGGGTCGACTTCCCGCGCCTCTTCTTGGCCGGCCTCCCAGGCTCGGCCGGGTCCGCCGTGCGCTTCAGGGCCCGGGGTCGCGGCGCGAAGCTGTCTTTCCCGTGCGGGCAGCTCAGCGTCGCCCCATGCGAGGACCCGGCTCCGCCCGCCTCGCCGCCTCCCCCGCCCAACGCCGCTGCACCAACAGCCGGTGTCAGCATCGCCTGCACCAAGACGTAACCAACTATTCAAGAAAAATGAAGAAGCAAAAGAATCAAGACTTACCCACATGACGCCCAGCGCCGGTATCGGACTCGGCCACCTCCTCGCCGCCATGAGCCGCGGGCTCCTCTGGTGCCACCGGCGCCACCTGCGACGGAGCCCGGGCGTAAGGATGTCGGCTCGCATTCAGAAGCATCTCCCGTGACGCGTCGGGACGAATGAGAAGATGCACGGCGGAAAAATAAGAAGACCAGACGCTCACCTGCGGCGCCGGGTTCGCTGGCTGTCTGGCGCCTGCCGAATCGCCCGATCATCTCCAAGGTTGGCCTTGGAGATGTCGTTCACGCCTCGCGCGACCTGCTCTGCAGACAGCCGCGTCGACCCCATCTGGTTGGGGTCCTGAAGCCCGATCATCTCGCCGATGAGGCAGGAGCGCCTCTGAAGCGGGAGAACCCGGCGGGTGATGAACGCGGCAAGGAGTTTGGTGCCTGTCGTGGTTTTGTCGCGGCAGATGTCCTCATGAAAGGACTTAGTCGTGGAGCCATCGCTACGGGTTAACTTGGAGGGGTTAAAGCGGACGCAAAGAGATAAGAGTTATACTAGTTCGGCCCCTTCGATGAAGGTAAAAGCCTACGTCTAGTTTGTGATGGGATTGATGTGGTCTCGATGACTAGGGAGCAAACAGCTTCGCCTAGACCTCGAGTTGTTGTCTATCCTTGAGCCGCCGCCGGGTCGTACCCTTATATACATGGGTTGACGCTCGGCTGGTCTACAGAGTCCCGTGGCCGCCTCGTACAAGTGTTCGGCTCGGTCTTTGCTTCCCTTATCTTACAACACAAGTTACATGACTATGGCGGTTTTACCATTATGGGCCCTAATCCGCCTTTGGGCTCCGGGCCTCTAAGTTTCATAGTAAAGCGCCATCTTCTGAGTCTTTGTGGGCTTCAATATAGCTGAGGGTGAACCGGCCCCTCCTGGGCGGTTTACACTCAGTAGTTATATCCCCAACAGTGCTGGTGAGCCCCTCCTGCGTCCTCATCACCGTAACCCGCTCGCAGGGATTAACGATCTCCTGCGACGGGCGCCGGAGCGTGTAGCCCCAGTTCGTTTTCGCCCGCGGCGGCGCGACGGCGAAGGGAGGAAGGTTGATTTGGTCCGCTCCGTGGTTGCGGACGTAGAAGAAGGAGTTCTGCCACTTCTTGGTAGAATCCTCGAGCGGGATCTTGGGGAAGTCCGCACCCGACCGCTTCGAGATGACGGCGGCCCAGCAGTCGGCGAACTCCCCGGCCGACGGGCCCTGCTGCTTCAAGAAGAAGAAGCGTGCCCAGAGATCGATGGTTGGCTCGACCCCCAGGTACCCCTCGCACAGGGTCATGAAGCCGGAGAGCTGGACGATGGCACCGGCGCCAAGATGATGCGGTTGGAGCCTGAAGAAATCCAAGAACACGCGGAAGAAAGTGCTCGCCGGCAGCCCGAAGCCACGCTCGGAATGCGTGAGGAAGACGACGCGCTCCTACCCCTCGGGCTGGGGCCTCTGCTCGCCGCGCGGCAGACAGACACCAACGTCTGTCTCCCACGGCAGGCGCCGTGAAGACCGAAGGTAGGTGATGTCATCGGCGGTGATGGTCGAGCCCATCCAGGAGCCCGATGGCAGTGACATCCCCGGAAGAGAAAGAGAGAAGAAGGACGACGGAGAGATCTCTGCTCGGCACCGTGGGCGCAGCTGTCTGTCGGTGGCAAAGAGCAGAGAAGGAGCAGGGGACAGGAGGGCGCGCGCAAGAATAATGTCCGCCGCCCCCTTGCCCCCCTCAATTTATAACCCCCGGTTCAAACGTGGGGGAGTGGGATCGTCTGCACACGCCTGTTCCACTACCCCGCAATAAGTGCGCACGTACACGCGCACTAACTGTGCAGGGAAGTGCAACCGGCCCCCAGACACCGCAATAAATCCACGCGCGTGAACTAAGGGCGCGCGGCTGCGGGCCCCGACCCGTCGCCCAGTCCCGTCACGCGCGTGGCTTGTCAGGCCCCTCTGACTTTCGGGCACCACGTGGCGCCTGCGCGAAGCCCAAGGGATCACCTCAAGATTCGATGGACTCCTCGGTTCCCGCCACGACCGAGATGCCGCGATCCGGTTTCTGAGAAAACTGGCACATAGTTGGTGTTGCCGGACCCGGCGCTCGCAGATTCCGCCTTGCTCAAGGGGGAAACTGCGAAGGCCCACTCATCCAAAGACGGCGGACTTTCACAGCTTCGGGGGCTACTATCGGGGGGATGAACCCCGGGCAGGCAACGGAACCCGGATCTATTTCAAAAACAGCAGGGCCCGCATCGCCACGCAAACCGGCACGCGCCAGGCCGGGTCACTCGACCCGGCAAGGCCTGCAACCAGGCCAAGACCCTCGACTCGGCAAGGTACGTCGACCCGGAAGCAGCAGCTCGTGCAAGACGATTCAACCCGGCGCAGCCATGGCTTCCCCAGCAATCCAACCCACCTGTGGCGTCCACGGCAACCCAGCCACGGGTCAGCTCCCGTCCCATCCAGGCCGTACGATGGGACGAGACCTCAATCACCGATGACCAAGACGACAGTGCTCCTGCCCATGCCTATGGTCAGCCGGAGCGTGCAACAAGCGTTCTTACCTACCTACCGACCAAGGTCAAGGCGTGGCAACAGTGTTCCCGCCCTCACCGCTGACGACAGCAAGCGGCGGCCTGACGGAGAACACTCTACGCGACTCAACTCGGCCACGCCATGACGATCGACAAGACGGCGCACAGTCCCCCTAGGTACGCGGGGCCCGCACCTAGGGGAACCCGGCGAACCACAAGCCCACAAGTGGGACCCAGCCCGGTACTCCGGACACCGACAATATGGACCCACCGACTCGGCATATTACCATTGTAACCCTGGGTGGGTTGATCTATAAACCCCCCCAGGAACCCGCGCCCACAGGGGCAAGCATAGAAGCAACAGAATATGCAATACGAGATAGACATGAGACACCTGTAAGAGAAATCCCCAGGCGAGCATAGGACTAGCCACCGCATAGCAACGCCAGGGAGAAGGAGCAGCCCAAGCCTTGGCCAGCCTCCTTCCTCCTCCATACAGCTCCAGGAGCAACATTGTACTATCGACCATCCAACTAAACTCGGCACGACTAGGGGTGTTATCTCTCCGGAGAGCCCCGAACCTGGGTATGTCCAGCGTCCCGCGCCCGCGCATATCAACCTCGCCTCTGGAGCCCACCAGCACCCTCGAGCCTCCTCCTCTCTTTAGCCATCCCTTGGCATCTGCCGTGCGCCCACCACGACAAGCGTCGAAACAATAACGAAGACACGACGGTCAACACCGGATCCAGTGGCTCCAAATCCGGTCAATGGAAGAAGCCATTCAAAGGAAGCAAAGATGGTCCATCCAGTTTGGACAAAATACTTGATCGACCTTGCCAGATTCATGGCACCCTTGATAAACCTGCCAATCACACCAACATGAGTTGTTGGGTTTTCAAACAGGGCGGCAAGCTCAACGCCGAGGCCGCCCAGCGAGGAAGATGAAGAAGAGCCTCGCCCTACAAACATAGGGGGACAAAAGAAATCCCCCCCCCGAGGTCAAAATGGTGAATATGATCTATGTCACCCACATCCCCAAGCAGGAGTGCAAGTACGCATTAAGGGACGTGTACGCCGTAGAGCCGGTTGCCCCAAAACTCAACCCATGGTCGGCTTTCCAATCACCTTCATTGAAAGGACCACCCAACCAGTATCCATCACGGAGGTTCTCCAGTTTTGGTCCTCGATCCAATCATCAATGGATTCCACCTTACGCGGGTCCTCATGGACGGTGGTAGTAGTCTTAACCTGCTTTATCAGGACACCGCCTGCAAAATGGGCATTGATCCATCATGAATCAAGCCCACTAAAACTACCTTTAAAGGAGTAATACCTGGCGTAGAAGCCCGTTGCTCGGGCTCAATAACACTGGAAGTCGTCTTCGGCTCACCCGACAACTTCCCCAGTGAGGACTTGATCTTCGACATCGTCCCCTTCCGAATTGGCTATCATGCACTACTCGGACGGACTGCTTTCGCTCGATTCAACGCGGTTCCGAACTGTGCTTATTTAAAGCTCAAGATGCCCGGTCCACGCGGCATCATAACAGTAAATGAAAACAAGGAACGCTCCCTCCGTAGAGAGGAGCACACTGCGGCTCTCGAGGCCAAAGTACATAACGGCTCCCTCAAGCCGCACATCTCATCGGCCATCAAGCCGCCGGACTCTGTTAAGAGATTTCGTCAGTCCCGCGAGCTGATAGCTCTGTTCTTCATGAGCTAGAATAGCAGTTCCGCCTCCGTCGATGGCCACATACACCCGCGGACTATGTGCCGCGCATGCATCATTACGCACTCAAAATACCTTGGGCATCAACGGAGGCACAATGCGGACACGTCTACAGTACGGTTCGACACTGCATGACCTTTAACCCTTTTTCTTCGATTACATATTTTCTCTCCTATCTCAGGTGTTTTTGAACCTGCATATTTTATGGACTTGCAAGGACTCTCTCCGAGCCCGGTTTCGTGCGGATAACCGAGGACTACTCCTTTGAAAGAACCTCTCTCTATAAGGCGAAAGCGGCGCAGACGTGCGACATGATATCTAAAAGACCTGTATTGTGCTTTTTCCCTTTTATTATTCGACCCCTGGCATGTAAAATGGCTTTGGTGCTTATGGTAACCTCTGTAAGATTATGTTTTAACGTATCAATCAGATCATAGTGAGGACAATTTTTTTCAGTGTCAACTTTATTTTTAAAGTTGTACTCTGTCTCCTCAGTCTCCCACTCACATACCTAGGCATCCATTGCCAGGGGCTATGTACGGCCACATATGTGTCGCGAAATAAAAGTCCGAACAGCTTTGTAGCATACTTCGGCGTCCCGAACTTGGCATTATATGCATCGGCTCCGAATCATGTCTTTGGTCAATAGTTGGGTTGCCCGACTCCTGTGATTGCTACCTTACATTCCGTTTGTCCGGCTAGGGTAGTAAAGGGAGAACTACTGCGATTGAGTTTCCGGTTCATCCGGTTAAGCACCTCAGTAGAGAAAGCGAAAACTGACTGTCATGATGTGGTGAGAGATGGTCAGCCACTCGGCGACTTGCTAAATCTTTAACGATTTTTCCCGTATTAAACGAAGGACTGTTTCCCGGTCATATATGTTGCACATCCGAATTAGGATAATCCGCATTCGTACCAGGGGTTATTCCGTAGCCCCATCGTCAAACTCCTATGGCTAAGTGAGAGCATTGAAGCCATATAGTCCGATTGCCTGGTTCGCCGCACTAAGACCTCCGTTACGGACTAAGACATTGGAGCAAGAGTGTTTCTCTGCCAATCCGAACACCCCCGTAGTATCTACGTGGGGGCTGAAGCCGATGACGGAAAAACTGTCAGGATTACAAAAAACGGCCGCACAGGAGGAAAAAACTTTCAGAATAATGGCACACAGCCTTAATATATACAAACACATATGGGTCATTCGGATGCATTCACTCAAACACAATATCCTTTGAACATTGACCCTCTATTAGATGGGCACACTCTAGGACGTCATCAAAGTAACGCTCCTGGGTGCGGTGGTCCTTGCCTTCGGGTGTACCCTAAACCGCTATAACAGCGGCCTTCATCTTCGCCCAGTGCACCTTGACGCAGGCGAAGGCCATCCGAGCACCTTCTATGCACGTCGACTGTATGATTGCATCAGTTCGGGGAACGACATTGACAGTCGCCACACTAGGCCGAAATAGCTGCTCGGAGCGGGTTCGGCTGGCCACAGTCGGACTATGACCTCCTTCATGGCCGCTCCAGATATCTTGTGCAACTCGGTCCACTGCGCCATATGGTCGTTCAGCAGCGTCGAGCGCTCCTGTGCCGCAAACTGCGAATAGAACAACTTCTCCGTCGTATGCCCCTCCTGGGCTCGGTAGAATTACGCAGCGTCGGCGGCGCTCTTCGGAAGATCCGCAAAGGCGTCTGGAGAAATCCACAATCGATTAAGCAAGGCATACTTCTGATTGCCAAACTTAGAGAGTAAAAGAAAGGGCTTACCAGCCGCTACCTGTCCAGCCTGACGGATCTCCTCGCGAGCCGCTCGAGATTCGGACCTCGTCCCTTGGGCTTCTTGAAGGGCCTTGGCGAGTTCGGCCACTTTAGATTTATTCTCCTCCTCGAGGAGCTCGCACTTGCAAGTGGCATCCTTGAGCTCTTGCTCAACTTTGGATACCTGCTCCTCGAATTGGCGCCGGGTGACTTGTTCGGCCTTCAAATCAGCAGACGCTTTGTCAGCGGCTGTATCGCTCACCCTTGCATGCTCCTTCGCGTGGGCAAGGTCACTCCTGAGGGTCTCAACCTCGGCAGCACCATCTTTAATTATGCACATATCAGCGCATAAGCTTCAACTTCGTGTTTGCAAACTAATTCAATTACATAGAGAATGTTGATACATACCCTGTGCCTCGTCGAGCCGCTTATTAATGCGGTTATTTTCCTCGTCAACCAGCTGCAGTTTTCGCTTCTGTTCAGAAACTTCGGCGACCTGAGCGGTCGCCGCTAACAGTGAAGCCTGTTTTTTATCAAAAAAGATATGTATGTCATTCCATGCGGATATTTATAGACCCTCTGTTCGCCCCCCTTGTTGGCCAAATAGAGTATGAGGGGCTACTATCTATATATAGGCAGATTTTTTATGGAAAAGCAGCTCAAATACATTACATTGCGTACCTCGAAGCCTGTTAGCAGGCTACTAAAGGTTTCATTCAGCCCACTCTTCGCGGACTGAACCTTCTCAGCCACCATACCCATCAAGGTAGCTCCTCCAAGACAGACACACTTTGCAGTGCATCAGTCAGCCTGTTCGGCGCCTCTGCATAGAGGCCGCCGCTGGAATAGCTGTCTCCCCCTCCTACGGAGGGGGTTGCTGATTCGGTTCTGGAGCTGTTTGCGGCTCCGGAATGGTATCCGGCTGGAGGCCGGATAATCCAGGACCCCCGTCACTGGTCTCCATGAAGGTTGCACCCTTCGTGTTGTCGGCATCTGTCGGTGTCAAAACCGGCGGATCTCGGGTACGGGGTCCCGAACTGTGCGTCTAAGGCTAATGGTAACAGGAGACTGGGGACACGATGTTTACCCAGGTTCGGGCCCTCTCGATGGAGGTAATACCCTACTTCCTGCTTGATTGATCTTGATGATATGAGTATTACAAGAGTTGATCTACCACGAGACCGGAGGGGGCTAGGGTTACACAGAGTCGGTTACAGAGAAGGAGATCTAACATCCGAATCTTCAAGCTTGCCTTCCACGCAAAGGAGAGTCCCATCCAGACATGGAGCGAAGTCTTCAATCTTGCATCTTCATAGTCCAACAGTCCGGCCAAAGTATATAGTCCGGCTGTCTGGATACCCCCTAATCCAGGACTCCCTCAGCAGCCAAGGTGTTATCCTCTGGCGTCGTCTTGCTCTCCTCCCGCACTTCTCTGGAGTGCGGAGAAATCCTTTGGGACGGCACCTCGTTGTCATCCGCCCTAGGAGGCGGGGAAGCTTGTGGAGGCATCTCGCTCTCCATCTTCTCCAGCAAAAGATCCCCCTATGATGATGAATCTTGAGGGATATCGCGGGCCGGACTGAAAGACAAAATTTGGTATTATCCTTGAAATTTATAAACAGATCAGATGTGCAAAGGGCATCTTAAAGGTGCCTATGATTTGGCAAGGGGCTTGGTTTCGGGGCGGTGCTTGGGCCTGGCTTCGGTGCAAGAATCCGAATCGTCCGAGAGGGATACCCTTCCCCTCTTGCACAACCCCTCCTTCGGATCGATGGAGGCTGCCCTCTTTTTCCCTTGGGGAGGAGGGTTCTCTTCTTCTTCCTCCTCCTCCTCGTCCTTGTCTTCGTCTCCCTTGGGAGAGGAAGGAGCCCCGGTTCCTCCGGACATAACGCCCGAAGTATCTTCACGATGGAGGCTGCTTTCGGCCTCCTTATTCTTCTTCTTGTTATCCTTCTTTCCCGGCGCCTGGTAAGGCGCCGGAACCAGCGTCTTCATCACCAGAGGCCCGTCTTGTTCCTCAAGGAGCGGGGCCAGACACTTGATCCGCTCCGCCTTCTTTATCCAGTCCTGTTTCGGAGATGGAATACTCAGTGCCCCTCCTAAGGACTAACGAACTAAAATATGTTCGAAAATATAATACTTACCAGGGATGCCGGATGGTTGCAGTTGAGGTCGGTGTCGTCAGATGTCCTTGGCCACGACTTCCGCTTCTTGAAAAGCAGCTTCCAGATCCCCTTGTGGGTCGTGCCATAGAAGTGCAGCAGGGTCTGAGGCCCCTCCGGATTAAATTCCCACATTTTAAGAGGTCGTCGTTGGCAGGGGAGATCTTGGCGGATAAGCATCACCTAGATCACATCCGCGAGGGTGATGTCCTTGGCTATCATGCTCTTGACGTGCTTTTGCAGCATCAATACTTCGTCGGAAGATCCCCAATCCAGACCCTTGTTGGTCCAAGACGCGAGCCATAGTGGAGGCCCAGATCTGAAAGCAAAACCTTCCTTTTGTAAAACCACTCCTGCTGCCATATTTTGACCGTGTCCATGAACCTTCCTTTTGTCCAAGTAACATGGTTGAGCTTGCTCACCATGGCGTCGTCGCACTCTGTGTGTTGGCCCTCAACCATCTTTGGCTTCACATTGAAGTGTTGGGGAACGTTGCAGAAAATTAAAATTTTCCTACGGTTTCACCAAGATCCAACTATGAATTCATCTAAGCAACGAGTCATGGGAGAGAGATTGCATCTACATACCACTTGTAGATCGCATGCGGAAGCGTTCACTAGAACGTGGATGATGGAGTCGAACTCGCCGTGATCCAAATCACCGATGACCGAGTGCCGAGCAGACGGCACCTCCGCGTTCAACACACGTGCGAGGCGGATGACGTCTCCTCCTTCTTGATCCAGCCAGGGGAAGGAGAGGTTGAAGAAGATGGCTCCAGCAGCAGACGACAGCGTGGTGGTGATGGAGCAGCAAGATTCGGCAGGGCTTCGCCAAGCACGTGACGGAGGAGGAAGAGGTGTAGCAGGGGAGGGAGGCGCCAGAACTTCAGGGTGCGGCTGCCCCCTCCCCCCTCCCTTTATATAGGCCCCCAGGGGGGGCGCCGGCCCCTGGAGATCTGATCTCCCAGGGGGGGCGGCGGCTAGGGGGTTGTAGTGCCCCCCAAGGCAAATGGGGCGCCCCCCCCCACCCTAGGGTTTCAACCCTAGGCGCAGGGGGTGGGCCAAGGGGGGCGCACCAGCCCACTATAGGCTGGTTCCCCTCCCCACATCAGCCCATGGGGCCCTCCGGGATCGGTGGCCCCACCCGGTGGACCCCCGGGACCCTTCCGGTGGTCCCGATGGAATACCGGGTGACCCCGAAACTTTCCCGATGGCCGAAACAACACTTCCTATATATAATTCTTTACCTCCGGACCATTCCAGAACTCCTCGTGTTGTTCGGGATCTCATCCGGGACTCCGAACAACATTCGGTTTACTGCATACTCATATTCATACAACCCTAGCATCACCGAACCTTAAGTGTGTAGACCCTACGGGTTCGGGAGACACGTAGATATGACCGAGACAGCTCTCGGGCAATAACCAAGAGCGGGATCTGGATACCCATGTTGGCTCCCACATGCTCCTCGATGATCTCATCGGATGAACCACGATGTCGAGGATTCAAACAACCCCGTATACAATTCCCTTTGTCAATCGGTATGTTACTTGCCCGAGATTCGATCGTCGGTATCCCAATACCTCGTTCAATCTCGTTACCGGCAAGTCACTTTACTCGTACTGTAATGCATGATCTCGTGACCAGACACTTGGTCACTTTGAGCTCATTATGATGATGCACTACCGAGTGGGCCCATGATACCTCTCCGTAATACGGAGTGACAAATCCGATCTCGATCCGTGTCAACCCAGCAGACACTTTCGGAGATACCGTAGTGTACCTTTATAGTCACCCAGTTACGTTGTGACGCTTTGGTACACCCAAAGCACTCCTACGGTATCCGGAGTTACACGATCTCATGGTCTAAGGATAAGATACTTGACATTGGAATAGCTCTAGCTAAACGAACTACCACGATCTTGTGCTATGCTTAGGATTGGGTCTTGTCCATCACATCATTCTCCTAATGATGTGATCCCGTTATCAACGACATCCAATGTCCATAGTCAGGAAACCATGACTATCTATTGATCAACGAGCTAGTCAACTAGAGGCTCACTAGGGACATATTGTGGTCTTTCACACGTGTATTACGATTTCCGGATAATACAATTATAGCATGAATAAAATACAATTATCACGAACAAGGAAATATAATAATAATCCTTTTATTATGCCTCTAGGGCATATTTCCAACAGTCTCCCACTTGCACTAGAGTCAATAATCTAGTTACATTGTGATGAACCGAACACCCATAGAGTTCTGGTGTTGATCATGTTTTGCTCGCGGAAGAGGTTTAGTCAACGGATCTGCGACATTCAGATCCGTATGCACTTTACAAATTTCTATGTCTCCATCTTGAACATTTTCACGGATGGAGTTGAAGCGACGCTTGATGTGCCTGGTCTTCTTGTGAAACCTGGGCTCCTTGGCAAGTGCAATAGCTCCAGTGTTGTCACAGAAGAGTTTGGTCGGCCCCGACGCATTGGGTATGACTCCTAGGTCGGTGATGAACTCCTTCACCCAAATTGCTTCATGCGCTTCCTCCGAGGCTGCCATGTACTCCGCTTCACATGTAGATCCCGCCACGACGCTCTGCTTGCAGCTGCACTAGCTTACTGCTCCACCATTCAACATATACACGTATCCGGTTTGTGATTAGAGTCATCCAGATCTGTGTCGAAGCTAGCGTCGACGTAACCCTTTACGACGAGGTCTTCGTCACCTCCATAAACGAGAAACATGTCCTTTGTCCTTTTCAGGTACTTCAGGATATTCTTGACCGCTGTCCAGTGTTCCTTGCGGGATTACTTTGGTACCTTCTGTACCAAACTTACGGCAAGGTTTACATCAGGTCTGGTACACAGCATGGCATACATAATAGATCCTATGGCCGAGGCATAGGGGATGACGCTCATCTCTTCTTTATCTTTTGCCGTGGTCGGGCATTGAGCCGAGCTCAATCTCGAACCTTGCAGTATAGGCAAGAACCCTTTCTTGGACTGATCCATTTTGAACTTCTTCAAAATCTTATCAAGGTATGTTCTTTGTGAAAGACCTATGAGGCGTCTCGATCTATCTCTATAGATCTTGATGCCTAATATATAAGCAGCTTCTCCAAGGTCCTTCATTGAAAAACTTTTATTCAAGTAGGCCTTAATGCTGTCCAAGAGTTCTATATCATTTCCCATCAAAAGTATGTCATCTACATATAATATAAGAAATGCTATAGAGCTCCCACTCACTTTCTTGTAAACACAGGCTTCTCCATAAGTCTGCATAAACCCAAACGCTTTGATCATCTCATCAAAGCGAATGTTCCAACTCCGAGATGCTTCCACCAGCCCATAAATGGATCGCTGGAGCTTGCATACTTTGTTAGCATTTTTAGGATCGACAAAACCTTCCGGCTGCATCATATACAGCTCTTCCTTAAGATAACCGTTAAGGAATGCCGTTTTGACGTCCATCTGCCATATCTCATAATCATAGTATGCGGCAATTGCTAACATGATTCGGACGGACTTAAGCTTCGCTACGGGAGAGAAAGTCTCATCGTAGTCAATCCCTTGAACTTGCCGACAACCTTTTGCGACAAGTCGAGCTTTATAGATGGTGACATTACCATCCGCGTCCGTCTTCTTCTTAAAGATCCATTTGTTTTCTATCGCTCGCCGATCATCGGGCAAGTCTGTCAAAGTCCATACTTTGTTTTCATACATGGATCCTATCTCGGATTGCATGGCTACAAGCCATTTGTTGGAATCCGGGCCCGCCATCGCTTCTTCATAGTTCGGAGGTTCACCGTTGTCTAACAACATGATTTACAAGACAGGGTTGCCATACCACTCTGGTGTGGAACGTGTCCTTGTGGACCTACGAAGTTCAGTAGCAACTTGATCCGAAGTACCTTGATCATCATCATTAATTTCCTCTCCAGTAGGTGTAGGCACCACAGGAACATTTTCCTGAGCTGCACTACTTTTCGGTTCTAGAGGTAATACTTCATCGAGTTCTACTTTCCTCCCACTTACTCCTTTCGAGAGAAACTCTTTTCCAGAAAGGATCTGTTCTTGGAAACAAAGATCATGCCTTCGGATCTAAGGTAGAAGGTATACCCAATGGTTTCCCTAGGGTATCCTATGAAGACGCATTTTTCCGACTTGGGTTCGAGCTTTTCAGGTTGAAGTTTCTTGACATAAGCATCGCATCCCCAAACTTTTAGAAAGCGACAGCTTAGGTTTCTTCCCAAACCATAATTCATACGGTGTCGTCTCAACGGATTTAGACGGTGCCCTATTTAAAGTGAATGTAGCTGTCTCTAGAGCGTATCCCCAAAATGATAGCGGTAAATCTGTAAGAGACATCATAGATCGCACCATATCCAATAGAGTGCGATTACGACGTTCGGACACACCATTATGCTGAGGTGTTCCAGGCGGCGTGAGTTGTGAAACGATTCCACATTTCCTTAAGTATGTAGCAAATTCGTGACTTAAATATTCTCCTCCACGATCTGATCGTAAGAACTTTATTTTTCGGTCACGTTGATTCTCTACCTCATTCTGAAATTCCTTGAACTTTTCAAAGGTCTTAGACTTGTGTTTCATCAAGTAGACATACCCATATCTACTCAAGTCATTAGTGAGAGTGAGAACATAACGATATCCTCCGCGAGCCTCAACGCTCATTGGACCGCACACATCGGTATGTATGATTTCCAATAAGTTGGTTGCTCGCTCCATTGTCCCGGAGAATGGAGTCTTGGTCATTTTGCCCATGAGGCATGGTTCGCATGTGTCAAATGATTCATAATCGAGAGACTCTAAAGTCCATCGAATGGGGCTTCTTCATGCGCTTGACACCAATGTGACCAAAGGCGGTAGTGCCACAAGTATGTGGGACTATCGTTATCAACTTTACATCTTTTGGTATTCACACTATGAATATGTGTAATATTACGTTCGAGATTCATTAAGAATAAACCATTGACCATCGGAGCATGACCATAAAACATATCTCTCATATAAATAGAACAACCATTATTCTCGGATTTAAATGAGTAGCCATCTCGCATTAAACGAGATCCCGATACAATGTTCATGCTCAAACTTGGCACTAAATAACAATTATTGAGGTTTAAAACTAACCCGTAGGGTAAATGTAGAGGTAGCGTGCGACGGCGATCACATCGACCTTGGAACCATTCCTGACGCGCATCGTCACCTCGTCCTTTGCCAGTCTTCGTTTATTCCGCAGCTCCTGCTGTGAGTTACAAATATGAGCAACGGCACCGGTATCAAATACCCAGGAGTTACTACGAAGTCGATAAGGTACACATCAATTACATGTATATCAAATATACCTTTAGTGTTGCCGGCCTTCTTGTCCGCTAAGTATTTGGGGCAGTTCCGCTTCCAAGTGGCCCTTCCCTTTGCAATAAAAGCACTTTCTGTCTCAGGTTTGGGTCCATTCTTTGACTTCCCGGCAACTTGCTTACCGGGCGCGGCAACATCCTTGCCGTCCTCCTTGAAGTTCTTCTTACCCTTGCCTTTTTTGAACTTAGTGGTTTTATTGACCATCAACACTTGATGTTCTTTCTTGATTTCAACCTCTGCTGACTTCAGCATTGAGAATACTTCGGGAATGGTCTTCACCATCCCCTGCATATTGTAGTTCATCACGAAGCTCTTGTAGCTTGGTGGGAGGTTAATGTCCAGCTGGGACAGGCGGTTGTGCAACCCAGACATTTTGAGTATGTGCTCACTGACAGAACTGTTTTCCTCCATCTTACAACTATAGAACTTGTCGGAGACTTCATATCTCTCGACCGGGCATGAGCTTGGAAAACCATTTTCAGCTCCTCGAACATCTCATATGCTCCGTGTTGCTCAAAACGCTTTTGGAGCCCCGGTTCTAAGATGTAAAGCATGCCGCACTGAACGAGGGAGTAATCATCAGCACGAGACTGCCAAGCATTCATAATGTCTTGGTTCTCTGGGATGGGTGCATCACCTAGCGGTGCTTGTAGGACATATTGTTTCTTGGCTGCTATGAGAATGATCCTCAGGTTCTGGACCCAGTCCGAATAGTTGCCGCCATCATCCTTCAGCTTGGTTTTCTCTAGGAACGTGTTGAAGTTCATGGTGACATGAGCGTTGGCCATTTGATCTACAAGACATTTTGCAAAGATTTTAGACTAATGTTCATGATAATTAAGTTCATCTAATCAAATTATTTAATGAACTCCCACTCAGATTTGACATCCCTCTAGTCATCTAAGTGTTACATGATCCGAGTCGACTAAGCCGTGTCCGATCATCACGTGAGACGGACTAGTCATCGTCGGTGAACATCTCCATGTTGATCGTATCTTCCATACGACTCATGTTCGACCTTTCGGTCTCTTGTGTTTCGAGGCCATGTCTGTACATGCTAGGCTCGTCAAGTTAACCCTAAGTGTTTATGCATGTGTAAAACTGTCTTACACCCGTTGTATGTGAACGTAAGGATCTATCACACCCGATCATCACGTGGTGCTTGAAGCAGCGATACTTTAGCAACGGTGCACAGTTAGGGGGACACTTTCTTGAAATTATTATAAGGGATCATCTTATTTACTACCGTTGTTCTAAGTAAACAAGATGCATAAGATGCATAAAACATAATAAACATCACATGCAATTATATAAAGTAGTGACATGATATGGCCAATATCATATATCTCATTTGATCTTCATCTTCGGGGCTCCATGATCATCTTGTCACCGGCATGACACCATGATCTCCATCATCATGATCTCCATCATCGTGTCTCCATGAAGTTGCTCGCCAACTATTACTTCTACTACTATGGCTAACACGTTTAGCAATAAAGTAAAGTAATTTACATGGCGTTCTTCAATGACACGCAGGTCATACAAAAAATAAAGACAACTCCAATGGCTCCTGCCAGTTGTCATACTCATCGACATGCAAGTCGTGATTCCTATTACAAGAACATGATCTCATACATCACAATATATCATTCATCATTCATCACAACTTCTGGCCATATCACATCACATGACAATTGCTGCAAAAACAAGTTAGACGTCCTCTAATTGTTGTTCCATCTTTCACGTGGTTGCAATTGGGTTCTAGCAAGAACGTTTTCTTACCTATGAATAACCACAACGTGATTTTGTCAACTTCTATTTACCCTTCATAAGGACCCTTTTCATCGAATCTGCTCCAACTAAAGTGGAGAGAGCAGACACCCGCCAAACAACCTTATGCAACTAGTGCATGTCAGCCGGTGGAACCGGTCTCACGTAAGCGTACGTGTAAGGTTGGTCCGGGCCGCTTCATCCCACAATACCGCTGAAGCAAGATAAGACTAGTAGCGGCAAGCAAGTTGAAAAGATCTACGCCCACAACAAAATTGTGTTCTACTCGTGCAATAGAGAACTACGCATAGACCTAGCTCATGATGCCACTGTTGGGGAACGTTGCAGAAAATTAAAATTTTCCTACGGTTTCACCAAGATCCATCTATGAGTTCATCTAAGCAACGAGTCATGGGAGAGAGATTGCATCTACATACCACTTGTAGATCGCGTGCGAAGCATTCAATAGAACGTGGATGATGGAGTCGTACTCGCCGTGATCCAAATCACCGATGACCGAGTGCCGAACGGACGGCACCTCCGCGTTCAACACACGTACGGAGCGGATGACGTCTCCTCCTTATTGATCCAGCAAGGGGGAAGGAGAGGTTGAAGAAGATGGCTGCAGCAGCAGCACGACGGCGTGGTGGTGATGGAGCAGCAGTACTCCGGCAGGGCTTCGCCAAGCTCGTGACGGAGGAGGAAGAGGTGTAGCAGGGGAGGAGGCGCGGAACTTCAGTGCGGCTGCCCCTCCCCTCCTCCTTATATAGGCCCCGGGCGCCGCCCCTAGAGATCTGATCTCCGGGCGGCGGCTGTGGGGTGGAGTGCCCCCAAGGCAGTGGGCGCCCCACCCAAGGGTTTCAACCCTAGGCGCCGGGGGTGGGCCAAGGGGGGCACACCCGCCCACAAAGGGCTGGGTACCCTCCCCACTTCAGCCCACGGGGCCCTCCGGGATAGGTGGCCCCACCCGGAGGACCCCCGGGACCCTTCCGGTGGTCCCGGTACAATACCGGTGACCCCCGAAACTCTCTCGATGGATGAAACAACACTTCCTATATATAAATCTTTACCTCCGGACCATTCCGGAACTCCTCGTGACGTCCGGGATCTCATCCGGGACTCCGAACAACTTTCGGTTTGCTGCATACTCATATTCATACAACCCTAGCGTCACCGAACCTTAAGTGTGTAGACCCTACGGGTTCGGGAGACAGGTAGATATGACCGAGACGGCTCTCGGGCAATAACCAACAGCGCGATCTGGATACCCATGTTGGCTCCCACATGCTCCTCGATGATCTCATCGGATGAACCTCGATGTCGAGGATTCAAACAACCCCTTATACAATTCCCTTTGTCAATCGGTATGTTACTTGCCCGAGATTCGATCGTCGGTATCCCAATACCTCGTTCAATCTCGTTACCGGCAAGTCACTTTACTCGTACCGTAATGCATGATCCCATGACCAGACACTTGGTCACTTTGAGCTCATTATGATGATGCACTACCGAGTGGGCCCAGTGATACCTCTCCGTGTCACGGAGTGACAAATCCAGTCTCGATCCGTGTCAACCCAATAGACACTTTCTGAGATACCTGTAGTGTACCTTTATAGTCACCCTGTTAAGTTGTGACGTTTGGTACACCCAAAGCACTCCTACGGTATCCGGGAGTTACACGATCTCATGGTCTAAGGAAAAGATACTTGAGATTGGAAAAGCTCTAGCAAAAGCGAACTACGATCTTGTGCTATGCTTAGGATTGGGTCTTGTCCATCACATCATTCTCCTAATGATGTGATCCCGTTATCAACGACATCCAATGTCCATAGTCAGAAACCATGACTATCTATTGATCAACGAGCTAGTCAACTAGAGGCTCACTAGGGACATATTGTGGTCTATGTATTCACACGTGTATTACGATTTCCGGATAATACAATTATAGCATGAATAAAAGACAATTATCACGAACAAGGAAATATAATAATAATCCTTTTATTATTGCCTCTAGGGCATATTTCCAACATGAAGACCTTGAGCCATAGGCCGAAGTGTGGAGGGACGTGGAGGAATGCCCCACATACGACAATGAACGCCGAGATGTGGAGGAAGGAGTTCGGGACCAGATCATGAAAATCCAGCCCGTAATAGTACATGAGACCTTGGACGAAGGGATGAAGGGCGGCCCAAGTCCACGGAGGAAGTGGGGGATGAACACCACCCTCTCACTGTGCTTAGGGGTAGGGATGATCTGCCCCGGGTCGGAAGCCTATGTTTGACCTCCTTCGTCAGGTACCTCGCCTCGCGCAGATCTGCGATGTTCTTCTCTGTTACCGAGGAGGACACCCACTTGCCCTGGAGACCGGATCCGGCCATTGCTCGGGAGATTGGGGAAAAAGGAAGTCTTAGAACTTGGGCGCTGGAGCTCGGAGGTGGGAGGGCAGAGGAAGAAGAAGGCGTGGGATGAATAGATGGGTCCTTGTCCTCTTATAGAGGCAGTGAATATCAAGCGCCCCCCTCGTAAGTCTTAAAACCTCGCCTATTCCCGAGGGGACGTGCAAACTGCACGGTAGGATTACCCAAATCCGTATTGATGAGAATCCCGTAATAAGGGGACACGATCTTTGCTTTGACAAGAAGTGTCTACAACCGTGCCTCGAAACTTGAAACGTGGGGCTGTAAAATGGTTCAGAATAATAACAGGGCCAGAACATAACATTTTGCCTTGCAATGCCGAAGACAGATTGCACGCCAGAAGCCTGGTTCAGGGGCTACTGAGGGAGTCCAGGATTAAGGGGTCCTCGGGCATCCGGGCTATATAATATGGGCCGGACTAATGGGTCGTGAAGATATGAGATCGAAGACTTTCCTCCGTGTCCGGATGGGACTCTCCTTTGCGTGGATGGCAAGCTTGGCGTTCGGATCATGTATTCCTTTCTCTGTAAACCGACTATGTACAACCCTAGGTCCCTCCAGTGTTTATATAAACTGGAAAGGTTTAGTCCATAGAGGCCACAATCATAATCATATTGGCTAGACTTCTAGGGTTTAGCCATTACGATCTCGTGGTAGATCAACTCTTGTAACCCCTATACTCATGAAAGTCGATCAAGCAGGAAGTAGGGTATTACCTCCATCAAGAGGGCCCAAACCTGGGTAAAACATCGTGTCCCTACCTCCTGTTACCTTCGATCCTCAGACGCGCAGTTCGGGACCCCCTACCCGAGATCTGCCGGTTTTGACACCGACAACCGCCCCCTTCCACACTCCAATTCGGACTCCCCCTTGTGGGGGGCACGCCAGCCCCTTGTGGGCTGTTTTGCCTCCCTCCTATGGCCCATATGGCCCATATCTTTCCCCGGGGGGTTCCGATAACCCCTCCAGTACTCCGATATGTACCCGATACATTCCGGAACACTTCCGGTATCCGAATACCATCTTCCAATATATTAATCTTTACCTCTCGACCATTTCGAGACTCCTTGTCATGTCTGTGATCTCTTTCGGGACTCCAAACAAACTTCGGTCACCAAAACACATAACTCATATAATACAAATCATCATCGAACATTAAGCGTGTGGACCCTACGGGTTCGAGAACTATGTAGACATGACCGAGACACCTCTCTCCGGTCAATAACCAATAGTGGAACCTCGATGCTCATATTGGTTCCCACATATTCTACAAAGATCTTTATCGATCGAACCGCTATGACAACATACGTTATTCATTTGTCATCGGTATGTTACTTGCCCGCGATTCCATCGTCGGTATCTTCATACCTAGTTCAACCTTGTTATCGGCAAGTCTCTTTATTTGTTCAGTAATGCATCGTTCCGCAAGTAACTCATTAGTCACATTGCTTGCAAGGCTTCATATGATGTGTATTACCAAGAGGGTCCAGAGACACCTCTCTGATACTCGGAGTGATAAATCCTTATCTCGATCTATGCCAACCCAACAAACACCTTCGAAGATACCTGTAGAGCATCTTTATAATCACCCAGTTACATTGTGACATTTGATAGCATACAAAGCATTCCTCCAGTGTCCAGGAGTTGCATAATCTCATAGTCAGAGGAATATGTATTTGACATGAAGAAAGCAGTAGCAATACAACTAAACGAGCATTATGCTATGCTAACAGATGGGTCTTGTTCATGAGCATCTTGTAGTCTTGTGGCCACACCCCTTTCTTTGTAAGAGCTCACCCTTTCTCGATCTAACCTTCTCTTAATAAAATATTGGCATGGCACCACTAAGACCGACGAGTTTTTATTTTTTTGTGTGAACCTTTGACGCATGATGTGGATGTATTTCTCTACTCTACATGAAGGCAAAGATGTGGGCATCAAGTTGTTGGACAACGACGGAAACCAGGACGTTTTGGGTCAGAAATGGATGCACGTATCTTCCAGTCGAGGTGATTGATGTGTTTGTATATATGAATTGGCATTTTTTCAAAACTGCATTGCTTTCAATGGTGAAAATCAATACTTTCCTATTGGCACATGCATGCCTTGATTTTATAAAGTTATAATGCTTCATTGAAATTTTCAGTAAAATGTATAACTCTTGTCTTATAAGTCTATATGTAATGGGAACCGAAGGTGAAAGCGAAGTATATTTTCATACAAAAAGTTGCTTGGGTTCTAAAGCATTTGGGCATAAATTGAGTGGTCCGGTTTTGAACTAAGATATACTAGTGCAACAACTTGTGCGTCTGGACGAGCTAGTAATTTGATGTAATTTATGTTTGGATTTGAGTTGTATATATACAGATAACTACTCCCTCCATCCGAAAAAGCTTGTCCTTCAAATGGATGTATCTAGCACCAAGTTAGTACTAGATACATCCATTCGAGGGACAAGCTTTTCCGAACGGATGGTGTATATCACAGTTGGACTTGTGTTGTAATTCCTGGCAGATTGTTTTTACATAATTCTGAATAAATGATCATTATGTTGTTATACCTAAAACACAGTACTTCTCCCTATTCACGACATGTGTGTGTGTGTATCTCGCTCTGTGTATGTGTGTGTGTGTGTGTGTGTGTGTGTATCCGTAGGACATAAATAGCTAGAGATTATTACTTGCATCCTATCATTATTGTGTAACACTCTGTAAGAAGACTAATCAAAATAGTACTTCTCATACTTCCAATGTAATATTTGTATCCTTGACCCTTCCAATGCAAAATAATTGAAGTGGTGAAAGCAAAACCATGAAGGTTTTTACTTTTATGTTTTATTTGAGAACCCCTTGAACGCCTTCACAAAGGGTTCTCAAAAGTTTGAGATAGATCTAATTATACGTTTTTACTTATTTCTACATTAATAGAGCAGACAAGTAAAAAAACAAACCTATTTAGGATAATAATTGGATAAGAGAGCCTCTACCCTGTCAACGGATAGGGAGAGAACAAAATTCGTTCCATATGGGTAAGGCATGTTAATTAACATTTTTGCAAAAATACAAAGTTAGCATGACTATAAATGTTTAGATATAATCTTATACTGTTATAACTAAAGCAGGACCTGGACCATAGGTCCTGTGAAAATTAAATATTAACAAAATAATCATTTACATCCATCCATGTTAACTTGCGCTATATGGTTCATACATAGCAGCATGCATGTGAAATTAAAACTGAGGAATTAGACTAATGCAACTAGTAAAGTTAATATACATACGGTTGTTTTATCATAAAAAGTACCAGTTCACATTGGATAAAAGTAGCAATGTTATCCTAGGAGATGGGAGTTAAGGAGATTACAGATATGATATCACTTGATGTTACCTGTAGGTAGGGCACACCTCTATATTTAGACGGGCTTCTTTCTAATCCTACAACCATCACTTGTGCATGCTTTGAAAAGAATATCTTTGATTGGTCTTAACTATGACCAAGAGACAGTAGTAAAATACATTAAATTGGAAGAGTAAACAATCGCGAGTTCATTTTTCATTAAATAGATACTGGCCCGGCAGAAGCAATGTTTAGCCTTCATTCACCATTCAAAGAAAGGTAGCTTCCTTGAAAATGTCCTTCACTGTCATAAGTTCCATGTTCTAGAAAAAAAGTACATTTTTCTTAACTAATTTCATTTTGAAATCAAAATCTATAGTAGAAATAAACTAATTTCATTTTGAAATCAAAATCTAGAGTAGCACGGACGAGAACCAGGGAGATATGTTGGATTCAAATATTTGCAGGCCATTTTGTTTACTTGGTCATGTTTACAATAAAATTTTGGCAAGAAAGAAAAATTAGCTTTGGTCCATCAAAGATTCATTTTTTAGATATGTTAGATTCAATATTTGCAGGTCATGTTGTTTACTTGGTCATGTTTACAGTAAACTTTTGGCAAGAAAGCAAAATTAGCTTTGGTCCATGGAAGATTCATCTGTAGATATGTTGGATCCAATATCTGCAGGTCATGTTGTTTACTTGGTCATGTTTACAGTAAACTTTTGGCAAGATGCAGAACCCCATACATGAACAAAAGAAAGTAGAAAATAGACATAATAATTGTCACATTTATATGCATGCCATGGAACAGAAACTTAGCAGGTCATTGTGTCTAATAACAATAAGAACAATATGTCTAATTTAACTTTGTGTCATTAACAATCTATAGTTATTTTTAGTTTGGTTGGACTCTTATGTATAAATTAACCGCTTAATGTGTGTTGGCAGTTTTGTTTTGTTTTGTTGAGAAGAAGTGCATGTTATGCAAGTTCCCTTAGTTGTAAGGCAAGAGAAGAGGGTCATGCGATATGCCAGTGCGGGAAGAGAAATGTTGTAGGCGTCAAGATTGATGCATCACAAGGAGGAGATATAGAGTTGTTTGCCTATGGCGGCTAGGGGCATGAGTGTGGAGCTGCTCACTACAATGGGCATTGGATGTCGACGAGGAAAGCGCTTCCTAACGCGGATGTTGAAATTTTTAACATGCCGCCATTGGGATGTAAAGGAGTGACAGTGGTGTAATTGTCAATCAATTAAAATGAAGGAGCTGGTGGTCGAGTTGCACACATTGTTTCCATTGCAATTGCCAACTAATTAAAACCTCACAACGCGTTATGCTGCCAAAATTTCTGATGAAAATTGCCCTGACTTGTCTAAAATTTGGCCTAGTTTGTAAGAAAACAAAAGTTTCAGGGTGTTTAATGTACAATGATATGCCTTGTTTGTAAGAAAATAAAAGGTTTACGGTGTTCAATGCAAAATGATAGGGTCTTGAACAAACGTGGAAGAAAAAACAGCCATGGCAACTCGTGATGAGATGCATATGCAAACAACATGCGAATAGATTTAAGGCGAGCAACGGGAGCGGAAATTTCACCGTAATCAACACCCTACACCTAGGAGAAATCTTGAGCCCATCGTATGTAGCACAAAGTTTAAGCTCTCACTCCGCTGATTAGTGCTCAATCCTAGGAACAAATGCCCCTCAAGATATGAAGCACACCACAACTTTCTTATCTGATGCAACCAGGACTCCTCACTGGTTACTTTATTGCGTTGTAAGAATTATATCACAGTATATATCTTTTAGTACTTTAGTTTCATCGAGGGGCATTTCTATGGGGAGGTAGTAGGAAGCTGTGGACAGGGGCGGAACTGGGCCTGGGGCAACTAGGGCTATTGCCCCAGGCGTGGCCCAGCTAACAACTACATATCAAATAGGAATTTGCAAAATCACTAGTTAAGGAGTACTCGTTGCAAACATCACACTAACTCCCCAGGTTGCAACAAGTGGCGCACATGCAGTGCGCCACTTGTCGCAACCTGGGAGTTTCCCTTTTTTCGTAGATCCATTAATTCAAAATATTTTATCTCTCAAACTATGCGTCCAAATCTCGAACCGTTTTCACCATTGGATTCCTCGCATCGTAATCTTGAAAACTAGATCCCATGTTGATAGGTTTTGACGAACTTTTTTTACGAAAAAAATGGATGAAAAAACCAAACCAGGAGCATGGGTTTTTCCCTTTTTGAAAGAGACACGCACGTGCCTCTCACGAAATCATAACCGTGCCTCTCGGGGAAGCAAAACTGTGACTCTCGTAGAAGAAAAAAATAGAGAAAACACGTTTTTTTTCGTTTCCGAGGAGGCATGGCCGTGACTCTCGCGAAAGCAAAACCGTGACCCTCGCAAAAGGAAAAAAGAAAGAAAACGCGTTTTTTGCGGAAAAAGAGTTTTCAATTTTTTTGTACGACAAGCTAAGGAAGACCGATGGAAAACCAAAATGTCGAAAAACCCCAAAAAACCATTTAAAAGGCCGAAAACACGTGCGGATAATAAAAAAAACAAAATCCGGAGGGAACGCCCAGAGCACGACACGTGGTGAAACGGATGAGAGTGCGCTCGTTAACTAGTGGCTCCCTGGAGAGCAACAATCAGGCGACATACCTATTAGAGCGCTCGTGCGCCATGGGTTCACTACTACAAAAAGGGCTATAGATGGGATGTCCACTAATGGCGCACCTGTCATGTGGTGCGCCACTACTATATAGCAGTGGTGCACCATGTGCAGGTGCACCATTAGTGTGGAAGACACTAATGGCGCACCATGCACACGGTGCGCCACTAGTAAAAAAATTCTTATTTTTCCAAAGATTCTAATGGCGCATCATGGTTGGGTGCGTCATTACTAGTTTAATCTAGTAATGGCGCACTGTGCCACCGTGCGCCATTAGAATATATACTTTTTTTTGCAAAACTTCTAATGGCGCACCGGCAGCAGGTGCGCCATTAGTAACCAGGGTTACTAATGGCGCATTTGCAGGTGGTGCACCATTAGTAACCTGGGACCAACAAGATATTTTGGACAGCCCACCTACCCACTCACTTTCCCCACTTCATTCTCTCCACCTCCTCCTCCAAGCTTGTCTCGGCTGCCTCCTCCTCCTCACCTCATTTGCACCATCTCCCCCACTCCACCGGCTGCCGCCGCCGAACCCCCGCACCCTCCCCCACTCCACCGCCGCCGACGACCAACCGCACCATCCCCCGCTCCACCGGCCTCCGCCCGACCCCCGCACCTCCCCCACTCCACGGCCGCCGGTGCCGACCCCGCCCGCACCCTCCCCACTCCACCGCCGCCAACGACCACCCGCATCCTCCCCCCATATGAATATTTTTTCATATTCATAAATATTTTCAAATAACAAATTTGAACATATTTTTTTAATTATTACTGTTTTTTATAAAAAAAATATTATTGTTATGATTTAAACAAGTTTGAACATATTTAAACACAAATAAATATCAAACATCATTTTAAATGCATAAAAATAAAAATTGGGAGCACAGGAATCAAACCCGGGACCTCCTGGTGTGTGTGCAAGATCTTTGACCAGTCGGGCTAGTGGGCGGTTACGATGTAGATAGGGTTAGGTGGTATATAACCTGACCAGTCGGGCTAGATTAAAACAAAATTCTAATGGCGCACCGGGGGGAGGTGCGCCATTAGAATAGTCGTACTTATGGCACACTAGGGGGAGGTGCACCATTAGAACCCTCCCCCCCTCCATCTACTGCCCCTCATGCCGTGGCCTCCTCCCTCCCTCGCCAGATTCCTCGATCGACCCCCAATGCGCCGCCGCCCGGGCCGCCCCACGCCCCCACCGTCCGCCGCCTCCATTGCAGCCGCCCACACGCCCCCGCCGCCTCCATCTCCCCTTCCTCCCCCTCGGCGCCGCCTACCCCGAGCCCGCCTCCCCATGGCGCCTCCCCTCCGTCCCCTCCGTCACTTGCGCCTGCCGCCCAGGGTTCCGGCTCCAAGGTGGGTGGCAAGCTCGACACGCCTCCTCCTCCTCGACGCACCGCCTCCTCCTCGACGCGCCTCCTCCTCGACGCTCCGCCTCCTCCTCGACGCGCCGCCGCCCGCCGCCTCCTCGACGTCGGCGCCCTCCTACGGCATCATGTCGTTATCCCACATGTGATTCCTCACCTCCCCCCTAGGCTACCTCCCGCGAGTACCACAACCCTCTTCCCCCGTGTTCTAGGGTTAGCAAATTTGAGTGTCCTCTAGTGAGCCTCTCTTTAACTGTTTTTGCTGTTGTTTGGTTCTGAAGATGAGTAGAAAGTATAGTAGGAAGATGATGCATAGTAGGAAGATGATGAGGAGCTACATGTTGTAGTAGTTACATGGCTGTTTGGTGAGACATGCTAGTATGATGTGATGACTGAAAAGGTGATGTAGCATTATCTCCTACTAGATGTGTCCATGGGAATATATATATGATGTTTTACAATTTATATTGCTGCATGGGCTTTAATTGATGATTTTTTTCTTATGAAACTGAAAGTATTAACTCCCTCTGTAATTTGTAAGACATCCACTAATTTTCCTAGTAATTGAGAAGAATTTATATACTAGAACATAATAAGAACCCTAATTAGTACAGTTTCCGTTAGCACACTGGTAAGATATAACTTACAACTTTACAAGTATCTCTAGTCAAGTCTAATATTGCTTTTGCTTATATGCGGTCAATTTCTCAAATTGATAACTAGTAGATCAGTAGTTTATATATTGTCACATTGACTAGGTTTCATACAAAAAAAATCCAGGTTACATAAATTTGTAATTTTCTATGGCAATATTATATAGTGGCGAAAGGCTCAGCTCTGTCTGACTAATGCTATGCAATGTTATAAAATGGCATCCATTTTGGGCTGAAAAAAATGTTATTTCATGAGTTGACAAACTATCTGCTAATACTTCTTCATTGTGAGTAGTTCCACTTTCAGTTTATAAGAAGTATACTATGCTTATAACTAAGCCAAATGTTTACATTATTCTTATTACTGTGCATGATGTGATGTTCTAGACAATTAAGTATTTGCAACCTGCTGCTAAACTAGATCATGAATATGTCATTGCTTTTCAAAGGAGCTCCTAAGTGTACTATTATTCATTTATGATAGTTTGTGAGATACAGAAATAGATAAATTTAAGTTTGTAATGGCTAACAGCCAGACATGTGAATCTGTTCTTGATACACCTTTTCCCTTTTCTTAGAATCATCATATACAAATTAGAACCTTTCTAACATCTGCATATTTCAGGTTTCCAAGGAGGTAAAGGAAGTGAAGTTCAGACAGTGCAGCAGCAGCAGCACCACCTCCAAGGTGAGAAATATGTTTAGTTAGGTACAATTAGCATCATGTAAGAAAATGGCCATAATGTGCCCTGATAATGATGTATTTTGTCATAAAAATATATAGTGGACTGCCATGATAATGACATGGTCCTGTGTTTGCAAGCTGTCATAATCTTCAGTTTACTTGACTTTTGAGCCTGCTAGTAGTTTACTTCCATGAGTTGTTTTATTGACATGGCACATTTGCAATGGAGTTTTATATATCTTTAGCCACTGTTCATTAACAGCAAGTCAGTTTTGTTTATAGTTGAAAGTAAGTGTGTGGTTTGAAATTTTGGCTGTTGGGGGTAGTATTGTAACTAGAAGACCATGTATTTTCAGAATTGAGCTAAAGATTTGGGGGGTAGTATTTCTGATTTTAGAGCACCTTTGATGGATGTATTTTACAGCAGCTGTTGGAATCAAAACAATGATTGTGGGTTGTCTTGTTAAGTTGAGTGAGTCATTAGAGGGCAGATAGAGTCACCCACACCAATTAATGTTTATGAAGAAGAAGAATAAACCTGATGCTGCTGCTATTATGCATGTATTCACTGCTGCTACTGCTGTACTTGTGATGATGTTGTACTTGTGATGATGCTACTTGTGATATTCTGAAATGACCCATTGGTGACTTCATTACGCGGGGATAATGATTTTGCAGGTACCCCGAGAGGCCCTTGAGTTTGCCAGAATGTCGATTAACGTCCGGTCCGGCAAATTCGGGTACTCCATATGTCCTATTGTCAGCAAAGGTCATGCTGAAATTTTCCGTGAATTTGAGCATGACTGTGCTAAAAATAGGACATATGGGGTACTGCGACTAATGCATGGGCCGGGTATCTTAGTACTTAGTTAAGTAGGATCAACAACCCCGCCATTCTTGCTGCATTAAACCATAGGTGGCAATAGAGCCAAGTGATTAGGCCCAACTTAGAATTCTCCTTAGCATTGATAAACCCTAGATGATAAACCCAACATAGGTGGCAATAGAGCCAAGTGATTAGTGCCAAGTGATTAGGCCCAACCTAGGGTGCCTCGGCATCGATAAACCCTAAATGATGAAAACTTAACTTGGCTGCCCGGATGCCTCGGTGTCGATGAGAACCTAAATGATTTACGCTTAGGCTTTTAGGGTGCCTCGGCGTCGACAAACCCTAAATGATAAAAGCTTAGCTTTTAGGATGCCTCGGTGTCGACAAACCCTAAATGATGAGACCATGATCTTGTTCCTTGACAACAACCAACTTTTTGACCAAACTTTTTTCCTATTTAGAGTGAAACATGGCCCACAACGATGAGGCCGGCGGTTAGGGTGGCAAGCAATTCTGGGAGCTGTCCCAGGAGATGGAGGAACAACCTCACTGCTATGAGCACGCCGCGGAAGACACCGATCCTGACTACACAACCCCTAGTGGCATCGGGGATGGCACCACTGATGGTGCCGCCGAGGATGCCACCACTGATGGTGCCACCGAGGATGCCACCACTGATGATGGCGGCGCACGCACAGATGGCAGCCAACCAAAGAAGCAACCGAAGGACCGGCGCCTGAACGCGCTCCGCACCGTCAAGGAGGAATTTACTCAAGTGGACTCCGACGGGAATCCAACGGAGCCCAAACATAAAGTCAAGGGGTACTCGGTTCAGCTCGGGTGCATTCTTCGAAGCACCGTCTCGATCAACACCGAGAACCTTAGGCATAAGGACCGAGGGAATTTGCGCAACCTCCTTTCACGAAGCTGCACGAACAATACAAGTTCCCCGCTGATTTTGAAAACACACGCCTCTCAGGGAATAAAGTGAACAGTGTCGCCCTCACGAGGATGAGCACGACCCTGTCTACTTGGAGAAGCGCGGTGAAGAGAATGATTTAGAAAGGTGATAGTTATGAGAAGATCAAGGCAAAAAATCCTTCGATCAGCGAAGAGGACTACAAGGAGTTCAAGATCAAGTGCGAGAGCGGTCAACCTCCGAATCAAGTCGATTGGGGAAAGAAATGAGGGAGTTGAACTTAGGGGAACACAAACTCGGTCCCGACAGATTCTGAGTGGCGGAGCCTATATGGGACAAGGAGGGCCTTGAGCGTGCCGAGCAAGGCCTACCGCCCTGCTTCAAGAAATACAGCAATGACAAGCAGACCAGGAACTATGTCAGGGCCCGGAACAAGGAGGACCCGATAACAAAGGAGCTTACCACGGATCCGAAGACCAGGGCGCTTGAGCTTGTTCCGGCGAAGGAGACTGAAAGCGATGGCGGGGTCGTCTCAGAGCACCCCTGCTTGGGACAGCACTCTAAATAGGGCGTTGAACGTAATGAAAAACAAGGATAAGATCAGTAAGCCGTCGTCTGCTGGTCGTGTGTCCGGCAAAGGCTTGTCCTCAAAATGGTCGTCATACTATACCGCTGGTGGGTGAAAGGAGAAAAAGACCAGCTAGGAAAGCCAGTCGCGCGAGGTTCAAGAACTCAAGGCACAAGTGGCGCGGATTCCGGAGATTGTCCAAGAGCAAGTGCACGAACAACTGGGATCGACGCTCACCGGCATTATACCTACCTTGATTCATGGGCTGACGGCGTGGATTGCGGGTGGCCAACAGGGGCCGCCCCTGATTCCCAGCTTCACGGCCAGCAACTCGCACAACGCGCAGGCGCCGCAATTGGTGTCTCCGGCGGCGGCGGTATTGGTGTCTCCGATGCCGGCACGGCCGGCATTGGGGCTTAATGCACCCGGGTGTACGCCGGCCGGCACCTCGCCAGCAAGCGGCCCCTCCGTCAGTTGCACGCCCGCCATTGGCGGTGCCTCGACATTAGCCGAGCTCGAAGCCATCATCACGGTAACTAATTAAGCCTCTCGGCCGAGGACTTCATCTCCTTTTGCCTTTGACTAGGCATCCCTGACACCCTACATGTTTTCGCAGGGCGCTGCCGACGTTCCGTGCACTCTCACGCGCCGTGAGCAGCAGGTTGGTCGATGTCGCCAAGGGAAAAATCATTCAACCGGGCAACCCGTGTTCCACGGTAAACCGATGCCACCCACCGTATATAGGGTTCAACTGGTTGGTGCCGTCGGGCTGCGACGAGTTGTTACCTCCGATTCGACCCGCCAGGCAGCGAAGATGATCTGATGACCCTCAGCGCCTGCCTAAGCTGGCCCCTGCTTTGGCCGAAGAGCCAGATTCATTTGGGGGCGGGGGACACCACCCCAAAGACAACACCACCAGTCGTGCCGGCGCCAAGCCATGGCAAGACCGCCGCAACGCTACCTGACATGCCAGACATCCCTATGGCACAGGATCCGAACATGCATATGGCACATGATCTGGACGACGACGACAACGGCGACGGCCGTACATTTAGCAACGTCGATAAGTACTTTGCCGAACATGGGTACGATAACGAATTATGCGGGCCTCTTTCTCAAGAACCCAACCAAGACAACCGTGGTCTAGCTGGTACGACGGAGAAACCCAGTTGCAACAGGCGTCGTCTGGTGTTTAGTTCTCAGGAGACGCCTCCAGCTGCCGACTTCACCGATCCTCAGATAGCCGAGGTGCCAAATATTATCAGCCCCAACACACTCGAGAAGGCGGTCTGTGAGCAGAACTCGGTCCTATTACAACAGAAGATCAAGAAGGGACGGAAAAGAAAGAGTAACAAGGGTGCGAGCCAGCCGGCACCAAGTACGATCCATGCTCAGGACGGGCCACCTTCACCTAAGGATATCTCGAGGAGGGTGCATGTGGCGGGTAGGGCGATGCTACCGACAAATATGCTCAGTGCTGCAACCGGTGCTATGCGGAGTCTGCATGACAGTGTTCTTTCTTTGGATAAGCGGCGTCTCAGAGAGAATGATGTGCCATACCCGGTTTTCGTGGCCAAGGTGCCAGAGGGCAAGGGCTTTGTGGATGGCGCCGTCGGGGGTACGATCATCCTACGGTTTGATGACATCTTTGCTATGTTTAACCTTCATCCGCTGCACTACACCTTCGTTCGGCTGTTTTCGCTGAGTATGGAGATGCGGATCATTAGAGACAAGACCCCGGACATCGTGATAGTCGACCCCTTCTACATGCGTGCCAAGATCTTGGGCAGCGCTGGGGACCGGCAAGTCGCAAGTTCTTACCTCGAAGGCGTCATTCTGGAAAACCCAGATAAGGATAACTTTCTCGTGCCTTACTTTCCCGAGTAAGTCATCCCTCACTACCCGTAACATATGATTTCTTAGATTTCGATCGTTCTTTTTTCTAACATTCCGTGTTACGTGCGGTGACACACATTGCACACTCATCCTCTTAAGCCCGAAATATTCCATGGCCACGTATTTCGACCCGGACCGTGACTCCAAGATAGACTACACAAATATCAAGAAAGTTCTTGATGATGTTCTCCCCGGCTACGCCAAATCTGGAGGCACCTTCGCCAAGCCAGCTTGTAGGCGGTACGGCGCGCACGTGTTTGCCCACAATACAAAGTTCTCCTGCGTCAAGCAGCCGCCTGGCGGTCAGAAGGATGCCTACTACGCCCTCCATCACATGCGAGCGATAAATGCGGGACCATCATCACCTTCTGCTACCAGATAATCTCAAAGATTGGACCGCGAGCTTGTCGGCAATCCAAGACGCCGACATCAGACAAGAATTCTTTCGTATCCAGTCAGAGTTTTTGGAAATTATCCATCAAGATGTCCTTCGTACCTCGGGGCAGTTCTACCTCAGACATCAACCGTCCAACAGTGACATAGACACAACGCTACAAATGCAGGCTGATAACGCCCGCGATTTCATGACCATCACGACAGACGGCGGCTTCATCCACGCTCCGGTCCCATGAGTCGAGTCGATGAGTGATGCTATGTGTATTTCTGAAACATTGATTGTCTCATGTTGTAATTAAACTTTAATGAACTTGTATGTCTCTTTGGGTTGGACAGTCGTTCAACTTAGATGTAACCGATGCTATTAATGTCTTGCTTTTCTCTTCCGATCCTTTTTTGCATACTTATATATTGCTTATGTATTGTCTGTTGTTTGGTTTGTGCATAGAGATGCCGTTGTATGTCGTGTACAGGGGTAAGGTTCCCGGAGTCTACGACGACTGGGAGGAGTGTTGAAGACAGGTTCACCATTTCAGCGGCAACAGTTACAAAAGGTACACCACTAGGGCGGAGGCGGAATCTAGATACGTACGCTATCTAGCGGGAGAGAGAGGAGGGAGCATTGGAGGAACCGTATGAAGACCACTTTCATCGTGATGATGCTCATCGTGATGACCGCAGCTCTCTTCTATGTGATGGTAGTTTAGATGATCGATATCGACTTGTAATGTGAAGACAAACTCGCTACTCGCAGTCCCAAGACATGTAATGTTCTATCTTTGTTCGATCTTTTGAATTCAGAGACTAATATGATGAATTGTATTCGGAGACTAATCTTCTATTGTATTCGATGAATCTGCTGTTGCTGTGTGATGTTGTCTAAATTCTGTCCAATAATATATTTTGTAACCTGTGAAAATATCAGAAAAGAAAAAAATCCCTAATATTCATACTAGTGGCGCACCACAAAAGACACTAATGGTGCACTATGATAATCACAATAATGGCGCATCACCCACTGGTGCGCCATTAGTATGCCAAAGCACATGGGTACATATGGCCCCCCGAGGCATTCTAATGGCGCCTTGTGGGCAATACTAATGGCGCACTACGTGGTCCGCCATTAGAACACCAGATTCTGATGGCGCACAGGTGGTGCGCCATTAGAAAAAAAATTCTAATGGCGTGATGCTAGTGGCGCACCAGTGGTGCGGCATTAGAAGGCAAAACTGGTGGGCCACTAGCACGCCTTTTCCTAGTAGTGGTTGGGCCGATGGAGAGCTCTATGGGCTCATGCCTACAATTGAAATGCGCACGTATGGGCCTGGGACTTTCAAAAGTATACAAACATGGCAAATTCCTTGGAGCCACTAGTTAACGAGCGCTCCTTCGGGAGCCACGCAACGATCAGATTCACTTGGCGCGCTCTCATCCATTTTGCCACGTGTCGCGTGATACGTCCATTTTGCATCATGCTTTTATGTCAATATTTATGGCATTATGTACTGTTATTACACGTTATGTCACAATACTTATGGCAATTCTCTCTTATTTTACAAGGTTTACATGAAGAGGGAGAATGCCGACAGCTGGAATTCTGGGCTGGAAAAGGAGAAAATATTACAGACCTATTCTGCACAACTCCAAAAGTCCTGAAACTCCCCGAAAGTCATTTTTGGATTTAATAAAATATATTGGCGAAGGAATCAGCGTCAGGGGGCCCACCCCCTGGTCACGAGGATGGGGGGCGCGCCCACCTGCCTCGTGGGCCCCGTGACGGGCCTCCGGTGCCCATCTTCTGCTATATGAGGTATTTTACCCTGGAAAATATCATAAGAAAGCTTACGGGGCGAAACTCCGCCGCCACGAGGCAGAACCTTGGCGGAACCAATCTAGTGCTCCGGCAGAGCTGTTCTGCCGGGGAAACTTCCCTCCGGGAGGGGGAAATCATCACCATCATCATCACCAATGATCCTCTCATCGGGAGGGGGTCAATATCCATAAACATCTTCACCAGCACCATCTCCTCTCAAACCCTAGTTCATCTCTTGTATCCAATCTTTGTATCAAAACCTCAGATTGGTATCTGTGGGTTGCTAGTAGTGTTGATTACTCCTTGTAGTTGATGCTAGTTGGTTTATTGGGTGGAAGATCATATGTTCAGATCCTTAATGCATATCAAAACCCCTCTGATTATGAACATGAATATAATTTGTGAGTAGTACGTTTGTTCCTGAGGACAAGGGAGAAGTCTTGCTATAAGTAGTAATGTGAATTTGGTATTCGTTCGATATTTTGATGAGATGTATGTTGTATGTCCTCTAGTGGTGGTATGTGAACGTCAACTACATGACGCTTCACCATTGTTTGAGCCTATAGGAAGGCATTGGGAAGTAATAAGTAGATGATGGGTTGCTAGAGTGACATAAGCTTAAACCCTAGTTTATGCGTTGCTTCGTAAGGGGCTGATTTGGATCCACATGTTTCATGCTATGGTTAGGGTTACCTTAATACTTCTTTTGTAGTTGCGGATGCTTGCAATAGGGGTTAATCCTAAGTGGGATGCTTGTCCAAGAAAGGGCATTACCCAAGCACCGGTCCACCCACAAATCAAATTATCAAAGTAACGGACGTGAATCATGTGAACGTGATGAAAACTAGCTTGACCATAATTCCCATGTGTCTCGGGAGCGCTTTTCTCATATAAGAACTTGTACAGGCTTGTCCTTTGCTAAAAAAAGGATTCGGCCACCTTGCTGCAGCTTATTTACTTTCATTGCTTGTTACCCGTTACAAATTATCTTATCACAAAACTATCTGTTACCTACAATTTCAGTGCTTGCAGAGAATACCTTACTGAAAACCGCTTGTCATTTCCTTCTGCTCCTCGTTGGGTTCGACACTCTTACTTATCGAAAGGACTATGATAGATCCCCTACACTTGTGGGTTATCAAGACTCTTTTCTGGCGCAGTTGCCGGGGAATGAAGCGCCTTTGGTAAGGAAAAATTTATATAGTGTGCTCAAATTTACCGTCACTTGTTACTATGGAAACTAATCCTTTGAGGGGCTTGTCCGGGGTATCTTCACCCCGACCAGTAGAGCAAAGAGTTGCTCCTCAACATACTGAACCTACTGAAAATGTTTACTTTGAAATCCCTTCGGGTATGGTAGAGAAACTGCTAGCTAATCCTTTTACAGGAGATGGAACATTACATCCCGACTTGCACCTAATCTATGTAGACGAAGTTTGTTGATTATTTAAGCTTGCAGGTATGCCTGAGGATGTTATCAAGAAGAAGGTTTTCCCTTTATCTTTGATGGGAGACGCATTGACATGGTATAGGCTATGCGATGATATGGGATCCTGGAACTATAAACGATTGAAGTTGGAATTTCACCAGAAGTTCTATCCTATGCATCTTGTTCATCGTGATCGTAATTACATATATAATTTTTGGCCTCGCGAAGGAGAAAGCATCGCTTAAGCTTGGGGAGGCTTAAATCAATGTTATATTCATGCCCCAATCATGAGCTCTCAGGAGAAATTATTATTCAAAAAATTTATGCTCGGCTTTCTCTCAACAATCACACCATGCTTGATACTTCTTGTGTTGGGTCTTTTATGATGAAGACTATTGAATTCAAGTGGGATTTATTGGAAAGAATTAAACCCAACACTGAAGATTGGGATTCCGACGATGGTTAGTAGTCAGGTATGACACCTAAGTTTGATTGTGTTAAATCTTTTATGGATACCGATGCTTTTCATGGATATAACACTAAATATGGACTTGACTCTGAGATAGTAGCTTCTTTCTGTGAATCATTTGCTACTCATGTTGATCTCCCTAAGGAGAAGTGGTTTACATATAATTCTCCCACTAAAGTAAAAGTGGTCGCACCTATTAAAGTTGAAGAAAATACTATCACTTATAATGATCCTATTGTCCCTACTACTTATATTGAGAAACCTCCTTTCCCTGTTAGGATGAAGGATCATGCTAAAACTTAAACTATGGTCAATAAAAGCAATATTAAGACATCTAAACCCCCTGAGTAAATTCAAGTTGAACCTATAATGTTGTTGTGGTTAAAGATCTCTTGGCTGATAATATTGATGGGAATGTTATTTATTTCTGTGATGAAGCTGCTAGAATTGCTAAACCCGATGCTAAGAAACATAGACCAGTTGTAGGCATGCCTGTTATTTCTACTAAAATAGGAGATCATTGTTATAATGGCTTATGTGATATGGGTGCTAGTGCTAGTGCAATACCTATCTCTTTATATCAAGAAATTATGCATGACATTGCACCTGCTGAGATAGAAGATATTGATGTTACAATTAAGCTTGCTAATAGAGATACTATTTCACCAATTGGGATTGTTAGAGATGTTGAAGTCTTGTGTGGGAAAGCTAAATATCCTGCTGATTTTCTCATTCTTGGTTCCCCACAAGATAACTTTTGTCTCATTATATTTGGTAGACCCTTCTTGAATACTGTTAATGCTAGAATTGATTGCAAAAAAGATGTTGTCACGATTGGATTGGATGATATGACTCATGAATTTAATTTTGCTAAATTTCATAGACAACCACATGATAAAGAACTGTCTAGTAAGGACGAAATTATTGGTCTTGCTTCTATTGTTGTGCCTCCTACAGATCCTTTAGAACAATATTTGCTAGATCATGAAAATGATATGTTCATGAATAAAAGAAGGGAAATAGATGAAGTATTCATTAAATAGGGTCCTATTTTGAAACATAACTTGCCTGTTGAAATCTTAGGGGATCTTCCATAACCCAAGGGTGATCCCGTGTTTGAACTTAAACCATTACCCGATAATCTTAGATATGCTTATCTTGATGAAAAGAAGTATATCCTGTTATTATTAGTGCTAACCAATCAGAGCAGGAAGAGGAAAGAATATTGAAAACTCTGAAGAAGCACCGTGCTGCTATTGGGTATACTCTTGATGATCTTAAGGGCATTAGTCCCACTCTATGCCAACACAAAATTAAGTTGGAAGAAGACGCCTAACTAGTTATTGATCATCAACGACGATTAAACCCCAAGATGAAGGAAGTGGTAAGAAATGAAATACTAAAGCTCCTAGAGGCAGGTATAGTTTATCATGTTGCTGATAGTACGTGGCTAAGTCATGTTCATTGTGTCCCTAAGAAGGGAGGTATCACTATAGTTCCCAATGATAAAGATGAATTGATCCCGCAAAGAATTTTTAAAGGTTATAGGATGTTAATTGATTTCCACAAATTAAATAAAGCTACTAAAAAATATCATTGCCCTTTACCTTTTATTGATCAAATGCTAGAAAGACTATCCAACCATACACATTTTTGCTTTCTAGATGGTTACTCTGGTTTCTCTCAAATACCTGTGTCAGCGGATGATCAAGAAAAGACTACTTTTACTTTCCCTTTTGGTACTTTTTCTTATAGACGTATGCCTTTTGGTTTATGTAATGCACCTGCTACTTTTCGAAGATGCATGATGGCTATATTCTCTGACTTTTGTGAAAAGATTTGTGAGGTATTCATGGATGATTTCTCCGTTTATGGATCCTCTTTTGATGATTTCTTGAGCAACCTTGAACGAGTTTTGCAGAGATGCGAAGATACTAGTCTTGTTTTGAACTGGGAGAAGTGTCACTTTATGGTTAATGAAGGTATTGTCTTGGGGCATAAAATTTCTGAAGGAGGTATTGAAGTTGATAAAGCTAAAGTTGATGCAATTGAAAAGATGCCATGTCCCAAGGACATCAAAGGTATAAGAAGTTTCATTGGTCATGCCGGTTTATATAGGAGGTTCATTCAGGACTTCTTCAAAATCTCTAGGCCTCTGACTAATCTATTACAAAAAGATATTCCTTTTGTCTTCGATGATGATTGTGTAGAAGAATTTCAAATACTTAAGAAAGCTTTGGTTTCTGCACCTATTGTTCAACCTCCTGATTGGAATTTACCCTTTAAAATTATGTGTGATGCTAGCGATTATGCTGTAGGTGCTGTTCTAGGACAAAGAGTTGATAAGAAACTAAATGTTATTCAATATGCTAGTAAAACTCTACTGAAAAAGAGCGCCCAAAGAAATTATGCTACTACTGAAAAAGAATTTTTAGCAGTTGTATTTGCTTGTGATAAGTTTAGACCTTATATTGTTGTTTCTAAAGTAACTATTCACACTAATCATGCTGCTATTAAATATCTTATGGAAAAGGAAGATGCTAAACCTAGACTTATTAGGTGTGTTATCTTGCTACAAGAATTTGATTTACATATTATTGATAGAAAGGGAGCTGAGAACCCCGTTGCAGACAACTTGTCTAGGTTAGAGAATGTTCTTGATGACCCACTACCTATTAATGATAACTTTCCTCATGAACAATTAGCTGTCATATTTGCTTCTCATACTGCCCCATGGTATGCTGATTATGCTAATTACATTGTTGCTAAATTCATACCACCTAGTTTTACATATCAGCAAAAGAAAAAGTTCTTCTATGATTTAAGACATTACTTCTGGGATGACCCACACCTTTATAAAGAAGTACACTACTAGGGAAAACCCTAGTAGTAGCACGGGTTTTTAGGCTAGCAGCAGCGCGGGCAGGCGCGCTACTAATAAGGCGCTACAGCTAACTTATAGTAGTAGCGCGGTCCGTACCCGGGCTACTATTGTTGCCGATATCAGCAGCGGTTTTGCGGAACGCGCTGCTATTAGTTAGCTGTAGCGATTTCGTTGCCCCTCGCTACTGCTATATCTTTCATCTTTTTCCTCCGTACCCCTTCCATCTTTCCCTTTTCAGATACTAGGTACTACTACTAGATATCAAATTCATAAACCATTATAAGTACTAGGTAGTACTCCCTTCGTTCCAAATTACTAAATGCATTGGTTTTAGTGAAACCATGACGAATAATTTGGAACGAAGGGAGTACTAGATAACAATTTCATGCATAGTCAACATGCATCCTCAAGAAGTACAAGGTCATATCGACGGCGATCATCATAAGTAGTTCTAGATGATATCGACGACGATCATCATATGTAGTTCTAGATGATATCGACGCCGATCATCATATGTAGTTCTAGATGATATAGCCACACACACATATGTAGTTCTAGATGATATCGAAGACAATCATCATCCTCAAGCCTGGGCGGTTGGTGTTCCTGATAGTAATTAGGATGGCCTGTCCAACACAAAGATTCTTGCCATCGAGGAATTTCTTCCACCCAACCGAGTTTAAGTGTGTGCGACCATCCATGTCAACGCGGTAAGTACAGGTTGTGGCCGGAGCCCCTTGCGATGGCGTAGTCCAGCTGAGCCTTCTTCATCAGGCTCGATACCATAACTCACAGATAGGCTCTTTGCCAATTTCTGAATAAGAAAAACATATCAATTAATAAATAGCCTCACAAATAAGTACATATGGATTATCTACACTATTAATAGTTCATTAGATTCTGCACTAATAAGCATGTGATCAAACTGTACACTAAAACATATCATCGACTAGATTCCACACAACATACCATATCATTGGACTGTACACTAAGTATTTCATCGGATAATTTGCATTTGTAAGTATAACATACCATATCAAGTCGATCAACCATGGTACTTGTCAGATGAGTCACGAATGGCACCTCGACAAAGTCAGCACGTGGCGGAATTATGTCCCACAGGTTGGAGACCTCCTCCTCACTCAGCCTCGTTCTTTGAGCTATGATGGCTTCATGAAGTGGGTCCTCATCATCTTCATCGAGTGGGTCCTCATTATCTTCATCATCTTCATCATCTTCATCATCTTCCACCAGGTTGAGATAAATGACAGCCAGCTTGGTCTTTACGCTCAAGGAGAAGCTAATCAACTCACCACCGATAAGAGCGCATGCGAAGCTGACAAGCGGGCCCATCCATCTCCTCCAATCTGCGACATATTGCATCCTTTCTCGGCCTCCATAGTGTACGGCCCCCCAGGAGCCTCAAATGTCACAGTGTCTCTTGTCATCTTGTTGAATTTCAACCTCACATTGCATGGGACGATCTGTGTAAAATAAGCAAAATGACACAATGCAGTGATGCCAACACTAAAAATAAAATATTTAATACATTTCATCTAATTTCTTACTGCCGCATGACGAAAACTCGGCTGGAAGTAGATGTCGAACAGCTTGCCAGTTGCAAGGCTGCTGGCGCACCTTGACTTGCACAATCGACATAGTGGTGGTGGTGGTGGTGCCATTTTTCCTAAAGCAATATGAGCAAGCGATTAACGATCCACTTCACAGGAAAGAAAAATAGTAGCATGTGATATTTTTGGTTCTTCCGCGAGAAACAATTTGATGGACAATTATAATCCTAAGATCTAGTAACATATTAGATGACAAGGTACCACCTACATTTTGCCAAAAAATAACTTTTACAAAAAAACAAAAGCATCTACCTATCCATGTACAGAAAAAATAACAATAAAATGGTGCATACTAAATCAACTAAATCACCTAGCCTACTAAATCAACTAAATCAAAATGTTCTAAATCAACTAAATCAACTAGCCTACTAAATCAACTAAATCAATTAGCCTAGTAAATCAACTAAATCATATCAACTAAATCAAAATGTTGCATATGAACTAGCCTACTAAATCAACTAAATCAAAATGTTCTAAATCAACTAAATCAACTAGCCTACTAAATCAACTAGCCCACTAAATCAACTAAATCATATCAACTAAATCAAAATGTTGCATATGAACTAGCCTACTAAATCAAAATGTAGCAGGGCGGAGGGAGAAGGAGGGCGACTCGGGGAGGGAGAAGAGAGTAGGATGGAGGTCGAAGGCGGGGCGAGGAGGGGTCGGCCGGCGGCTAGTGGAGGGAGGACGGAGGAGGAAGGCGGAGCGAGGAGGGGCTAGCCAGCGGCGAGTGGAGGGAGGACGGAGGAGGAGGCCGGTACCGAGTCCAGCAAGGAGGAGGAGGTGACGGCAGCGCAGAGGGAGGAGGGGCAACGGGGGAGGACAGGCGCGGGGGGTGAGGGGGAGATCCAGTGAGTGTGTGAGTGTGAGTGGATCGGATCGAGGAGAGGGGGGGGGGGTGGGAGACGGAATGGCTTAGGAGTAGCGCGCTATACATAAAGGTGCTACTGCTAAACTACCTAGCAGTAGCGCCTTTCGCAAAGAAAGCACTACTGCTATGTGTCACCATGTAAAAAATAGACTTAAAAAATACATTGATCATCAACGATCTTTTTGTGTACAATCTGATTTGTCAATATGAGTCCTCGCGTGTTGAGGAACAGGTGAAGACTCATATTGCGGCCACAAATTCTGCACATAGAGTTGAATGAAGACCAATTGCTTGTCAAAGTATGAGAAGTAACATATTTAAGCTGGTAGAAACTCTCTTCACGGAGCAAGGTGGGACTAAATTTTTGTAGTAAACTTAGCAGTAGCGCTTATTGGCGATATGCGCTGCTACTATGCTACGTAGCAGTAGAGCTCTTCGTGATAACGCGCTGCTGCTAGAACTAGCCTCGCGGCGGCCTCGTGGGAATTATATCATCAGCGCGTCTTAGAGCGGGCGCGCTACTGCTATATCCATTTCAGCAGCGAGTTAATCTTGCATGCGCTACTGCTACGTAGCAGCAGCGCCTTATTTTAGAGCATGCTGCTGGTAAGATTCTGTGTATAGGCTTTTCCCTAGTAGTGGTAGACGATGTTATTAGACATTGTGTACCTGAGCATGAACAGGAACAGATCCTACGCAAGTGTCACTCCAAGGTGTCACAGCCCTAGCTTAGACCTTGTCTGTCTTTGCATAAGCATCCATGCATCATGTTTAAATTTTATGAAACTTGAAATGGGGATTGCCTAAACCCTAGCATCAAAGGAATTCACTAGGTTCAACTAAAATATTTTCAGTGAATCCAAATGGCTTTCAAAAATGTTCATCGTTTCTGGAAAATGCTAGAACCATAACCAGAGGTGTTGCACATTTTTCCATGACATATTTGGTCACTAAATTAAATCATATAGTGTTTGCAATTGGGCATTTAAATGCTATATATTATTTTAAGTGCTCAATTAATTCTGAACTTAAGTGTGGGCTACTAGGAATAATCCTAAGAGAGCCCACAACTATTTCCGGGATTTTTGGAAATGTTTTGGTATTTGTAATAAAGCCACAAAGATTACAGAAAAATACAAAACAGAAAATAAAAGAGAGAGAGAGAGAAGCACTTACCTGGCCTACTTAACTGCGGCCCGGTAGGCAGCCCACCTAGCTAGCCCTCTCTGGCAACCCAGTCCGCCACCGCAGCTCGTGTCGTCTTCCTCCTCTGCCAGGAGGAGAAGCAGGTGCGTGCGGCGCACACAGCCACCCGTGGCCACCTCCTGCCTCCCTGTTGGCCTCCCTGGCGCCCTGGAGTCGTCCCCGAGCGCCACGCAGCCCCCTGAACCCCCCCCCCCCTCTCGCTCTGGACCCCCTCCTCCTCCTCTGCTCTCTCTCTCCGGCGATCGACCACGAGCACCCGAGAGCGCCGACGAGCACCGCCGCGGCCACATCCACTCCCACGCTCCCTCTCCGTCCCAAGCGTCTCCGCCTCTCCGTCTTCGTCCTCTCCACCGAGTCACTCGGCGCCAGAAGCTCTGCTGTGCCGCCACCGCCGCCGTTTCCCTCGTCGGCCACCGAAGATCGTCGTCATCGATTCGCTGCCCCGAGCGCCTCCCCGAGCCCACGGAGCTGCTCTTCGACCTCCCTAAGAGCTCCTATTGCTTCCCCCTCGCTCTCCCCCTCCGTTCCCGTCCCCTAGCCCAGTTTCCCGATTGAGCCCGGGAGCTCACCGCCGCCGGCCATGGCGCCGCTGTAGCTAGAGCGCATCCACGACGCATTAGAGCCCACCCCCGTGCTCAGCGAGTCCGCAGGACTCCGTAGCAACCCGCAGCTCGTCCTCCGGTGCACCAAAACGCCGTGTCCGAGCGTGCCCGTACTCCAGCCGCCGCGGAAGTGCTCGCCGTCGTCGACTCCGGCCATCCCAGGCCCGGCTACTGCCACCAGCCGACGCGCTGCGACGCCAGATACCCGTAGAGACCAACCGCGGTTCAAACCACGGCCTGTACGCGAAACCCGAGCAACTACGGCGAGTTGCCGCTATGGTTTTGGTCGCTGTTGGCTGAACTCCGGTGACGCCGACGTGGCGCACTTACTTAGCCACTAATGACCCTGCTAATTACACCCTGACTCACTTACATATGGGCCCCACACCCTTAGCTAACCACAGTTTATTTCCCGTTTAGATCTAACTAACCCAGTGGGCCCACGGGTTAGCTTTGACCAAGCTGACGTGGCTGTTGACTGGGCCCATATGTCAGCGACACTAATCAGCCCTAGTCAGCGACGGTGGACCCCACCGGTCGGTTTGACTTGAACCCATACTGTTGACCTCATCGATGTCAGGGTGATGTCATGCTGACGTAGTAAATCCTTTTCTGGAATTAGTTAATTCTATTTAATCAGAATATCCGAAAAAAGGCTTAAACTTCTAAAAAATCATATAAATTCAACCGTAACTCCAAATGCAATAAGTTATATATGAAAAATGATCAAAAAATCCAATCTATCCATCTGCACTAGTTTCATGCATGTTTAAGCAACTTAAACCTGCGGTTTATATCAAAACATGATAATGCACTTTATTAATTCACAGTTTCAATTTGAACTTGAACCTTGGGTTCAAACTAACTCAAACCCATATGATTATAGTTGCATTAGCCCAATACACTCATTTTGCCATGTCATGATCATGCATCATATTGTGCATTGCATTGATTGTGTTTCCTTCTGTGTTGCCGGTATTTGTCCCCTCTTGATAGGCGTGATACCGACGATGTGACCAATGACACCGATGAAGAAATATACTATCTTCAGAAATGCGAGGCAAGCAAAACCCCCTTGTTCATTCCGATACAATCCTACTCTCTCACTCCTGCTCTCTTTTACTGCATTAGGACAACAACGATTCATCTATTACTTGCTGCAGCAGCTGAACCCCTTTATCCTTTGCATGACATGTCATTGCCACAGTAAATAGATGAAACCGACTAGCATGAGTAGGAGTTGTCTGAGCCCTGTTGTGCCTACTTATTCATGCTTGTTTGTCATGCCTGCTACTGCTTAGAGTTGAGTCAGGTCTGATTCATCGGGGATGAATCGGAGGTGTGTGAACATGTCCTACTGTGTGAGCTAAGTGTGTGAACACAAATTGGTAAAGGTAGCGGTGAGAGGCCATGTAGGAGTACATGGTGGGTTGTCTCATTGAAGTCGTCCTCAGGAACTGAGTTCTGTGTTTTTGTTCCATGAAACAGCTACTACCACGCATTGGGCCCGGAACCAATGGACCCTCTTGGCTTCTTAATCACCCTTGTCCTCTGTCCAGGAGTTGCAAGTAGTTTCTGGTGTTTGTAGTATGCTAGAGGCCGTGGGCAGCGCTGACCCCAGGGGTGGGCTGTGATGCGGTAGGCACGTGGTCGGGTATGCCGGGCGTCCGTTTGGTGTCGCGGAACCCTGTACACATCGTTCGGGGCGGTATGTGGAAACCTCGGTCGGACTCCCTGTGGATGGAACCTGAATAGGCGATAAACCTGGATTAGAGACTTGAGTGTTTAGGTAGGCTGTGGACGACACCCTTGCTGGGCTTCCGCTTGAAGGTTGCCGAGTACATGTCGTGTAAAAGGCGGTAAGTGGTGAGAACGTGTGTGAAGAAGTACACCCCTGCAGGGTTAACATCATCTATTCGAATAGCCCTATCCGCGGTAAAGGACTTCTGGGTTGCCTGTACAGTTCATAGACAAGTGAAAGTGGATACTCTAAAATACGCAAGATAAGCGTGAGTGCTATGGATGGCGTTCTCGTAGGGAGATGGGAGCGGATCCATAGTGGTGTATTGATATGGTGAATATGTGGACTCGTGTGCGCCACCTCAAAAGAGTTACTTCAGTCGTAGTTCGGGATAGCCACTGAGTCAAAGATGTCTTGCTGCAGTTAAACACCACCATCCCCTTTGTTGATAATGATGCATATGTAGTTAGTTCTGATGTAAGTCTTGCTGGGTACATTTGTACTCAAGTTTGCCTATTTTATGTTTTTGCAGAGAGAATTCAGTCTCACTAGTAGTTCTGCGTGAACTTCAACGTTTAGCTTGTTACCTCACCTACGATCTTGTGCCCTCGGCAGGATCTGGTAGTTAGTCAGGCTTCTCAGCCTTTTTCATTTGTAGTTGTCTGTACTCAGACATGTTAAGCTTCCGCATGTGCTTTGACTTGTATGCTCTGAATGTTGGGCCGTGAGACCCATGTTTGTAAAATCTCGCTCCTCGGAGCCTATTGAATAAAATACTTGAGCTGTAGAGTCATGTTGTGATGCCATGTTGTATTTGCACATATCGAGCATATTGTGTGTATGTTATTGAAATGCTTGGTATGTGTGGGATCTAACTATCTAGTTGTTTATCCTTGGTAGCCTCTCTTACCGGGAAATGTCTCCTAGTGCTTCAAATGAGCCTTGGTAGCTTGCTACTGCTCCGGAACACTTAGGCTGGCCGGCATGTGTCCTTCTTCGTTCCTGTGTCTGTCCCTTCGGGGAAATGTCACGCGGTGTCTACCGGAGTCCTGCTAGCCCAGCTGCTACAGCCCGGATTCACTCGCTGATGACCGACACGTTCGTTGTTGGGTCATGTATGCCTGTCCCTGTAAGTTAGTGCCACTTTGGGTTCACGACTAGCCATGTCAGCCCGGGCTCCTTGTCATATGGATGCTAGTGACACTATCATATACGTGTGCCAAAAGGCACAAACAGTCTCGGGCAAGGTAAGGCGACACCCATGGGAATACCATGCGTGAGGCCGCAAAGTGATATGAGGTGTTACATGCTAGATCGGTGTGGCTTTGAGTCGGGGTCCTGACAACTTTGGTATCAGAGCGTGACTGCATGTAGGATTACCAAGCCAAACTGGTCGAAGTTGAGTCCAGAAATTCTTTAGTTATATAAGGGAATTGATTGTGTTATGGAATGTAAGGCTCTTTTTACTCCTTATACCTTGTGCCCTTCTGATCTGAGTCATCTTATCTTTCCTACGGGGTTAAGGAACTAGGCTTTCTCTTCTGTCTATCAGGATCACGTGTTACTAATCCGTAGACTTATAAGATTGTTGGATTTAAGGCTCAGTCCAGTTCCTACTACTTCTGTATGTTAACTGTTGATCTCAAAACCTTGATATTGTGCTTCTGAGTGGTTATGCCACCATTTTTGTAGCATGTCTCAAATCTTTTTGAGCATTTACAGTCGTTATGTTGTCCCAGTCATCCCAGGTTTCTAAATAGTCTGATGCATTTGCAAATCCCTTCTTTCTGATCCCGATGTCCCTTGGGCAAGTTCAACCACACTAATCGGTGAGTTGAGGTACTCTATTGCCTCGACATAAATGTTGGAGCTATTATTATCACCCTAGATGTCTAGAGTATCACCTAGTAATTTAGCCATGCTCTGTGTTCCAGTGTGATGATTCTGGCCATCATTCTCCAAAGCATCCCGTGATGCCATTTAGTTGGTAGGTATTCTATTCCTGGGCTCTTGAACCCGATATTCACTCTACCTACTTCATGTTGTTAGTGTTTGTTAGTTCCTTTAGGTTATTAGTAACCTTTGCGATAGTCCTCGAGGTCTGTGGTATTCTCTTCCTCCAAATACCATGAACAATTTTGGCGGAAGTTCGTCGCTGAACCGAAAGATCACAACCAGAGTGCTCTTGACGAGTTCTCGATTCTATGTTGTTACTCTGCCAGTTCTACCTTTTCCGCATGGGTTATCCGGAAGAAATATGTTGAACTCGTTCGACATGCTAATCCATGCATCCACAACTCAGAAAATCATATGTTCTTTGAGTTGTCCCTCTTTAGTTGTTTTCTGGCCTCGTCTGTCAATTGATAGTCAGGAATAGTCGTGCACCCGTGTTCATCGATGCCTATTATTCTTGTGATCCGTCAAGCCATTCTATTCCAGAATGATTACGAGAAACAAACTCCAGTACCACATCCATATCCAGGAGTGGGTCAAAGCAGTTGTATTTCGTAGATAAAAATGCCAATCCAGCTTTTGATCTGTTCTACCTCGGAGTATCACCCTGTTTCATAGCAAGAGTATCGTGAGATTTGCACACCCTCTTGTGAATTCTTGATGCAATGATTCCTCTCTCCATCATTTTTCATTTCTCGGTTCATGTGTTGTTGTAACCAGAATGCCAACAAGTGAACCATGATGTGTGAATTTAATACTCCTAGCAACCTTGTTGCTTGGTAGTTAATGCACAATAATTTCATTCTTAGCGTGTTGGTTCTTGAATCCTCATTCTAAGATTGATCGTGCTACCTAGTCCATTTTCCTGGTGCACTCTTTGATCGACAAGTTAGGAATATTTCGAATCCTCGCTCTTTTGATCATATCATCTTGCCCTGAAAAGCAAGACTGCTCTCGAGCTTAATAGCATATCGGTGGTTCGTGAATTTCCGAATATCTTCTCGGAAGTATCACCAGGTTGTCACCTGACCGCTATGTTGAGTTCGTGATCAAGTTGGTTTCTTGTAAACCAGCCATTCTCCAAGAATCTGTGTTGGTTACCCCCTGAGCTAGTTGGTTAAGCTAAACAATAACTTGGAGAGTTGGAAGACAAAAGCTTGCCAGCTTAGTTCATTTCAAGAGATATATTTGTGTGTGTTGTAGAGAGATGATATCTTCATTGATTGGTCCCTATGATCAGTTGTTGGACCTATTGTCGTATCAAAACTTTGGTTTGAGTATGGGCTATCATCAAATCAAATCAGAACCAATGATGTTCATAATGTTGTCTTACTCGTGGTTGATCCCTTGAGCATACACCATTATATCTTTTGGGTCTGACCAATGCTATCACTTGTTCACATAATTGTGGAACTCCATTTTTATGGTAACATGGATGAATTGTTGCTGAGCCCATTGACAACATCCTTGTCCTCTCCATATTTTTTTGAACATTAAGCTAGTGTTGGAAATTTTTTAAGCGTTATCTTCATGTCCCGTGCATGGAGCATATGCCCGGAGGAAAGAAGTGATTTCCTCTAATTCATGTGCATTTGATGCAAGTTGCCGCCATGGATTCGAGAAATTCAATGTTGCTTCCTTTGGAATCATCCCAAATCAGTCATGCACATGTGCGAAGTACTCTGTGGTTCGGAGACTTGCAACCTTCACTCTATATGTGTCCCTAGCACACCAAGCCACTGATTGATTTGTTCAAGGAGAAGAAGTTCCTTCTTAAGAATCATGACTTATGTTAGGACTTCGCTATCCTCGTTGGTGGTTCCCCTCCTGAACTCGGTAGTGTTTTGTTGTAAGACTACCATGTGTTCATGCTTGTCTGGGACAACGTGTTCACATGTTTGTAGCAGAACCAGCTCATGTTTTGGAGCTTGCTATCGTAGTTCATTTCCCGAGAATCTCGCAGCGTCATCTTGTTGATTTGTGTTGCAAACTTTCTTTTTTTCTTTCTAGACTTGATGAGTCTGGAATATTCTGACACCAACCAGATTGTCACAGCCCTAGAGCTTGCTTGTAACTAGTGACATTGCATCCATGCATCATGTTTAATTTTCATGAAATTTGAAATGGGGAAGACAGAAAACCCCCAGAACCCCTTTTAAATCCAACTAGGGTTTACTAAAAATTATTTCAATGAACCTGAAATGCCCTTCTAAAATGCTCATCATTTTTGCTTTGGTTCAGAGCCTCTGCCAAAAGTGGTGCTCAATTTTCTAGGTCATCCTAAGGTCCTTGAATTAAACCATAAGTATTTGAGTTTGAGCATTTCAAATTATATAAAATATTTCAAATGCCCAAATATTGCCAAACTAAAATGTTTCATGTTGGAAATATTCCAACAATGGACCAGGAGCAGTTTGGGGATTTTTGAAACTGTTTTGGTATTTTTAAAAACTCCACAAAGTTACAGAAAAATAGAAAAAGAAAAACAGGATTGAAACCTTACCTGGCGCCTACTAACTGCCCACCGCTGCCCAGCCCAAAGAAAGCTGGCCAATGAGCTGCTTGGCTCGGCCAGTAGTCACCAGTGCTCGGCGGCGAGCACCGCATGGATGCCACGCACCTGGTCGCCGCCTCGCCGCACCCCTCCTCCAGTTGTCGACGCGGATCGCTCCCCCTCTCTCCCCCGAACCCCTCGGACACCTCCGCTCCTCCCGGGCTTCTCTCCCTCGCGCTCCCCCGCCATGGCCGACGCCACCGCCGCCCGCATCGCCAGAGACGTGCTCCCGCCGTCCGTGCTCCTCCTCACCGTGTCCAGGAGCTCCGCCGCCCAACTACGCCGAGCTAGCCGAGCCCCGTGTGCTCGAGTAGCCCGAGTCGACCGCACCTTCGCCCGAGTCCACCGTCGCCGGAGATCCCTTCAACGCCCTCGTCGCTCCGCCCGTCCCCGACCGCAACGAGAGTTTCTCCGAGCTGCCCGTGAGCCCATCTATCTCCCTTTCCTTCCTCCCTCGCTCTCGAGCTGTGTAGCGATCGAACGAAGATCAACCGCACCGCCGCCCGTGGAGCTCGTCGCCGACGTGCTCCGGTCACCCCGCCACCTCTTGGTGTCCATCACACTCACCACGTCGCATAGGGTCTAACCTTGCACTCCCCGCACCTCACCGACCCCTCTAGCCTCGAATTCGCCTTCGGCCGAACTCCGGCGGCCGCCTAGGTCGTTCTTCAAGCACCGATTCGCCACCCGACCCGGCTAACTCCACCAAGAGCTTGGCTCCTCAGCTCCTCCTAGATGCCTCCATGAGCCATTTGGTCACGGAGTGGCTAAACCACTCGCCGCCAGATCGGCTCGGCGGCGGCTAGACGCCGGTAGCCGACTTTGACTTTGACCTCGGTGGGCCCTGGTTGACCCTGTTGAGCCTATGACAGGTGGGGCCCAGCCCTGTTAACTATCTAGGATTAGTCTTAATTAAATTTAGTTAAGCTAATTATACTGACACGCGGGACCCACTGTCAGGTTTGACCCGGACCATGTTCCGTTGACCACTGACGTCACACTGACGTCAGGCTGACGTAGTAATACCCTTTTCTGGATTTAATTTAATTCAGGAAATTTCAGAAAATACCCCAAACTTCAAATATTCATAACTTTTAATCAGTAACTCCAAATTAAATAATTTATATATGAAAAATGATTAGAAAAATATGAAGAATCTGTTTATGGCACTTTCATGCATGTTTGAACGAGTTAACCTCACCGAATAGGATGAAACATGATTAGGGCAAATTATGAAATAACATTTGGAGTTCGAATTTATTCTTGTTTGGGTTCCACTTTAATTAACTTGGCTAGATATTGCATTAGGTGAATTCAGTACCTTAACATGACATGTCATTCATGTGAATGTGCATTGCATTGATTGTGTTCTCTCTTGTTTACCGGTAATTGTCCCCTCTCAGTAGACGACGTATTGACGATGAATTCGATGACACCGATGAAGAACTATATTATCTTCAGAAGTGCCAGGCAAGCAAAGCCCCCTTGTTCATTTCGATATAATCCCACTCTCTCGCTCCTGCTCTATTTTACTGCATTAGGACAACAACGACTCATGTGTTACTTGCTGCGGTAGCTGAACCCTTTATCCTCTGCATGACCTGTCATTCCACAGTAATTAGATGAAACCCACTAGCATGAGTAGGAGTTGTTTGAGCCATGTTGTGCCTACTCATTCATGCTTGATGTCATTCCTGCTACTGCTTAGAGTTGAGTCAGGTCTAATTCATCGGGAATGAATTGGAATGGTTGTGTGAACATGTCTACTGTGTGTGAGCTAAGTGTGTGAACACGATTTGGTAAAGGTAGCGGTGAGAGGCCATGTAGGAGTACATGGTGGGTTGTCTCATTGCAGCCGTCCTCAGGAACTGAGTTCTCTGTTTGTGATCCATGAAACAGTTACTACCACGCATTGGGCCCGAAACCAGTGGACCCTCTCAGCTTCTTAACCACTCTTGTCCTTAGTCCGGGAGTTGCAAGTAGTTTCTGGTGTTTGTAGCATCTTTGGGGGCATACATAGCATGACCGTGAGGGGTGGGTTGTGTTATGCGGTAGGCACCGTGGCCCGTGTACCGATTCGCCCGTTTGGTGTCTCGGGAACCCTGCACACATCGTTCAGCGGCTGTATGGGAAACCTCGGCCGGACTCCCTCATGGATGGAACCCGAATAGGCGATAAACCTGGACTTGGGACTTGTGTGTTTAGGTAGGCTGTGGCCGACACCCACGTTGGGCTTCCGCTTGAAGGTTTCCGAGTACATGTCGTGTAAACGGCGGTAAGTGGTGAGAGCGTGTGTGAAGAAGTACCCCCTGCAGGGTTAATATGATCTATTCGAATAGCCGTGTCCACGGAGAAGGACTTCTGGGTTGCCTATATCAGTTCATAGACAAGTGAAAGTGGATACTCTAAAAATGCGCAAGATAAGAGTGAGTGCTATGGATGGCGTTCTCGTAGGGAGGCGGGAGCGAGTCCATAGTAGTGTATTGATATGGTGAATATGTGGACTCGTGTGCGCCACCTCAAAAGAGTTACTTGCAATCGTAGTTTAGGATAGCCACCGAGTCAAAGCTGGCTTGCTGCAGTAAAACTCCACCACCCCCTTTTGATAATGATGCATATGTAGTTAGTTCTGATGTAAGTCTTGCTGAGTACGTTTGTACTTACGTTTGCTTATTTTATGTTTTGCAGAGAGACGTCAGTCTCGCTAGTAGTTCCGCTGGGACTTCGATGTTTAGCTTGTTACCTCAGCTACGATCTTGTGCCCTCGGCAGGATCTGGTAGATAGTCACTCTTCTCAGCCTTTTTCATTTATAGTTGTCTGTACTCAGACATGTTTAGCTTCCGCTTATGTTTTGAATTGTATGCTCTGAGTGTTGGGTCATGAGACCCATGTTTGTAATATCTCGCTCCTCGGAGCCTAATGGATAAATATTTGAGTCATAGAGTTATGTTGTGATGCCATGTTGTATCTACACATATTGAGCATATTGTGTGTATGTTTGAAATGCTTGGTATGCGTGGGATCCGACAAACTAGTTGTTTATCCATGGCAGCCTCTCATATGGGGAAATGTAGTATCGTGCTTCTGAGTGATAGTAGTCCGCTACAGCCCGGTTCACCGCATGATCTGCTAGCCCAAAGACTACCGCTTGGACACTTGACTGGCGGCATGTGTTTCACTGCCTTATGTCTGTTCTTCGGGAAATGTCACGTGGTGTTATTCGAGTCCTGCCTAGCCTGCTACAGCCCGGGATACCGGAGTCCTGTTAGCCAGTGCTACAGCCCGAATTTATACGTTGATGACCGACATGCTCGATGTGATTCATGTATGCCTGTCCCCATGGGTTAAGCGCCGCTTTGGGTTCCACGACTAGCCATGTCGGCCCGGGTTCTTTGTCATATGGATGCTAGCGACACTATCATATCGTGAGCCAAAAGACGCAAACGGTCCCGGGACATGGTAAGGCGACACCCGTGGGAATACCGTGCGTGAGGCCGCAAAGTGATATGATGTGTTACATGCTAGATCGGTGTGACTTAGGGTCGGGGTCCTGACAGCGTTGGTATCAGAGCCTGACTGCCTGTAGGATTACCAAGGCAAACTGGTCGAAGTTGTGTCTAGAAATGCTTTAGTTATGTAAGGCAATTGATTGTGGAAGGGAACGTAAGGCTCTTTTTACTCCTTATACCTCATGGCCTTCTGATCTGAGTCAACCTCTTCTCTTCTACGGGGTTTAAGAATTAGGCTTCTCATCTATCTATCAGGATGACGTGTTACTAATCCATAGACCTTTGAGATTGTTGGTTTTAAGCCTCAGTTCAGTTCCTACTATTTCTGTATGATAATTGTTGATCTCGGAACCTTGGTATTGTGATGTTGAGTGGTTATGCCACCATTTTTGCAGGATGTCTAAAATCATTTTGAGCATTTACAGCCGTTATGCTGTCCGAGTCATCCCAGGTCTCTAAATAGTCTGGTGCATTTGCAAATCCTTTCCTTCCATTTCCGATGTCCTTTTTGGTCAGAATAAGCACACTAATCGGTAAGTTGAGGTACTTTGTTGCCTCTGCTTATATTTTGGAGCTATTATTTTGACCCTAGTTTTTTAGGAATTCATCTAGAATTTTAGCTATGCTTTTGTATCCCCAGTGTGATGATTCTGGCCATTATTCTCGAAAGCATCTCGTGATGTTATTAGTTAGTAGGCATTCTATTCCTGGGTTCTTGAACCCGAGATTCACCTTACTTCATGTTGATAGTGTTTGCTAGTTCCTTTAGGATATTAGTAACTTTGTGATAAGTCCTCGAGGTCCGTGGTATTTCCTTCTTCCAAATATCATGAACTGCCTAAGGCAGAAATTCTTTGAATTATATCACAATCAGAGTACTCTTGAGGAGTTCTCCATTCATAATTGTGACTCTGCCGGTCTTGCTTTCTCTGCATGGGTTATCCGAGAGAAATGTTGAGCTTTGCATGATATACTAATCCATGCCTCCACAACTTGAAAAAATTATATGCTCCTCGAGTTGTCCCTCTTTAGTTGTATTCTGACTCTCGCCTATCAATTGATAGTCGGGAGTAGTCGTGCACTCGTGCTCATTGATGCCTATTATCCTTGTGGTCCGTCAAGCCATTACATTGCTGGAATGACTAGGAGAAAAAACTCGATACCTTGTCCATTTCGAGGATTGGGTCAAAGTAGTTGTATTCCGCATTAAAATGCCAATTCAGCTTTGATTCTGCTCTACCTTGGAGTGTTACCATCTTTATGTCAGGAACATCATGAGAATTGCACCTTCTCTTATGAATTCTTGTCGTAGTGATACTTCTCACCATCACCATTCATTCCTCGGTCCTCGTGTTGTTGTAACCGGAATGCCGACAAGTGAATTGTGATGTGTGAAATCAATACTCCGAGCAACTCGTTGCTTGGCAGCTAATGGAGAATATCCTCATTCTTAGCGTGCTGGTTATTAAATCATCATCCTAAGATTGGTCGTGCTACCTAGTCCCTATTTCTGGTGCACACTTCGATTGATGGGTTAGGATCTTGTCAAGTCCTCACTCATTTGATCATATCGTCTTGCCTCAAAAGCAAGATTGTTCTCGAGCTTAGTAACATACCGGTGGTTCGTGACTTTCCAAATATCTTCTTGGAAGTGTTACCGGGTTGTCTCCTAACTGTTATGTTGAGCTCGTGATCAAGTTGGTTTCCTGTGAACCATCATTTCTCCAAGAATCTGTGTTGGATACCCCTGAGCTAGTTGGTTAAGCCAAACAACAACTTGGAGAGTTGGAGGATAAAAGCTTGCTGACTTAGTTCGTTCCAAAGGGATATTCTTGTGTAGTGTGTGTTGAAGAAAGATGATATCTTCATCGATTGGTCCTCGTGGATCGATTCTTTGGACCTATTGTCTTATCAATGTTTTGACTTGAGTATGGGCTATTATTAAGTCAAATCAGAACCAACGATGTTCGTAATGTTGTCTTACTCGTGGTTGATCCCTCGAGCATACCCCATTACCTCTTTTGGTCTGACCAGTGCTATCACCGTGTTCACATGATGGTGGAAGTCCAGTGATATGGGAATCCCGATGAGTTGTTGTTGAGCCCATCAGCAGCATTTTGTCTCCCCCATGAGTCATGTTGAATATCAACCTAGTGTTGGAAATTTGTGTAAGCATTTCTTCGTGTTTTGTTCATGAAGCATATGTTTGGATGAAAGTAGTGATTTCCTCTAATTCATGTGCATCTGATGCAAGTTGTCGCCGTGAATTTGAGAAAGGTTTGTTTTGTTTCCTATGGTACCATTCCAAGTCAGTCATGCACGTGCGAAGTGCTCTATGGTTTGATAGGTTGGCCGCCTCCACTCCATATGTGTTTCCTAGCACCCCAAGCCACTGATTGATTTGTTCCAGGAGAAGAAGTTCCTTCCTAAGAGCTAATCCGGACTTATGTAAGGACTTCGATATCCTCGTTGATGGTTCCCCACCTGAACTCGGTAGTGTTTCATGATAAGACTACTATGTGGTCATTCTTGTCTTGGACAATATGTTCACATGTTAGTAGCAGAACCAGCTCATGTTTTGGAGCTTGCTATCGTAGTTCATTCCCGAGAATCTCGCAACATCTCCTCGTCGATTTGTGTTGCAAACTTTCATTTTTCTTCTAGACCCGATGAGTCTGGAATATCCTAACACCAACCAGATCCGAATCTCAGGCAGATATGATGGTTGGTACATTCCAACATTTGCATTTTGTTCCCAGCTTGCATCCCATCATGCCAATTTTCCATGGGCTGCCTTCTCAGCAGTTGTTGTCCAGGATCATCTTCAAAGTGGTCCTACCACTGGTTCCCACCACCTCCGATGATAAGCAAAAATCATCCATTGCGTTGTCTTCAACAAGGTAGTCCACATCATCCATTCTAGTCCGTGTATGTCATTCTTTCGAACTCCTTCAACGATAAATTGTAATTTGCCTTAAGCCGGTACGAGGATTGTCAATGATCTATGGATCAAAAGTAATTCTTTTTGCCACTTAAGGGAGCAGTTCTTCGAGTCACCTTTTCCAAAGTGCCCGTTACGGGGTCATGGCAATTATTTCTTCGCCATCTGACACCATCCACCATTTTCTAAGTGTGGAATTGTTGCCCACCAAATCAAACCCCGTCGTCGTTCCTCCATCCCTCTCGATGTGTTTTGGGTCTCAACTCGAGATGTTTCAACATCTCATTCCATGAATTAATCTTGAGTGCTCGATCTCCGAGAAGATCGATTCCTGCAGAGTTCCTCTTTGTCGATGTCGTGTTGGATGAAGTTCTCGAGAGCAAAGACGTCAAGATCAATATGAAGCAATGAATCAACATCTTCGAGAAGGGAAAATGGATCATGGAGTTTGTGATAGTTTTGCGACTTCCCTTTCCCTCTTACCTCACGTCTTGAATCTCGGGGCGAGATTCTTGTTTAGTGGGGGTGAGTTGTCACAGCCCTAGAGCTTGCTTGTAACTAGTGACATTGCATCCATGCATCATGTTTAATTTTCATGAAATTTGAAATGGGGAAGACAGAAAACCCCCAGAACCCCTTTTAAATCCAACTAGGGTTTACTAAAAATTATTTCAATGAACCTGAAATGCCCTTCTAAATGCTCATCATTTTTGCTTTGGTACAGAGCCTCTGCCAAAAGTGGTGCACAATTTTCTAGGTCATCCTTAGGTCCTTGAATTAAACCATAAGTATTTGAGTTTGAGCATTTCAAATTATACAAAATATTTCAAATGCCAAAATATTGCCAAACTAAAATGTTTCATGTTGGAAATATTCCAACAATGGACCAGGAGCAGTTTGGGGATTTTTGAAACTGTTTTGGTATTTTTAAAAACTCCACAAAGGTACAGAAAAATCGAAAAGAAAAACAGGATTGAAACCTTACACTGGCGCCTACTAACTGCCCACTGCTGCCCAGCCCAGAAGCCAGCAATGAGCTGCTTGGCTTGGCCAGTAGCAGCCAGTGCTCAAGCGGCGAGCACCGCATGGATGCCACGCACCTGGTCGCCGCCTCGCCGCTCCCCTCCTCTAGCTGTCGACGCGGATCGCTCCCCCTCTCTCCACCGAACCCCTCGGACACCTCCGCTCCTCCCCGGCTTCTCTCTCTCGCGCTCCCCCGCCATGGCCGACGCCACCGCCGCCGCACCATCGCCGTAGACGTGCTCCCCACCGTCCGTGCTCCTCCTCACCATGTCCAGGAGCTCCGCCGCCCCCAACTACGTCGAGCTAGCTGAGCCCCGTGTGCTCGAGTAGCCCGAGTCGACCGCACCGGCTTCGCCCGAGTCCACCGTCGCCGGAGATCCCCTTCAACGCCCTCGTCGCTCCGGCCCGTCCCCGACCGCAACGAGAGTTTCTCCGAGCTGCCCGTGAGCCCATCTATCTCCCCTTTCCTTCCTCCCTCGCTCTCGAGCTGTGTAGCGACCGAACGAAGATCAACCGCACCCGCCTGCGGAGCTCGTCGCCCGGCGTGCTCCCGGTCACCCCGCCACCTCTTGGTGTCCATCACACTCACCACGTCGCATAGGGTCTAACCATGCACTCCCCGCACCTCACCGACCCTCTAGCCTCGACCCGCCTTGGCCGAACTCCGGCGGCCGCCTAGGTCGTCGCCAAGCGCCGATTCCGCCACCCCGACCCGGCTAACTCCACCAAGAGCTTCGGCTCCTCCCCAGCTCCTCCTAGATGCCCTCCGCGGGCCATTTGGTCGCCGGAGTGGCCAAAACCACTCTCGCCGCCGCATCGGGCTCGCCGGCGGCTAGACGCCGGTAGCCGACTTTGACTTTGACCTCGGTGGGCCCTGGTTGACCCTGTTGAGCCTATGACAGGTGGGGCCCAGCCCTGTTAACTATCTAGGATTAGTCTTAATTAAATTTAGTTAAGCTAATTATATCTTGACACGCGGGACCCATCGTCAGTTTGACCCGGACCATGTTCCGTTGACCACTGACGTCACACTGACGTCAGGCTGACGCAGTAATACCCTTTTCTGGATTTAATTTAATTCAGGAAATTTCAGAAAATACCCCAAACTTCAAATATTCATAACTTTTAATCTGTAACTCCAAATTAAATAATTTATATATGAAAAATGATCAGAAAAATATGAAGAATCTGTTTATGGCACTTTCATGCATGTTTGAACAAGTTAACCTCACCGAATAGGATGAAACATGATTAGGGCAAACTATGAAATAACATTTGGAGTTGGAATTTATTCTTGTTTGAATTCCACTTTAATTAACTTGGCTAGATATTGCATTAGGTGAATTCGGTACCTTAACATGACATTTCATTCATGTGAATGTGCATTGCATTGATTGTGTTCTCTCTTGTTTGCCGGTAATTGTCCCCTCTCAGTAGACGACGTACCGACGATGAATTCGATGACAGCGATTAAGAACTATATTATCTTCAGAAGTGCTAGGCAAGCAAAGCCCCCTTGTCCATTTCGATATAATCCCACTCTCTCGCTCCTGCTCTATTTTACTGCATTAGGACAACAACGACTCATGTGTTACTTGCTGCGGTAGCTGAACCCCTTTATCCTCTGCATGACCTGTCATTCCACAGTAATTAGATGAAACCCACTAGCATGAGTAGGAGTTGTTTGAGCCATGTTGTGCCTACTCATTCATGCTTGATGTCATGCCTGCTGATGTCATGCCTGCTACTGCTTAGAGTTGAGTCAGGTCTGATTCATCGGGAATGAATTGGAATGGTTGTGTGAACATGTCCTACTGTGTGTGAGCTAAGTGTGTGAACACGATTTGGTAAAGGTAGCGGTGAGAGGCCATGTAGGAGTACATGGTGGGTTGTCTCATTGCAGCCGTCCTCAGGAGCTGAATTCTGTGTTTGTGATCCATGAAACAGTTACTACCATGCATTGGGCCCGAAACCAATGGACCCTCTCGGCTTCTTAACCACTCTTGTCCTCAGTCCGGGAGTTGCAAGTAGTTTCGTGTTTGTAGCATCTTTGGGGGGCCGCATAGCGCTGACCGTAGGGGTGGGTTGTGTTGCGGTAGGCACCGTGGCCCGGTGTACCGATTCGCCCGTTTGGTGTCTCGGGAACCCTGCACACATCGTTCGGGGCTGTATGGGAAACCTCGGCCGGACTCCCTGCGGATGGAACCCGAATAGGCGATAAACCTGGACTTGGGACTTGTGTGTTTAGGTAGGCTGTGGCCGACACCCACGTTCGATTTCCGCTTGAAGGTTGCCGAGTACATGTCGTGTAAACGACGGTAAGTGGTGAGAGCGTGTGTGAAGAAGTACACCCCTGCATGGTTAATATGATCTATTCGAATAGCCGTGTCCACGGAGAAGGACTTCTGGGTTGCCTATATCAGTTCATAGACAAGTGAAAGTGGATACTCTAAAAATGCGCAAGATAAGTGTGAGTGCTATGGATGGCTATAAGTGGATACTCTAAATATTTGAGTCATAGAGTTATGTTGTGATGCCATGTTGTATCTACACATATTGAGCATATTGTGTGTATGTTTGAAATGCTTGGTACGCGTGGGATCCGACAAACTAGTTGTTTATCCTTGGCAGCCTCTCATATGGGGAAATGTAGTCTCGTCCTTCTGAGTGATAGTAGTCCGCTACAGCCCGGTTCACCGGAGTCCTGCTAGCCCAGCACTACTGCTTGGACACTTGACTGGCCGGCATGTGTTTCACTTCGTTCCTTATGTCTGTCCTTCGGGAAATGTCACGCGGTGTTATTCGGAGTCCTGCCTAGCCTGCTACAGCCCGGGATACCGGAGTCCTGTTAGCCCGGTGCTACAGCCCGAATTTATACGTTGATGACCGACATGCTCGATGTAATTCATGTATGCCTGTCCCCATGGGTTAGCACCGCTTTGGGTTCACGACTAGCCATGTCGGCCCGGGTTCTTTGTCATATGGATGCTAGCGACACTATCATATACGTGAGCCAAAAGGCGCAAACGGTCCCGGGCCATGGTAAGGCGACACCCGTGGGAATACCGTGCGTGAGGCCGCAAAGTGATATGATGTGTTACATGCTAGATCGGTGTGACTTAGGATCAGGGTCCTGACACAGATCTAAATCTCCGGCAGATATGATGATTGGAACGTTTCCCAAGAACTACAATATTGGTCTCTCTGTAACCCGGTAAAGGGGATGTCGTGGCCAACACACCCAACCGGAAGGCCCATTATTGTAGTATCTTGATTGAGGAAGTTGGCCACCTCCCCATGAGGATTTCATAGGATTTACCTCCATAGTTATTCCTTATGGATTCTTGTGCTCCCGAAGTCCGACCTTTTACTTGATGTTCTGGGAACCAAACCATTTTAATTAATTGGTTGCACTAGCACATCAAGGAGAACATTAGAAGCGGAGTGCTAAACGTCTCTCGGTCAATCATCCAAATTTTGTTTACTTGGCTTTGCTAAGGTGAAATCTGAGAAAGTGTTATCTCCTTTTGCATCTGCATCGTCCATCACCATTCATCATGGTAGTATGTTGTGCGATACGTCCATTTTGCATCATGCTTTTATATCGATATTTATCGCATTATGGGCTGTTATTTCACGTTATGTCACAATACTTATGGCTATTCTCTCCTATTTTACAGGGTTTACATGATGAAGGAGAATGCCGGCAGCTGGAATTCTGGGCTGGAAAAGGAGCAAATATTGAAGGCCTATTCTGCGCAACTCCAAAAGTCCTGAAACTCCACGAAATAACTTAAAATAAATAAAGAAAAATCGTCGCCAAAGATGAAGGCCAGGGGGGCCACACCCTGCTCACGAGGATGGGGGGCGCGCCCTCCCCCACAGGCGCGCCCCCTACCTCGTGGGCCCCCGGTGGCTCTCCGGCGCCCATATTCTGCTATATGAGGTCTTTCGTCGAGCAAAAAAAATCATAATCAACCTTTCGGGACGAGACTCCGCCGCCACGAGGCGGAACCTTGGCGGAACCAATCTAGGGCTCCGGCAGAGCTGTTCTGCCGGGGAAACTTCCCTCCGGGGGGGGGGGAATCATTGCCATCATCATCACCAACGCTCCTCTCATCGGGAGAGGGAAATCTCCATCAACATCTTCACCAGCACCATCTCATCTCCAAACCCTAGTTCATCTCTTGTATCCAATTCTTGTCTCCAAGTCCAGGATTGGTGCTAGTAGTGTTGATTACTCCTTGTAGTTGATGCTAGTTGGTTTACTTGGTGGAAGATCATATGTTCAGATCCTTTATGCATATTATTACCCTTCTAATTATGAACATGAATATGCTTTGTGAGTAGTTACGTTTGTTCCTGAGGACAAGGGAGAAGTCTTGCTATTAGTAGTCATGTGAATTTGGTATTCGTTCGATATTTTGATAAGATGTATGTTGTCTAACCTCTAGTGGTGTTATGTGAATGTCGACTACATAACACTTCACCATTATTTGGGCCTAGAGGAAGGCATTGGGAAGTAATAAGTAGATGATGGGTTGCTAGAGTGATGAAGCTTAAACTCTAGTTTATGCGTTGTTTCGTAAGGGCTGATTTGGATCCATATGTTTCATGCTATGGTTAGGTTTACCTTAATACTTTTGTTGTAGTTGCGGATGCTTGCAATAGAGGTTAATCATAAGTGGGATGTTTGTTCAAGTAAGAACAGCACCCAAGCACCGGTCCACCCACATATCAAATTATCAAAGTACTGAACGCGAATCATATGAGCGTGATGAAAACTAGCTTGACGATATTCTCATGTGTCCGCGGGAGCGCTTTTCCTATTATAAGAGTTTGTCCAGGCTTGTACTTTGCTACAAAAAGGATTGGGCCACCTTTCTGCACTTTATTTACTCTTGTTACTTGTTGCTCGTTATAATTTACCTTATCACAAAACTATCTGTTACCACTTATTTCAGTACTTGCAGACAATACCTTGCTGAAAACTGCTTATCATTTCCTTCTGCTCCTCGTTGGGTTCGACACACTTACTTATCGAAAGGACTACGATAGATCCCCTATACTTGTGGGTCATCAAGACTCTTTTCTGGTGCCGTTGCCGGGGAGTCTAGCGCCTTTGGTAAGTGGAATTTGGTAAGGAAAAATTTATATAGTGTGTTGAAATTTCCTGTCACTTGTTACTATGGAAAGTAATTCTCTGAGGGGCTTGTTTGGGGTATCTTCACCCCGTCCAGTAGAGCAAAGAGTTGCTCCTCAACCTACCGAACCTATTGAAAATGAAACTCCTTTTGAATTTCCTTCGGGTATAATGGAAAAACTGCTGGCTAATACTTTTACAGGAGATGGAACAAAGCATCCTGACGAGCATCTACGCCATGTGGATGATATTTGTGGACTATTTAAGCTTGCAAGTATACCCGATGATATTGTTATGAAGACGGCTTTCCCTTTATCTTTGGAGGGAGACGCATTGACATGGTATAGGCTATGTGATGGTACGAGATCATGGAACTATAAATGAGTGAAATTGGAATTTCATCAAAAATATTACCGTATGCATCTTGTTCACCGTGATCGCAATTATATATATAATTTTTGGCCTCGCGAAGGAGAAAGCATCGCTCAAGCTTGGGGGAGGCTTAAATCAATGTTATATTCATGCCCCAATCATGACCTCTCAAGAGAAACAATTCTTCAGAATTTTTATGCTCGGCTTTCTGATAACAATCGCACCATGCTCGATACTTCTTGTCGGGCTCTTTTATGATGAAGACTATTGAATTCAGATGGAATTTATTGGATAGAATTAAATGCAACTCTGAAGATTGGGACCTCGACGAAGGTAAGGAGTCAGGTATGACACCTAAGTTTGATTGTGTTAAATCTTTTATGGATACCGATATTTTCTGTAAATTTAGCACTAAATATGGACTTGACTCTGAGATAGTAGCTTCTTTCTGTGAATCTTTTGCTACTTATGTTGATCTCCCTAAGGAGAAGTGGTTTAAATATCATCCTCCCATAGAAGTAAAAGTAGCTGCACCTATTAAAGTTGAAGAAAAGACTATCACTTATAATGATCCTATTGTTCCCACCTCTTATGTTGAGAAACCACCTTTCCTCGTTAGAGTAAAGGATCATGCTAAAGCTTCAACTGTTGTTCGTAAAAGCAATACTAGAACTTATACACCTCCTGAGCAAGTCAAAGTAGAACCTAGTATTGCTATTGTTAAAGATCTCTTGTCTGATAATATTGATGGGCATGTCATTCAATTCTCCGGTGAAACTGCTAGAATTGCTAAACCCTGTGATAGAGATAAACATAGACCTGTGGTAGGCGTGTCTGCTATTTCTGTTAAAATAGGAGATCATTGTTATCATGGCTTATGTGATATGGGTGCTAGTGCTAGTGTTATACCTATTACCTTGTATGAAGAAATTAAGCATGAAATTGCACCCGCTGAGATAGAAGATATTGATGTTACAATTATACTTGCCAATAGAGATACTATTTCACCAGTGGGAATTGTTAGAGATGTTGAAGTCTTGTGTGGGAAAACTAAATATCCCGTTGATTTTCTTGTTCTTGGTTCTCCACAAGATAGCTTTTGTCCCATTATATTTGGTAGACCCTTCTTGAATACTGTTAATGCTAAGATAGACTGCGAAAAGAATGTTGTTACTATTGGCTTGGATGATATGGTTCATGAGTTTAATTTTTCTAAATTTAGTAAACAACATCGTGAAGAAGAATTGCCTAGTAAGGATGAAACTATTGGTCTTGCTTCTATTGCCGTACCTCCTAGTGATCCTTTGGAACACTATTTGCTAGACCATGAAAATGATATGTTTATGAATGAAAGAAGGGACATAGATGAAGTATTCTTTAAACAAGAACCTATTCTGAAACACAATTTGCCTGTTGAAATCCTAGGGGATCCTCCTCCACCCAAGGGTGATCCCGTGTTTGAGCTTAAACCGTTGCCTGATAATCTTAAATATGCTTATCTTGATGAAAAGAAAAATTTCCTATTATTATTAGTGCTAACCTTTCAGAGCATGAAGAAGAAAGATTACTGAAAACTCTGAAAAAGCACCGTGCCGCTATTGGATATACTCTGGATGATCTTAAGGGAATCAGTCCCACTCTATGTCAACATAAAATAAATTTGGAAGCTGATGCCTAACCAGTTCGTGATCCTCAACGATGTTTGAATCCTAAAATGAAATAAGTGGTAAGAAAGGAAATACTCAAGCTTCTGGAGGCAGGTATAATTTATCCCGTTGCTGATGGTCAGTGGGTAAGTCCTGTCCATTGTGTCCCTAAGAAGGGAGGTCTTACTGTTGTCCCTAATGATAAAGATGAATTGATTCCGAATTATCACAGGTTATAGGATGGTAATTGATTTCCACAAATTAAATAAAGCTACTAAGAAAGATCATTACCCCTTACCTTTTATTGATCAAATGCTAGAAAGATTATGCAAACATACACATTATTGCTTTCTAGATGGTTATTCTGGTTTCTCTCAAATACCGTGGTCGGCTAAAGATCAATCAAAGACTACTTTTACATGCCGCTTTGGTACTTTTGCTTATAGGCGTATGCCTTTTGGTTTATGTAATGCACCTGCTACCTTTCAAAGATGCATGATGGCTATATTCTCTGATTTTTGTGAAAAGATTTGTGAGGTTTTCATGGACGACTTTTTCGTCTATGGTTCCTCTTTGACGATTGCTTGAGCAATCTTGATCGAGTTTTGCGAGATGTGAAGAAACTAATCTTGTCTTGAATTGGGAAAAGTGCCACTTTATGGTTAATGAAGGTATTGTCTTGGGGCACAAAGTTTCTGAAAGAGGTATTGAAGTTGATAAAGCCAAGGTTGATGCTATTGAAAAGATGCCATGTCCGAAGGACATCAAAGGTATAAGAAGTTTCCTTGGTCACACCAGGTTTTATAGGAGGTTCATTAAGGACTTCTCAAAAATTCTCGGCCTCAGACTAATTTATTACAAAAAGATGTACCATTTGTCTTTGATGATGATTGTGTAGAAGCATTTGAGATACTTAAGAAAGCATTAGTCTCTGCACCTGTTGTTCAGCCACCTGATTGGAATTTACCATTTGAAATTATGTGTGATGCTAGTGATTATGTTTTAGGTGATGTTCTAGGGCAAAGAGTTGATAAGAAGTTAAATGTTATCCATTATGCTAGTAAGACTCTAGACAATGCTCAAAGAAATTATGCTACTAGCGAAAAGGAACTTTTAGCAGTTGTATTTGCTTGTGATAAATTCAGACCCTATATTGTTGATTCTAAAGTAACTATTCACACCGATCATGTTGCTATTAAATATCTTATGGAAAAGAAAGATGCTAAACCTAGACTTATTAGATGGGTTCTCTTGCTGCAAGAATTTGATTTGCATATTGTTGATAGAAAAGGAGCTGAGAACCCGTTGCGCATAACTTATCTAGGTTAGAGAATGTTCTTGATGACCCACTACCTATTGATGATAGCTTTCCTGATGAACAATTAAATGTCATAAGCACTGCTCGTAGCACTCCATGGTATGCTGATTATGCTAATTATATCGTTGCTAAATTTATACCACCTAGCTTCACATACGAACAAAAGAAAAAGTTCTTTTAGGATTTGCGACATTACTTTTGGGATGACCCACATCTTTATAAAGAAGGAGTAGATGGTTTTATTTTGACGTTGTGTACCTGAGCATGAACAGGAACAGATCCTACGCAAGTGTCACTCCGAAGCTTATGGAGGACACCATGCTGGAGATAGAACTATACATAAGGTATTGCAATCTGGTTTTTATTGGCCTACTCTCTTCAAGGATGCCTGTAAGTTTGTTTTGTCTTGTGATGAATGTCAAAGAATTGGTAATATTAGTAGACGTCAAGAAATGCCTCTGGATTATTCACTTGTTATTGAACCATTTGATGTTTGGGGCTTTGATTATATGGGACCTTTTCCTGCCTCTAATGGATATACACATATTTTAGTTGATGTTGATTACGTTACTAAGTGGGTAGAAGCTATTCCAACTAGTAGTGCTGATCATAACACTTCTATTAAAATGCTTAAGGAAGTTATTTTTCCAAGGTTTGGAGTCCTTAGATATTTAATGACTGATGGTGGTTCACACTTTATTCATGGTGCTTTCCGTAAAATGCTTGCTAAATATGACGTTAATCATAGAATTGCATCTCCTTATCACCCGCAGTCCAGTGGTCAAGTAGAATTGAGCAATAGAGAGCTCAAATTAATTTTGCAAAAGACTGTTAATAGGTCTAGAAAGAATTGGTCCAAGAAACTTCATGATGCATTATGGGCATATAGAACTGCATATAAGAATCCTATGGGTATGTCTCCGTATAAAATGGTTTATGGAAAAGCATGTCACTTAACTCTCGAATTAGAACATAAGGCATATTGGGCTATTAAAGAGCTCAACTATTATTTGATATTAGCTCACTTGATGAATGGAGAACCCAAGCTTATGAAAATGCCAAGTTGTTTAAAGAAAAAGTCAAAAGATGGCATGACAAAAGGATACAAAAGCGTGAGTTTAATGTAGGTGATTATGTATTGCTATACAACTCTCGTTTAAGATTTTTTGCAGGAAAATTTCTCTGTAAATGGGAAGGTCCCTACGTTATTGAGGAGGTCTACCGTTCCGGTGCCATAAAATCAACAACTTCGAGGGCACAAATCCGAAGGTGGTAAACGGTCAAAGGATCAAACACTATATCTCAGGTAATCCTATAAATGTTGAAACTAATATTATTGAAACCGTAACCCGGAGGAATACATAAGGGACACTTTCCGTAACGCCTGCAGACTCGAAAAGGAATAGGTATGTGTTACGGTAAGTAAACCGACTCCAAAACAAATTCTAAGGCAATATTTCTCCGTTTTGGAATATTTAGAAAAATAGAAAAATAAGTAGCAGTCTGGGGAGGACACGAGGCCTCCACGAGGGTGGAGGGCGCGCCCCCCTACCTCGTGAGCACCTCGTGTGCCCTCCAGACTCCGTTTTCTTGCACGATACGTATTTTGGTTGGTAAAAATTCATTATATATTCTCCCGAAGGTCTTGACGAGCGTATCACGCAAATATCCTCTGTTTTCATTTCGAGCTGTTTCCGTTGCAGATTTGAGGATTCCGGAGACTTGGTCATCCCTCTATGAGGGTGATCCTATGCCATGGAAGGTGGACGACAAGCTTGCATCATCAACAACACCTCCACCACCAACAACAAAGAAGGAGACATAATCACATGGGTATGGGCACTCCCCTTGGCACCTGCCAAGCTTGGGGAGGTGCCCCGGTTTCGTATCACCATCACAACTCCTATTTTTAACGTTTTTCGTAGTTCGATCCTATTAGTAGTATCTTGATATAGTAGAATAAAGTCATAGCATGATCTAGTTTTGAAGTTTTGCTTTATGATACCTCTATGCAATCGAGTCCGTGAGCTATATATAATAAAGATTAGTGTTGAGTCAAGGGCTTGATTATTTTGCCATGATCTTGAGTGAATAAAAGAAAAGAATAAAAAGAAACAAAGAGTTCATATTGGTCTTATTGAAAGTAATGACTTCACACAGAAAGAGTATGATGATTAGAAGTTGTTGGGAGTTGGCAAATATAGTTTTGGTCATCGTTGCAATTAATAGGAAGTAATAAGGAGAGAGGTTTCACATATAGATATATTATCATTGACATCTTTTATGATTGGGAGCACTCATTAAAATATGACATGCTAAAGAGTTGATGTTGGACAAGGAAGACAACGTAATGAGTTATGTTTTCTTATATCTGAGATAAAGTATGTTGTCATGGATCCTCTAACATGTTGAGCTTGCCTTTCCCCTCATGTTAGCTAAATTCTCAGCACCAAGTAGAGATACTACTTGTGCTTCCAAATACCCTTAAACCATTTAGCCATGAGAGTCCACCATATCTACCTATGGATTGAGTAAGATCCTTCAAGTAAGTTGTCATCGGTGCAAGCAATAAAAATTTCTCTCTAAATATGCATGACTTATTAGTGCAGATAAATAAGCTTTGTACGAACTTGTTGTGGAAGTAATAAAAGCGACGGACTGCATAATAAAGTTCCACATACAAGGGGCAATATAAAGTGACGTTCTTTTGCATTAAGATTTTGTGCATCCAACCATAAAAGCGCATGGCAACCTCTGCTTCCCTCTGCGAAGGGCCTATCTTTTATTATTATCCTCTACCTTATGCAAGAGTCACGGTGATCTTCACTTTTCCTTTTTCATTTTATCCTTTGGCAAGCCCAACATGTTGGAAAGAACATGATATATATATATATATATATATATATATATATATATATATATATATATATAATTGGATGTGGGGAGCATGAATTATTATTGTTGATATTACCCTTGAGGTAAAAGGTTGTGGGCAAAACTACAAGCCCCTATCTTTCTCTCGTGTCCGGTTAAAACTCCGTAACCACAAGTATTGCGTGAGTGTTAGCAATTATGAAGGACTAAGTGATAGTTGAGTATGTGGACTTTCTTTTAAGCTCTGACATAGACACTTTCCGATGTTATGATAAATTGCAATTGTTCCAATGACTGAGGGTATAATTTGTTGGTGCTCAATAAGGTTTATGATTCATACTTTGGCTTTGTGAAAAGATCATCAATTGAACATAAGTAATCATATGATAAATCAATATATGTTGCTGTTATGAGAATAATCATGATGCCTTCATGTCCGTATTTTATTTTTATCGACGCCTCTACCTCTAAACATGAGGACATATTTATTGTTATCGGCTTTTCGATTGAGGACAAACGAGGTCTAAGCTTGGGGGAGTTGATACGTCCATTTTGCATCATGCTTTTATATCGATATTTATCGCATTATGGGCTGTTATTTCACGTTATGTCACAATACTTATGGATATTCTCTCCTATTTTACAGGGTTTACATGAAGAGGGAGAATGCCGGCAGATTTGGAATCTGAAATTTGGAAAAGGAGCAAATATTGAAGGCCTATTCACAAGAACTCCAAAAGTCCTAAAACTCCACGGAATATCTTAAAATAAATAAAGAAAAATCATCGCCAAAGATGAAGGCCAGGGCGGCCACACCCTGCTCACGAGGGTGGGGGCGCCCCTCCCCCCGTGGGCGCGCCCCCGTACCTCGTGGGCCCCCTGGTGGCTCTCCGACGCCCATCTTCTCCTATATGAGCTATTTCGATGAGAAAAAAATCATAAGCAACCTTTTGGGACGAGACACTGCCGCCACGAGGCGGAACCTTGGCGGTACCAATCTAGGGCTCCGGCAGAGCTGTTCTGCCGGGGAAACTTCCCTCCGGGAGGGGGAAATCATCGACATGATCATCACCAACGCTCCTCTCATCGGGAGAGGGCAATCTCCATCAAGATCTTCACCAGCACCATCTCATCTCCAAACCCTAGTTCATCTCTTGTATCCAATTCTTGTCTCCAAGTCCGGGATTGGTGCTAGTAGGTTGCTAGTAGTGTTGATTACTCCTTGTAGTTGATGCTAGTTGGTTTACTTGGTGGAAGATCATATGTTCAGATCCTTTATGCATATTATTACCCTTCTTATTATGAACATGAATATGCTTTGTGAGTAGTTACGTTTGTTCCTGAGGACAAGGGAGAAGTCTTGCTATTAGTAGTCATGTGAATTTGGTATTCGTTCGATATTTTGATAAGATGTATGTTGTCTAACCTCTAGTGGTTTTATGTGAACGTCGACTACATAACACTTCACCATTATTTCGGCCTAGAGGAAGGCATGGGGAAGTAATAAGTAGATGATGGGTTGCTAGAGTGATGTGCTTAAACCCTAGTTTATGCGTTGCTTCGTATAGGGGCTGATTTGGATCCATATGTTTCATGCTATGGTTAGGTTTACCTTAATACTTTTGTTGTAGTTGCGGATGCTTGCAATAGAGGTTAATCATAAGTGGGATGTCTGTTCAAGTAAGAACAGCACCCAAGCACCGGTCCACCCACATATCAAATTATCAAAGTACCGAACTAGAATCATATGAGCGTGATGAAAACTAGCTTGACGATATTCCCATGTGTCCTCGGGAGCGCTTTTCCTATTATAAGAGTTTATCCAGGCTTGTCCTTTGCTACAAAAAGGATTGGGCCACCTTGCTGCACTTTATTTACTCTTGTTACTTGTTGCTCGTTACAATTTACCTTATCACAAAACTATCTGTTACCACTTATTTCAATACTTGCAGAGAATACCTTGCTGAAAACCGCTTATCATTTCCTTCTGCTCCTCGTTGGGTTCGACACTCTTACTTATCGAAAGGACTACGATAGATCCCCTATACTTGTGGGTCATCATTGTGTTGCCAGGATCCTTGACACGGATATTGGTAAAACCTTGATGAATATGGAAATGCTCAAACTTCTTGAGAGCACGTGCAAGTGCTAGGTTTTATCGTCGGCATTAATTGCATAGTGCTCCCAGTTTCCTCGGTTATGCTATAACCCTTTCAAACAGTGGATTCACTCTCTACTGATGGGGTTCCTCCCTAGTTACCAGAATCATTCCCATCATTTGCATGTTGTTCCCAGCTTGCACGCATCGTGCCACCCTACTCTGGATTACCCTTCAAAGTAATTACTGATCAGGATCATTTCCAAAAGTGGTCCTACCATGGGTCTCATCCATTTTCGGTGATAAGAAAAATTATCCCTTGTGTTGTCTTCAACAAGGTAATCCACATCATCAATACTAGTCCGAGTATGACATTCCTTCGAACTCTGCCAAACGATTGATGTGATTTGCCTTAGGCTGATATAGAGAGTCTCCATGATCTCTATATCAAAGGTAATTCTTTTTGCCACTTAAGGTAATAATTCTACGAATCACCCTCCTCCAAGATGTCTCGTTATGGTACCATGGCAACTCAACTCCTCGCTACGTTGACAAACGCTCACCACCTTCTTAAGTGTGAAATTGTTGTCTACCTAGTGAACCTTCGTCATCTGCTTCACTCCATTCCTCTGGATGTGTGCTTCGCGTCTCAGCTTGTGAGATGTTTCTATATCTCATTCCGTGAGTGGATCCAGAGTTGCTCGATCTTCGAGAAGATTGATCCTTCTAGAGTTTCTTTTCCCTCTCGTTGTCATGTTGGTAGGAGTTCCTGGAGCAAGACATCGAGACGATGACGGTGATCGAATCAACGTTCATTTGAAGTGCACCCTGGATCGTGAAGATTGTGTTAGTTTGCGTTCCCCCTTCATCTTACCCTACGCTTGAATCTCGGGACGAGCTTCTTGTTTAGTGGGGGTGAGTTGTCACAGCCCTACCTTAGACCTTGTCTGTCTTTGCATAAGCATCCATGCATCATGTTTAAATTTTATGAAACCTGAAATGGGGATTGCCTAAACCCTAGAATCAAAGGAATTCACTAGGTTCAACTAAAATATTTTTAGTGAATCCAAATGGCTTTCAAAAATGTTCATCATTTCTGGAAAATGCTAGAACCATAACCAGAGGTGTTGCACATTTTTTCATGACATATTTGGTCACTGAATTAAATCATATAGTGTTTGCAATTGGGCATTTAAATGCTATATATTATTTTAAGTGCTCAATTAATTCTGAACTTAAGTGTGGGCTGCTAGGAATAATCCTAAGAGAGCCCACAACTATTTTCAGGATTTTTGGAAACATTTTGGTATTTTTAATAAAGCCACAAAGATTACAGAAAAATATAAAATAGAAAATAAAAGAGAGAGAGAGAGAGAGAGAAGCACGTACCTGGCCTACTTACCCGCGGTCCAGTAGGCAGCCCACCTGGCCAGCCCTCTCTGGCAACCCAGCCCACCACCGTAGCTCATGTCGTCTTCCTCGCCTGCCAAGAGGAGAAGCAGCTGCGTGCGGCGCGCACAGCCACCCGTGGCCCCCTCCTGCCTCCCTGTTGGCCTCCTGGCGCCTCGAGTCGCCCCTCGAGCGCCACGCAGCCCTCGAACCCCCCTCTCGCTCTGGACCCCCTCCTCCTCCTCTGCTCTCTCTCTGTCTCTCCCACGATCGAACACGAGCACCCGAGAGCGCCGACGAGCACCGCCGCGGACACAGCCACTACCCCGCTCCCTCTCCGTCCCAAGCGTCTCCGCCTCGCCGTCTTCGTCCTCTCCACCGAGTCACGCGGCGCCAGAAGCTGTGCTGCGCCGCCACCGCCGCCGTTTCCCTCGTCGGCCACCGAAGATCGTCGTCGTTGATTCGCCGCCCCAAGCGCCTCCCCGAGCCCACGGATCTTTTCTTCGACCTTCCTAAGAGCTCATGTTGCTTCCCCCTCGCTCTCCCCCTCCGTTCCCGTCCCCTAGCCCCGTTTTCCGATCGAGCCCGAGAGCTCACCGCCGCCGGCCATGGCGCCGTCGTATCTACAGCGCATCCACGACGCATTAGAGCCCACCCCCGTGCTCAGCGAGTCCGCAGGACTCCGTAGCAACCCGCAGCTCGTCCTCCCGTGCACCAAAACACCGTGTTCAAGCGTGCCCGTACTCCGGCCGCCGCGGAAGTGCTCGCCGCCGTCGACTCTGGCCATCCCAGGCCCGGCTACTGCCACCAGCCAACGCGCTGCAACGCCAGCTACCCGTAGAGACCAACCGCGGTTCAAACCGCGGCCTGTACGCGAAGCCCTAGCAACTCCGGCGAGTTGCCGCCACGGTTTTGGTCGCCGTCGGCTGAACTCCGGTGACGCCGACGTGGCGCACATACTTAGCCACTAATGACCCTGCTAATTACACCCAGACTCACTTACATATGGGCCCCACGCCCTTAGCTAACCACAGTTTATTTCCTGTTTAGATCTAACTAACCCCAGTGGGCCCACGTGTCAGCTTTGACCAAGCTGACGTGGTTGTTGACTAGGCCCACATGTCAGCGACACTAATCAGCCCCAGTCACTGACCAGTGGGGTCCACTGGTCAGGTTTGACCTGAACCAGCCCTGTTCACCTACTGACGTTAGGGTGACATCATGCTGACGCAGTAAATCCTTTTCTAGAATTAGTTAATTCTATTTAATCAGAAAATCCAGAAAAAGGCTTAAACTTCTAAAAATCATATAAATTCAACCGTAACTCCAAATGAAATAAGTTATATATGAAAAATGATCAAAAAAATCCAATCTATCCATCTGCACTGGTTTCATGCATGTTTAAGCAACTTAAACCTGTTGTTTATATCAAAACATGATAATGCACTTTATTAAGTCATAGTTTCAATTTGAACTTGAACCTTGGGTTCAAACTAACTCAAACCAATCTGATAATAGTTGCATTAGCCCAACAAACTCATTTTGCCATGTCGTGATCATGCACCATATTGTGCATTGCATTGATTGTGTTTCCTTCTATGTTGCCGGTATTTGTCCCCTCTCGATAGACGTGATACCAACGATGTGATCAATGACACGGATGAAGAAATATACTATCTTCAGAAGTGCCAGGCAAGCAAAACCCCCTTGTTCATTCCGATACAATCCTACTTTCTCGTTCCTGCTCTCTTTTACTGCATTAGGACAACAACAATTCATCTATTACTTGTTGTGGTAGCTGAACCCCTTTATCCTTTGCATGACTTGTCATTGCCACAGTAAATAGATGAAACCGACTAGCACGAGTAGGAGTTGTCTGAGCCCTGTTGTGCCTACTCATTCATGTTTGTTTGTCATGCCTGCTACTGCTTAGAGTTGAGTCGGGTCTGATTCATCAGGGATGAATCAGAGGTGTGTGAACATGTCCTACTGTGTGTGAGCTAAGTGTGTGAACACAATTTGGTAAAGGTAGCGGTGAGAGGCCATGTAGGAGTACATGGTGGGTTGTCTCATTGAAGCTGTCCTCAGGAACTGAGTTCTGTGTTTGTGATCCATGAAACAGCTACTACCACGCATTGGGCCCGAAACCAGTGGACCCTCTCGGCTTCTTAATCACCCTTGTCCTCTGTCCAGGAGTTGCAAGTAGTTTTTGGTGTTTGTAGTATGCTGGAGGCCATGGGAAGCGATGACCCGAGGGGTGGGCTGTGATGCGATAGGCACATGGTCGGGTATGTCGGGCGCCCCTTTGGTATCGCGGAACCCTATACACATTGTTCGGGGCCGTATGTGGAAACCTCGGCCGGACTCCCTATGGATGGAATCTGAATAGGCGATAAACCTAGACTAGAGACTTGAGTGTTTAGGTAGGCTGTGGCCGACACCCTCGCTGGGCTTCCGCTTGAAGGTTGCCGAGTACATGTCGTGTAAACGGCGGTAAGTGGTGAGGGCGTGTGTGAAGAAGTACACCCCTGCAGGGTTAACATCATCTATTCGAATAGCCCTATCCGCGGTAAAGGACTTCTGGGTTGCCTGTACAGTTCATAGACAAGTGAAAGTGGATACTCTAAAATACGCAAGATAAGCGTGAGTGCTATGGATGGCGTTCTCGTAGGGAGACGGGAGCAGATCCATAGTGGTGTATTGATATGGTGAATATGTGGACTCGTGTGCGCCACCTCAGAAGTGTTACTTGCAGTCGTAGTTCAGGATAGCCACTGAGTCAAAGCTGGCTTGTTGTAGTTAAACCCCACCATCCCCTTTGTTGATAATGATGCATATGTAGTTAGTTCTGATGTAAGTCTTGCTGGGTACATTTGTACTCATGTTTGCCTATTTTACGTTTTTGCAGAGAGACTTCAGTCTCACTAGTAGTTCCGCATGAACTTCGACGTTTAGCTTGTTACCTCAGCTACGATCTTGTGCCCTCGGCGGATCTGTAGTTAGTCAGGCTTCTCAGCCTTTTTCATTTGTAGTTGTCTGTACTCAGACATGTTAAGCTTCTGCATGTGCTTTGACTTGTATGCTCTGAATGTTGGGCCGTGAGACCCATGTTTGTAATATCTCGCTCCTCGGAGCCTATTGAATAAAATACTTGAGTTGTAGAGTCATGTTGTGATGCCATGTTGTATTTGCACATATCGAGCATATTGTGTGTATGTTATTGAAATGCTTGGTATGTGTGGGATCTGACTATCTAGTTATATATTCTTGGTAGCTTCTCTTACCGGGAAATGTCTCCTAGTGCTTCCACTGAGCCTTGGTAGCTTGCTACTGCTCCGGAACACTTAGGCTGGCCGGCATGTGTCCTTCTTCGTTCCTGTGTCTGTCCCTTCGGGGAAATGTCACGCGGTGTCTACTGGAGTCCTGCTAGCCCAGCTGCTACAGCCCGGATTCACTCGCTGATGACCGACACGTTCGTTGCTGGGTCATGTATGCCTGTCCCTGTAAGTTAGTGCCACTTTGGGTTCACGACTAGCCATGTCAGCCCGGGCTCCTTGTCATATGGATGCTAGCGACACTATCATATACGTGTGCCAAAAGGCGCAAACGGTCCCGGGCAAGGTAAGGAGACACCCGTGGGAATACCGTGCGTGATGCCGCAAAGTGATATGAGGTGTTACATGCTAGATCGGTGTGGCTTTGAGTCGGGGTCCTGACACAAGGCATATGGAGGACACCACGCTGGAGATAGAACTAGACATATGGTATTGCAATCTGGTTTTTATTGGCCTACTCTCTTCAAAGATGCCCGTAAGTTTGTCCTGTCTTGTGATGAATGTCAAAGAATTGGTAATATTAGTAGACATCAAGAAATGCCTATGAACTATTCTCTTGTTATTGAACAATTTGATGTTTGGGGCTTTGATTATATGGGATCTTTTGCTGCCTCTAATGGGTATACACATATTTTAGTTGTTGTTGATTACGTTACTAAGTGGGTAGAAGCTATTCCAACTAGTAGTGTTGATCATAACACCTCTATTAAGATGCTTAAAGAAGTTATTTTTCCGAGTTTTGGAGTCCCTAGATACTTAATGACTGATGGTGGTTCTCATTTTATTCATGGTGATTTTCGTAAAATGCTTGCTAAGTATGATGTTAACCATAGAATTGCATCTCCTTATCACCCACAGTCTAGTGTCAAGTAAAATTGAGTAACAGAGAACTTAAATTCATTTTGCAAAAGACTGTTAATAGATCTATAAAGAATTGGTCCAAGAAACTTGATGATGCATTATGGGCTTAGAGAACTGCATATAAAATTCCTATGGGTATGTCTCCATATAAAATGGTTTATGGAAAAGCTTGTCACTTACCTCTTGAACTAGAACATAAGGCATATTGGGCTATTAAAGAGCTTAATTATGATTTCAAACTTGCCGGTGAGAAGAGGTTATTTGACATTAGCTCACTTGATGAATGGAGAACCCAAGCTTATGAAAATGCCAAACTGTTTAAAGAAAAAGTTGAAAGATGGCATGAAAAAAGGATACAAAAGCGTGAGTTCAACGTGGGTGACTATGGTTGATTTTCAACTCTCGTTTAAGATTTTTTGTAGGAAAACTTCTCTCTAAATGGGAAGGCCCTTACGTTATCGAGGAAGTCTATCGTTTCGGTGCCATAAAAATCAACAACTTCGAGGGCACAAATCCGAAGGTGGTGAACGGTCAAAGAACCAAACATTATATCTCAGGTAACCCAATAAATGTTGAAACTAACATTATTGAAACCATAACCCTGGAGGAATACACAAGGGACACCTTCCAGAACGTTTCAGACTCCAAAAAGGAATGGGTATGTGGCACGGTAAGTAAACCGACTCCAAATTAATTTTAACAGCAGTATTTCTCTGTTTTGGAATATTTAAGAAAATAGAAAAATAAGAAGTAGTCCGGGAAGGACACGAGGCCTCCACGAGGGTGGAGGGCGCGCCCTACCCTACTGGGCGCGCCCCCCTGCCTCGTGGGCACCTCGTGTGCTCTCCGGACTCCGTTTTCTTGCACGATACTTCTTTTGGTCGGTAAAAATTCATTATATAATCTCCCAGAGGTTTCGACCACCGTATCACGTAAAAATCCTCTGTTTTTGTTTCGAGCTGTTTCTATTGCAGATTTAGAGCAAGATGTCTTCTCAAGAGTCAGTTGGGGAGAGTCGTGTGTCTCATCCGACACCAGGTTCAGGAGCAAACAACGATGCTCATCACTTTGGACCATCAACGGAGGATGAGATGGAGGCCGATTTGAAAAGGATAGATGCCATGGAAGAGGATCAAGAAGTTACCTCTCGCTTCCAAGCAAGATTCATGATGGAGGAACTACAGAGCTCAGCTATGCCAAATTCGGTCATCCCTTCCAATGTTAAATTTATTTCTTATGAAAATATGAAAAAGAGTGTCACTTGTTCTCCAGAAGCTATGTAGCATCCTTGGGTAAAAGGAGTTGTAGCCGTCACGGGCAAGATCCGCAAGGAAAATATGAACCTCAAACAACAAGTCAATAAGCTCAAGGAGGAGAATTGTATCCTGAGGGGCATCATTGCTAAGAAGATCACAACACCAACCCTGAAGAAGGAGACATAATCACATGGGTATGGGCACTCCCCTTGGCAACTACCAAGCTTGGGGGAGTTGCCCCGGTATCGTATCACCATCACGCTCCTATCTTTACAGGTTTTTTTCTTAGTTCGATCCTTTTGGTAATATCTTGATCTAGTAGACTAAAGTTTCGTATGAATTAGTTTGAGTTTTGCTTTGTGATCCCTCTATGCAATCGAGTCCGTGAGCTATCTATAATAAAGATTAGTGTTGAGTCAAGGGCTTTGCTATCTTGCTATGATCTTGAGAAAAATAGAAAGAATAAAAAGAAACAAAAGAAACCATGTTGATCTTATGGATAGTAATGACTTCACATATAAAAAGTATGAGGCATAAAAGTTGTTGAGAGTTGGCAAACATAGTTTTGGTCATCGTTGCAATTAATAGGAAGTAATAAAGAAAGAGAGGTTCTCACATGCAAATATACTATCTTGGACATCTTTTATAATTGTGAGCACTCATTAAAGTATGACATGCTAAAGAGTCGATGTTGGACAAGGAAGACAACGTAATGGGTTGTGCTTTCTCACATCTTAGTTAAAGTATATTGTCATGGATCGTCCAACATGTTGAGCTTGCCTTTCTCCCTCATGCTAGCCAAATTCCTTGCACCAAGTAGAAATACTACTTGTGCTTCCAAATATCCCTTACACTAGTTTTGCCATGAGAGTCCACCATACCTACCTATGGATTGAGTAAGATCCTTCAAGTAAGTTGTCATGTTGCATGCAATAAAAATTGCTCTCTAAATATGTATGACTTATTAGTATGGAGAAAATAAGCTTTATACGATCGTGTGATATGGAAGTAATAAAAGCGACGGACTGCATAATAAAGGTTCATATCACAAGTGGCAATATAAAGTGACGTTCTTTCGCATTAAGATTTTGTGCACCCAACCATAAAAGCACATGACAACCTCTGCTTCCCTCTTCGAAGGGCCTATCTTTTACTTTATGCAAGAGTCAAGGTGATATTCATCCTTCCTTTTTATTTTATCATTTGGCAAGCACCTCGTGTTGGAAAGATCATGATACATATATCCAATTGGATGTTCGTTAGCATGAACTATTATTGTTGACATTACCCTTGAGGTAAAACGTTGGGAGGCAACACTATAAGCCCCTATCTTTTTCTGTGTCCGATTATAACTCCATAACCACAAGTATTGCGTGAGTGTCAACAATTATGGAAGACTAAATGATAGTTGAGTATGTGGACTTGCTGAAAAGCTCTTATGTTGACTCTTTCCTATTATATGATAAATTGCAATTGCTTCAATGACTGAGATTATAGTTTGTTAGTTCTCAATAAAGTTTCTGAACCATATTACATTGTGAATAGATTGTTACTTGAGCATAAGAAATTATATGACAATATATATATATGTGTGTGTGTGTGTGTGTGTGTGTGTGTTGATGTTATAAGAATGATCATGATGCCTGCATGTCCGTATTTTATTTTTATCGACACCTCTATCTCTAAACATGTGGACATATTTTTCGATGTCGGCTTTCGCTTGAGGACAAGCGAGGTCTAAGCTTGGGGGAGTTGATACGTCCATTTTGCATCATGCTTTTATATCAATATTTATGGCATTATGGACTGTTATTACATGTTATGTCACAATACTTATGGCTATTCTCTCTTATTTTACAAGGTTTACATGAAGAGGGAGAATGTCGGCAGCTGGAATTCTGGGCTGGAAAAGGAGCAAATATTACAGACCTATTCTGCACAACTCCAAAAGTCCTGAAACTCCCCGAAAGTCATTTTTGGATTTAATAAAAAATACAGGTGAAGGAATCAGCGTCAGGGGGCCCACCCCCTGGTCACGAGGGTGTGGGGCGCGCCCCTGCCTCGTGGGCCCTCTGACAGGCCTCTGGTGCCCATCTTCTGTTATACGAGGTCTTTTACCCTGTAAAAATCATAAACAAGCTTACGGGATGAAACTCCGCCGCCATGAGGCGGAACCTCAGCGGAACCAATCTAGGGCTCAAACAAAGGCTGTTCTGCCAGGAAACTTCCCTCGGGAGGAAATCATCACCAACGATCCTCTCATTGGGAGGGGGTCAATCTCCGTCAACATCTTCACCAGCACCATCTCCTCTCAAACCCTGGTTCATCTCTTGTATCCAATCTTTGTATCAAAACCTCAGGTTGGTACCTGTGGGTTGCTAGTAGTGTTGATTACTCCCTGCTTTTTTTTGACAGAAAGACTGTAAGGGAACCCCTTACAGTATAATTGGTGCAACAAACCCAAATTGCAAGTACCATGCCTTGAACCTGGGTGGGTGGGAAGGCATCAGCCCCTTCCCACCACTAGGCTATGCCTTAGTCTGCTTGATTACTCCTTGTAGTTGATGCTAGTTGGTTTATTTGGTGGAAGATCATATGTTCAGATCCTTAATGCATATCAATACCCCTCTGATTATGAACATGAATATGATTTGTGAGTAGTACGTTTGTTCCTGAGGACATGGGAGAAGTCTTGCTATAAGTAGTGATGTGAATTTGGTATTCGTTTGATATTTTGATGAGATGTATGTTGTATGTCCTCTAGTGGTGTTATGTGAACATCGACTACATGACACTTCACCATTGTTTGGGCCTAGAGGAAGGCATTGAGAAGTAATAGGTAGATGATGGGTTGCTAGAGTCACTACAGGAAACAGGAGATTTGCTGTCTGTTGATCACAGACGGCAAAGACCTAAATCCAGATGGCAAAGACTTTGCCGTCATTAAGCAGACGGCAAAGTCAGACGGCAAAGAATACTTTGCCGTCAGCTTTTTATCTAATAGACGGCAAAGAATTTGCCGTCAGCCAAAACTGCTTTGCCGTCTTCCTTATATATCACAAACGGCAAAGAAAAGTGGTTTTGCCGTCAGGTAGACTACATATTCGCCATCAGCTATTCGCGTCTTTGCCTTCAACCTCGTATATCACAGATGGCAAAGAATGGGGTTAAATTAAAAAAACATAGCGGCAAGATGTATGCGGTAAGATAGAAGTTTATTAGTAATGATTCCTGGACATGTCCAGCCGTCGGCATGTATTGAGAGTTGGATTCGCCCAGATGACTGTACTACTGTTTGCCTGCGCCATTGTCGTAGTCGTATTGCTGTTTGCCCACGCTGCTGCCAGAGTCTCTGGTCACTAGCCCTTGCTAGGGAGAGAGTAGGAGGAGGCGCCAGAGGGGGAAGGTAAACAGGGTCGGTCGCTCTATTCTGCCTGCCGCCGCCCTCGCCGGAGGCCCTGCTCGCACGCCGACACTACTGTCGAAGAGAGGAGGTACGGAGGGAGATAAGGAGTCGGTTGGTGGGAGGAGATGTGGAGGGAGAGAAGGACGCCATGCCCGCCGCCAGATGCCCTGCCAGCCGCCGCTACCATTGACGCCGTCCTGCCCCCCTCGCTCTGCCTGCCGCCGCCATGCACGCCGCCGCCCTGGCCGGCCCATTGGCCGCACGCCCTGCCCTGCCCGTCGCCCGCCAGCCCTGCCTTTCCCGTTGGCCGCCCGCCTTGCCATGTCCTCCGTTTTCTCTCCCTTCCATGGCGATGGGGATGGGACCTGCTCGAAGGAGGACGGGGGACGCAGGCCGCCTCGAGGGAGAAGGCAGGAGGCCGGACCGGCGGCGGCGAGCATGGAATGGTGGCCGGCGGTGACAGGGGCGGGGCGGCTGGGGAGTCACGTGAGAGTTTCTGCCACGAGATGAGATAGAGAGCTGCGTACGAGATAGATAAGGGAGAGAGAAGTAGGTGGGGTCGGTTGGGAGAGAGCACGTGGTGAGGGGCGTGGGAGATAGAACGTGGTGGGGGCCTGGCCGCGTGGGAGAGAGATCAGGGAGAGATGTGTGATGCCAACAGTGCCACCTCATCGATCCAAGAGATCGATCCGCGAGGTGTGTTTCTTCTTTTCCGTCTGTGGTATTAATTACAGACGGCAAAGTATGTCTTTGCCGTCTACGGTTTTTATTTCACATGTCAAAGAACTTTCCCGTCTGCTGTTTGTACTACAGACGGTAAATTAAGTCTTCGTCGTCTGTAATAAAAACATAGACGGCAAAGTAAGTCTTTGCCGTCTGTAATAAAAAACGCAGACGACAAACTTGTCTTTTCCGTCAATCATTATTTCCCGCCTGCCCAGACGAAATGCTGACGGCAAAGAAAATACTGACGGCAAATCTTCTGTTTCCCGTAGTGAGTGACAGAAGCTTAAACCCTAATTTATGCGTTGCTTTGTAACGGGATGATTTGGATCCACATATTTCATGCTATGCTTGGGTTTACCTTAATACTTCTTTTGTAGTTGCGGATTCTTGCAATAGGGTTTAATCAAAAGTGGGATGCTTGTCCAAGAAAGGGCAGTACCCAGGCACCGGTCCACCCACATATCAAATTATCGAAGTAACGAACGCGAATCATATGAACGTGATGAAAACTAGCTTGATGATAATTCCCATGTGTCCTCGGGAGCGCTTTTCTCATATAAGAACTTGTCCAGGCTTGTCCTTTGCTACAAAAAGGATTGGGCCACCTTGTTGCACCTTATTTACTTTCATTGCTTGTTACCCGTTACAAATTATCTTATCACAAAACTATCTGTTACCTACAATTTTAGTGCTTGCAGAGAATACCTTACTAAAAACCGCTTGTCATTTCCTTCTGCTCCTCGTTGGGTTCGACACTCTTACTTATCGAAGGGACTACGATAGACCCCCTACACTTGTGGGTCATCATCGCGCTCAGGGAATTTCCTTCGGATTTTGTTTTTTGTATTATTTTCCGTACGCGTTTTCGGCTTTTTAAATGCTTTTTTCGGGGCTTTTCGACGTTTCGGTTTTCCACCGGTCTTCTTAGCTTTTCAAACAAAAAAAAATTTGACACTTTTTTTTGCGCAAAAAACGTGTTTTTTCGCGGGGGTCACGGTTTTGCTTTCGCGAGAGGCATGGTTTTGCTTATGCGAGAGTCACGGTCGTGCCTCTCGGAAAAGGAAAAAATTTGTTTTTTGTTTTTTTCCCTTTCGTGAGAGTCACAGTTTTGTTTCCGCGATAGGCATGGTTGTGCTTTAGTGAGAGTCACGGTCGTGCCTCTCGGAAACGGAAAAAATGTATTTTCTGTTTCTTTTCCCTTTCGTGAGAGTCACGGTTTTGCTTCCGCGAGAGGCACGGTTGTGCTTTCACGAGAGTCACGGCCATGCCTCTCGAAAACGGAAAAAATGTGTTTTCTGTGTTTTTTTCCTTTCACGAGAGTCACCCTTTTGCTTCCGTGGGAGGCACGGTTGTGCTTTCTCCAGAGTCACGGTCGTGCCTCCTCGGAAACCGAAAAAATGTGTTTTCTCTTTTTCTTTTCTTCCGCAAGAGTCACGGTTTTGCTTCCCCGAGAGGCACGGGCGTGCCTCTTTCGGAAAGGGAAAAACCCATGCTCCTAGTTTGGTTTTTTCTTCCATTTTTGTGTGAAAAAAAAGTTCGTCAAAACCTATCAACATGGGATCTAGTTTTCAAAATCTCGACTCAAGGAATCCAACGGTGAAAACGCTTCGAGATTTGGACGCACGGTTGAGAGATAAAACATTTTGAATAAACAGATCTATGAAAAAAAGGGAAAACTCCCCGGTTGCAACGAGTACTCTTAGAGAATCTCCAGCCACGCCCCCAACAGCATCCCCCCCCAGGCAAATTTTTAGCGTCGGTGGCCGAAAATCGGCCCAGTCGCACCCCCAGGACCTCATTTAGCGCCGGTTTGGGCCAAATCCAGAGCCGGCGGTCCCGACCCGAACCCAAGTGCTCGGGTGTCGCCTGGTAGTGCCGGCTGAAGCGAAAAGGGGCGTGGGGCTGCTCTGTCGTCGAGAGGAGGCCTTTTTCCCGTTGTTTCCTCTCGCTTCCCCCCTCGGCTTCCCTCTCATTCTTCATTCCTCCCGCCAAACTCCGCCTCCTCCCTTCCAAGCCGGCCGCCATGCCGCGGAAGAAGTACGTGTTCCCCCGCGCCGTGATGGATGCCACAGCCGCCGCCATCGCCTAGCCGAAGCAGAGGAAGCAGAGGAAGCAGAGGGCGCCGCCGTCTAAGCCCCGGGGCATGACCAACGCCGACTAGAAGGCAGAAGTGCAGCGCCGGGAGGCCGTCACGCCGATAGGCGCAACAGGGCCAAGAAGGCCCGGGAGAGGGCGGTGCTGGCAAGGCTGCTCAAGTCGCGGCGATTCCTGAGACGCTGATTTCCGAGGGAGGCAACCCCACTCGGACTTCTGTGTCTTTTGTTGTACCGCTGACAAGTGCTCAACCCACTTCGTCGACCGCTGATCCACCATCTCTCTTTGCTACCCACCACGTCCCGGAAGACCAAGTAAGTGCTGCTAAGGAGGCCATACGCCAGGTAGGGATCATGATGGAGCAGGTGAAAGCGGCTGGAGAGACTAGTCAGGCGGCCTATGATGCCAGTTCAGCTCTCCAGACCAATGTCCAAGTAAGTCAGTCGTTGCTTGCTTTGTTAGGATATACTATCTGAAATTGCTTTCTTCTGGAGATTTACATATCTGTGCACCCACCGGGTGTGTGTGTCGTTTGAACTTTTGTGGGGGCACGCTGAGTGCACCCACTGGGTGTAGTCCCCGAGACTATGGTCGACTGCGTGCGATCGACTATAGTCTTTATGCTGTGATCTTCTTCACTCGGCCTGGGACTGACCAAGTCGAATGGGCTGTAAAACCGGTGGGGGCACGCTAAGTGCACCCACTGGAGTGTAGTCCTCGAGACTATGGTCGACTACGTCTTGATCGACTATAGTCTAAAGAACTGTTTTTTACTGCGGTGACCCGGCGACAATTAGCCATGTTTTTAGAATCATAACCTTTTTGCCTCTTTTGTTCGACTAATCGAACCAAATTGGTAAACCGATTGGGGCACGCTGAGTGCACCGCTGGGTGTAGTCCCGAGACTACGTCGAATGTTTTATTCGACCGTAGTCTTAGAAATGCTACAATTTTTCCTTAGTCACTCGGAAGTGATCTGTCTTTGATGTCTTTCGTTGGTTGACTCTTTGTAGAAATCTTGCGAGGTTGTGGCTCGCTATACTGAGTTAGAGAAAAAGTAGATTCAGCTCAACCTCGATTTGAAGCTTGCTCAGGAGAATTTGCAGAAGGCGAAGGATGAAGCAAAAGGTATGGCTGGTGAGAATTTTTGACGATCGCCTCTGTTTTCTGCTCATTCTCTACTCTGTTATCATTGTTGCTTTGCAGATATTCTGGAAGAGACTTTGAAGAAGTAGGACTTTGACCTTGCAGAGTCACAGTAGGCGGCTTTGGTGAAAACTAATCTCGCTGTAGAGTAGCTTGCCTCAGTCGACAAACTCGAAGATGAAAATGCCAAGCTGAAAGCCTCTCTTGACGCTGACTAACAAGGAAGTCGGTCGGTGAAGAACGACAAGAATGTTACATTCGACAAGGTTGGCCAACTGGTGGGAAGCGAAACGACCTGGAGATTTATCTTGGAGGGTTCGCCAAGAAGCTGTTTCTCATGCTTGAAGGTAATCTCTTTTATCCGACTGTCTTGCTCTCACCGGCTCATCACATGATCTTTATTTTGAGTCTGAGTTGTGTTTTCAGAATTCTGCCAAAACTTTGAAGAAGAAACCAGTCGAGTGGAAACCAGCTTGGACCCCATCAACTCTCCTGTGAAGGACGGTTGCTATGAATGTGCTCCGACCGAGTCTCGTGTTGCTAAGCGTGGTGGATTATCTTGCTCGACCGAAAGTTGCGATTGTCGCGGATTGACTCGACTCTCTGGCGTAACAGACTCTCGAGAATGATCTTGAATCACGATGACTCGGTGAATGAGATTCCAAGTCGAGTGCAAGAATGGAAAAAGTCATCTGCCGGTGTGGTGCTGATGTTGCTCTATCTACGGTTCGTGTCCACTGCAAAGAAGCGCAAGAGGACAAGCTGGTGTCTCTCAAGGTTGCCAATACCAGGAAGCACGACTTCAGATCTTTCATGGAGACTTTCATCGCTGCTGCTACCCGTATTGCTGACGGAATCAACCTCGACCAGTTTGTTGCACCTTCCAGTCCTCCGCCGGAGGAGTAAAAAACTTCTAAGTCCCACTTTAAATTTTCCTCGGAATGCCGAGTGGTTTCTGTAACCGATAAACTTTAACAGGCTTAACGCTTTGGCGCCTTTGGATCCGTGGGACATTTATCCGAACTTGATTTTTCCTTTAACATGCTTTGCTTGCCTTCGAGAGAACTTTATTCCTCATTCGGAAGATATTCCGTTGAAATTCCAATCGACTTGTGCTTCATCTATCCTGCAGGTAGAGGTGGAACACAGACCGCGACTGACCTTGTCGTCCTTACGGATCAGACGAACCGCACGTTGTGCTTGTGGCGAAGCTCAAGGAGGAGGTTGCGATCGACCTGCACCTCGTCGTCCTTGTGGATTGGGATGGACCGCACGTTGTACTTGTGGCGAAGCTCTGAAGGAGGAGGTAGCACTCGACCTGCACCTCGTCGTCCTTGCGGATTGGGATGGACCGCACGTTGTACTTGTGGCGAAGCTCCGAAGGAGGAGGTAGCAGTCGACCTGCACCTCGTCGTCCTTGCGGATTGGTATGAATTCCTTACTTAGGCGAGCACTGGGCTGCAGCTAAGACCCCGAGTGGGAGGTTTGCTCTCCACTCGGTAGGATTTTTATTACTTAGGAGAGCACTGGGCTGCAGCTAAGCCCCCGAGTGGGAGGTTTGCTCTCCACTCGGTAGGATTTTTATTACTTAGGCGAGTACTGGGCTGCAGCTAAACCTCCGAGTGGGAGGTTTGCTCTCCACTCGGTAGGATTTCTATTACTTAGGCGAGCACTGGGCTGCAGCTAAGCCCCCGAGTGGGAGCTTTTCTCTCCACTCGGTAGGATTTTTATCACTTTGGATGTTTTAAGGCGAATCCTTGGGCTGTTATAAGTCCCCGAGTGGGAGGCTGGCTCACCACTCGGTAGGATTTGAATACTTAGGCGAGTACTTGATTGCAGCTAAGCCTCCGAGTGGGAGGCTGGCTCGTCACTCGGTAGGATTTTGTATACTTAGGCGAGTACTTGGACTGCAGCTAAGCCTCCGAGTGGGAGGCTGGCTCGCCACTCGGTAGGATTTTGTATACTTAGGCGAGTACTTGGACTGCAGCTAAGCCTCCGAGTGGGAGGCTGGTTCACCACTCGGTAGGATTTTTGTATACTTAGGCGAGTACTTGGACTGCAGCTAAGCCTCCGAGTGGGAGGCTGGCTCGCCACTCGGTAGGATTTTGAATACTTAGGCGAAGCGGATTCGCAGCTAAGCCCCCGAGTGAGAGACTGGCTCGCACTCGGAAAGGATTTTTTTTACAAGCTTAGGCGAATCGGATTCGCGACTAAGCCACCCACTGGGGGAAATTTCAATAAAAAGCAATAACAATCACTGGGAAAATTATAACATTCTTGTCTTGGATAAACAAACTTCAAAAGCACTTTTATTACATCTCAACCGAGTGAGTTTTTAAGTGTAAAAGGGCCGGAGCAGCTCCGCATTCCAAGCTTGAGGCTCGTCGATCTGGCGATCAACGTTGTAGAGATGATATGCTCCGTTGTGGAGGACTCTCATGACGATAAAGGGACCTTCCCAAGTGGGAGCAAGCTTGTGTGGTTTCTGTTGGTCCACTCGGAGGACCAAATCTCCCTCTTGCAAGGCTCGACTCTTCACATTTCTGGCATGGAATCGACGCAAGTCTTGCTGATAGATAGTCGAGCGGATCAAAGCCATCTCTCTCTCCTCTTCCAAGAGGTCGACTGCATCTTGCCGGGCTTGTTCCGCTTCTTCTTGAGTATAGCTCGACTCGAGGCGCATTGTGAAGCAGGTCACTCGGCAGAACTGCTTCAGCTCCATAGACCAGGAAGAATGGAGTTCTCCCAGTCAACCGATTAGGAGTGGTCCTCAATCCCCAGAGAACTGATGGAAGTTCGTCGACCCAAGCTCCTGCTGCGTGTTTGAGATCACCCATCAGCCGAGGTTTCACTACTAGAAAAACCCCTACTAATGGCGCACCTAATATGGCTATTAATGGCGCATCTGTGGTGCGCCATTAATAGCACGCCATTAGTAATTTTTACTAATGGCGCACCACCGGTGCGCCATTAGTATTCTGATACTAATGGCGCACCATGTAGTCCGCCATTAGTATAGCCTGATTAGCCATTAGTATCTAGTATACTAATGGCGCACTACATAGAGGTGCGCCATTAGTATACGGTATACTAATGGCGCACATAGAAGTGCGCCATTAGTAACTTTTTTTCAAATTTTTTAAATTTTTCCAAATTTTTTTAATTTTTTCAATTTTTTTAATCTCGTGTCAATATGCTTAATCTCGTGTCAAATCGCACTCCGTGGTCAAACTTCCCGAAAGGTCACCCATCCTCACACTACTCCAGCCCAAGCACGCTTAACTTGAGTTCTATCCAACCCCAAAGCAACAGCTCACTTCACACGACTTGTTGATATATCTAGCATATCAACTCTGTTATACCTTATTGATGTCTAGGACTTTGTTCATGTTAATGACTATGATGAAATTTTGAAAAAATATTTCAAACTTCTCGATCATATTACGTATCATTTTTGAAATAAAATCAAATTTTTTTGAAATTAGTAATTTTGAAATTAGTAATTTTTTTCATTACTAGTGGCGCACCACATCCACGGTGCGCCACTAGTAAGTTTGAAATTTTTTGAATTTTTTTGCCGCCAGATCTTAAAAGCCCCGTAACTTTTTTTCTGTTAGGTTTTTGGGGATTTTGAAAATGTTTAACGGGGTTCCCATTAGTATAAAAAACTTTTTAAAAATTCGGATGTAACTTTTCGAGTAGATGATTTTTCATGTAAAAAACTTTTTCATCCGAGTTAGTATGCAAAAGTTATGCCCATTTTTACAAATTCTCGAGAGATTTTGCAAATGAAGTCGAAATTCATATTTGCAAAATTTCCCAACAACTAGACCACATATCACATGGGAAACTTATTTTCTTTTATTTTTTTGACATTTTCATCATTTTCTTTTATTTTATTTTAAACTGAAAAGGCGATCCAGGGGGGGTGCATTCGGTGGAAGGTGGCCAAGTTACTAATGGCGCACCGTGGGAGTGGTGCGCCATTAGTAAACTACTAATGGCGCACCACTCCCACGGTGCGCCATTAGTAACTTGGGCACCTTACACCGACGTCGTAAGTTACTAATGGAGAACCGAGGGGTGGTGCGCCATTACTGGTTCAACTTCTAATGGCGCACCACTCCCACGGTGAGCCATTAGTAGTTTTGAAAAAAATAACAAAATGATCATTTTTTGATTTTTTTTAAAAAAAACTTCGTACTGGCGCACCAGTGGAAAGTGCGCCAATACTAGTTAAAACTAGTAATGGCGCACCACTACAAGGTGCGCCATTAGTAACAAAAATTTTTTTATTTATTTTTTACATTTTTTCAAAACTACTAATGGCGCCTGACGGATGTGGTGCGCCATTATATGTCAAGTAGTAATGGCGCACTATGCACCGGTGCGCCATTAGTAACAAAATATTTTTATGTTTTTTCCAAACTAGTAATGGCGCACCACACCAGTGCGCCATTAGTATATATTACTAATGGCGCACCGAGACATGGTGCGCCATTAGAATATAGTAATGGCGCACCACATCACAGGTGCGCCATTAGTAGCCATTCCATCTATAGCCCTTTTTGTAGTAGTGTTTTAGCCCTTTGAGAATGAGGCCGTTTGCATGTTCTGCTTGTCCATTCGACTGAGGATGAGCCACTGAAGCATATCGACCCGCATGCCTTGAGAGGCGCAGAAGGCTTTGAACTTGTCATTATCGAAGTTTGACCCATTGTCGGTGATGATGCTATGCGGAACTCCACATCTGAATATCAATTCTCTGATGGAAACCGATAGCGATTGCATGCATCGAGGTTCTTGATGGGCTTGGCTTGATCCACTTGGTGAACTTGTCGACTGCTACTAGCAAATGGGTGAAACCGCTTCTGCCAGTTCTCAACGGTCCAATCATGTCCAATCCCCAAACAGCGAAGGGCCAAACAAGTGGAATGGTCTTCAAGGCTGAGGCTGGCTTGTGCGACATGTTGGAATAGAACTGACATCCTTCACACTTGTCGACTATTTCTTTTGCCATTTCATTTGCTTTCGGCCAGTAAAATTCCGTTCGGTATGCTTTAGCCACAATGGTCAGAGAGGATGCATGATGGCCACAGGTCCCCGAGTGGATATCCTCAAGAATTATCTGACCTTCTTCTGGCGTGATACACTTCTGGCCGACTCCAGTCGCGCTTTCTCTGTACAATTGTCCCTTGATCACTGTAAAGGCCTTGGATCGACGGACGATCTGTCGAGCCTCTTCTTCATTCTCTGGGAGCTCTTTCCTTAGGATATATGCGATGTACGGCACTGTCCAGTCGGGAGTGATGACCACAACTTCCATAATCAAGTCGACCACGGCTGGGACCTCAACTTCAGTCGGATCATTGGCACTCTTTTGCTGCGGGGCTTCTTCTGTGAAAGGATCCTCCTGCACTGATGGAACATGAATGTGTTCCAAAAATACATCACTGGGAATGGCTTCCCTCTTGGACCCTATCTTCCCCCAATCATCCACAACTTGATTTTTCAGTCGGGGTATATGATGAAGCTCTAACCCCTCGAATTTCTTCTCCAGCTTTCTCACTGCATTACAATAACCTGTCATAGCTGGGCTTCTTACATCCCACTCCTTCATCACTTGATTAACAACCAGATCTGAGTCGCCGTAAACCTTAAGGCGACGGACGCCGAGTGAAATGGCCATGCATACCCATACAGGAGTGCTTCATATTCTGCTTCGTTGTTGGAAGAATCAAAGTGAATCTGGAGAACATACTTGAGCCTATCTCCTCGGGGGGAAACCAATACAACCCCTGCACCAGAACCGTTCAGCATCTTGGAACCATCGAAAAACATAGTCCAGTGTTCCAAGTGAACTTGGGTCGGAAGTTGCTGCTCAGTCCACTCGGCGAGGAAATCTGCTATTGCTTGGGACTTGATGGCTTTCTTTGCCTCGAATTTGATATCAAGGGTAAGGAGTTCAATCGCCCATTTTGCCACTCGACCGATTGCATCTCTGTTATGAAGAATTTCCGACAAAGGCGTCGGCGGCAGCGTAATGGAATGATCGGAGAAATAATGAGCAGCCTTCTTCGTGGTCATATAGATCCCATAAACAAGCTTACGGTAGTGAGGGTATCTTTGCTTTGATGGGGAATTGATTACTTGAGAAAGATAATAAAGCTGGGCGTTGAACTTTGAAGGTTTTCCTTCTTCTTCCGCTTCGACCGTAAATGCACGGATCGACGACATGTCCGATTGGCTGCAATGTAAAGCAGCAAAGGCTCCTTGCTGATTGGAGCAGCAAGCACCGGCTGGGTGGAGAGCAGAGCTTTGAGCTCTGCAAGCGCTTCATCGACTTCTAGAGTCCACTCGAACTTGTCGACTTCTTCATCGGTCGGTAAAGAGGCAATGCCTTTTCACCGAGGCGAGAGATGAATCGACTTAAAGCGGCCAAGCATCCGATAAGTTCTGGACATCGATGCGCCGCACAGGACGCTTCATTCGGAGTATGGTGCCAACCTTTTCTGGGTTAGCATCGATTCCTCGCTCAGAAATGAGAAAACCGAGTAACTTTCCACCAGGAACTCCAAATGTACACTTTGATGGATTAAGCTTGATATCATACCTCCTGAGATTGGCAAATGTTTCAGCAAGGTCAGTCAACATGTTGCAACCCTTTCGTGACTTGACCACTATATCATCCATGTATGCTTCCACATTCCGACTGATTTGAGTGAGCAAACACTTCTGAATCATCCTCATGAATGTGGCTCTGGCATTCTTGAGACCGAATGGCATGGTCACATAACAGAAGCACCCGAATGGAGTGATGAATGCTGTTTTAATCTCATCGGGTCCATATAGACGGATCTGATGGTACCGGAATAGGCGTCTAAAAGACAACCTCTCGCATCCCGCAGTCGAGTCGACTATTTGGTCGATGCGAGGAAGAGGGAAATGATCTTTCGGGCAGGCCCGATTGATATGCTTGAAATCGATGCACATGCGCAACGACTTGTCCTTGGGGACCATGACAACGTTGGCGAGCCACTTGGAGTGGTAGATCTCTCGGATGAACTCTGCTGCTAAGAGCTGAGCCACCTCCTCGCCAATGGCCTTTCTCTTACGGGCCGGCGGACCGAAGATACTCTTTAACTGGTTTGAATTTTGGGTGCGACTCGTGGCGATGCTCAGCCAGCCCCACAGGAACACCCAAGCATGTCGTGAGCTTCCATACAAAGATGTCCCGGTTCTCACGGAGGAACTGGATGGCGCTTCTTCCTATTTTGAGTCGAGTGTTGTTGAGATGTTGGTCGGAGCAGCATCGGGATCGATCGGGTGAATGTGAACCTGTTTCGTCTCGCCACGATCTGAATCTTGACTCCGTGGCGGGCTTCTTAGCTCGCAACAAATCACTCGGATCTGCAGTTTTACGATACTCTTGTAGCTCTACCATCGCCAACCGAGCATCGGCGATCTTAGAGCCTTTCGGAAGCACTCTTCTGCCTTCTTCCGATTGCCGTGGCGGTGATCACGCCTTTGGGACCAGGCATCTTCAGTTTAAGATACACGTAATATGGTCGGGCCATGAAGCGTGCATAAGCTGGTCTCCCGAATAGCGTGATAAGCTCTCGAAATCCACGACCTCAAAGGTCAACTTTTCTTTCCGGAAATGCTTTGAATCACCAAAAACTACATCAAGAGCAATTTGGCCGAGTGACTCAGCCTTCTTTCCAGGAATGACTCCGTGGAAGCTCATGTTACTGGTACTGAGTCTGGACATCGGAATGCCCATCCCTTTCAACGTCTCCGCGTATCATATGTTCAAACCACTACCACCATCCATCGGGACTTTGGTCAGTCGAGTGCCTTCGACAACTGGGTCGACCACCAATGCTTGCCTCCCAGGGGTGGCAATGTGCGTCGGGTGAACAGACTGGACGAATGAGATGGCGGTGCAGGACCATTTCAGATAATTGGGAGTCGCCGAGCAACCAAGTTTACTTCCGATTGATAACCTTCAATCGACTTTTGCTTTCGACGTCGGAAAATCATCGGTGGAATTGACACAGGGATATCCACCATCATCATCATCTCTATCCTCAACTTTGTCTGTCTCCTTATCCTTATCCTTGGGCTGTTTCCCATGGAACTGCTGAATCAAGAGCCGACACTGCCGAGTGGTATGTTTCGGGTAAATGAGTTTACCCTCTTCATCTTTCTTTGTATGAATATGACATGGTAAATCCAACACGTCGTTCCCATCCTGGTCTTTCACCTTCTTAGGGTTCCAAGGACCCTTGGGTTTCCACTTGAACTTTCCTGGGGTCACTGCCAAGGCCTCTCCGGGAGCCGCTGGCTCAGCTTTGCGCTTTTGCTTCCGACTGGAATTTCCTCCGCCGGTCTCATTGGCGGCGATTTATATTTACCACTCCGAGTCGATCCTCTTCTTCACCATTTGCATATTTGGTGGCAATCTCCATCATCCGACTCGGGGTCATATCTCCGGTTCGACCAAATTTCAAACTCAATTCAACGTTCTTGACACCTTCCTTGAAGGCCTGAGGCTGCACAGTGATCGATACATTCTCTCTTGTGTGGTGCAAAGTGATCCACCTCTGGATATAATCTCTCAAAGTTTCACTCGACTTTTGCACGCACGACTGCAACTCTGTCAAACCTGCTGGTCGTTTGCAACTTCCTTCAAATGTCCTGACAAACACTCGGGCAAGATCTTCCCAAGTGTAAATCGCTTTGGGTGCTAACTGATTCAACCACGCCTCGCTGAACCCTCCAACATGAGAGGTAAATGCTTCATGGCTACCTCATCGTTGCCACCGCCGATCTGAACCGCCACTCGGTAATCTTCAAGCCAAGTGTCGCTTGGATTCTCCGATGAACTTGCGACTCCGATCGCCAACTTTGAAGTTGGGAGGAATCACTGCGGCCCTGATGGCTCTGCTGAAACACTCTGGTCCCGAGACATGAACTCTACTACTGGAAGGAACATCTCTATCATGGCCGTCTCGGTGAGCTCTGTTCCTGTCGACCAAACCTTGAACGATAATAGATCTCACATCAAATCCTGGTTCCCTGGGGTCGACTAGAACTCTTCGCCCAGCACTGTTTTGGCGTCTGTCGTCCTGCTGCCGAGGAGCATATGATCCACCCCTTGGGGGAGGAGTGGGCACTCGACGTCGATCGTTGCGATCGAATCGGTGCTCATACTGCTCGCGGCCCTTGTATTGATCATCACGCCGGTCCCCATGTTCCTCACGCCTCGGGGGCGATCTTGGACTATGGGCCGACTGGAATGAATTCACAGCGACGGATCTGCTGTGAACCCTGTTCATGGCCGGGATACCACTGAGTTTTGATCTCCTGCCGCCCGGAGCAAATCCCTGATTTGCTGCAAACCTCTACCTGCCTCCGACTGGGAAGGCTGAATTGATTCTGCTATACGGGCGGCAGCAGCTAAATTCTGAATCGGAGTTCGATATACCTGGATTGGCGGTTGAAAGAGCAGGCGTCGACTGGATTCTGGAACCCTCGGTCGCGTACGCTCGTCGAGTACTCGCTGAAGATTCTCCAGTCGAGTGCGCTCAGCCGGGTTAATGGCCGCATCCTCCAAGGTGCGAGCCTCGGGGTTTCTAGCGATAGGAGTGTGAAGTGCATCCATGTTCCGACGACGAAGCTCCTCCCTCTGGAGCGAAGTGAGGGGCTCGAGCAAGTACTCTTCATGGGCTTGCACCGGATCGCCTCCACCGCCACCTTCGTTGGTGCAGGTGAATCCAGGGGGACTGCGTGGTCCATCGACCATCAGAACCTCTGCCGCCGGGTCACTGCTACCGCATTCGACGCGATCTCTGAACCCGGTCGAACAGGCCGTAGAGAGATTCGTCGGGCTCGATTGCCGCGACTTGGGGATGGCCGACTGGCCGCCACCGCATGCCTCACCCACCGCTGAAGCCTCGACCGACCGGAACGCTTGCGCCAGTGGGAGACTGGGAGTGAAGACGGTGCAGGAGCCGACCCATACTGGGTCGACGGTTGCCGCAGGAGGACGCCGCGGACACACGCGCGAAAGTGCGTCGCCCCGCGGACGGGGAGCGCGTCCACGTCGAGTGGAGCCTCCTGAAGCCAAGCGGAGTCGTTGGCGACGAACGTGAGCGCACCGAGACGGATCTCGTGGCAGTCGACAAGAACTCCACCTGAAACCATGATGCCGGAGATCGAAAGAATCCCAACTTCCCCAACAATTCGCTAGAACACACCTTACGGTGGGCGCCAACCGTCGTGGTTCTAAGTCCGACAGAGAATGGGGGTAGGTGTGGAGAGGCAAGATCCTAGCTATGGAGTAGTTGTATACGCAAGGGAATTACGAGTTCAGGCCCTTCTCGGAGGAAGTAACAGCCCTACGTCTCGGAGCCCGGAGGCGGTCGACTGGATTATCTGCGTATGTGTTACAGGGGTGCGAACCCTTCTACCTGTGGAGGGGGGTGGCTTATATAGAGTGCGCCAGGACCCCAGCCAGCCCACGTAATAGAGGGTTTAAGGTGCGTTAAAGCTAGGCGTTACTGGTAACGCCTTACATAAAGTGTCATTAAGGTCATAAAAAGACTATTTAACTATAGACCGTTTGGATACCGAGTGGCTCTTGGACTCCTGGTGGTCGAGTGGATCTTCGTAGTCGAGTGTCTTTGAATCTGTCGAGTGGATACCTACACGGTCGACTAGAAGGTTGCTTCTCTTGTGAGTCTCCTTGTGGAGGGTACCTTTGGGCAGGTCTATGACCCTATCCTAGGTGCATGACTTCATCACTCGCGGCCGCGGCCGCGGTGGAGCAGGCGGAGCGCTCGGCGGCCGAACAAGCCGAGGCGGCTCGCGCGGCCACGGCCCGCACGTGGCCTGGAGCCAACAAAGCATCGGATCTCCGGTCGGCTTCTCATCGTCGCCACACCCATGGAGCACGCCGTCGCCAGGCTATGCCGACGGCGACGTCCACGGCGGGTTCAACCCCAACGTCACCTTCCCCCGTGGGTGCCCGGTCCAGCGCATGTCCTCGCCCGCGTTCGCCGGCGTGCATTACCCTCCATACACGTACTCGCCGCCGGACTACGAAGCCTCCCCGACGCCACCTCTCCGCCGCAGCCTCTACTCGCAAGCCTCCTCGTCACATCTTGGCGACGCCGACACGACGGAGGCCAACATGGAAGCCATCATCGCAGCCGGCTCGGCTGCCACCGCCGCTTCCCCCGGGTTCACTTCCCAAGATGGCTCGATTGATCTCGGCGACATGGACGGCGAGCTCAACTACGGCAAGAAAGAGCCGGAGGAGGAAGAGCCGGAGGAGGAGGAGGAGGAAGAAGAGGAGGAGGAGCCGGCGCCGACGAGGAAAGGCAAGAAGAAGAAGAAGAAAAGGGCGGCCAAGACCGGCGAACCGCGCATCAAGTGGGCGTCTAAGGAAGATGAGTGCCTCACCAAAGCATGGAAAGTCGTCTGCCTCGACCTGATCACCGGCACGAACCAGAACATCGGCACGTATTGGTACCGCATCAAGGCCGAGTTCGACGAGCGCAAGCTCGTCGACCCCTACTTCAAAGGCGTCTACATGCAACGCGGGTCGAAGGAGATGGCGAACCATTGGGGATCATCCAAACGGCGTGCAAGAAATGGCATGGGATCATTGAGGAGGTCGCGGCTCGCCAGAGAGTGGCACCAGCGTCGAGGATCAGGTACAGCACGCCGCCCTCTCCCTATTCCTCTAGCCGTGCGCGCGCCTATTTGCGCGCCCACGCCGACTGATGCTCGCTCTTCGGCGCAACTGCTGCGCATGTTCGCCATGTACCGCGACAACAACAGCGACCAAGAGTTCAAGTACCTCCACGTCTTCAAGCGGATCGACAAGTGCGAGAAGTGGGCGGATATCCGGCGCACCCTCGCCAAGGCCGAGGAGACGTACAAGCCGTACGCGCCGACCCCGCGCGCGGCCGACGGCGCCCGGACGGCAACAAAGGGGCGAAGAAGGCGAAATACGCCGAGTCGGCTGCCGCATGCGTGCAAGAGTCCATCGAGCACTGCCTCACCGACGCCAAGACCAGGGCTGCCCTGCAAGAAGAGAAAACTGAGGCGCGGTGGGCTGCTTTGATGACGAACATAGCCGTCAAACTCGACTTGCTCCGGTGCAACGTCGCCGCGAAGAAGAGGAACATCGACCTGACTTTCTTGATGGGCGGTGCTGACATGCTCCAGAGCAACGACGAGAAGCTCAAGGCGTGGTTTCTGGTGGAGCGCGACCTCATCCTGAACCAGATACCGGCGACGCCAACGCCGACGCCAACGCCGCCGCCCAGCCCGACTGATGATGCCTCCGCGACGCCCAGCAGTACAGAAGCCGCGCCGACCAGTCTAGAAGCCCGCCGACTCCTCCTAGCCCGCGCACGCCAACGACGATGCCGGAGGGCGACCTCGACGTTTGATGTGTTCCTTGCGCGTCCTTTCTTTTTTGTGCGTCGAACTATTACCTATCCTTTCATTTGATCGCCGAACTGTGGCACCGATCATCGAACTATTGCGATGATCGCCGAATTATGGCCTTTTTTTGAAGCGGGAATGATCAAGTTTGAATATGGGGCGCGTGGCTGAGGCGCACCTCGGGGCATGGCTGGGGCCTTGGTAGCCCCTATGGTTTAAAAATTGCCAGGTGGAAGCCCGAAAAAATGTGTCGGTCAATGCGCTGGGGGCCGAACGAGTGGAGATGCTCTTAACTAGTGATTTCGTGCTCTCTATCGTCAGGACGCACGATGCAGGTTCGCTCTCTTTCCGTCGTCTCGAGATCGATCAGAAAAAGAAAGGAAAACACTCGTTCATGCTGCGTCGCCGGTTGCCCTCGACTGCTTGAGTCGACGGACCGGGTGTCGACCTGCGCGGTTGCGGCGGCCGTCAGCCGTCGCTCAGATCCTCAGATCATCCCTCATTGGAGCAGCCCCTTTCAGTCCTTCTGTTCTGTTCTCCTCCATCTCCACAACCGGCTCGACATGACAGGTATTCTCTAAGTTGGTGTACCATATTTTTTTCTCTAGTCCCATTCATCCTTTGTACCAGCCTAAATCAATGAAATAGTAATATTAAAATTATACAATAACTTCAGTAAAAAGAACATATGTTCTTAGTTTGCAAAATGTTACATGAATAATTGATTTAGTCTATATGCCCAATTTCTTGATTTTGAACACTGGATTTATGTTTACATCTCCATGTCCTTTTACTATTGCTTTTGAAGAAGCAATGATTCAAATGAACCAAGTATTCATTAATTTGTAGCAATGTTTCCAATGATGTGCCATATTAAAATGCTTAGTACATGTTTTATCAAATTTGCTCTCATTGTAATATAAATTCAGATTTCATTCTTATACAATGTGAATTTGTGGTAACTTCTAACCTGCATTGATGTGCGTGGCATTTGAGTTGTCTTCATAGCAGCTTAATTTTAGCCCTAGGCCTTGAGAAATCCTGGCTCCGCCTCTAGCTGTGGAGAGCGCGAGAAGCGCGTCCAGAGGTGCTTTCCCCGTGCAGTGCATCTGGAATGGTTGCTTCTATTCTATGAAGGCAGGCTGCAAATTTTAGCTATTTGTTTAGGGTTATGCTTGTCCTTCTAGGGGCATATAGAAGCACCAAATAAAGCTCAAGCCCAATGAAACATGATCTTAGATTTGCGCATGTAAGCAAGATCGTGCATTCATGTGGCCAGGCGTTTTTCTAGGAGGGAAATGCAGCTGGCGCCGACTGCTAAGCTAGTTAGCTGCTGTTAGTTAAGTTCTTCACGATTGATCTAGAAACAGTTTTGAACGGCGGCCACTTGGATTGCATAATTTGCAGGAGAAGAGCCCGATTGGCTCACTCTCTTATTTCCATTCCTGTCAGATTCAACTGAATGTGCATGTAGCAAGTTATTTGATCTTGCAATTGTTTGACCATGCATGTGGACGCGTCCCTATTTGTGGAAAGCCACGGAGACAGCTTCGGTTCAGCGGACACGCTATGCAGCGCTGCACAAGATCAGTATGCGCTAATATATAAGGCAATAATGCAGCAGCCCAAGGGTTGACGTCCGCTGCCAGCCCTGATCTTGTTGTGTGTGCGTAGAGGTCTGACCTTGTGTGTGCGAGAGAAAAGAGAGCCGGCTTATCATCCATCCATCGTTATCGTCGTGTGGATCGGATAGAACATAAGGGTACGTGGATGTATACGACCGCGATCGATCGTTATCGTCGTGTGGATCGGATAGAACATAGTAACGGTACGTGGATGTATACGACCGCGATCGATCGTTATCGTCGTGTGGATCGGATAGAACATAGTAAGGGTACGTGGATGTATCCGACCGCGATCGATACGTGACGCTGCCGATCGCTCTTTCTCTCAATCTCTGTTTTTTCTCTGTTGTTGCTAGCTAGCTAAGCTAAGCTAGCCGGGTCGTACGTACACTTGTGCGTGCGTACGTACGGGGGGAGTTGGACTTTTGGATGTGGCCGACATACGTGTCCCTCTGACTTGTTGCCTCGTACGTAACTATCACAAGCACGAACAACTACTGTGGGTGTCGTCTTTAACCAGGACAGCTATTCGATCGTCTGACTGAACCAAAGTCTACGTTCTCATCGGCCACTTGCAGAGATAATAAGATGATGAGCATGGGTCGACGACACACATGAATGGTGCTTGCACACAAGCCACCGACTCCGTTCCATTCGCTGCCCGTCGCCGTCCATCGATTAGTTTGCTGTTGCTTAACGGGTGGAAGGAGGGATTGTACTTAACTTAGTACCACTACGATTCATTATACCATACGTACTTGCGAATGCTAGTTAGATAATGCAACTATAATTTCGTTGGAGAAACATGCGGCATGAATGATCCCGGCCGGACCAGGACGTACTAACAGACCAACTTCTAACAGATGTGAGGTGGTACATTGCGTGTTTAAATCAGACACGCGCCTTACTTATAGCTTGTTCAACGGCCATGTGCCTGCACATAATAATGAACGACTAGCACTTGCACATTATACTTTAATTACCAGCATCATACTTTAGTTAGAACAAAATTGAGTCATCTATTTTAAAACGGAGAGAGTATTTCATTGTGCTTATTGTGAAGGTGAGTTTAGTTGATTGCATTTTAATTTGTTGGTTCCAAGGAACATGCATGCATGAGTACCGGAAATGAAAAAAAATGCGGTGGACCGGGATGCATTGCATGCATGGAAAATGAGGCCGGGACGTTGGATAATGCATGACGGCAAAGTCGACTAACACCAACCTCTGGTAGGGTGACGCGAGGTGACGCATTAAACCAGACACCCTGTACATCTCCCGTTCCACGACGACCAGAATAAACAAGCAGCACTGTACATCATTACATAGAATGAACAACCATGAATGAAAACTAGTACTTACTTCATACATATATTTTTTGGGTTAAATTTTCAATCTATTCATAATTTGTCGTGCTAGCACAAAGAACACAAAAAGTATTAAAAATTACAACTAGGTCTGTGGACCACCTAGTGACGACTACATGCACTAGAGCGAGCCAAAGGTATGTCGCCTTCATCACCTCTCTCTCACTGTAGCTCGTCAAACATTCTTGTACACTAGTAGAAAACAGGGCTTTCGTCCAGGCCAGTTTAGCCCATTAGTCCCGGTTCAATCCAGAACCGGGACCAATGGAGCTATTTGCCCCGGTTCGTGAGCCCAGGGGGCCGGCCGGGCCACGTCGAGGGGGAGAGGGCTTGGTGGTGCTCTAGCTCACCTCCTATGCACATAAGGTGTTCGATGGAATGCCCGAGCCACACTACTTAAGGTTTCTCCTCTCCAAGCTCGACCGCCAAGCTCCATTTTCCTCAATATTTATCTAGGTTTAGCGGTCCGTCACGCCCGTCCCGTCTTCATCGCCGTCGATCACCAGCGCTGATCTCATCGCCCGGCACCACCGTGGTGAGCCTCTTGTTCTTATCTTCTTTCTGAAAGGAAAAATATTATTACTTGTTTGTTTAGATAGATACTTGTATTATTTTCTTACTTTTATTATTGCATCTTATATAGTGCGATGGTTTTGGTATCCGCCCCTGTCGGCCCTCGTCCTGTCTATGATTCGGATGTGGTATATATTATCTTTTCATAACTATTGGTTCATTTATTGTTTATGAAAATTATGCCGACCAACGTGACATAGATTTTATTTATCTAGGAGGTTGTTGAACCGGAAATTCCAACCGACCCTATTGTCGAGAGGTTAAATTTAGTTGAAGAAGAAAACAATTTCTTGAAGGAAAAAATAAAAAAATTGAGTAGGAGAAGATGATATTGGAGTTGCATGTTGCGGATGTCGTCGATGATCACAAGATCAAGATGGATGCAATGCGCCTGAAGATGAGAAAGATTAGAAAATATGCCATTCATACCGAGGCTTGGTATCATTATGCCGTTGGATCAGTTGTTACCTTGGTTGCGATTATGATCGTATTTGTTTTCGCATTGAAATGTTTTACATAGTTTCAATGTATGGTTCAATTAATTTAGATGCTCTGCAGAGCTTTATGTTGTTAGATGAGAACTATGTATGTACTTTGGTTTTTATGTGATGATGAACTTCTATTAATTTGGTCACTTAATTATCTATTCATGATGTTCTGTAATGATTTTTGACACACTTAATTATATATAATGCACGCAGATGAACCGCAATGGATGTACGGTGTGAGACACACCTCCGAGTACATTAAGGGCGTGCATGATTTTCTCAAGTGGCTGAGGCAAACAAGCAGAATGGTTTTATGTGTTGTCCATGCCCTATATGTGGGAATACGAAGTCTTACTCGACCGGAAAATCCTTCACACCCACCTGCTTTACAAGGGTTTCATGCCACACTATAATGTTTGGACGAGGCACGGAGAAATAGGGGTTATGATGGAAGACGGCGATGAAGAAGAGTACGATGACAACTATGTGCCCCCTGAATACGGTGATGCTACTGAACATCAAGATGCACCAGACGATGTGCACGATGGTGTTGCAACGGGCGAAGCTGCTGAAGATCAAGAGGAACCAGACGATGTGCCCGATGATGATGATCTCCGCCGGGTCATTGTCGATGCAAGGACACAATGCGAAAGTCAAAAGGAGAAGCTGAAGTTCGATCGCATGTTAGAGGATCACAAAAAAGGGTTGTACCCCAATTGCGAAGATGGCAACACAAAGCTCGGTACCATACTCGAATTGTTGCAGCGGAAGGCAGAGAATGCTGTGCCTGATAAAGGATTTGAGAAGCTTCTGAAAATAATGAAGAAGAAGCTTCCAAAGGATAACGAATTGCCCGACAGTACATACGCAGCAAAGAAGGTCGTATGCCCTCTAGGATTGGAGGTGGAGAAGATACATGCATGCCCTAATGACTGCATCCTCTACCGTGGTGCCTACAAGGATCTGAACGCATGCGGTGTATGCGGTGCATTGCGTATATCTGATCGACGAGATAACCACAGTGATGTTGACGGTGAGCCTCCCGGGAAGAGGGTTCCTGCGAAGGTGATGTGGTATGCTCCTATAATACCACGGTTGAAACGTCTGTTCGAAAGCGGAGAGCATGCCAAGTTGATGCGATGGCACAGTGAGGACCGTAAGAAAGGCGGGAAGTTGAGAGCACCCGCGACGGGTCGCAGTGGAGAAAAATCGAGAGAAAGTACTGGGATGAGTTTGCAAAGGACCCAAGGAACGTATGATTTGCTTTAAGCGCGGATGGCATTAATCCTTTCGGGGAAGCAGAGCAGCAATCACAGCACTGCCCGTGACTCTATGTATGTATAACCTTCCTCCTTGGATGTGCATGAAGCGGAAGTTCATTATGATGCCAGTTCTCATCCAAGGCCCTAAGCAACCCGGCAATGACATTGATGTGTACCTAAGGCCATTAGTTGAAGAACTTTTACAGCTGTGGAATGGAAGCGGTGTACGTCGTGGGATGAGCACAAAAGGAGGAATTTGACCTAAAGGCGTTGCTGTTCGTGACCATCAACGATTGGCCCGCTCTCAATAACCTTTCAGGACAGACAAACAAGGGATACCACGCATGCACGCACTGTTTACTTGACACCGATAGTATATACCTGGGAAGCTGCAGGAAGAATGTGTACCTGGTGTTGGAAATATGCCCTAGAGGCAATAATAAATTAGTTATTATTATATTTCCCTGTTCATGATAATCGTTTATTATCCATGCTATAATTGTATTGATAGGAAACTCAGATACATGTGTGGGTACATAGACAACACCATGTCCCTAGTAAGCCTCTAGTTGACTAGCTCGTTGATCAATAGATGGTTACGGTTTCCTGACCATGGACATTGGATGTCGTTGATAACGGGATCACATCATTAGGAGAATGATGTGATGGACAAGACCCAATCCTAAGCCTAGCACAAAGATCGTGTAGTTCAGATGCTAAAGCTTTTCTAATGTCAAGTATCTTTTCCTTAGACCATGAGATTGTGCAACTCCGGATACCGTAGGAATGCTTTGGGTGTACCAAACGTCCACAACGTAATCGGGTGACTATAAAGGTGCACTACAGGTATCTCCGAAAGTGTCTGCATTGGGTTGGCACGAATCGAGACTGGATTTGTCACTCCGTGTAAACGGAGAGGTATCTCTGGGCCCACTCGGTAGGACATCATCATAATGTGCACAATGTGACCAAGGGGTTGATCACGGGATGATATGTTACGGAACGAGTAAAGAGACTTGCCGGAACGAGACTGAACAAGGTATCGGGATACCGACGATCGAATCTCGGGCAAGTACAATACCGGTAGACAAAGGGAATTGAATACGGGATTGATTGAGTCCTTGACATCGTGGTTCATCCGATGAGATCATCGTGGAACATGTGGGAGCCAACATGGGTATCCAGATCCGCTGTTGGTTATTGACCGGAGAACGTCTCGGTCATGTCTACATGTCTCCCGAACCCGTAGGGTCTACACACTTAAGGTTCGATGACGCTAGGGTTATAAAGGAAGTTTGTATGTGGTTACCGAATGTTGTTCGGAGTCCCGGATGAGATCCCGGACGTCACGAGGAGTTCCGGAATGGTCCGGAGGTAAAGATTTATATGTGTGAAGTCCTGTTTTGGTCACCGGAAAAGTTCCGGGTGCTATCACGTAATGTCTTACCACCGGGAGGGTCCCGGGGGTCCACCAAGTGGGGTCACCGGCCCCAGAGGGCTGCATGGGCCAAGTGTGGGAGGGGACCAGCCCCAGGTGGGCTGGTGCGCCCCTCCACCAAGGCCCAAGGGGCCTAGGGCTTGGGTGAAACCCTAAAGGGGGGCGCCTCCCTTGCCTTGGGGGGCAAGGCAACCCCCCTGGCCGCCGCCCCCTCCTGAGATTGGATCTGAGGGGGCCGGCCCCCCTCTCCTTTGCCCCTATATATATGTGGGGGTGGGAGGGCAGCTGTACCCCAAGTTCTGGCGCAGCCCTTCCCCTTTCCCAAGTCCCTTCTCCTCTCCCGCGGTGCTTGGCGAAGCCCTGCAGGATTGCCACCCTCCTCCACCACCACCACGCCGTTGTGCTGCTGCTGGATGGAGTCTTCCTCAACCTCTCCCTCTATCCTTGCTGGATCAAGGCGTGGGAGACGTCACTGGGCTGTACGTGTGTTGAACGCGGAGGTGCCGTCCGTTTGGCACTAGGATCTCCGGTGATTTGGATCACGACGAGCACGACTCCTTCAACCCCGTTCTCTTGAACGCTTCCGCTTAGCGATCTACAAGGGTATGTAGATGCACTCTCCTTCCTCGTTGCTAGTTTCTCCATAGATAGATCTTGGTGACACGTGGGAAAATTTTGAATTTCTGCTACGTTCCCCAACAAAGGGCATCATGAGCTAGGTCTATTGCGTAGATTCTTTGCATGAGTAGAACACAAAGTAGTTGTGGGCGTTGATTTTGTTCAATATGCTTACCGTTACTAGTCCAATCTTGTTTCGACGGTATTGTGGGATGAAGCGGCACGGACCGACCTTACACGTACTCTTACGTGAGACAGGTTCCACCGACTGACATGCACTTGGTGCATAACGTGGCTAGCGGGTGCCAGTCTCTCCCACTTTAGTCGGAACGGATTCGATGAAAAGGGTCCTTATGAAGGGTAAATAGCAATTGGTATATCACGTTGTGGTTTTGCGTAGGTAAGAAACGTTCTTGCTAGAAAACCATAGCAGCCACGTAAAACATGCAACAACAATTAGAGGACGTCTAACTTGTTTTTGCAGGGTATGCTATGTGATGTGATATGGCCAAGAAGAATGTGACGAATGATATGTGATGTATGAGATTGATCATGTTCTTGTAATAGGATTCACGACTTGCATGTCGATGAGTATGACAACCAGCGGGAGCCATAGGAGTTGTCTTTATTAATTGTATGACCTGCGTGTCATTAAACAACGCCATGTAATTACTTTACTTTATTGCTAACCGGTAGCCATAGTAGTAGAAGTAATAGTTGGCGAGACAACTTCATGAAGACACGATGATGGAGATCATGATGATGGAGATCATGGTGTCATGCCGGTGACGATGATGATCATGGAGCCCTGAAGATGGAGATCAATGGAGCTATATGATATTGGCCATATCATGTCACTACTATATATAATTGCATGTGATGTTTATTATGTTTATGCATCTTGTTTACTTAGAACGACGGTAGTAAATAAGATGATCCCTTACAACAATTTCAAGAAGTGTTCTCCCCTAACTGTGCACCATTGCTAAAGTTCGTCGCTTCTAAGCACCACGTGATGATCGGGTGTGATGGATTCTTACGTTCACATATAACGGGTGTAAGAAAGATTTACACACGCGAAACACTTAGGGTTAACTTGACGAGCCTAGCATGTACAGACATGGCCTCGGAACACAGAGACCGAAAGGTCGAGCATGAGTCGTATAGTAGATACGATCAACATGAAGATGTTCACCGATGATGACTAGTCCGTCTCACGTGATGATCGGACACGGCCTAGTTGACTCGGATCATGTAATCACTTAGATGACCAGAGGGATGTGTATCTGAGTGGGAGTTCATAAGATGAACTTAATTATCCTGAACATAGTCAAAAACCCTTTGCAAATTATGTCATAGCTCACGCTTTAGTTCTACTGTTTAGATATGTTCCTAGAGAAAATATAGTTGAAAGTTGACAGTAGCAATTATGCGGTCAGTAGATAGCTTATGTCCTTAATGCACCGCTCAGTGTGCTGAACCCCAAACGTCGTTTGTGGATGTTGCGAACATCGGACATACAAGTTTTGATAACTACGTGATAGTTCAGTTAAACGGTTTAGAGTTGAGGCACGAAAGACGTTTTCGAAATGTCGCGGAACATATGAGATGTTTCGAGGGCTGAAATTAGGATTTCAGGCTCGTGCCCACGTCAAGAGGTATGAGACCTCCGACAATTTTCTTAGCCTACAAACTAAGGGATAAAAGCTCAATAATTGAGCTTGTGCTCAGATTGTCTGAGTACAACAATCACTTGAATCGAGTGGGAGTTGATCTTCCAGATGAGATAGTGATGTTTCTCCAAAGACATTGCCACCAAGCTACTAGAGCTTCGTGATGAACTATAACATATCGTGGATAGATATGATGATCCTTGAAGTGTTCGCGATGTTTGACACCGCAAGTAGAAGTCAAGTAGGAGCATCAATTGTTGATGGTTGGTAAAACCACTAGTTTCAAGAAGGGCAAGGGCAACAAGGGATACTTCATGAAAGCGGCAAAACAGTTGCTGCTCTAGTGAAGAAACCCAAGGTTGAAGCCAAACCCGAGACTAAGTGCTTACGTAATAAGGGGAACAACCATTGGAGCAGATTTACCCTAGATACTTGGTAGATGAGAAGGCTGGCAAGGTCGATAGAAGTATATTGGATATGCATTATGTTAATGTGTACTTTACTAGTACTCCTAGTAGCACCAGGGTATTAAGATACCGGTTCGGTTGCTAAGTGTTAGTAACTCGAAATAAAAGATACGGAACAAACGGAGACTAGCTTAAGGTGAGCTGACGATATGTATTGGAAGTTTTTCCAAGCTTGATGTGATCAAGCATCGCACGTTCCCTCTACCAACGAGATTGGTGATAAACCTAAATAATTGCATTTGGTGTTTGCGTTGAGCATAGACATGATTGGATTATGTCTATCGCAATACTGATTTATTCATTTAAGGAGAATAATGGTTACTCTGTTTATTTGAATAATACCTTCGATGGTCTTTGACCTAAATAAATGGTTTATTGAATCTCGATCGTAGTGATACACATTTTCATGCCAAAAGTATAAGATAGTAATGATAGTACCACTTACTTGTGGCACTGCCATGTAAGTCATATTGGTGTAAAACGCATGAAGAAGCTCCATGTTGATGGATCTTTGAACGCACTCGTTTTGAAAAACTTGAGACATGCGAACCATGTCTATTGGTGTGTACGCATGAAGAAACTCCATGCAGATGGATCGTTTGGACTCACTTGATTTTGAATCACTTGAGATATGCAAAACATACTACATGGGCAAGATGACCTGAAAAGCCTCGGTTTCAAAGAAGATGGAACACGATAGCAACTTGTTGGAAGTAACACATTTTGATATGTGCAGTCCAATGAGTGCCGAGGCATGCAAAGGAATATCGTTATGTTCTTACTTCACAGATGATTCGAGTAGATGTTGAGTATATTTACTTGATGAAACACAAGTCTGAATTATTAAATGGTTCAAGTAATTTCAGAGTGAAGTTTACGATCTTCGTGACAAGAGGATAGAATGTCTATGATATGATCATAGAGATGAATATCTGAGTTACAAGTTTTGGCACACAAGACATTGTGCAAATTGTTTCAAAATTAATACCGCCTGGAACACCATAGTGTGATGGTGTGTCCGAACATCATAGTTGCACTCTATTGGATATGGTGCGTACCATGATATCTCTTATCAAATTACCACTATCGTTCATGGGTTAGGCATTAGAGACAACCGCACTCACTTTAATGGGGCACCACGTAATTCCTTTGAGACGACACCGTTTGGAGAAACCTAAGTTGTCGTTTCTTGAAAGTTTGGGGCTGCGACGCTTATGTGGAAAAGTTTCAGGTTGATAAGCTCGAACCCAAAGAGGATAAAATGCATCTTCATAGGACACCCAAAACAGTTGGGTATACCTCCTAATTCAGATCCGAAAGCAATAGGGATTGTTTCTTGAATCGGGTCCTTTCTCGAGGAAAAGTTTGTCTCGGAAAGTTGAGTGGGAGGATGGTGGAGACTTGATGAGGTTATTGAACCGTCACTTCAACAAGTGTGTAGCAAGGGCACAGGAAGTTGTTCCTGTGGCACCTACACCAATTGAAGTCGAAGCTTATGATAGTGATCATGAAGTTTTGGATCAAGTCACTACCGTACCTCGTAGGGTGACAAGGATGCGTACTGCTTCAGAGTGGTACGGTGATCATGTCTTGAAGGTCATGTTGCTAGACAACAATGAACCTACGAGCTATGGAGAAGCGATGGTGGGCCCAAATTCCGACAAATGGTTAGAAGACATAAAATCCGAGATAGGATCCATGTATCATAACAAAGCATGGACTTTGGTGGACTTGCCCGATGATCGGCAAGCCATTGAAATAAATGGATCTTTAAGAAAAAGACGGACTTGGACGGTAATGTCACCGTCTATGAAGCTCGACTTGTTGCGAAGACTTTTTTCACAAGTTCAAGGAGTTGACTACGATGAGATTTTCTCATCCGTAGCGATGCTTAAGTCCGTCGGAATCATGTTAGCATTAGCTGCATTTATGAAATCTGGCAGATGGATGTCAAGACGAGTTTCCTTACCAGTTTACGTAAGGAAAGGTTTTATGTGATACAATCAGAAAAGTTTTTCGATCCTAATGATGCTAAAAGGTATGCTAGCTCCAGCGATCCTTCTAAGGACTGGAGTAAGCATCTCGGAGTTGGAATATGCACTTTGATAGGATGATCAAAGATTTTGGGTTTATACAAAGTTTATGAGAAACTTGTATTTCCAAAGAAGTGAGTGGGAGCACTATAGAATTTCTCGATGAGTATATGTTGTTTACATATTGATGATCATAAATGATGTGGAATTTCTGGAAAGCATATAGGGTTATTTGAAAGATGATTTTCAATAGAAAACCTGGATTAGGCTACTTGAACAATAAGCATCAAGATCTATAAGATAGATCAAAATGCTTAATAATACTTTCAAATGAGCACATACCTTGACATGATCTTGAAGGTGTTCAAGATGGATCAGTCAAAGAAGGAGTTCTTGCCTGAGTTGTAAGGTATGAAGTTAAGAGTTAAAGCTCGACCACGGCAGAAAAGAGAGAAAGGACGAAGGTCGTCCCCTATGGCTTAGACATAGGCTCTATAGTATGTTATGTTGTGTACCGCACCGGAAGTGCGCCTTGCCATGAGTCAGTCAAGGGGTACAAGAATGATCCAAGAATGGATCATTGGACAGCGTTCAAAATTGTCCTTGGAGTAAATAAGGACATGTTTCTCGATTATGGAGGTGATAAAGAGTTCGATGTAAAGAGTTGCGTCGATGCAAACTTAACACCTATCCGGATAGCTCTGAGTAGAGATACCGGATGCGTATAGTGGAGCAACCATTTGGAATAGCTCCAAGTGGAGCGTGGAAGCAGCATTTACAATATGACCTAGAGATTTGCGAAGTACATACGGATCTGAATGTTGCAGACCCGTTGAATAAAACCTCTCTCACAAGCAAAACATGATCAAACCGCAGAACTCATTAAGTCTTAATCACATGATGATGTGAACTAGTTTAGCGACACTAGTAAACTCTTTGGATGTTAGTCATATGGCAATGTGACCTATCAGTGTTAATCACATGGCGATGTGAACTAGATTATTGACTCTAGTGCAAGTGGGAGACTGTTGGAAATATGCCCTAGAGGCAATAATAAATTAGTTATTATTATATTTCCTTGTTCACGATAATCGTTTATTATCCATGCTATAATTGTATTGATAGGAAACTCAGATACATGTGTGGGTACATAGACAACACCATGTCCCTAGTAAGCCTCTAGTTGACTAGCTCGTTGATCAATAGATGGTTACGGTTTCCTGACCATGGACATTGGATGTCATTGATAACGGGATCACATCATTAGGAGAATGATGTGATGGACAAGACCCAATCTTAAGCCTAGCACAAAGATCGTAGTTCGTATGCTAAAGCTTTTCTAATGTCAAGTATCATTTCCTTAGACCATGAGATTGTGAAACTCCCGGATACCGTAGGAATGCTTTGGGTGTACCAAACGTCACAACGTAACTGGGTGGCTATAAAGGTGCATTACAGGTATCTCCGAAAGTGTCTGTTGGGTTGGCACGAATCGAGACTGGGATTTGTCACTCCGTGTAAACGGAGAGGTATCTCTGGGCCCACTCGGTAGGACATCATCATAATGTGCACAATGTGACCAAGGGGTTGATCACGGGATGATGTGTTACGGAACGAGTAAAGAGACTTGCCGGAAACGAGATTGAACAAGATATCGGGATACCGACTATCGAATCTCGGGCAAGTACAATACCGCTAGACAAAGGGAATTGTATACGAGATTGATTGAGTCTTTGACATCGTGGTTCATCCGATGAGATCATCGCGGAACATGTGGGAGCCAACATGGGTATCCAGATCCGCTGTTGGTCATTGACGGAGAACGTCTCGGTCATGTCTCGATGGTTCCCGAACCCGTAGGGTCTACACATAAGGTTCGATGGCGCTAGGGTTATAAAGGAAGTTTGTATGTGGTTACCGAATGTTGTTGAGTCTCGGATGAGATCCCGGACGTCACGAGGAGTTCGGAATGGTCCGGAGGTAAAGATTTATATATGGGAAGTCCTGTTTTGGTCACCGGAAAAGTTTCGGGTTTTTCCAGTAACGCACGGGACCACCGGAGGGTCCTGGGTCCACCAAGTGGGGCCACAAGCCCGGAGGGCTGCATGGGCCAAGTGTGGGAGGGACCAGCCCCGGGTGGGCTGGTGCGCCCCCACAAGGGCAAGGCGCCTCCAAGAGGGAAGGGGCAAACCCTAGGGCAGATGGGCCTAAGGCCCACCCTAGGTGCGCCTCCCCTCTCCCCTAGTGGCCGCCACCCAGATGGGATCTGGGGCTGCCGCCACCCTGGGAGGGAACCCTAGGTGGGCGCAGCCCCTCCCTTCCCTATATATACTTGAGGTTTGGGCTGCCCAAGACACATGAGTTTTCTCCCTCTATTGGTGCAGCCCCTCTCCTCCTCCTCCTCTCCCGTGGTGCTTGGCGAAGCCCTGCTGGATTGCCACGCTCCTCCACCACCACCACGCTGTTGTGCTGCTGCTGGATGGAGTCTTCCTCAACCTCTCCCTCTCTCCTTGCTGGATCAAGGCGTGGGAGACGTCACCGGGCTGTACGTGTGTTGAACTCGGAGGTGCCGTCCGTTCGGCACTAGGATCTCCGGTGATTTGGATCACGACAAGTACGACTCCTTCAACCCCGTTCTCATGAACGCTTCCGCTTAGCGATCTACAAGGGTATGTAGATGCACTCTCCTTCCCTCGTTGCTAGTTTCTCCATAGATAGATCTTGGTGACACGTAGGAAAATTTTGAATTTCTGCTACGTTCCCAACAAAGGGCATCATGAGCTAGGTATATTGCGTAGATTCTTTGCACGAGTAGAACACAAAGTAGTTGTGGGCGTTGATTTTGTTCAATATGCTTACCGTTACTAGTCCAATCTTGTTTTGACGGTATTATGGGATGAAGCGGCCCGGACCGACCTTACGTACTCTTCACGTGAGACAGGTTCCACCGGCCGACATGCACTTGGTGCATAAGGTGGCTAGCGGGTTCCATCTCTCCCACTTTAGTCGGAACGGATTCGATGAAAAGGGTCCTTATGAAGGGTAAATAGCAATTGGCATATCACGTTGTGGTTTTGCGTAGGTAAGAAACGTTCTTGCTAGAAACCCATAGCAGCCACGTAAAACATGCAACAACAATTAGAGGACGTCTAACTTGTTTTTGCAGGGTATGCTATGTGATGTGATATGGCCAAGAAGAATGTGATGAATGATATGTGATGTATGAGATTGATCATGTTCTTGTAATAGGATTCACGACTTGCATGTCGATGAGTATGACAACCGGCAGGAGCCATAGGAGTTGTCTTTATTTATTGTATGACATGCGTGTCATTAAACAACGCCATGTAATTACTTTACTTTATTGCTAACCGGTAGCCCTAGTAGTAGAAGTAATAGTTGGCGAGACAACTTCATGAAGACATGATGATGGAGATCATGATGATGGAGATCATGGTGTCATGCCGGTGACGATGATGATCATGGAGCCCCAAAGATGGAGATCAATGGAGCTAAATGATATTGGCCATATCATGTCACTACTATATATAATTGCATGTGATGTTTATTATGTTTATGCATCTTGTTTACTTAGAACGATGGTAGTAAATAAGATGATCCCTTACAACAATTTCAAGAAGTGTTCTCCCCTAACTGCACCGTTGCTAAAGTTCATCGCTTCTAAGCACCACGTGATGATCGGGTGTGATGGATTCTTACGTTCACATACAACGGGCGTAAGACAGATTTACACACGCGAAACACTTAGGGTTAACTTGACGAGCCTAGCATGTACAGACATGGCCTCGGAACACAGAGACGGAAAGGTCGAGCATGAGTCGTATAGTAGATACGATCAACATGAAGATGTTCACCGATGATGACTAGTCCGTCTCACGTGATGATCGGACACAGCCTAGTTGACTCGGATCATGTAATCACTTAGATGACCAGAGGGATGTCTATCTGAGTGGGAGTTCATAAGATGAACTTAATTATCTTGAACATAGTCAAAAGACCCTTTGCAAATTATGTCATAGCTCACGCTTTAGTTCTACTGTTTAGATATGTTCCTAGAGAAAATATAGTTGAAAGTTGATAGTAGCAATTATGCGGTCGGTGAAAGCTTATGTCCTTAATGCACCGCTCGGTGTCTTTGGACCTCGAGCGTGGTCTGTGGATGTTGCGAACATCGACACACACGTTTTGATGACTACGTGATAGTTCGGTAATGTTAAGCGGCTTAGAATTAAGGCACCAAAGACGTTTTGAAACGTCACGGAACATGTGAGATGTTACGAGGGCTGAAATTGGGATTTCAGGCTCGTGCTCACGCCAAGAGGTATGAGACCTCCGACGAGTTTTCTAGCCTACAAACTAAGGGAGAAGATCTCAATCGTTGAGCTTGTACTCAGATTGTCCGGGTACAACAATCACTTGAATTGAGTGGGAGTTAATCTTCCGGATGAGATAGTGATGTTTCTCAAAAGACATTGCCACCAAGCTACTAGAGCTTCGTGATGAACTATAACATATCGAGGATAGATATGATGATCCTTGAAGTGTTCGCGATGTTTGACACATGAAAGTAGAAGTCAAGTAGGAGCATCAATTGTTGATGGTTGGTAAAACCACTAGTTTCAAGAAGGGCAAGGGCAACAAGGGATACTTCATGAAACAGCAAAACCGTTGCTGCTCTAGTGAAGAAACCCAAGGTTGAACCCAAACCCGAGACTAAGTGCTTCTGTAATGAGAGGAACGGACACATAAGCGGAACCACCCTAGATACTTGGTAGATGAGAAGGCTGGCAAGGTCGATAGAAGTATATTGGATATACATTATGTTAATGTGTACTTTACTAGTACTCCTAGTAGCACCAAGGTATTAAGATACTGGTTCGGTTGCTAAGTGTTAGTAACTCGAAATAAAAGAGCTACGGAATAAACGGAGACTAGCTAAAGGTGAGCTGACGATATGTGTTGGAAGTGTTTCCAAGTTTGATTTGATCAAACATCGCACGCTCCCTCTACCATCAAGATTAGTATCAAACCTGAATAATTGTCATTTGGTGATTGCGTTGAGCGTAGACATGATTGTATTATGTCTATCCCAATACGGTTATTCATTTAAGGAGAATAATGGTTACTCTATTTATTTGAATAATACCTTCAATGGTCTTGCACCTAAAGGAATGGTTTATTGAATCTCGATCGTAGTGATACACATTTTCATGCCAAAAGATATAAGATAGTAATGATAGTACCACCTGCTTGTGGCAATCGCCATTTGAGTCATATTGGTATAAAAGCATGAAGAAGCTCCATATTGATGGATCTTTGGACTCACTCGATTTGAAAAAGTTTGGGACATGCGAACCATGTCTATTGGTGTATACGCATGAATAAACTCCATGCAGATGGATCGTTTGGACTCACTTGATTTTGAATCACTTGAGATATGCAAATCATACCACATGGGCAAGATGACCGAAAAGCCTCGGTTTCAAAGAAGATGGAACAAAATAGCAACTTGTTGGAAGTAACACATTTTGATGTGTGCAGTCCAATGAGTGCTTTGAGGCATCAAAGGAATATCGTTATGTTATTACTTCACGGACGATTTGAGTAGATGCTGAGAATATTTACTTGATGAAACACAAGTCTGAATTATTGAAAGGTTCAAGTAATTTCAGAGTGAAGTTGAAGATCATCGTGACAAGAGGATAAAATGTCTGTGATATGATCATAGAGATGAATATCTCAGTTACGTGCTTTGTACGCTATTAAGACATTGTGGAAATTGTTTCACAATTAATACCGCTGGAACACCATAGTGTGATGGTGTGTCCGAACATCATAGTTGCACCCTATTAGATATGGTGTGTACCATGATGTCTCTTATCGAATTACCACTATCGCTCACGGGTTAGGCATTAGAGACAACCGCACTCACTTTAATGGGGCACCACGTAATTCCGTTGAGACGACACTGTTTGGAGAAACCTAAGTTGTCGTTTCTTGAAAGTTTGGGGCTGCGACGCTTATGTGAAAAAGTTTCAAGTTGATAAGCTCGAACCCAAAGCGGATAAAATGCATCTTCATAGGACACCCAAAACAGTTGGGTATACCTCCTAATTCAGATCCGAAAGCAATAGGGATTGTTTCTTGAATCGGGTCCTTTCTCGAGGAAAAGTTTGTCTCAGAAAGTTGAGTGGGAGGATGGTGGAGACTTGATGAGGTTATTGAACCGTCACTTCAACAAGTGTGTAGCAGGGCATAGGAAGTTGTTCCTGTGGCACCTACACCAATTGAAGTCGAAGCTTATGATAGTGATCATGAAGTTTTGGATCAAGTCACTACTGTACCTCGTAGGGTGACAAGGATGCGTACTGCTTCAGAGTGGTACGGTGATCCTGTCTTGAAGGTCATGTTGCTAGACAACAATGAACCTACGAGCTATGGAGAAGCGATGGTGGGCCCAAATTCCGACAAATGGTTAGAAGCCATGAAATCCGAGATAGGATCCATGTATCATAACAAAGCATGGACTTTGGTGGACTTGCCCGATGATCGGCAAGCCATTGAAATAAATGGATCTTTAAGAAGAAGACGGACGTGGACGGTAATGTCACCGTCTATGAAGCTCGACTTGTGGCGAAGATTTTTTCACAAGTTCACGGAGTTGACTACGATTTTCTCATCCGTAGCGATGCTTAAAGTCCGTCGGAATCATGTTAGAATTGGCTGCATTTATGAAATCTGGCAGATGGATGACAAGACGAGTTTCCTTACCAGTTTACGTAAGGAAAGGTTGTATGTGATACAATCAGAAAAGTTTTGTCGATCCTAAGGATGCTAAAAGGTATGCTAGCTCCAGCGATCCTTCTAAGGACTGGAGTAAGCATCTCGGAGTTGGAATATGCACTTTGATAGGATGATCAAAGATTTTGGGTTTATACAATGTTTATGAGAAACTTGTATTTCCAAAGAAGTGAGTGGGAGCACTATAGAATTTCTGATGAGTATATGTTGTTGACATATTGATGATCAGAAATGATGTGGAATTTCTGGAAAGCATATAGGGTTATTTGAAAGACGATTTTCAATAGAAAACCTGGATTAGGCTACTTGAACAATAAGCATCAAGATCTATAAGATAGATCAAAATGCTTAATAATACTTTCAAATGAGCATATACCTTGACATGATCTTGAAGGTGTTCAAGATGGATCAGTCAAAGAAGGAGTTCTTGGCTGAGTTGTAAGGTATGAAGTTAAGAGTTAAAAGCTCGACCACGGCGGAAGAGAGACAAAGGATTTAAGGCCGTCCCTACGCTTCGCACGTAGGCTCTATAGTATGCTATGCCGTGTACCGCACCGAAGTGTGCCTTGCCATGAGTCAGTCAAGGGGTACAAGAATGATCCAGGAACGGATCATTGGACAGCGGTCAAAAATTATCCTTAGAAGAATAAGGAAATGTTTCTCGATTATGGAGGTGATAAAGAGTTCGACGTAAAGAGTTGCGTCGGTGCAAACTTAACACCTATCCGGATAGCTCTGAGTAGAGATACCGGATACGTATAGTGGAGCAACCATTTGGAATAGCTCCAAGTGGAGCGTGGAAGCAGCATTTACAATATGACCTAGAGATTTGCAAAGTACATACGGATCTGAATGTTGCGCACCCGTTGACTAAAACCTCTCTCACAAGCAAAACATGATCAAACCGCAGAACTCATTGAGTCTTAATCACATGATGATGTGAACTAGTTTAGTGACACTAGTAAACTCTTTGGATGTTAGTCATATGGCGATGTGACCTATCAGTGTTAATCACATGGCGATGTGAACTAGATTATTGACTCTAGTGCAAGTGGGAGACTGTTGGAAATATGCCCTAGAGGCAATAATAAATTAGTTATTATTATATTTCCTTGTTCACGATAATCGTTTATTATCCATGCTATAATTGTATTGATAGGAAACTCGGATACATGTGTGGGTACATAGACAACACCATGTCCCTAGTAAGCCTCTAGTTGACTAGCTCGTTGATCAATAGATGGTTACGGTTTCCTGACCATGGACATTGGATGTCGTTGATAACGGGATCACATCATTAGGAGAATGATGTGATGGACAAGACCCAATCCTAAGCCTAGCACAAAGATCGTGTAGTTCGTATGCTAAAGCTTTTCTAATGTCAAGTATCTTTTCCTTAGACCATGAGATTTTGCAACTCCCGGATACCGTAGGAATGCTTTGGGTGTACCAAAGCGTCACAGCAGAATCGGGTGACTATAAAGGTGCACTACAGGTATCTCCGAAAGTGTCATTGGGTTGGCACGAATCGAGGCTGGATTTGTCACTCCGTGTAAACGGAGAGGTATCTCTGGGCCCACTCAGTAGGACATCATCATAATGTGCACAATGTGACCAAGGGGTTGATCACGGGATGATGTGTTACGGAACGAGTAAAGAGACTTGCGGAAACGAGATTGAACAAGGTATCGGGATACCGACGATCGAATCTCGGGCAAGTACAATACCGCTAGACAAAGGGAATTGTATACGGGATTGATTGAGTCTTTGACATCGTGGTTCATCCGATGAGATCATCGCGGAACATGTGGGAGCCAACATGGGTATCCAGATCCGCTGTTGGTCATTGACCGGAGAACGTCTCGGTCATGTCTGGATGGTTCCCGAACCCGTAGGGTCTACACACTTAAGGTTCGATGACGCTAGGGTTTTAAAGGAAGTTTGTATGTGGTTACCGAATGTTGTTCGGAGTCTCGGATGAGATCCCGGACGATACGAGGAGTTCCGGAATGGTCCTGAGGTAAAGAATTATATATGTGAAGTCCTGTTTTGGTCACCGGAAAAGTTTCGGGTTTTTCCGTAGCATCTGGGACCACCGGGAGGGTCCTGGGTCCACCAAGTGGGGCCACAAGCCCGGAGGGCTGCATGGGCCAAGTGTGGGAGGGACCTGCCCAGGTGGGCTGGTGCGCCCCCACAAGGGCCCAAAGGCGCCTCCAAGAGGGAAGGGGGGCAAACCCTAGGGCAGATGGGCCCTAAGGCCCACCCTAGGTGCGCCTCCCCCTCTCCCCCTAGTGGCCGCCACCCAGATGGGATCTGGGGGCTGCCGCCACCCCTGGGGAGGGAACCCTAGGTGGGGGCGCAGCCCCTCCCCTTCCCCTATATATACTTGAGGTTTGGGCTGCCCAAGACACATGAGTTTTCTCCCTCTATTGGTGCAGCCCTGCCTCTCCTCCTCCTCCTCTCCCGTGGTGCTTGGCAAAGCCCTGCTGGATTGCCACGCTCCTCCACCACCACCACGCTGTTGTGCTGCTGCTGGATGGACTCTTCCTCAAACTCTCCCTCGCTCCTTGCTGGATCAAGGCGTGGGAGACGTCACCCGGGCTGTACGTGTGTTGAACGCGGAGGTGCCGTCCGTTCGGCACTAGGATCTCCGGTGATTTGGATCACGACAAATCGACTCCTTCAACCCCGTTCTCTTGAACGCTTCCGCTTAGCGATCTACAAGGGTATGTAGATGCACTCTCCTTACCCTCGTTGCTAGTTTCTCCATAGATAGATCTTGGTGACACGTAGGAAAATTTTGAATTTCTGCTACGTTCCCCAACAGTGGCATCATGAGCTAGGTATATTGCGTAGATTCTTTGCACGAGTAGAACACAAAGTAGTTGTGGGCGTTGATTTTGTTCAATATGCTTACCGTTACTAGTCCAATCTTGTTTCGACGGTATTGTAGGATGTAGCGGCCGGACCGACCTTACACGCATTTCCACGTGAGACGTTCCACCGATCGACATGCACTTGGTGCATAAGGTGGCTAGCGGGTGCCGATCTCCCACTTTAGTCGGAACGGATTCGATGAAAAGGGTCCTTATGAAGGGTAAATAGCAATTGGCATATCACGTTGTGGTTTTTGCGTAGGTAAGAAAGCGTTCTTGCTAGAAACCCATAGCAGCCACGTAAAACATGCAACAACAATTAGAGGACGCCTAACTTGTTTTTGCAGGGTATGCTATGTGATGTGATATGGCCAAGAAGAATGTGATGAATGATATGTGATGTATGAGATTGATCATGTTCTTGTAATAGGATTCACGACTTGCATGTCGATGAGTATGACAACGGCAGGAGCCATAGGAGTTGTCTTTATTTATTGTATGACATGCGTGTCATTAAACAACGCCATGTAATTACTTTACTTTATTGCTAACCGGTAGCCCTAGTAGTAGAAGTAATAGTTGGCGAGACAACTTCATGAAGACATGATGATGGAGATCATGATGATGGAGATCATGGTGTCATGCGGTGACGATGATGATCATGGAGCCCCAAAGATGGAGATCAATGGAGCTAAATGATATTGGCCATATCATGTCACTACTATATATAATTGCATGTGATGTTTATTATGTTTATGCATCTTGTTTACTTAGAACGACGGTAGTAAATAAGATGATCCCTTACAACAATTTCAAGAAGTGTTCTCCCCTAACTGCACCGTTGCTAAAGTTCATCGCTTCTAAGCACCACGTGATGATCGGGTGTGATGGATTCTTACGTTCACATACAACGGGCGTAAGACAGATTTACACACGCCAAAACACTTAGGGTTAACTTGACGAGCCTAGCATGTACGAGACATGGCCTCGGAACACGAGAGGCGGAAAGGTCGAGCATGAGTCGTATAGCAGATACGATCAACATGAAGATGTTCACCGATGATGACTAGTCCGTCTCACGTGATGATCGGACACAGCCTAGTTGACTCGGATCATGTAATCACTTAGATGACCAGAGGGATGTCTATCTGAGTGGGAGTTCATAAGATGAACTTAATTATCTTGAACATAGTCAAAAGACCCTTTGCAAATTATGTCATAGCTCACGCTTTAGTTCTACTGTTTAGATATGTTCCTAGAGAAAATATAGTTGAAAGTTGATAGTAGCAATTATGCGGTCGTTGAAAGCTTATGTCCTTAATGCACCGCTCGGTGTCTTTGGACCTCGAGCATTAGTCCGTGGATGTTGCGAACATCGACACACACGCTTTGATGACTACGTGATAGTTCGGTAATGTTAAACGGCTTAGAATTAAGGCACCAAAGACGTTTTGAAACGTCACGGAACATGTGAGATGTTACGAGGGCTGAAATTGGGATTTCAGGCTCGTGCTCACGCCAAGAGGTATGAGACCTCCGACGAGTTTTCTAGCCTACAAACTAAGGGAGAAGATCTCAATCGTTGAGCTTGTACTCAGATTGTCCGGGTACAACAATCACTTGAATTGAGTGGGAGTTAATCTTCCGGATGAGATAGTGATGTTTCTCAAAGACATTGCCACCAAGCTACTAGAGCTTCGTGATGAACTATAACATATCGAGGGATAGATATGATGATCCTTGAAGTGTTCGCGATGTTTGACACATGAAAGTAGAAGTCAAGTAGGAGCATCAATTGTTGATGGTTGGTAAAACCACTAGTTTCAAGAAGGGCAAGGGCAACAAGGGATACTTCATGAAACAAAGAAACCGTTGCTGCTCTAGTGAAGAAACCCAAGGTTGAACCCAAACCCGATGCTAAGTGCTTCTGTAATGAGAGGAACGGACACAAAAGCGGAACCACCCTAGATACTTGGTCGATGAGAAGGCTGGCAAGGTCGACAGAAGTATATTGGATATACATTATGTTAATGTGTACTTTACTAGTACTCCTAGTAGCACCAGGGTATTAAGATACCGGTTCGGTTGCTAAGTGTTAGTAACTCGAAATAAAAGAGCTACAAAATAAACGGAGACTAGCTAAAGGTGAGCTGACGATATGTGTTGGAAGTGTTTCCAAGTTTGATTTGATCAAACATCGCACGCTCCCTCTACCATCAAGATTAGTATCAAACCTGAATAATTGTCATTTGGTGATTGCGTTGAGCGTAGACATGATTGTATTATGTCTATCCCAATACGGTTATTCATTTAAGGAGAATAATGGTTACTCTATTTATTTGAATAATACCTTCAATGGTCTTGCACCTAAAGGAATGGTTTATTGAATCTCGATCGTAGTGATACACATTTTCATGCCAAAAGATATAAGATAGTAATGATAGTACCACCTGCTTGTGGCACTCGCCATTTGAGTCATATTGGTATAAAAGCATGAAGAAGCTCCATATTGATGGATCTTTGGACTCACTCGTTTTGAAAAGTTAGAGACATGCGAACCATGACTATTGGTGTATACGCATGAATAAACAACATGCAGATGGATCGTTTGTACTCACTTGATTTTGAATCACTAGAGATATGCAAATCATACCACATGGGCAAGATGACCGAAAAGCCTCGGTTTCAAGAAGATGGAACAAAATAGCAACTTGTTGGAAGTAACACATTTTGATGTGTGCAGTCCAATGAGTGCCGAGGCATGCAAATGAATATCGTTATGTTCTTACTTCACAGATGATTTGAGTAGATGTTGAGTATATTTACTTGATGAAACACAAGTCTGAATTATTGAAAGGTTCAAGTAATTTCAGAGTGAAGTTGAAGATCATCGTGACAAGAGGATAAAATGTCTATGATATGATCATAGAGATGAGTATCTGAGTTACGTGCTTTGGCACGCTATTAAGACATTGTGGAAATTGTTTCACAATTAATACCGCCTGGAACACCATAGTGTGATGGTGTGTCCGAACATCATAGTTGCACCCTATTAGATATGGTGTGTACCATGATGTCTCTTATCGAATTACCACTATCGTTCACGGGTTAGGCATTAGAGACAACCGCACTCACTTTAATGGGGCACCACGTAATTCCGTTGAGACGACACTGTTTGGAGAAACCTAAGTTGTCGTTTCTTGAAAGTTTGGGGCTGCGACGCTTATGTGAAAAAGTTTCAAGTTGATAAGCTCGAACCCAAAGCGGATAAAATGCATCTTCATAGGACACCCAAAACAGTTGGGTATACCTCCTAATTCAGATCTGAAAGCAATAGGGATTGTTTCTTGAATCGGGTCCTTTCTCGAGGAAAAGTTTGTCTCGTAAAGTTGAGTGGGAGGATGGTGGAGACTTGATGAGGTTATTGAACCGTCACTTCAACAAGTGTGTAGCAGGGCATAGGAAGTTGTTCTTGTGGCACCTACACCAATTGAAGTCGAAGCTTATGATAGTGATCATGAAGTTTTGGATCAAGTCACTACCGTACCTCGTAGGGTGACATGGATGCGTCTTGCTTGAGTGGTACGGTGATCCTGTCTTGAAGGTCATGTTGCTAGACAACAATGAACCTACGAGCTATGGAGAAGCGATGGTGGGCCCAAATTCCGACAAATGGTTAGAAGCCATGAAATCCGAGATAGGATCCATGTATCATAACAAAGCATGGACTTTGGTGGACTTGCCCGATGATCGGCAAGCCATTGAAATAAATGGATCTTTAAGAAGAAGACGGACGTGGGCGGTAATGTCACCGCCTATGAAGCTCGACTTGTGGCGAAGATTTTTTCACAAGTTCACGGAGTTGACTACGATTTTCTCATCCGTAGCGATGCTTAAAGTCCGTCGGAATCATGTTAGAATTGGCTGCATTTATGAAATCTGGCAGATGGATGACAAGACGAGTTTCCTTACCGGTTACGTAAGGAAAGGTTGTATGTGATACAATCGTAAAAGTTTTTGTCGATCCTAAGGATGCTAAAAGGTATGCTAGCTCCAGCGATCCTTCTAAGGACTGGAGTAAGCATCTCGGAGTTGGAATATGCACTTTGATAGGATGATCAAAGATTTTGGGTTTATACAATGTTTATGAGAAACTTGTATTTCCAAAGAAGTGAGTGGGAGCACTATAGAATTTCTGATGAGTATATGTTGTTGACATATTGATGATCAGAAATGATGTGGAATTTCTGGAAAGCATATAGGGTTATTTGAAAGACGATTTTCAATAGAAAACCTGGATTAGGCTACTTGAACAATAAGCATCAAGATCTATAAGATAGATCAAAATGCTTAATAATACTTTCAAATGAGCATATACCTTGACATGATCTTGAAGGTGTTCAAGATGGATCAGTCAAAGAAGGAGTTCTTGGCTGAGTTGTAAGGTATGAAGTTAAGAGTTAAAAGCTCGACCACGGCAGAAGAGAGATAAAGGATTTAAGGCCGTCCCTCACGCTTTACGTAGGCTCTATAGTATGCTATGCTGTGTACCGCATCGGAAGTGTGCCTTGCCATGAGTCGGTCGAGGGTACAAGAATGATCCAGAACGGATCATTGGACAGCGGTCAAAAATTATCCTTAGAAGAATAAGGAAATGTTTCTCGATTATGGAGGTGATAAAGAGTTCGACGTAAAGAGTTGCGTCGATGCAAACTTAACACCTATCCGGATAGCTCTGAGTAGAGATACCGGATACGTATAGTGGAGCAACCATTTGGAATAGCTCCAAGTGGAGCGTGGAAGCAGCATTTACAATATGACCTAGAGATTTGCAAAGTACATACGGATCTGAATGTTGCAGACCCGTTGACTAAAACCTCTCTCACAAGCAAAACATGATCAAACCGCAGAACTCATTGAGTCTTAATCACATGATGATGTGAACTAGTTTAGTGACACTAGTAAACTCTTTGGATGTTAGTCATATGGCGATGTGACCTATCGCTGTTAATCACATGGCGATGTGAACTAGATTATTGACTCTAGTGCAAGTGGGAGACTGTTGGAAATATGCCCTAGAGGCAATAATAAATTAGTTATTATTATATTTCCTTGTTCACGATAATCGTTTATTATCCATGCTATAATTGTATTGATAGGAAACTTCAGATACATGTGTGGGTACATAGACAACACCATGTCCCTAGTAAGCCTCTAGTTGACTAGCTCGTTGATCAATAGATGGTTACGGTTTCCTGACCATGGACATTGGATGTCGTTGATAACGGGATCACATCATTAGGAGAATGATGTGATGGACAAGACCCAATCCTAAGCCTAGCACAAAGATCGTGTAGTTCAGATGCTAAAGCTTTTCTAATGTCAAGTATCTTTTCCTTAGACCATGAGATTTTGCAACTCCGGATACCGTAGGAATGCTTTGGGTGTACCAAACGCCACAACAGAATCGGGTGACTATAAAGGTGCACTACGGTATCTCCGAAAGTGTCATTGGGTTGTACGAATCGAGATCGATTTGTCACTCCGTGTAAACGGAGAGGTATCTCTGGGCCCACTCGGTAGGACATCATCATAATGTGCACAATGTGACCAAGGGGTTGATCACGGGATGATGTGTTACGGAACGAGTAAAGAGACTTGCCGAAACGAGATTGAACAAGGTATCGGGATACCGACGATCGAATCTCGGGCAAGTACAATACCGCTAGACAAAGGGAATTGTATACGGGATTGATTGAGTCTTTGACATCGTGGTTCATCCGATGAGATCATCGCGGAACATGTGGGAGCCAACATGGGTATCCAGATCCCGCTGTTGGTCATTGACCGAGAACGCCTCGGTCATGTCTGGATGGTTCCCGAACCCGTAGGGTCTACACACTTAAGGTTCGATGGCGCTTAGGGTTATAAAGGAAGTTTGTATGTGGTTACCGAATGTTGTTCGGAGTCCGGATGAGATCCCGGACGTTACGAGGAGTTCGTAATGGTCCGGAGGTAAAGATTTATATATGGGAAGTCCTGTTTTGGTCACCGGAAAAGTTTCGGGTTTTTCCGGTAACGTACCGGGACCACCGGGAGGGTCCCGGGGGTCCACCAAGTGGGGCCACAAGCCCCGGAGGGCTGCATGGGCCAAGTGTGGGAGGGGACCTGCCCCAGGTGGGCTGGTGCGCCCCCCCCCCCCCACAAGGGCCCAAGGCGCCTCCAAGAGGGAAGGGGGGCAAACCCAAGGGCAGGAGGGCCCAAAGGCCCACCCACGGTGCGCCTCCCCTCTCCCCTAGTGGCCGCCACCCAGATGGGATCTGGGCTGCCGCCACCTCGGGAGGAACCCTAGGTGGGGGCGCAGCCCCTCCCCTTCCCCTATATATACTTGAGGTTTGGGCTGCCCAAGACACATGAGTTTTCTCCCTCTATTGGTGCAGCCCTGCCTCTCCTCCTCCTCCTCTCCCGTGGTGCTTGGCAAAGCCCTGCTGGATTGCCACGCTCCTCCACCACCACCACGCTGTTGTGCTGCTGCTGGATGGAGTCTTCCTCAACCTCTCCCTCTCTCCTTGCTGGATCAAGGCGTGGGAGACGCCACCGGCTGTCACGTGTGTTGAACGCGGAGGTGCCGTCCGTTCGGCACTAGGATCTCCGGTGATTTGGATCACGACAAGTACGACTCCTTCAACCCCGTTCTCATGAACGCTTCCGCTTAGCGATCTACAAGGGTATGTAGATGCACTCTCCTTCCCTCGTTGCTAGTTTCTCCATAGATAGATCTTGGTGACACGTAGGAAAATTTTGAATTTCTGCTACGTTCCCAACAGTGGCATCATGAGCTAGGTATATTGCGTAGATTCTTTGCACGAGTAGAACACAAAGTAGTTGTGGGCGTTGATTTTGTTCAATATGCTTACCGTTACTAGTCCAATCTTGTTTCGACGGTATTGTGGGATGAAGCGGCCCGGACCGACCTTACACGCATTTTACGTGAGACAGGTTCCACCGACCGACATGCACTTGGTGCATAAGGTGGCTAGCGGGTGCCGCCTCTCCACTTTAGTCGGAACGGATTCGATGAAAAGGGTCCTTATGAAGGGTAAATAGCAATTGGCATATCACGTTGTGGTTTTATGAGGTAAGAAACGTTCTTGCTAGAAACCCATAGCAGCCACGTAAAACATGCAACAACAATTAGAGGACGCCTAACTTGTTTTTGCAGGGTATGCTATGTGATGTGATATGGCCAAGAAGAATGTGATGAATGATATGTGATGTATGAGATTGATCATGTTCTTGTAATAGGATTCACGACTTGCATGTCGATGAGTATGACAACCGGCAGGAGCCATAGGAGTTGTCTTTATTTATTGTATGACATGCGTGTCATTAAACAACGCCATGTAATTACTTTACTTTATTGCTAACCGGTAGCCCTAGTAGTAGAAGTAATAGTTGGCGAGACAACTTCATGAAGACATGATGATGGAGATCATGATGATGGAGATCATGGTGTCATGCCGGTGACGATGATGATCATGGAGCCCCAAAGATGGAGATCAATGGAGCTAAATGATATTGGCCATATCATGTCACTACTATATATAATTGCATGTGATGTTTATTATGTTTATGCATCTTGTTTACTTAGAACGACGGTAGTAAATAAGATGATCCCTTACAACAATTTCAAGAAGTGTTCTCCCCTAACTGCACCGTTGCTAAAGTTCATCGCTTCTAAGCACCACGTGATGATCGGGTGTGATGGATTCTTACGTTCACATACAACGGGCGTAAGACAGATTTACACACGCCAAACACTTAGGGTTAACTTGACGAGCCTAGCATGTACGCATACGGCCTCGGAACACAGAGACGGAAAGGTCGAGCATGAGTCGATAGTAGATACGATCAACATGAAGATGTTCACCGATGATGACTAGTCCGTCTCACGTGATGATCGGACACAGCCTAGTTGACTCGGATCATGTAATCACTTAGATGACCAGAGGGATGTCTATCTAGTGGGAGTTCATAAGATGAACTTAATTATCTTGAACATAGTCAAAAGACCCTTTGCAAATTATGTCATAGCTCACGCTTTAGTTCTACTGTTTAGATATGTTCCTAGAGAAAATATAGTTGAAAGTTGATAGTAGCAATTATGCGGTCAGTAGAAAGCTTATGTCCTTAATGCACCGCTCGGTGTCTTTGGACCTCGAGCGTGGTCTGTGGATGTTGCGAACATCCGACACACACGCTTTGATGACTACGTGATAGTTCGGTAATGTTAAACGGCTTAGAATTAAGGCACCAAAGACGCTTTTGAAACGTCACGGAACATGTGAGATGTTCCGAGGGCTGAAATTGGGATTTCAGGCTCGTGCTCACGCCAAGAGGTATGAGACCTCCGACGAGTTTTCTAGCCTACAAACTAAGGGAGAAGATCTCAATCGTTGAGCTTGTACTCAGATTGTCCGGGTACAACAATCACTTGAATTGAGTGGGAGTTAATCTTCCGTATGAGATAGTGATGTTTCTCAAAGACATTGCCACCAAGCTACTAGAGCTTCGTGATGAACTATAACATATCGTGGATAGATATGATGATCCTTGAAGTGTTCGCGATGTTTGACACCGAAAGTAGAAGTCAAGTAGGAGCATCAATTGTTGATGGTTGGTAAAACCACTAGTTTCAAGAAGGGCAAGGGCAACAAGGGATACTTCATGAAACAAAGCAAAACCGTTGCTGCTCTAGTGAAGAAACCCAAGGTTGAACCCAAACCCGAGACTAAGTGCTTCATAAATGAGAGGAACGGACACATAAGCGGAACCACCCTAGATACTTGGTAGATGAGAAGGCTGGCAAGGTCGATAGAAGTATATTGGATATACATTATGTTAATGTGTACTTTACTAGTACTCCTAGTAGCACCAAGGTATTAAGATACCGGTTCGGTTGCTAAGTGTTAGTAACTCGAAATAAAAGAGCTACGGAATAAACGGAGACTAGCTAAAGGTGAGTCGACGATATGTGTTGAAGTGTTTCCAAGTTTGATTTGATCAAACATCGCACGCCTCCCTCTACCATCAAGATTAGTATCAAACCTGAATAATTGTCATTTGGTGATTATGCGTTGAGCGTAGACATGATTGTATTATGTCTATCCCAATACGGTTATTCATTTAAGGAGAATAATGGTTACTCTATTTATTTGAATAATACCTTCAATGGTCTTGCACCTAAAGGAATGGTTTATTGAATCTCGATCGTAGTGATACACATTTTCATGCCAAAAGATATAAGATAGTAATGATAGTACCACATACTTGTGGCACCGCCATTTGAGTCATATTGGTATAAAACGCATGAAGAAGCTCCATATTGATGGATCTTTGGACTCACTCGTTTTTGAAAAGTTTGAGACATGCGAACCATGTCTATTGGTGTATACGCATGAATAAACTCCATGCAGATGGATCGTTTGGACTCACTTGATTTTGAATCACTTGAGATATGCAAATCATACCACATGGGCAAGATGACTGAAAAGCCTCGGTTTCAAAGAAGATGGAACAAAAATAGCAACTTGTTGGAAGTAACACATTTTGATGTGTGCAGTCCAATGAGTGCTGAGGCATGCAGTGAATATCGTTATGTTCTTACTTCACAGATGATTTGAGTAGATGTTGAGTATATTTACTTGATGAAACACAAGTCTGAATTATTGAAAGGTTCAAGTAATTTCAGAGTGAAGTTGAAGATCATCGTGACAAGAGGATAAAATGTCTATGATATGATCATAGAGATGAGTATCTGAGTTACGTGCTTTTGGCACGCTATTAAGACATTGTGGAAATTGTTTCACAATTAATACCGCTGGAACACCATAGTGTGATGGTGTGTCCGAACATCATAGTTGCACCCTATTAGATATGGTGTGTACCATGATGTCTCTTATCGAATTACCACTATCGCTCACGGGTTAGGCATTAGAGACAACCGCACTCACTTTAATGGGGCACCACGTAATTCCGTTGAGACGACACTGTTTGGAGAAACCTAAGTTGTCGCTTTCTTGAAAGTTTGGGGCTGCGACGCTTATGTGAAAAAGTTTCAGGTTGATAAGCTCGAACCCAAAGCGGATAAAATGCATCTTCATAGGACACCCAAAACAGTTGGGTATACCTCCTAATTCAGATCCGAAAGCAATAGGGATTGTTTCTTGAATCGGGTCCTTTCTCGAGGAAAAGTTTGTCTCAGAAAGTTGAGTAGGAGGATGGTGGAGACTTGATGAGGTTATTGAACCGTCACTTCAACAAGTGTGTAGCAGGGCATAGGAAGTTGTTCCTGTGGCACCTACACCAATTGAAGTCGAAGCTTATGATAGTGATCATGAAGTTTTGGATCAAGTCACTACTGCACCTCGTAGGGTGACAAGGATGCGTCTTCAGAGTGGTACGGTGATCCTGTCTTGAAGGTCATGTTGCTAGACAACAATGAACCTACGAGCTATGGAGAAGCGATGGTGGGCCCAAATTCGACAAATGGTTAGAAGCCATGAAATCCGAGATAGGATCCATGTATCATAACAAAGCATGGACTTTGGTGGACTTGCCCGATGATCGGCAAGCCATTGAAATAAATGGATCTTTAAGAAGAAGACGGACGTGGACGGTAATGTCACCGTCTATGAAGCTCGACTTGTGGCGAAGATTTTTTCACAAGTTCACGGAGTTGACTACGATTTTCTCATCCGTAGCGATGCTTAAAGTCCGTCGGAATCATGTTAGAATTGGCTGCATTTATGAAATCTGGCAGATGGATGTCAAGACGAGTTTCCTTACCAGTTTACGTAAGGAAAGGTTGTATGTGATACAATCAGAAAAGTTTTGTCGATCCTAAGGATGCTAAAAGGTATGCTAGCTCCAAATGATCCTTCTAAGGACCGGAGTAAGCATCTCGGAGTTGGAATATGCACTTTGATAGGATGATCAAAGATTTTGGGTTTATACAATGTTTATGAGAAACTTGTATTTCCAAAGAAGTGAGTGGGAGCACTATAGAATTTCTGATGAGTATATGTTGTTGACATATTGATGATCGAAATGATGTGGAATTTCCGAAAGCATATAGGGTTATTTGAAAGACGATTTTCAATAGAAAACCTGGATTAGGCTACTTGAACAATAAGCATCAAGATCTATAAGATAGATCAAAATGCTTAATAATACTTTCAAATGAGCATATACCTTGACATGATCTTGAAGGTGTTCAAGATGGATCGACCAAAGAAGGAGTTCTTGGCTGAGTTGTAAGGTATGAAGTTAAGAGTTAAAAGCTCGACCACGGCGTAAGAGAGATAAAGGATTTAAGGCCATCCCCTACGCTTCGCATCGTAGGCTCTATAGTATGCTATGCTGTGTACCGCACGGAAGTGTGCCTTGCCATGAGTCGGTCAAGGGGTACAAGAATGATCCAGAACGGATCATTGGACAAATGATCAAAATTATCCTTAGAAGAATAAGGAAATGTTTCTCGATTATGGAGGTGATAAAGAGTTCGACGTAAAGAGTTGCGTCGATGCAAACTTAACACCTATCCGGATAGCTCTGAGTAGAGATACCGGATACGTATAGTGGAGCAACCATTTGGAATAGCTCCAAGTGGAGCGTGGAAGCAACATTTACAATATGACCTAGAGATTTGCAAAGTACATACGGATCTGAATGTTGCAGACCCGTTGACTAAAACCTCTCTCACAAGCAAAACATGATCAAACCGCAGAACTCATTGAGTCTTAATCACATGATGATGTGAACTAGTTTAGTGACACTAGTAAACTCTTTGGATGTTAGTCATATGGCGATTTGACCTATCGTTGTTAATCACATGGCGATGTGAACTAGATTATTGACTCTAGTGCAAGTGGGAGACTGTTGGAAATATGCCCTAGAGGCAATAATAAATTAGTTATTATTATATTTCCTTGTTCACGATAATCGTTTATTATCCATGCTATAATTGTATTGATAGGAAACTCGGATACATGTGTGGGTACATAGACAACACCATGTCCCTAGTAAGCCTCTAGTTGACTAGCTCGTTGATCAATAGATGGTTACGGTTTCTGACCATGGACATTGGATGTCGTTGATAACAGGATCACATCATTAGGAGAATGATGTGATGGACAAGACCCAATCCTAAGCCTAGCACAAAGATCGTGGTAGTTCGTATGCTAAAGCTTTTCTAATGTCAAGTATCTTTTCCTTAGACCATGAGATTGTGCAACTCCGGATACCGTAGGAATGCTTTGGGTGTACCAAACGTCACAACGAATCGGGTGACTATAAAGGTGCACTACAGGTATCTCCGAAAGTGTCTGCTGGGTTGGCAACGAATCGAGATCGATTTGTCACTCCGATAAACGGAGAGGTATCTCTGGGCCCACTCGGTAGGACATCATCATAATGTGCACAATGTGACCAAGGGGTTGATCACGGGATGATGTGTTACGGAACGAGTAAAGAGACTTGCCGGAAACGAGATTGAACAAGGTATCGGGATACCGACGATCGAATCTCGGGCAAGTACAATACCGCTAGACAAAGGGAATTGTATACGGGATTGATTGAGTCTTTGACATCGTGGTTCATCCGATGAGATCATCGCGGAACATGTGGGAGCCAACATGGGTATCCAGATCCCGCTGTTGGTCATTGACCGGAGAACGTCTCGGTCATGTCTGGATGGTTCCCGAACCCGTAGGGTCTACACACTTAAGGTTCGATGACGCTAGGGTTATAAAGGAAGTTTGTATGTGGTTACCGAATGTTTTTCGGAGTCCCGGATGAGATCCCGGACGTTACGAGGAGTTCCGGAATGGTCCGGAGGTAAAGATTTATATATGGGAAGTCCTGTTTTGGTCACCGGAAAAGTTTCGGGTTTTTCCGGTAACGTACCGGGACCACCGGGAGGGTCCTGGGTCCACCAAGTGGGGCCACAAGCCCCTGAGGGCTGCATGGGCCAAGTGTGGGAGGGACCTGCCCTGTGGGCTGGTGCGCCCACAAGGGCCCAAGGCGCCTCCAAGAGGGAAGGGGGGCAAACCCTAGGGCAGATGGGCCCTAAGGCCCACCCTAGGTGCGCCTCCCCCTCTCCCCCTAGTGGCCGCCACCCAGATGGGATCTGGGGGCTGCCGCCACCCCTGGGGAGGGAACCCTGGGTGGGGCGCAGCCTCCCCTTCCCTATATATACTTGAGGTTTGGGCTGCCCAAGACACATGAGTTTTCTCCTCTATTGGTGCAGCCTGCCTCCTCCTCCTCCTCTCCCGTGGTGCTTGGCAAAGCCTCGCTGGATTGCCACGCTCCTCCACCACCACCACGCTGTTGTTCTGCTGCTGGATGGAGTCTTCCTCAACCTCTCCCTCTCTCCTTGCTGGATCAAGGCGTGGGAGACGCCACCGGCTGTACGTGTGTTGAACGCGGAGGTGCCGTCCATTCGGCACTAGGATCTCCGGTGATTTGGATCACGACAGTACGACTCCTTCAACCCCGTTCTCATGAACGCTTCCGCTTAGCGATCTACAAGGGTATGTAGATGCACTCTCCTTCCCTCGTTGCTAGTTTCTCCATAGATAGATCTTGGTGACACGTAGGAAAATTTTGAATTTCTGCTACGTTCCCAACAAAGGGCATCATGAGCTAGGTCTATTGCGTAGATTCTTTGCACGAGTAGAACACAAAGTAGTTGTGGGCGTTGATTTTGTTCAATATGCTTACCGTTACTAGTCCAATCTTGTTTCGACGGTATTGTGGGATGAAGCGGCCGGACCGACCTTACACGCATTTTACGTGAGACAAAGTTGCACCGGTGACATGCACTTGGTGCATAAGGTGGCTAGCGGGTGCCGCCTCCCACTTTAGTCGGAACGGATTCGATGAAAAGGGTCCTTATGAAGGGTAAATAGCAATTGGCATATCACGTTGTGGTTTTGCGTAGGTAAGAAAGCGTTCTTGCTAGAAACCCATAGCAGCCACGTAAAACATGCAACAACAATTAGAGGACGTCTAACTTGTTTTTGCGGTGGTATGCTATGTGATGTGATATGGCCAAGAAGAATGTGATGAATGATATGTGATGTATGAGATTGATCATGTTCTTGTAATAGGATTCACGACTTGCATGTCGATGAGTATGACAACCGGCAGGAGCCATAGGAGTTGTCTTTATTTATTGTATGACCTGCGTGTCATTAAACAACGCCATGTAATTACTTTACTTTATTGCTAACCGGTAGCCCTAGTAGTAGAAGTAATAGTTGGCGAGACAACTTCATGAAGACACGATGATGGAGATCATGATGATGGAGATCATGGTGTCATGCCGGTGACGATGATGATCATGGAGCCCCAAAGATGGAGATCAATGGAGCTAAATGATATTGGCCATATCATGTCACTACTATATATAATTGCATGTGATGTTTATTATGTTTATGCATCTTGTTTACTTAGAACGACGGTAGTAAATACGATGATCCCTTACAACAATTTCAAGAAGTGTTCTCTCCTAACTGTGCACCGTTGCTAAAGTTCGTCGCTTCTAAGCACCACGTGATGATCGGGTGTGATGGATTCTTACGTTCACATACAACGGGTGTAAGACAGATTTACACACGCGAAACACTTAGGGTTAACTTGACGAGCCTAGCATGTACAGACATGGCCTCGGAACACAGAGACCGAAAGGTCGAGCATGAGTCGTGTAGTAGATACGATCAACATGAAGATGTTCACCAATGATAACTAATCCGTCTCACGTGATGATCGGACACGGCCTAGTTGACTCGGATCATGTAATCACTTAGATGACCAGAGGGATGTCTATCTGAGTGGGAGTTCATAAGATGAACTTAATTATCTTGAACATAGTCAAAAGACCTTTTGCAAATTATGTCGTAAGCTCGCGCTTTAGTTCCACTGTTTAGATATGTTCCTAGAGAAAATATAGTTGAAAGTTGAAAGTAGCGATTATGCGGACGAGAAAGCTTACGTCATTAATGCACCGCTCAGTGTGCTGAACCCCAATCGTCGTCTGTGGATGTTGCGAACATCGGACATACACGTTTTGATAACTACGTGATAGTTCAGTTAAACGGTTTAGAGTTGAGGCACCAAAGACGTTTTTTCGAAACGTCGCGGAACATATGAGATGTTTTCGAGGGCTGAAATTGGGATTTCAGGCTCGTGCCCACGTCAAGAGGTATAAGATCTTCGACGATTTTCTTAGCCTGCAAACTGAGGGAGAAAAGCTCAATCGTTGAACCCTGCTCAGATTGTCTGAGTGCAACAATCACTTTAATCGAGTGGGAGTTGATCTTCCAGATGAGATAGTGATGTTTCTCCAAAGTCATTGCCACCAAGCTGCTAGAGCTTGGTGATGAACTATAACATATCAAGGATAGATATGATGATCCTTGAGGTATTCGCAATGTTTGACACCTCGAAAGTAGGAATCAAGAAGGAGCATCAATTGTTGATGGTTGGTGAAACCACTAGTTTCAAGAAGGGCACGGGCAAGAAGGGATACTTCATGAAACGGCAAATCAGTTGCTGCTCTAGTGAAGAAACCCAAGGTTGAACCCAAACCCGAGACTAAGTGCTTCTGTAATAAGGGGAACAGCCATTGGAGCAGCATTACCCTAGATACTTGGTAGATAAGAAGGTCGGCAAGGTCGATAGAAGTATATTGGATATACATTATGTTAATGTGTACTTTACTAGTACTCCTAGTAGCACCAGGGTATTAAGATACCGGTTCGGTTGCTAAGTGTTAGTAACTCGAAATAAAAGAGCTACGGAATAAACGGAGACTAGCTAAAGGTGAGCTCGACGATATGTGTTGGAAGTGTTTCCAAGTTTGATGTGATCAAACATCGCACGCCTCCCTCTGCCATCAAGATTAGTATTAAACCTGAATAATTGTCATTGTGTGTTTATGCTGAGCATAGACATGATTGGATTATGTCTATCGCAATACGGTTATTCATTTAAGGAGAATAATGGTTACTCTATTTATTTGAATAACACCTTCAATGGTCTTGCACCTAAAGGAATGGTTTATTGAATCTCGATCGTAGTGCTGCACATTTTCATGCCAAAAGATATAAGATAGTAATGATAGTACCACTTACTTGTGGCACTGCCATGTAAGTCATATTGGTATAAAACGCATCAAGAATCTCCATGTTGATGGATCTTTGGACTCACTCGTTTTGAAAAGTTTGAGACATGCGAACCATGTCTATTGGTGCATACGCATGAAGAAACTCCATGCAGATGGATCGTTTAGACTCACTTGATTTTGAATCACTTGAGATATGAAAATCATACCACATGGACAAGATGACCAAAAGCCTCGGTTTCAAAGAAGATGGAACTAGATAGCAACTTGTTGGAAGTAACACATTTTGATGTGTGCAGTCCAATGAGTGCTTTGAGGCATGCAAAGGAATATCGTTATGTTCTTACTTCACGAGATGATTCGAGTAGATGTTGAGTATATTTACTTGATGAAACACAAGTCTGAATTATTGAATGGTTCAAGTAATTTCAGAGTGAAGTTTAAGATCTTCGTGACAAGAGGATAGAATGTCTATGATATGATCATAGAGATGAATGTCTGAGTTACGAGTTTTGGCGAACAATTAAGACATTGTGCAAATTGTTTCACAATTAATACCACCTGGAACACCATAGTGTGATGGTGTGTCCGAACATCATAGTTGCACTCTATTGGATATGGTGTGTACCATGATATCTCTTATCGAATTACCACTATCGTTCATGGGTTAGGCATTAGAGACAACCGCACTCACTTTAATGGGGCACCACATAATTCCGTTGAGACGACACCGTTTGGAGAAACCTAAGTTGTCGTTTCTTGAAAGTTTGGGGCTGCGACGCTTATGTGAAAAAGTTTCAGGTTGATAAGCTCGAACCCAAAGCGGATAAAATGCATCTTCATAGGACACCCAAAACAGTTGGGTGTACCTCCTAATTCAGATCCGAAAGCAATAGGGATTGTTTCTTGAATCGGGTCCTTTCTCGAGGAAAAGTTTGTCTCGGAAAGTTGAGTGGGAGGATGGTGGAGACTTGATGAGGTTATTGAACCGTCACTTCAACAAGTGTGTAGCAAGGGCACAGGAAGTTGTTCTGTGGCACCTACACCAATTGAAGTCGAAGCTTATGATAGTGATCATGAAGTTTTGGATCAAGTCACTACCGCACTCGTAGGGTGACAAGGATGCGTCTTTGCTTGAGTGGTACGGTGATCATGTCTTGAAGGTCATGTTGCTAGACAACAATGAACCTACGAGCTATGGAGAAGCGATGGTGGGCCCAAATTCCGACAAATGGTTAGAGGCCATAAAATCCGAGATAGGATCCATGTATCATAACAAAGCATGGACTTTGGTGGACTTGCCCGATGATCGGCAAGCCATTGAAATAAATGGATCTTTAAGAAGAAGACGAACGTGGACGATAATGTCACCGTCTATGAAGCTCGACTTGTGGCGAAGAGTTTTTCACAAGTTCAAGGAGTTGACTACGATGAGATTTTCTCATCCGTAGCGATCCTTAAGTCCGTCGGAATCATGTTAGCATAAGCTGTATTTATGAAATCTGGCAGATGGATGTCAAAACGAGTTTTCTTACCAGTTTTCGTAAGGAAAGGTTGTATGTGATACAATCAGAAAAGTTTTGTCGATCCTAAGGATGCTAAAAGGTATGCTAGCTCCAGCGATCCTTCTAAGGACTGGAGTAAGCATCTCGGAGTTGGAATGTGCGCTTTGATGAGATGATCAAAGATTTTGGGTTCATACAAAGTTTATGAGAAACTTGTATTTCCAAAGAAGTGAGTGGGAGCACTATAGAATTTCTGATGAGTATGTGTCGTTAACATATTGATGATCAGAAATGATGTAGAATTTTCTGTAAAAAGCATATAGGACTATTTGAAAAGTGTTTTTCAAATGAAAACCTGGATTAAGTTACTTGAACATTGAGCATCAAGATCTATGAGGATAGATCAAGACCGCTTAATGGTACTTTCAAATGAGCATATACCTTGACATGATCTTGAAGGTGTTCAAGATGGATCACCAAAGAAGGAGTTCTTGCCTGAGATGTAAGGTATGAAGTTAAGAGTTAAAGCTCGACCACGGCAGAAAAGAGAGAAAGGACGAAGGTCGTCCCCTATGCCTTAGACATAGGCTCTATAGCATGCTATGCTGTGTACCGCACCGGAAGTGTGCCTTGCCATGAGTCAGTCAAGGGGTACAAGAATGATCCAGGAACGGATCATTGGACAGCGGTCAAAATTATCCTTAGAAGAATAAGGAAATATTTCTCGATTATGGATGTGACAAAGAGTTCGGCGTAAAGGGTTACGTCGATGCAAGCTTTAACACCTATCCGAATGACTCTGAGTAGCAAAACGGATACGTATAGTGGAGCAACCATTTGGAATAGCTCCAAGTGGAGCGTGGAAGCAGCATTTACAATACGACATAGAGAATTGCGAAGTGCACACGGATCTGAAAGGTTCAGACCCGTTGACTAAAACCTCTCTCACAAGCAAAAGATGATCAAACCTCAGAACTCATTGAGTCTTAATCACATGATGATGTGAACTAGTTTACAGACACTAGTAAACTCTTTGGATGTTGGTCACATGGCGATGTGACCTATCGTTGTTAATCACATGACGATGTGAACTAGATTATTGACTCTAGTGCAAGTGGGAGACTGTTGGAAATATGCCCTAGAGGCAATAATAAATTAGTTATTATTATATTTCCTTGTTCATGATAATCGTTTATTACCCATGCTATAATTGTATTGATAGGAAACTCAGATACATGTGTGGGTACATAGACAACACCATGTCCCTAGTAAGCCTCTAGTTGACTAGATCGTTGATCAATAGATGGTTACGGTTTCACGACCATGGACATTGGATGTCATTGATAAGGGGATCACATCATTAGGAGAATGATGTGATGGACAAGACCCAATCCTAAGCCTAGCACAAAGATCGTAGTTCGTATGCTAAAGCTTTTCTAATGTCAAGTATCATTTCCTTAGACCATGAGATTGTGCAACTCCCGAATACCGTAGGAATGCTTTGGGTGTACCAAACGTCACAACGTAACTGGGTGACTATAAAGGTGCACTACAGGTATCTCCGAAAGTGTCTGTTGGGTTGGCACAAATCGAGACTTGGATTTGTCACTCCGTGTAAACGGAGAGGTATCTCTGGGCCCACTCGGTAGGACATCATCATAATGTGCACAATGTGACCAAGGGGTTGATCACGGGATGATGTGTTACGGAACGAGTAAAGAGACTTGCCGGAAACGAGATTGAACAAGGTATCGGGATACCGACGATCGAATCTCGGGCAAGTACAATACCGCTAGACAAAGGGAATTGAATACGGGATTGATTGAGTCCTTGACATCGTGGTTCATCCAATGAGATCATCGTGGAACATGTAGGAGCCAACATGGGTATCCAGATCCCGCTGTTGGTTATTGACCGGAGAACGTCTCGGTCATGTCTACATGTCTCCCGAACCCGTAGGGTCTACACACTTAAGGTTCGATGACGCTAGGGTTATAAAGGAAGTTTGTATGTGGCTACCGAATGTTGTTCGGAGTCCCGGATGAGATTCCGGACGTCACGAGGAGTTCCGGAATGGTCCGGAGGTCATGATTTATATGTGGGAAGTCCTGCTTGGTCACCGGAAAAGTTCCGGTGCTATCGGTAATGTATGGGACCACCGGAGGGTCCCGAGGTCCACCAAGTGGGCCCACCGGCCCCAGAGGGCTGCATGGGCCAAGTGTGGGAGGGACCAGCCCGGGTGGGCTGGTGCGCCCACCAAGGCCCAAGGCGCCTAGGGCTTGGGGGAAACCCTAAAGGGGCGCCTCCCTTGCCTTGGGGGCAAGGCAACCCCCAGCCGCCGCCCCTCCTCAGATTGGATCCGAGGCCGGCCCCTCTCCTTTGCCCCTATATATGTGGGGTGGGAGGGCAGCTTTACCCCAAGTTCGGGCGCAGCCCTTCCCTTTCCCAAGTCCCTTCTCCTCTCCATGGTGCTTGGCGAAGCCTGCAGGATTGCCACCCTCCTCCACCACCACCACGCCACGTTGTCTTTGCTGGATGGAGTCTTCCTCAACCTCTCCCTCTATCCTTGCTGGATCAAGGCGTGGGAGACGCCACCGGCTGTACGTGTGTTGAACGCGGAGGTGCCGTCCGTTCGACACTAGGATCTCCGGTGATTTGGATCACGACGGCACGACTCCTTCAACCCCGTTCTCTTGAACGCTTCCGCTTAGCGATCTACAAGGGTATGTAGATGCACTCTCCTTCCCTCGTTGCTAGTTTCTCCATAGATAGATCTTGGTGACACGTAGGAAAATTTTGAATTTCTGCTACGTTCCCCAACACCTGGGCCATCGTCGATTTCTTCCGACCAACCATCAATGTCGAAAGAAATGCAAGCATTTCAAAGGCGAGGAAGATCACCGGAAGAAGCCCGCCATGCATACCGGTGATCACGTACTTGCTATGGTCAATGATTTACACATAATCTTTGGAAAGGGTCCCGGCGGACTAGCTGTTCCGAATGACGCTGAGAATCACGCACCCATGTGGAAGAAGAAATCTATATTTTTGGACCTACCCTACAGAAAGACCTAGAGGTCCGCTCTTCGATCGACGTGATGCACGTGACGAAGAACCTTTGCGTGAACCTGCTAGGCTTCTTGGGCGTGTATGGGAAGACAAAAGATACACCTGAGGCACGAGAGGACCTGCAACGCTTGCACGAAAAAGAGGGCATGCCTCCGAAGCAGTATGGAGGTCCTGGCAGCTACGCTCATACGAAAGAAGAGAAAGAAATATTCTTTCAATGCCTGCTCAGTATGAAGGTCCCGACTGGCTTCTCGTCGAATATAAAGGGAATAATAAATATGCCAGAGAAAAAGTTCCAGAACCTAAAGTCTCATGATCGCCACGTGATTATGACGCAATCGCTTCCGGTTGCATTGAGGGGGCTTCTACCGAAAACGCTCGATTAGCCATTGTGAAGCTATGTGGATTCCTCAATGCAATATCTCGTAAGGTGATCGATCCGTAAATCGTACCAACGCTAAGGAGTGATGTGGGCGCAATGTCTTGTCGATTTGAGCTGGTGTTCCCACCATCCTTCTTCAATGTCATGACGCACGTCCTAGTTCATCTAGTCGACGAGATTGTCATTACGGGGCCCGTATTTCTACACAATATGTACCCCTTTGAGAGGTTCATGGGAGTCCTAAAGAAATATGTTCAGAATCGCTGCTAGGCCGTAAGGAAGCATCTCCATGGGCCATCAAACGAGAGGATGTCATCGGGTTTTGTGTTGACTTCATTCCTGGCCTTAAGAAGATAGGTCTCCCTAAATCGCGGTATGAGGGGAGACTGACTGAAAAGGCACGCTTGGAAGAGACTCAATAATATGCAGGACGGATATTCTTGGTCTCAAGCACACTACGCTTCTACTGAACTCTACCTTGGTGACCCTGTATGTCGATGAACACAAGAATGCATCAAGGCTCCAAACACCCGGGCAAAGGCGACGACGACTAGATTACATGTGAACACATCAGACTTTCAGCAGCTTGGTTGGAAACACGTCTCGTGAGGTGACAGCACTGTTTGTGATGAGCTGTACTTGTTGTCCAGGGACCATCTTCGATCTGTAATGATTTGGAAAGGATACGAGATAAATGGGAATACATTTTACACGATTGACCAAGATGAAAAGAGCACCAACCAAAACAGCGGTGTCCGCTTTGATGCAGCAACCGACAAGGAAATGACACATATTATGGTTACATAGTAGACATATGGGAACTTGACTACGGAGTAGATTTTAAGGTCCCTTTGTTTAAGTGCAAGTGGGTCAATCTGTCAGAGGCGAGTGCAGGTAGACCCACAAAGACGGAATGACAACAAGGATCTGAAAAATCTTGGGTACACCGACGAACCGTTCGTCCTAGCCAATGATGTGGGCACAGGTTATCTATGTGAAGGACATGTCTACCAGACCGAGGAAAAGAAAAGATAAGGAAGCGAATACATCATACAATGAGCCAAAGCGCCACATAGTTCTTTTCGGGAAAAGGGACATCCCGGGAGTGGAGGGCAAGATGACATGTCTGAAGAGTATGAAAAGTTTCATGAAATTCCCCCCTTCAAAGTCAAGGCTGACCCAAGCATCCTGATAAACGATGAAGATTATCCATGGTTACGACGCAATAAGCAAACGACACAAGCGAAGAAAAAGTGAAGACTTTCTCCTGCAACTATTATGATGATACCATGCCAACTTTGTAACAGGCAGTATGATACCATTGTCCGCTTTGTACATGCACATGCTATGCCAACTTTTTCAGAGTTCATTTGAAAACTATGAATTTGAAAACCTCGCCAACCGAAGGGCGCTCACACCGGTTTATAAGCCCGTCCCTCTACACACCGCTTTGTTGTAAGCGTAAACAAAATAAAATAAATAAAGCAACAAAGAAAACAAAAAAGTCTTTTCAAATTTGAAAACTAATGGCACTAACAGAAAGTTTATTATTTTTCTAAAACTAAAGGCAAAAAGAATTAAAAAATAAAGCAAAAAACAACAAAAACTAAATAATGCAGAAAACAGAACAAAAAACTGAAAATAAAATAAAAATAGCAACAATAAGTATTTTGTTGTAAGTAGAAACAAAATAAAATAAATAAAGCAACAATGAAAACAAAAAGAGTTTTCAAATTTGAAAACTAATGGCACTAACAGAAAGTTTATAATTTATCTAAAACTAAAAGCAAAAAGAATTAAAAAATAAAGCAAAAGACCAAAAGAAAAATAAACCAAAACCAAAATAAACTAAATAAAGCAACAAGAATTAAAAAGTAAAGCAAAAAACAACAAAAACTAAATAATGCAGAAAAGCAGAACAAAAACTGAAAAAATATAGCAACAATAAGTATTTTGTTGTAAGTAGAAACAAAATAAAATAAATAAAGCAACAAAGAAAACAAAAAAGGGTTTTCAAATTTGAAAACTAATGGCACTAACAGAAAGTTTATAATTTTTCTAAAACTAAAAGAAAAAAGAATTAAAAAGTAAAGCAAAAGACCAAAAGAAAAATAAACCAAAACCAAAATAAACTAAATAAAGCAACCAATAAAACAAAAAAAAGTGCCACCTACTGGGCAGCCACTGCCTGAATACGACTAGAAACCCTACCATGGGCCAGGATTCAGGCCCGCGGGAGGCCCAGTAGGCCCACAGGCACATATTGCACGTTTAGGCCCGAAAGCCTGCTTTAGAGAGGAGCTCGAGAGGGAAGGCGCACCGCACCTTATAAACAGGTGCAGCTCCCTCTCAACTAGCAAGGTGGGACTAACCATTTTGGCGAGGCAGCACAAGGCCTTTGGTCCCGGTTGGTGGCTCCAACCGGGACTAAGGTGAGAATTGGTCCCGGTTGGTACCATGACCGGGACTAATGCCTTTAGTCCGGTTGGTCCCACCAACCGGGACCAAAGGCCGCCGCTTCCCGCCCTTTGGGCTGCTGAAAATTGGCCTTTGGTCCCGGTTGGTGGCACCAACCGGGACTAAAGGGGGGCATTAGTCCCGGTTCGTGCCACGAACCGGGACCAAAGCCTTTTCTATATAAGCAAAGACTTGGCGTTTTTTCAGATTTCATTGCCGATTCCCGCTTGACGACGCCGCCAGGCTGCCCGAGCTTCGCCTCGGCAGCGCTGTCAGCTGCCGTGCTCGCCGTCACCGTCGCCCGTGCCCCTGCCCGTGCTCGCCGTCGCCGTCGCCCAGCGCCCTGCCACGTGCTCGCCGTCGCCCTGCCCTGCCCGTCCACGCTGCTCTCGCCGCCCGCCGTCGCCTCGAGCTCCCCACACGGGCTCGCCGTCGCCGCCCGCTCCTCGCCGTCACCTGCCCCCCTGCCCCGTCCGCCCCGCCCAGCCCCTCGCCTCAGCTTTGAGCCGCCCGGCTCTTTTTTATTTCTTTAAGCTCTTTTTATTTTTATGCTCTGTTTTTTATGTTTTAATTTTTTGTTCATATGTGATGTATATGTGTATGTGGCTATAATGTATATGTCTATGTGAACAATGCAAAAGATAGTTTTTAGAAAAATTAGGATTTTTTTCTGTTCATAGATTTTTTGGTGATATTAATTATTGTAAATATGCAAATGTTTGTATATTCATATGAACAATGAATTAGGCAATACTACTTCATGTATTTTTAAGAAGGAAGAAGAAGAAAAGAATGAGAGGAAAAAGGAAATAAGAAGAGGAAGAAAGGAGAAGAAGAGGGAGAGGAAGAATAGGAGAAATAAATAAGAAGAAGAAAAAGAAGAAAAAGAAGAGGAGAAGAAGAAAGGAATAGAGAGAAGAAGAAAAATAGAAAAAATTCTATTTTTCTTCTTCTCCTCTATTCTTTTCTTCTTCTCCTTTTTTTCTTCTTCTTTTCTTCTTCTTCTTCCTTCTTCCTTCTTCCTCTTTTCTTCCTTTTTCCTTATTTTCTTTTCTCGAGGGATAAGAAGAAAAACAAGAGGAGAAGAAGAAAGAAAGGAATAGAGGAGAAAGAAGAAACTTTGACACGAGGGGGTACCGATACCCCTCCCGATAACATTATTTTCCCATGTATATGTATGTTGCGTCGTTGTCGATATAACGAGGGTGTCGAGGATCGCCGAGGGTCGAGGGTCGGGAACTAGGTAGAGGGTCGAGGGTCGTTAAAGGGGTCAAGGGTCGAAGGTTTCGTGGTCGAGGTTCCTATAGTGTCAAAGTATTGAAGAAATCCATGGCTTCATCATTGGCGGAAGTAACCATGGCATGATGGTGAAGTCCTCCAAAGTTATTTCGAATGGAGTCCCGGATAGGATAATTTTCCTTTTTACGAATCTCAGCAAAGGCCTTTCAAATAACGATATTCGGAAGGTTCTTGCTGAACTTTGTACCGTAAAGTGAATTATCCTATCCGGGACTCCGCTCCAAAATAACTTTGGAGAGCTTCGCACCATCATGCACCAAGCATTTTCGCCTAATGATGAAGACATGGTTTTGTTGAATCCTTTGACACTAGGCAACCTCCCGACCCTCGGCGATCCTCCACCCTTGACCCTCGACCGCTCGGCGATCCACGACCCTCTACCCTACATGGCGTCGATGCCCACGCCACTTGTGGGACATAGATGTAGTGTTCAACGCCACCCCTCCCGATAGCTTCAACACGTGGGGGGGGCGATATTACCCCCTCCTAGCTTGAAGCGTTCTCGAGGCCACCCCTAACCCTTGAAGCGTTGTCGAGGCCACCCCAAAACCTAGAGAAGCAGTGTCGAGGCCTCTAATATGATTCCTTATTGTGATTAGCTAGCTAGTTCTACGTTTGCCACTAATATATCCATATCTGTCATGTTTGAATAATAATTGCCATGTTGTAAATATTTGTAGAAACTATGGACAACCCCCGAGACGAAGCACAAGAAGCGTTGTTGAGGGACATAATCGCACAAGGAAGTGATGCCATCTCCTCGTTGATGTTTCTCAACGACAACGATGGTCTGGAAGGAGAGGGTGAAGAAGCAGCTGGCTATGATTTACATGGCTCCGATGACCCAATGCCGGTGCAAGAAGGAGAGGGTGAAGAAGTAGACCGTGAGGACGGCTCCGGTGATCACCAAACCGAGTCCGCCCAGGTATATATATTAGTTAAGTCTGTACGACTAGCTCTCGCCTTTGTTTTGGTATGTACACATATTAATTAACTCTCGCCTTTGTTCTTTTTCTAGCCCTCCGGATCGAGCACAACTTCGGTAAAGAGACGGGTTCAAGAAAAAGTTGAGCTCGGATGAAAAGTTTGAGATCATACAAATCGCGCTGACGGCCAACCGATTGAACCCTACCGACAAAGAAGGCATTCGTTGCTCAAGGTCGGGTTCTCGTTAGGGACAAGATCCCGATCAGCATCCACCAATGGTATAAGCCTAAGAACGAAGACCCCGAGGTGTCTTGTGTCAATGATATGCGTAAAATGATCTTTGGACTGAGCTGAAGTCAAATTTACCCTACCGCTAGAGGATGATCCGGAGAAGCCAGTAATAGAGCCATTAATCAAGTCTTTTGCTCTTAAGAAGATGGCAGAACTATTCAGGAATTGGAAGAAAGAACTCAATACGTATGTCGAAAAAAATGAGACACCAGAATTCAAGGGCAAATATGAGAAGATCAGAGATGATCGCCCGCATTTGTGGCCTACAAGACATCGGAAAAGAGTAAAAAGATGTCGGCGACAAACAAGAGAAATGCTGCGAAGAAGAAGCTTCACCATCACACGGGTCGGTGGCTACCTCGTAGCCCGGCCTAAGTGGGCCAAGGCTGAGAATGATCTGCTTCATAAAGGAACGAACCAGAGATAATGAATCGCCAGACCGTTGCGGACTTGGTTCTTCGGGCGGCGGATCCTTGGACCCTATAACAGGAAGTGCATTTGGACGGACGAACAATTGGACATACCAGTCAAGAGGCTTCAGCATTATATCGGCAGCGCAGCAAGGGAAGTTCGTTCGAACGGGGAGAAGGACGAGCTCACAATGGCCCTCGGGAATCCTCGAGCACCACGGACGGACACGAGGCACGCCAGTTCGCTTCGTGGAAGGCTGGATTTCGGACGCAGGGGTTACAAAACCCATGAGAGGAGGAAGAAATTGAGCAGAGCCTAATGCAAAGGCGCTGCATCGAAAGGGTAATGGGGCTAGAGGAACGAGAAGAGGAACGAGAAGCAGCAGATCACAACAAACGACCTGCCAAGCTTCCCCGAAGTTACCCCGCCATCTCAGCGGAGAGGCAGCGTGGCTTCCACCGAGCTGCTTCAGCGAGCAGCATGCCTTGACGGCTCCTCGCCAGCTATCCCGTGGATGCTATCACGGATGCTGAAAATTGCCACCTTATGGCGCAATGGAGCAATTTGAAGGTCAAGGCGGTTGTTTGTTCTGTTTATCCTACTAAAACCGACTCAACTTTTCACCGCCGGCCGATTCCGAAGGATATGCTAAGGTGATGGTTGATGAAATAACGGAGGGATTTGAGGACCTCCAGCTTGACCACCCTACCGGTGAAGGGGAGTATCGGCTTGGTTCTGCTCTGAAGACTCCATGCCTATGGCGGAAGGATCTCATCAACCTTCCAAACTGGACGCCTCCGCCTCCTCCTCCTCCGGCCGAAGTCAGGCACTCCGCCTCCTCCACCGCCTCCTCCTCCGTGAGTGACGGCACTCCGCCTCCTTCTCCGCCTCGTCGGCAAGAAGCGGAAGAGACCTGCCGCCCGCTCGGCTGCTCCGGCTGTCGTAGTCCTTCTCCTCCGCCTCGTAAGCAAGCAAAGAAGACATCCACTGGCTCGCCTGCCGGCGTCTAGCAAGACAGCCAAAGGCGGGAGGAGATACAGATTCGGTCCTTCTCTCAAGACTCGGAAAAGTTACCGTACGAGAGGAGCGAGGAGGAAAACGCGAAGATCGCGCAGACCGAAGTGGATGACTGGTTTCAACGGTTGAAAGCAAAGAGACATCCACCTCCGGAGGACAAGGTAGATCCGGTCAAAGCGAAGCGCACTCTGGCTGCCCTGACAAAACCACCCAAGTCTCAGCCGAAAGGCAACTATGAGCGCATTATTGGAAAGGCATTTGCCGAAGCGGAGAGGTCGGGAAGTACTGTCAGTGATTAAAGGATGAAAGAACGGCGAGCTGGGAAACAAATTGCCCAGCTCGGCGAACAAAGCTGCAATCGTGCCCCGCTCAAGGTGCTCGCTAGCGACATCGCCGATCCGAGGATGGTGCCCGGTTATGGCAATCCTGCAGATTACCTGCCCGACGATGTACATTATGATTTCTTGGAGGTGCAGATACAAAGATACGAAATACGGGAAGCCTCTCGTCAAAGATGAAAGCTCTCTATCAACGATGATGCGAAGATTGCATGATTGGTACAGGAAAACCTGCAAAGAGTCCGATGGGAGGAGTACTTTGTATGTGAGAGTTAAAGGAGCATGACCTCCTTGGAATTGAACTGCTGCCTATTCCATTTGAGGAGTTCTATCAGTTTTTCAATCAATTGGCCCTCGATAAAGCAACGGTCACCCGCCATCGTCTGTAAGTAGTACTACTTACATCATTAAGTATCTCTATATAACTCAGCTCTTTCATTGCATGTATTTATAAATATCCTCACTATATTATGCAGATTGAAGATCGCCGAAATGAAGAAAAGACAAGTGGGTGATATTGGGTTCATTAACACATATCTCATAGATGCAAATGAGGTTAAATATCGTGACGACGAAACCGAGGCCAACTTGCTACGATCGTTGGAAATAAATGAACACAAAAATATAATACTCTTTCCTTACAACTACAAGTGAGTGTTACTGTCTTGTGGCATATTCGGTTTCCCTCATTAGTCCAGGTTATAGTAATGTAATATTGATGAGTTATGCATGCGCAAGTAGCTACCACTATATTCTCCTAGAGATTAAGCTTGAGCAGGGAGTAGTAACTGTCTTAGACTCGAGATTTAAAAGATGGAGTATGCGGACATGACCGAAATGCTCGAGAAGTAAGTTAAATCGATCATTATCCACCATATCAGCAACTTTGTTCATTTCTGATATCAAGTAATTGTTTTCTTTGTATGGCAGGGCTTGGGGAAAATTCACCAAAAAGCTCCGGACTATCGAAGAAGCTGCAATTTAGACACCAAAGTAAGTACTATATAGTAGCATATTCCACGCCGCATCTCCTAGTGATTCAAGCGCTAGTTTCATCAATACCATTTAGAATGCTTGCTAATTATCAGTTTGATTGACCTCTGTTTCTTGTAAAGTGGTTGTGGCAGGAACAAGGGAATGATTTACGTGGATACTACGTTTGTGAGTCCATCCGCCACACGACCTGTGAGAGGGGCTACTCCGACAAACAATATGAAGTGCGTAAATAAAAATATTCACAATTTTATTTTATTACCATCATTTGTGTTGAGTTTCATTCATTCATATATATATGTATTGACCCCTTCTTAAAATTAGATGTTTCGGATGCGGGATGAACTACTAGCACCAGATCGCTGCGAAAGCAATTCAAGAGGAATTGGCGGCATTCTTTCTTGACCACGTGATCGCTGAAGACGGAGAATACTATGTGGACCACGCGTCCGTATTGTAAAATATAATTATTGTATATATGTAGCCGGTAGTGTCGGATAGATATATGAGAACTTGTTGTTCGACCAATCTCTCGGGAGAGGTGGTCGATATCACTTCTCTCTGTATGCATATATGTTCATGACGATCTTCTGTTTGCTTAATTACTAGCTAGCTAAGCGTGTCTAGCTAGTCCTCTCTATACGTATGTATAGTACGTAGCGTCGACCAAGCACGGACAAAAGAGAGGACACTTTTCTCTATTAATTAGCTAGCTATAGCACAATATATGAAACACCTAAATTAACCCCCAAAACCCCCAAACCCCCCCTTTCAAAAAAAAACAAAACCACAGCCATAGAAATGCTTGTGGCATTGGAAGCCTATTGGTCCCGGTTGGTGCCACCAACCGGACCAAAGGCCCTCCCGCTGGGCTCACGGACAGGCCACGTGGAGGTCCATCATCCCGGTTACGGATTGAACCGACTAAAGGGCTGTAGGTATTAGTACCGACCCTTTAGTCCCGGTTCATGAACCGGGACTAAAGGCCCTCACCAACCGGGTCAATAGGCCCCTTTTCTACTAGTGGTAGTAGACAATCTCAAAGTCGTCGTGCTAATGCCCCACAGAATCAACGCACCAGAATAAGCGTAGATCGGAAGTTTTATGGGACCGACTAGAGATTAGTTGACCAAACACGAAATTTAGGTCAATCAACTGGTCACGAATTCCTTTCAGTCGATCTGCTTCCTGCAGATAATACCGTGTGTACAAGAATGCTAGTACTTTAGGGCCAGTCCTGGAAACAAGCCCACCCGGACGATCCGGGTAATGTGCCCAAAAACACCCGAAGCCTGCTCGACGAAGCCGGATCATCCGGACCCCCGACGCCCGGATCATCAGGACCATGCCTGTGTGCGTGACTTGGGCCGAGGCATGTGTACCTCTTCGCCTCTCACTTACCCCTTCGTGGCTTAGCACTATATATAGACCCCCTCCTCCTCCTAGTTAGGGTTAGCATTGGTTTAAATCATTTGAGATAGAGCTTTGCTCATCCATACGGATCTCCTCCTCGTGAGAGACCGCGGCCTCTTCAGAGAAGATCCATCTGGATTCAAGACCCCTTTATGGGAAGATCCCTCACGGATTCAAGACCTCCTCACGGAGAAGAACCGGTTACCCTATGTATCGTCCCTTGTTGGATTTGGATCTTGTACCCTTTTGTGTTTCGATGATCTAGCGCATGTGTAACTTTATTCTTGTTGGTTGAGTGTTTTTCCCTCGTTCCCCTCCTCGTGTTCTTCGTGTTCTTCGTAGGGATCCGCTCCAAACATGAAATATCGGCCTCTAGGGTTCTATCCTACATCATCTTGGTATCATGAGCCACGTTGATCACGTTTTTGGAGCCCCTACCCTTTGTTTTCTAGCTTGATTTTGTTCATTTCGTCCTAAATCCAAAAATCCCCACCAAAAGTAGCCCTCAATTTTTTTTGTGATTTGTTGGTTTTGATGATGTTTTGTTGATTTTGATCTGTGGATTTGCTTGGTTTTAAGTGGATCTAGCTTTCCCCCAAGTTTCCCCACCTTCCATCCACGAAATCTCGTCAATTTTGACCCCCAAATCCCCAAATTCCGCCTAAAAATTCGTCCCCGAGAGGAAATCCCGAGCAGTTTGACCTACCCGGATCTTCCGGACCTTCTCCCGGATCATCCGGACACCTCCCGGGTCAGCTGGGCCCTCTCCCGGACGTCCGGATAACCCACGCACCCGAATACCCGTATCGGAGCTGACGAACCCGGATCATCCGGAAGTACTCCCGGATCACCCGGACCAAGCCCGGATCATCCGGACCTCCTCCCGGATGTCCGGTTAACCCTGAAACTCACATGGCTGAATTTTTGTTTTGGTCATAACTAATTCATCCGGAGTCTGTTTTTGACGTTCTTTAGCTTGTTTTGAAGCTATTGACATCCCCCATCCCACAAAAATATCACCAACATAATTTGACTCCATCAAATTTCGGAACTTTGGCATCTTTGCCTAGGGCCACCACCATATCATCCGCATTACCACCACCAACTTCCGCAACCTAACCCATTTCGTTCCCCGTAGCATTAGTGGTTGCTTGAGTAGTGATTCGAGTCTCCTAAGGTGTTTCGGCTACTTAGGGATGATTTTTTCTTCATCAACCACCACCACCACTTCCGCATATCCTTGCCCACCATACATTTCGCCACCCTAACTTAACCCAATTTTGTTTGAGATTGTTTGAGTTGTGGCTTGTGTCTCCTAAGGTGTTTCGGCTACTTAGGGACGGCAACTTCAACTCCGACAGGTGTATAGCCCGTCACTCCACTTCCGCATTACCAAGTGCAAACCACTACCACTTTTCCGCTACCACCATTTGACTTTTGTCCTTGAGATTTTGAGTTGTGGTTTTTCCGTTTCCTAAGGTGTTTCGGCTAATTAGGAACGGGTCGACATCGACAACACCGCCTCTCATCATGGCCAAGGACGGTAACCTCGATGGCACCATTGTATATTCCCTTGCCATTGCATTGATAACCCCTAGCCCATTTTGCGTCACTTGCCTATCGAGACTAGCCATTGAGTATTGCTGGCAACGTTACTTGTGCACATTAGTGATCTACACCTTCCATTGCATACATACCATACCATATTGGTATCATCGTATCATCCCCTTGTGTCACAAAATTGTTCCCGCATATACACAATTGCTATCTTGGTTTGTGCTGTGTGCAAAAGTGGCCATACAAAAAAAAGAGAATAAACTTTTAAGCAAAAAGAGAGAGCAAAGAAGCTTGTACGCAAGTGCCATAGCCTCATATCACATTGCATATAAGATTGTAATATCCGAGCATCTTGGATCATCTTGAGAGAAACACCGGGAACCATATATACATAGCATACTTGGGATAGAAAGTTGCTACATTTTGCATATCATAGGTTGTGCACAAGTGTCGTATTCGCCTATAGAGCAATCGTGCTAGCGTCTCTCTTGAGTTGTGCAACACGAGCGTTTTCCGTGGATTCCACATTTTGTGCTCATTCCTTGGTTGCACGACCACATTTATCTATCTGTGTGTGCGTTTCCTTGTGACATCCATATTGCTATTGGTCTACTTGTTTCGCTTGCAAATTTGTGAATCTCTTTCAACATTATTGACTCTTGCTAACATTTTGCATCAAATTTTTTGTGCCACTATCCTCACCGAGCTCGACCATAAGCCTTACTTGTGTAGGTGTGAGAACCGACAAGAATTGGTACGAATTGTGATATTTCCTTGTTACACATTTGAGTGATCATTGATCCATCTTCAACATCGGTCAAGGTACATTTGGTCTAGTTCTTCTCTTTCTCCCACTCATATTTGCTCGAGTCTTGTGATGGATAGGCAAGGCATTTCATCTCCGGTCTACGACAACAACGACAGTGTGAACAACTACATCACCAAAGCGTCCATCTTAGATCTACAACGACAAATGCAAGGCGCACAACCAAGATTGTGAGAGCGCATCGAGAACATCTCCATCGAATTCGTCACTCTGAAGCAAGAAAAAGGGACTACATCGACAAGAAGCTTTCCGCACAAAAGGAGGAGCAAGATGCAAGGATGGAGGAGATTCGGGCCTTAATCAAGTCTACTCCCCCTTCATCATCTTCAAGGCGGCGGCGACCAAGTCGATCATCTTCGGAGCGCCCAAGTGATGCAAGCGCAATTCGTCCACGTCCACATCTACATGGCGACCACCATCACGTTCGTGATCCACATCGTTATGAAGGGCAAGTCACCTCCAAGCAACATGTGCACGACGACGACGAACGACATCTATTACGAGCTCAAGCACGACAAAGACACCATCATCATGAAGATGCTCCCCAAGCGCAAATGTACAAGTCCCAACAAGCCCTACTTCACGCCAAGTCCAAGCTTCATGAGCAAAAGAGAAGACCACAAGACGAGCACCACCAAGACGGAGCTACGGCTACCACCACCACTTCGGCATCTTCACCAAGTGCTATCAAGGCATCTTTGCCTTTGGACTTACGACATCTTCGCCTACTTCCCACGAGTACGCCTACAATGACTTCATCAAGTCCAAGGCGACAACCTACAAGCGAGGGCGACACTTCCATCTTCGGAATCCCCTCAAGGAAGATGGCCGGGCATGGGAGATTCCCTTCGGTCATGGAGACGAGCTACGAGGTGCCACATCATATGGGCCTCCTACAACAAGTCAACGACAAGACGGTCGAGCAAGGGCCATCCCCTTCGACCACGGCAACGAGCGCGAACCTCTTCAACAACATGAAGACGGCGCCCACATTGGACTCATACTCCGAGTCAAGCTATGCAACCGCACATGGAGACATTTTCACCTACATCTCTCCGACACCCACATATGTCGAGATGCCCCATTTGTCATGTGAGGAGAGACACCACCCCATGAGTGAGATGAGTGACTCCACCATATATGACATTGAGAGCATGTCCTACGAGAGGATGAGTGTGACCACCACTAGCCCCACACATGAGAGCATGCCACACATCCTATGTGAGGTTGAGCGTCATTTGAGTGACTCCACCAACCATATGAGTGAGTGCATCCTTGAGGGAGTGAGTGATCCACAACACTTAGCGAGTGAGGTAGTTGACACGACATGTGAGGCCGCTATGATTTCTAACGACTTAACCTCTACTCCTAGTGTGTTTTCTTCTTTGGTGCTAGGTCTCCTACATGATGACATGCCTATCCTCGACGAGTCCATCCTTTCATTGGAGACGACGATGGCCATGGTGGATGATGATGCACCCCCCACATGGTTCCATCAAGATGAAGTTGACCACGACTTGATATTCGACACCTCACCTACAACACATGAGCGACGCTCCAAAGGTAACATAGGTGATGGTGCTTCTCTTGTCCCACTAGCGGACTATCTTACCAATGATTGATTGCATGATGTTTACCCACCTATCCCCATGCTTCATGCTAGTGCAACTTCCTCATGTCATGACTTACCTATTTATGATGAATATGATGATGAGCATGTTGAGTTGCCTAGTTGTGATGCTATGCTTCATAGGATATCATGTGAAAATTCTTTTGGTCACATCATGTTTGATAATGCTTTGAACTTGTCATATGCTATGAGTGAGATCTCCCATATTGCATCATTTCAATCTCAACATAGTAACTATGCATGCCCAATTAAGATAAATCCCATTTGCACTTATGGCATAGATGACGAGATGATGGTCATTGGCCTTTTGTTTTTCATGTGATGATATTGCCATGCTTCCTTTACATGCTTTGCGCAATTCATCTATTATGCCATGCCATGATCACATTGTTCCGAATATGCTTTGTTTTGGATGTTGTCAATATTTAATGCTCATGAGGAGACCCCCATAGTTTCCTCATACATATTAGGAGATCTTGATGCATTTCATACTTTGCATGTTCCCGTAATTGCTTGCACCATATGCATTCCATGAATAACAATGCTCTACATATATCTCATGATGCATTACATCCTTTGAGTCTCCATTATGACATACATAATAATAAACCTCTCATGATGGATGACATGTTTCTATATCACGCATCTCAGTTATTTGAGAAATGGATATTTTGTGCTAACCAACACAAGCACGTGCGCATCCTAATGCATGATGTGTACATCTATCACGCACACACAATTTTTCCTTTGCCTTTGTTTTGTGTAGGTACTCGCGTATACTCGTCAACCTCTCAATCCCAAGAGTTGATGAAACGAGCTCTTGATAGCAACGATGACTTGGGATCCCGTGGATTATCTTTAACACCCTTACATTCGCGCAAGGACTATCGCATCTCTTCTACTCGGCTCTCACACGGCTATGGGATATTTACCACTTGTCACCTTATGCCCATACTCTCGTGTTCGCTTTGCATGTTATGCCTCTTTACATGATTTTGCCATGCAATTGTGACCCTTGCTTGCATCTACCCATGATTCACCATTATGCTACTTCTATGTGTATTTGCATGCTTGGTGGAGATACTTGTTGCTATTGCCATGTTTACCATGTGCTTCATGCTATTGTTGATTCTTGTGTTGGGAGAGTCATGATGCCCCAATTGCTATTTACATATGACCTCTCGCCAATACATTGATGATATTTTTCTCATATCTTGCTTTCATGCTTGTGATATGTCATGTGCATTATTCATGCCCGCTATTTGCACACATGACATGCTTGCCATGATTCTCTCTAGTATGTTGCATCTTCGCACTACTAGCTTGCTTGAATTGATTGCTATAATTGCTTGCTTGGTTGCATCACCCATGTTCCACTCTTACTCGCTTTCTTGGGTTGGTGACACATATGTTCATGCCTCTCACATGATATATCTTGATCATTGTCTCTTGTGTCCATTAGTTGCTCCTTTCATATCCACTTGTATTGAGTGCAACCATACTATGATTATTGATCTTGGAGACTTTGACATCTTACTTGTGATGCATGCTTGTTTGAGTGAGCCTATTGTATTTGGTTGTTCTCGCATCATATGCCTCCATCCTATGAAATGCTCCCTTGTCCTTTCTTATGATGAGCATGATATGCATACACTTGTTGGGTATCTTACCACACGAATGATAGATTTTGCACTTCCGCTAACCTCATTTGTTTTTCCGAGTGTTTGTCATGTTCTTTCGTTTTGAAGGATCCACAAGGCGGTACCGTCATGCGACAACTTGGTCATGCGAAGGCATACACAATGCGCGACACCAACATATTCGACATCCTCATAAAGGTGAACTCCTTCCCTTTGAGCCATCTCCAAGTACGCATATTGGATGGGTCACTCTTTCGTTGTTGTTTCCTTCTTGATGTCTACATGATACATCTCGCAAACGGAGGAGCGACATTGGAGATTGGCTCTATGGAACTTCACATTGAGGAGCGCTCGCACTTATTGGATGCACCTTCGGAATTCCACTCATGCCACGACATCGAGCATTGGTACACCAACACCTCCATATTTGTTGATTGTTCTCATACATGTCATGCTCGATGGACATTTCATACTCACCACAAGTTTGCACCGTATGCATGGATTGACTCACCTTATGCTTGTCTTGTTGCATCTATTTCCATGTCATTCATGATATATGAGCTTGTGCATTCCTTAGCAAATTTGTTGTGATCTACCTTGATGGAATATTCATACATCATGATCATATTTTCCACCATCAATTGCATGATAGCATACACATATTGACCATCCATTGGCGCATTCATGCTATTGATGAACCGTCTCTCTATGACATCATTTTGCACAATGGTAGAATTTGTCGCTTTGTGCACCATGCGATTTGCCCCATGAATGCTTTACGTATCATTTTACATCTTTTGGATAAGCATCATGTGTCTTGCCACGCACAATCTTGCCGCACGGACTCATACTTACTTCATGGACACTTTGTGTGCGCTAGCCATTGTATTTCCAAGTGTCCATTGTGTTTGCTCATTTTGCATGTACCACATACCGGAGACGCCTTGGAGTACTTGGATTGCGCAATGCCTTCATCTACGTCCAACTACAAGTCCGTCCACGACAACCGTTTCCATGGTGATGAGGATCACGATCTGAGGTTGGATCTTTCTCATGAGGGGGGGGGAGATGATGCGGAGCATCCCACGTTCATCCCCATGTACACTCCGACTACTCTCCAAGCCCCAAGAGGACATATGATGAGACCTCGAACATATGCCATTGGACACAAGGTGAATTCACTCCTCTTCGAACTGTCACTTTCCGCATGTGAGACATGGCTACTACCTCATGCATGGACCTTGCATATACTCAGGTACAACCAAGACGACCATGGAGAATCCAAGGACCAAGGCCAAGCATGGAAGAGGAGAAGGAAGAAGAAGAACGGAGCAAGACAGGACTTGCCCGGATCATCCGGACCCCCAGCCGGACGATCCGGACCAAGCCCGGATGATCCGGAACCCCACCCAGACAATCCGGGTAATGTGCCCGAAGACACCCGAAGCCTGCTCGACGAAGCCGGATCATCCGGACGGCCGCCCGGATCATCTGGACCCCCGACGCCCGGATCATCTGGGACCCCATCCGGATCATCCGGACCATGCCTGTGTGTGTGACTTGGGCCGAGGCCTGTGTACCCCTTCGCCCCTCACTTACCCCTCTGTGGCTTAGCACTATATATAGACCCCCTCCTCCTCCTAGTTAGGGTTAGCATTGGTTTAGCTCATTTGAGATAGAGCTTTGCTCATTCATACGGATCTCCTCCTCGTGAAGGACCGCGGCCTCTTCGGAGAAGATCCACTTGGATTCAAGACCCCTTTATGGGAAGATCCCTCGCGGATTCAAGACCTCCTCACGGAGAAGAACCGGTTACCCTATGTATCGTCCCTTGTTGGATTTGGATCCTGTACCCTTTTGTGTTTCAATGATCTAGCGCATGTGTGACTTTATTATTGTTGGTTGAGTGTTTTTCCCTCGTTCCCCTCCTCGTGTTCGTCGTGTTCTTCGTAGGGATCCGCTCCAAACGTGAAAGATCGGCCTCTAGGGTTCTACCCTACATCACCTTGCCTATCTGCATTTCTTTTCTCTGAGATTGTCGTCGTGGTTCGTCATTGTACACGAGGTTTGTACCGCAAGTGACACAATGACAGCTGTCATTACCTCTGGCCTAATCCCATTGGCAAGCCAAGCTCATACCGAGTCAGCGGCTCAGCGCAGTGTTATTTTTTTTTCCCCTACGAGCGTTCTGAGCTTTTCAGGTAATGCATGTCAAGCATGCATCTTGTCTTAGCATATGCCATGCGTTATACTCCCTCCTTTCCTCAATACAAGTCTTTTAGAGATTTTAATACAAACTAAATATTGATGCAACATATTTTTAGAGCGTAGATTCACCCACTTTGCTTCGTATATAGTCCACATTGAAATCTCTAGAGAGACTTATATAGAGGACATACTTTCTGTATGTCAAAATATAAGACTTTTTTGACACTATATGACAGTGTCAAAAAACATGGTGTGGTCCTTCTTGATCTGAAGCGCACGAGTTTCTACTAGCATAAGGTCTGACGTACTTGGATTGCTTATACTCATGCAAATGACCAGTGGATTATCACATGAAACTATACATTTGTTTATTATGTGCTCACCATATCGTTTTCAAGGTACGTGCAAATAAATGTGTCGAGTACAACAATGTAGCCGCATACACCATTAATCAATTAACACACATTTTTTTCCCTCGTGTTCCCGGGGGTGCTTTATTTTACGATTCAAGGCAGTAACGCAACCTATTTCATCAATATAGGAAAAAAACGAAAACAAAATACAGAGTGCCCGATTTACAAGAAAAACTAGACTTAAGAGCATCTCTAACAGCTGCGCTGAAAAATTAGTGCTTTGCTCGCAACTCCACGTACCCCCATCCAGCCGCTGGCGCTGCCGCCGCCCATGCCACCCCATTTCTTTCGGCGACCGTTCTGGCATTTCCACAGCCTATCCCCGCACCGCCGCGGCTTCCCACGTCTCCCGCAAGGTGTTCGCAAAAAAAAAGTCTGTTAAAAGGAAAAGAACAACACCAGACGTCGACCCAAACAGTGACCAGCAGCCAGAGAGATAGAGTGTGACGTCTTCGTAAACGCCTTCAAAAAGAAAAACAATGCATATGGGCACTATTGTCGCCGGCACTGATTCCATCAACCACAAAGCTTTCGTCCAGACCCCGCTCGAGTGCTTCACCAGCATTTGGTAATGGTTCAGCCAAGCCAACAGCCGCCACCATCGCTCCCACTCTGAGCAGACACGACCCAATGATGAGGTAAGGGGGCTAACCGATCAGAACCTTGGAGACCAAGCCGAACGATGGATCGACCAAGACGGAGCAGACGGATAGCTCAACCAAACAACATCATCGATGGTGGTGCAATTTGCATCTAGAGAGAGCTGCAAACCAATTGTTTCTGATTTTTTGTCAAAAGAGACCACCCGCTGGATTGAAATGACAAAAAAGACCACCTCTGAATCGGATTGATAAAAAAGACCCCCTCGTCGTGGCGGCAGACGCGGCAGGCGACACGTGGCGCATGCCGCCACGACGTGAGGCGGCCGGCCCCGCCGCCACGCTGCCAAAGCGGCCGTCGGGCAATGTAAATTCAGGCCAGCGACGGAACGGAGCTAGGTATGATGGGCCACGCCGCCACTGTATGAGGCGGCCGGTACTGTAGCCCTGGGAGCGGCACTGTAGCGTGCACTGCTGCTGCTGGGCCATGCCGCCACCAGTTGAGGCGGCTGGCACTGCTACTGGTGCAAAGCGGGACGAGCTGCACTGCTACTGCTGCACGCGGCCTGCCGTGGGCTGGCACTATATTGCTAATTAACTAATTTGTGTCGCATATATGCTGCACAGATTGCAGCGTTCAACCTTTGATGCAATTTATTTTTAATATTAGCATTGCGTGTGTCATCATGTCCACTAGAATATATGGGTTTTGATAAATAGAAATGAGGAGGAAACAACCTGCGGTTCGGTTGACTTGATAAAGTTACAGAGAAGACCTATTGATTCATCATAAGTGAGAGTATGGTTAGAACAATTTTAAAGGTAATATATATGCACAAATTATTTTAAAGGTAATATATATGTGCAGCAGCAGCAGTGCAGCTCGTCCCGCTACGGTACAGCGCGCAGCAGCTACAATGCCGGCCGCCTCAACGGGTGGTGGCATGGCCCTGCAGCAGCAATACGTCACTACAGTGCCGCTCCCAGGGCTACAGTGTTGGCCGCCTCATCAGGTGGCGGCATGGCCCACCATACCCAGCTCCGTTCCGTCGCTGGCCTGGATTTCAGTTGCCAGGGACTGGCCGCCTGGCAGCATGGCGGCGGGACCGGCCGCCTCACGTCGTGGCGGCAGGTGTCACATGTCGCTTGGGCGCCTGCCGCCACGGTAAGGGGGTCTCTTTTGCCAATCTGACTCAGAGGTGGTCTTTTTTGCCATTTCGATCCGGCAGGTGGTCTCCTTTAACAAAAAATCATTGTTTCTTACACGGGATAGCTCTCAGAAACATCGGACGTCGGAACTAACTGCTGCAAGGACCAAACAAGGTTATCTAATATTACCTCCATCTCAAATTAGTGTATCCGTATCTAGAGTTCTAGACAAATCTAAGACAAACTAATTTGGGATGAAGGAAGTAGTAAAGAGCAGTTTAGTTGGGTCTCGTTTCATTACTTAGTCCTGGTTCTACTAGATTTCCACCTTTGGTTTGTTTGTCTCCTTTGCCGGTTGATCACTAATGCTGCATCTTGTCTCTACCAACAGCTCTGGCAACCGACAGAGCGAACCATGAATCCATGATTACGACCTGCAGTTCAGGTTAATTTTAACGAGTGCTGAATTAATTATATCGATTTGATCGAGTTGCTAGTTGACAGCGATCGGGCCGACAAGTCAAATAACGTAGGCATCACAGAAAGTCAGAACAGAGCAATCACAACATCACATCGATCTTACTCTGACTTGTACAATACTGTTTCTTGTTTTCATTTCCGCAGTTCAATTAATCAATCGTATACACTACAACTACAGATTAATTCTGAGTGTGGATGCCCCCCGTCTCCAGCTTAAACTGTAAAATATTCTTCAAGTTAAAAATCATCTAGCCCTGGCTCGTTATGGGACCCTTGGCCCTTGAAACACCAAGAGTCATGTCTATAGAAATTTGTTTAGAGTAATTATTTTGCTTAATGTTTTTTAAAACTTCGCTTCAGGCATACCAGGGTATTTGATTCTTAAAATTAAATTATTTTAATTGATTATCCTGTCCTTAGCCAAGTGTTGTATCGGGGGTCCTGGGGAACATTTGGTGAGCAAGATTTCTTACTATTATCCTGGGTAACACTTGGTACACCAGAATCTTGTGGGATGCTTTGACATATGCTACTTCTCGCCTCGGTTGCATCTTAACTACTACCCCCATTCATAAATATAAGATGTTTTGGATATTTCACTATGGGCTACATACAAACTGAAATGAGTGAAGAAACACACTAGAACGTGCCTATATACATCGGATTCGCCAAAAAAATAAAACATCTTATGTTTGTGAACGAATAGAATATTTACTACAAGACCATCTCTTTGCAGAAGCATGAGAACATATCCGTTGCACCAGAGCATGTGGTGCAATTGGTGCACCTGCCTTCGGTACTCTAGTAATAAGATTGCACAAAATAATTTGTTGCATTTTTTGTTCCTTGCTTTTTGTAAGTTAGTATGCCAGTTGCGCATTTTGAAAAGTTTAGTCATGTAAATACATGTGAAACTCTAGTGATAGGATGAAAATTCACGTTCTTTAGTGGAGGATGGCAATTCAAATTTTTTAGTGGAACAACAAGTTCGGTATTGATCAGAAACATTTGCAGGAATACGAAGATGAACCAGGGGAGTAGAAAACCAAACATGATGGACAACCTCAAGGGACGTAGCCATTTATCGCAATACAGTGCACTTCCCATTTGCTTCTCAATGTTCGTGTCCGAACATGAACACCAAGAAATCCTTCGTGTCGTCTTCTTTGTCCCTTCGAATCATGCAATAACGACCACCAATGTTGCATTGATTAATTTCAAAGACTACCCGAAGACGGTCAGACACCACCTGAACATGGCTAATCATAAGATCTTTCGCAAGCATGAGAGACTCCCTACCAGCAAGTGCTTCCAACATAGCCGGATCAGCCACTCCTTCATATACGATTGCAGACACACCCGGGAAAACACCTTGCTCACTCTGACAGATTGCACTGATAACGCCCTTCATGTCTAGTTTGGCCATGCTCCCATCACAATTGATCTTTGTCAGGCCCTCAAAAGGTTGGACCCAGGAAGCCGGTCCTCTCGGATAGCCTGCTCCCAAGCTCCTCTTTTGATCACCCATCACACTCAGCTGCTCCAAATCTCGCTTAATGAATAAGTGGAGAAAAGTCAGTAACTAGTACCTTACTAGTAAGCGTGCATGTGCAACGCACGTATCCTAATAAAATACACTAAAAACATGAACTTTCATCTCTGTTTTTAGCAGAACATTTTAATGTGTGTCACGCACAATGATTTGAATGCAATAATTTACTTTAGATTAAGTCATAAGTCTTGTTTGACCGGTGAAAGACTTCCATTGTTGACATGTTGTGATCCCAAAATTCCAAAAACAAAATGAAAAAACCCGCGCATGTAACACACGACCAATACACGTGTCTTCACATAAAATAACGATGACATATATATATATTGTAATTGTTACTTATTACAAAAATACTTAAAAATAAAAACTAAAGAACATTATCTAGTAATCGCTATTTGATGATGATCCTCTCTGGAAGGTCCATCTTTTGATCCGGTCTATGATGCTTCGTTCTAAGACCGGGATATTGTTTAAAACTTCATTCTCTTCATATTTCAAAATATGAACCAAAAATCGCTTCCTCAGTTCAAAATCATCCTACATATGCATTATATAACATTGTTATTAAAAATAAGTGTAACGATGTGTAGAAATGAGCATGGTGTCAATACTTACCTTGGGTACTGGAAAATGTAGCGTCTCATCGTGCCATGAGTGCATTAAATTGAAAACCAAATAACCAGACAGGGGACTGCATGTATGAAATGTTACATGCAAGCTAAATGAATGAATTAAGATTGTGATGTATTGACAAGATTCATACCCGTATGAGTTTGTGGGAACAGCAGGAACTTTGCATCCCCATATCAAAATGTCGTCCTTGAAGGCAGGGTTTGCAGCTTGGAGTGCAAGGTTTAGATTGTTGGCCATAGTTTCAAGTATATGCTTTCCGAAAGTGGGTATTGAAAGCGGGTCCAAAATAGAGACAACTTTTTTATGTTGGTCCAAGACAAACAATAAAAATAACCCAAGAATATCACGAGGCAATAAAATCTACAATGATACATACATGTATTTAAAAATACATCAATTATTATCATTCAAAAGACCAAATAAACAATAAATTTGAATTTAAATCTTACCGTATCACATTCTGAGATATGATACTCATTGCTGTCAGGCCAGCTATCAAACAATTGTGCCAACATAGCGATGTCCATACCGTCACGTTGACTTGGGACTCGTGCATAGTGGGACATGGACTATAATATTGCAAGAAAATATTAGTAGAATGAGGCAAAATGTAAAATGTGATTAAAATAACTTACACAGAATCGCAGATCCATATAGTGTACTGGGACGTCTCTAGCAAGCTGGACGTCAGTGGCACGCTAGTATCCTCACAGCCATGTTAAAACAATCAGCATCCATGTACTCATCATTTTTTAATATGTTTTTTAATTGTCTTAAGTTTAAACTAATAGGGTAAGACTGAGAGCTTTTCACCCATTCGCTCCTGTGAAATGGGAATTCTGTCATTATTCAAGAGTAAGAGGAACAAAAATGAATTGCAAAAATGTGTCTTACTCTAGCATCGGGACATCATCGACCATGGTGATGAACAGGCAGGTGGAGCGAGGGTCGCGTGCCAAGGGCGGCCAGGCGGGGCGGGGCGGAGCGAGGACGGCGGGACGGCGTGCCGACGCGAGGTTCGTGGCGTGGTGGCGTTGATTGCGGAGATACGGCATTATTCGCTGGATGGAGTTGTCATCGTTGGGATGTGTAGGAGCCTGGACGTGGGAGTCTGCCGGCAGACCATTTCGTTACAACCGTCGATCTGTTTGTATTCTGGTTGATGAAACGTGGACAGTTGGATGGTAGTTAGTGGGTATGATCGGACGTCTTGGGTAATCCTGTGTGCACTTTTTCGTGTGGATGTAGGGGAAGTAACGTTTGGTCTTTTAATAGTAGTATAGATAAACGCTACCGCCGCTTCGCTGTCGTCTCGGCCGAGGCGACAGGCGGATCTCAGCCAGCGCGCTGGCCGCCTCCCGCCCCCTTCCTCCTCGCTGTCGCCAAGGAGGCCGCGGGCTAAGCCAGCGGCGGATGGCGGCGGCGGGTCGACTTTCTCTCGCCAGGCCGCGGGATCTCGGGGTGGGAGGCTTGATCCCCTTTCTGCGTCGAGTGTTGGATCCGTTCGAGGGATTCGGCTGCGTCGCGGTGGACCTCCGGCTTCTTCTCCGCGGGCGGCTCCACGGCAGCGGCTCTTGCGGGTGGCGGTCGCGGGCTGCGTCGTGGACGGGCGTTCGTCTTCGCCAGCTGCTCCTCTCCGCGGTCGGGCGGGCTCGGCCCCCTCACCTGCCTTGTGGGGCGCGTCCTGGCGGGCGGTGGCTCGCTTGGCCTCGTGTGGCTCTGTTCGGCGCTGCGTTGGTGGGATGCCGATCGGCGGATCTGGCCGTCTGCGTCTTCTTGACCGGCGGGGAGGTGAAGTGCTTGGTGGCTCTCTGGTGCTGCTGGCGCGGTGGCACTGCGAGAGATGGGCGGGTCAGCGAAGGTGCAGTGCGTGAGGGTGTTGGTGGTGTTGGGGATACTCCGGGCGAAAACTTGGCTGGTCTTGCCGGCCGGCGGCGTCGGCGTCTGTGGACATCGTTTAACCTCCTTGGAGGCGTCGTTGTGGAGTCCGGCATCCTCGTACACCCTCGGATCTTGCTCTTCGGGTGAAAGCCTAAGGCCCGGTTGGGTCGGGCGACGGCGTCGACATCGTCGCTTCCCTCTTTGGGGCGTCGCCTTGAAGAGCTTCGGATCCCGGTTGCGTGCTTCATGGGCTGGACGCTCGCGGCATTGTGGTCGGCAGGTGCCTGTCTGGCAATGCAGATGTTGCGCGGATTCCTGTTTGTGGCAACGATGGCGGCTTGGTGAGTCGGGTTTCTTGATGGTTCTTGGTAGTCGGTCTCTTCCGGCGTGTTCGAGGAGTCGCCGCTCTGGCGCTGGCTCGGCGCAAGCCCAACGCTTTCTCCTGCAATGCTCGTCGACAGAGTCGAAGTTGCCTGGTCGCCGGCGCGTGTGGTTGACTGTTTGGCATCGGCCGGCGCAAGCCTCGACGCTTCCCCTCGGCGGCGTGTGTGCCTTTTTGTGTGGGTTGCCAGGTCGCCCTGTGCGCCTTGTTTCTACGGGCCAGTTGTGACAGTTTTCGCCCGGTTTTCCGTTTATTAACCGGGCAATTCTCTTCGAGCTTATTTAATGAATCGGGCCCTAAGGGACCGTGTTTCAAAAAAAAATTAAGTGGAGAATGGAATTCATGTATGCTACACATAGAGTGGATCGATGGCCCACTAAAGGTTTTGATTTTGTGAAGCACAAGTATACAACCATGTTCTAAAGCCAAACTACTTTATAGCTCAAACTATGTATAAAATCCAATCTGCTTTTATGGCCCACAAAGGTGAAGAATCCTATTTGACGCTCGACGCAATGTAATTTTGCGCAAACTCACATAACCTAACGACTTTGGGCCTACGACCTACCTTTAGTACTCAACAAAAAATATGCGAGTCTAACTTCCAACACTTTCTCCTTTTTCTTCTTGTTCGCTCGATTTTTCTTTTTCCTGATTTTCACGTTTTCCCTTTATTTTTTTATTTTACTTTTAACAAATGTTGGCAGTAAAAAACATCCAAAAATTCTAAAATATGTATGCAAAATTTATAAACTGCTTGCACAATTTTGAAAAAGTTCATTTAAAAAATCAGATTAAAAATGAATTATAAAAGTGCTCTCAATGTTCAAAAAGTGTTGACGAATTTAATACTAGATGCCAATGTTTGGTGATGGGAATATATGACCGAATCACTAATTGAGGAGTATTCATTGCAAAGATCACACCCACCTTCCCAGGTTGTGAAAAGTGGCGCGCTGCATGTGCGCAACTTGTCGCAACCTAGGAGTTTTCCCTTTTTTTCGTAGATCTGTTTATTCAAAATGTTTTATCTCTTAAATCATGCGTCCAAATCTCGAACCGTTTTCACTGTTGGATTCCTCACGTCGAGATCTTCAAAACTAGAACCCATGTTGATAGGTTTTGACGAACTTTTTTTCATGAAAAAAATGGACGAAAAAAGAACCGGGAGCACGGGTTTTTTCCCTTTCCGAAAGAGCCATGCCCGCCTGTCACGAAATCACAACCATGCCTCTCGCAGAAGCCAAACCGTGCCTCTCGTGGAAGGAAAAAAAAGAAAAGAAAACACGTTTTTTCCTTTTCTGAGGAGGCACGACCATGCCTCTCGCGAAAGCACAACTATGACTCTCGCGAAAGAAAAAATGTGCCTCTCGCGGGAGGAAAAAAACAAAAAACGTGTTTTTTTCGTTTTTGACAGGCACGGCCGTGACTCTCGCAAAAGCACAACCGTGCCTCTCACCGAAGCAAACCGTGCCTCTCACGGAGGGGAAAAAAATAGAAAACGCGATATTTTTTTCGTTTCCGGGTGGGGCTGTGACTCTTACTAAAGCACAACCGTGCCTCTCGGGAAAGCAAAACCGTGACTCTCATGAAAGGAAAAAAAATAAAAAACGCGTTTTTCTTTCGTTTCCGAGATACACGGCCGTGACTCTCGCGAAAGAAAAACTGTGCCCCTCGTGGAAGCAAAACCATTACTCCCGCAGAAGAAAAAAAACGAGTTTTTTCGCGGAAAATTTATTTTTTTTCGGATTTTTTTTGTTCCAAAAGCTAAGGAAGACCGGTGGAAAACCAAAACGTCGAAAAAACCCCAAAAAAACCTCTTCAAAAGCCGAAAACGCATGCGGAAAAATTAAAAAGAAATCCGTAGGGAGTGCCCAGAGCACGACATGTGGCGCGTGGCTGGTAGCGCGTCAAGTGGCGCTGATCGTTGTGAGGCTCCCAAAGGAGCGCTCGTTAGTTAGTTGCTCCCAGAATACGAGCTCTTGCCTGGCATGCCCTTGTTTTTTTGTTTCCTTTTTTATCGACTTCCTCCGAAAAGATCAACAACATGAAATTTTGACATATTAAAAATACAATACTGCAAGATTTTAAAAAGTCTAGGAATTCAAAATCTTATAGATTCCACAAGTTGTCTACTAATTTTTAAAATATTCACGAATTTCAGAATCCATACAAATAATATAAGGTATTTTATCCGTACTAACCAGATCTTATGGTTGAATTAAATATTTATCAGAAATTTAGAAACTATTATCATTTTTCAAACATGAATTTGATAAAATCTTCTTGGATTTAAAAATATAATTAATTTTCAAAAACAACTAAAAACTTAAATAGAAACTTATAAAACTATAGAAACTAGTCGAAAAAAACAGGATGAAAAATTGCCGGTGGGAACAGACATAAATCGCCCCAACCAGGTAGTCCTTCTAGTTGGGCCGGTCCACTCACTCACTTCCCTGTACAATCCCTCAACAACCGAAGACATAAACATTGTCAAAAGTTCTCAAAAAAAAAACGTAAACATTGTCAAAAACACTGTTCCTTGTGTGTATAATTCGTTAGATTTGCATATTCAACAATGGAAGCCGAATGCCTTATCAGTACTCCCTTAGATTTGCAGTTTAAACATCAGAGAAAAGGTCATGCATGTATGCTGGTATATACAGTAAAATATTACTCCCTCCGATCTAAATGACTCATCGCGATACAACTTCTGCACTAAAGCTGCAACGGTTAGTTTGGATTACCTGCTGGACTGTTAAATGGTACAGTTGGATATAATGCAAGTGCAATAAGTTGCATCTACACAGGGCAATCCTCCTCTGGTAGATGACCAGAGTTAATTAACCACACTTCACACTTTGACCAGAGTTAGGGCATCTCCAACGCCGACCGTCAAACCGTCTGTATACGTCCGGACCTGTTGTACCATCCAAGCCGTGTCGTATCCCTCCGTTGGGCAGTCCGGACGTATTTTTTTCCGTAAACCAGAGACAAACATGAGGCCTTTGCGGGCGTCCGGACCACTCCCGAGACCGCATCTGACTACCCTGGCCCACCAAAAATCCCTACCTCGCCCGTGCGCACTTCCCATCCGAAACGGTCAGTGCCGCTCCAGAGTTTCGGTACCGCATTTATGCCCGGCCAGAGTGGATGTGACCTCACACTGGTGTCGGCAATGAAGCGACGCACCAGCCGAGAGAATGCCACCCGCGTCGCTTCCAAGTGCAGGCGACTACTTCGCGTTCAAACAACAACATGGTCGGTCGTCCGTCCGTCTACCACCCACATTAATGACACACGGTTGCTGAGGAACCTACTCCGACGCCACCCGTCCCTTCCTCTGTCGCCCACCATTGCCGCCTCGCCCGCTATATACACTGCAGCCCCAGCCATAGCTGCATTCATCCTCCTCCGGTTCGTTTCCCCTCTTTCGCACCATTCTCACCATGGCCTCCCCGCACGCTAAAGATCTTTGGGACGGATTGTCGCCGGAGCAGAAGAAGGAAATGGCCGCCATTGATGCCGACTGGTGGGCCGGCGGCAGCCGGAGGCCGCCGACACCCCAGTGGAGGACGCGGCCAACGACAAGCCGGCACCATCCTCGTCGTCGGCACAACTGTCGGCGGTGCATTGCACCATGACCATAAGCGAGGCCCGTGCCCATTACATGGACATGGTGCGGGAGAAGTTCCAGGAGGCGCATGCTAATGCGGCCTACAACCTCCAGCTTCTCCAAGAGCACCAGTAGGCGGAGGAGCGACTCAATGCTGGCAGGGAGATCGCGCCGGACGTGGACATGGCGGAGCAGGCGGCGCTGCTCGAGTCTTCCGGCGTCATGCGGAATTGGAGGCCGCCTACAAGGAGTTCAACCAGGCGGCAGACGAGGTGTGGGGCAAGACCGACGAAGAGGAGGAGGACATCACCGGTTACGCCCCGGCCGCCACACGCCGCCATGACCACAAAGCCGGCACGTCCACGGGGGCCGCCGACAACGAGAAAGAGTAGTGCATGGTAGGTCGCCGCCGCTCGGGTCCCAAGAAGGCCACTGCTCCTCCCCTCCCGTTGAAGCCAAGCTTGGTGGGCTAAACATTAACGGTCGATTAGCCGCTTGGTGGCGACGTGGAGGCAGACAATTTCACTTCCCGGGTCTCCGAAGGCGGAGGTTATGGAGGCGGAGCTGGAGAGCGCCACGTCGGAACTGGAGAAGGCGAAGCCTCAGTTCTCGGGGCTCATAGCCGGACACGAGGAACGGGCGCCGGCAATCATAGATCAGGTAAAATTAATTATACCTCCAGAGCCGGAAGAGCATCGCTTGTATGTCTGAAATGTAATAAAATCCGTCATGTTTATATGAAATCCGTCCGTGTTTGAACGAATTTCGTCTGGTTGGTTCAAACAGTGGTTAAAATGTATGCAACTAGCGTTGGATGGTGGTCTCCGTCCACGGACGAATGTGGGAGGAAATTTGTGGGTTGTCGTTGAAAATGCCCTTAGGTTGCAAGAATTTAACTCTTGGCAGTCACATAAATTATATCGCCTCCTTCACCATCGCTGCCAAAAATAGGGAGCAAACATGAAGAGGTTCCGCAAGCCTCTCGCTGCTGCGCCTGATCATCACCAGCGTATGTCAATCTTCGTAGGAATCACTCAATTCTGTGTTGCTCCACGTGGTGGTGATCCAGCTCTCCATACGGGAGGAGAGACACCCGACTTCTTCACGTACATGCCATGAACGGCAGTAACATCGAACTGCAGCGCATCTTGGTTAAAGATCCTAGAAGCTAAATTATATTCCCTTGTAACTCTCGCTCATCTTCCTAACGTCCACATGCACTTACCCTTGTAACTCTCACCCATACTTTTGGCTTCCACCGATTACACCCTGGTTACCCACTCCCCTAGCTCTTACATTTACATATTCGTTATCCTAGGCAGCAATTCGTCCTCGTTTGCTCGTCGCCAAACAGTTGGTAAGCTCTTGCTCGTTTGATTCAGAGTGGTAGAGCTACATTTTCTTTCATTTGTCTTACTAACGAGTTGAATTTTTCTTTTGTCCATCACCGGCCATCATCACCGCCCAGACATGCCTGACAGCAATGGCCTGACAATCCTGGACGATCTGCCAGACGCGGTCATCTTTGGAGAGATACTGGTGCGGTTGCCGGCGAAGGATGTATTCCGCTGTCGTGCTGTCCACAAGTCATGGCGCTGTGGCACCTCCAGCCGCAACTTCCTGACCGACCACTACCGCCGGCAGCCCAAGCTCCCAATCATCTACTTCTGCCGTTATGCCGACTGTGACTCGGCCTCTCACCTTCGTCGTTATGTCATCTGCCCCAACGCTGGTATCGGCACCGCCAATCAGAAGCTCATGGATGTCCTATCGTCGGACGAAGCTGGACGCATGCTCATGCTCCATGCCTCACGTGACGGGCTCCTCATTGTCTCCAGCACAGTCCACCCGGGATCCTTCAGCGTCTACAACCCGGCCACCCAGCAGCGCACTTGGATACCGCAGCTGGCTGGATATTCTTCTGAAATCAGCATCGTCGGCTTCTACCGGCACAACGCGAGTGGAGAGTACCGGGTACTCTACTGGGATCATTTCACAGATGTTTACTGCATCCTCACCTTGGGATCCGATGAACCCCCGAGGTGCATCGGGTACCCGTTGGTGTTGTCATTGTCATTTCGAGAGGTGTTGCTGGAGCAGGTGCCCTCCTCCCTTGCGCCAATTCTGCACCGCGACAACCTGCACTGGCACGACAGCGGCATAGTGGTGTTCTGCACAACAACAGAAATGTTTCGACGGATGCGCGGCCCTGTCCTAGAGAGTCATACTCCTAGGGCGTGCTTGTTGGAGATGGAAGGCATGCTTGCCATGTGCAGTAATCCAGTGGGCCTCGTCATAAACATATGGGTGATGCAAGTCTATGAGGCAGAGGTCTGGGAGTCTAAGTACCTGATCAACTTGATGGTAGCGCCGCCGAAGTGGCCACTTTGTGTGTTACATAGATTATTTAAGGTGGTTGTGGTAAATGAGGGTGAGCTACTGATCCAGTTTCCTTATACGGACCTCATGCTTTTCGACATTGATGGTAAACTCATCGGAAATACACAAAGTAAAGCCGCGGGATTATTGTCGCTTACTCCCCATTTTCTCCAAGAGAACATTACTCCACTTCCCTTCTTTGAGATGCCAGACCATGCTGACAATGATGAGTCCCTGTTAAATATTTCGTATGCCATATGCTGTAGAGCTATTCTGCTTTTAGTCTCAACATGTGGCTGGGATATGTCTTATTTCTTGTGTGTTGTTTGTTGGTATTTGGCATGAGTATGTTTCCTTCAAATAATATATTTGATCATGGAAGTTTCAGAGGAATCAAATTGGTTATTTGTTGCTAGTTGATTAAAGCCTGCAATTACATTCAGTACACTACTATATTCAGTAGAGTACTATAATTACCCGCTGGACTGTTAACTGGTCCACTTGGTTATGCTGCAAGTGCAATAGGTTGCATCTACACGGGGCAATCCTTCAGGCAGAGGACCAGACTTAACCACACATTGCACTCTGCGGTTCTTGATATCGACAACAAGAACCCATGAGTTAGGTGCAAGAATTTCACCCCAGGCGAAGGGCAATGACGTCTTGGGATCCCTGGCCCTTGAAACACCAAGAGTCGTGTCTACAGAAATACTTTTAGAATAATTATTTTGGTTAAGGTTTACTACAGCTTCGCTCCAGGCCTACGAGGGAATTTGATTCTTAAAATTATAAATCATTTCTATCAATTGTCTTGTCCTTAGCCAAGTGTCGTATGACGTCCTAGGTAACATTTGGTGCGCAAGATTTCATACTATTATCCTCTTCACGTTCCTAGGTACACCAGAATCTTGTTGAATGCTTTGACATATGCTACTTCTCACCTCGGTCGCATCTTATCTTCTCAACTGCTCTAAAATGTTGGATGTTTCACTATGCACTACATATGAACTGAAATGAGTAAACAGACACACTAAAACTAGAATATCTTATACAACCGATTCATAAAAAAATAGAATATCTTATATTTGTGAAGGGAAGGAGTATTTACTAACCAAGACCATCTCTTTCCAGAAGCATGAGAACATATCTGTTGCACCAGAGCATGTAGTGCAATTAGTGCACCTGCCTTCCATATTCTAGTAATAAGATTGCACGAAATAATTTGTTGCAATTTTTGTTCCTTACTTTTTTTCAAGTTGGTATGCCAATTGCGCATTTGAAAAGTTTAGTCATGAAAATACATGTGAAACTCTAGTGATAGGATGAAAATACCCGTTCTTTAGTGGAGGATGTGGATTCTTTTCTAGTGGAACAACGAGTTCTTTATTGATCACAAACATTACCGGAATACAAAGATGAACTAGGGGAGTAGAAAATCAAGCATGATGGACAACCTCAAGGGACGTAGTCATTTTTGCACTTCCCCATTTGCTTCTCAATGCTCATGTCCGGATATGGACACCAAGAAATCATTTATGTCATTTTCTATGTCCCTTAGAATCATGCAATAAGGACCATCATTGTTGCCTTGATTGATTTCAGAGACTACCCAAGACAGTCGGATGCCACCTGAACATGGTTGGTCATAAGACCTTTTGCAAGCATGAGAGACTCCCTACAAGCAAGTGCTTCCAACATAGCCCGACCAGTCACTCCCTAAGAATACACCTTGCTCACTTCGTCAGATTGCACCCACAACCCCTTTCATCTCTAGTATGGCCACGGCCCCATCACAACTGATCTTCGCCAGACCCTCCAAGAGTCGGATCCAGAAGCTGGTCCTATCTGTTTTAAAAAAAATGTTCACAAATTAAAAAAACATGAACTTTAAAAAATGTGCGCAATATTTAGCAAATGTTTGCATATTTTAAAATTGTGGAAGATTTGTTTTTAAAAATGTCCAAAATTTTGAAACAAAAAACTTAGGAAAAAGATAAATGTTTTACGAAATGAATTTTAAAATTGTTCCCAACATCAAAAAAATGCATGAATTTAGTAAAATTTGAAAAAGAAGCCAAAGGAAGAATTAAAAAATGGGTAAAGGAGCTGTCTACTGGACTAGTCCATGGAGGAGCGCTCTATACATTTCACCATCATTTTGATACACACAACTCTCAACCGATTTTCGTGCCCTTGGCCTTTTCGGTTTTCCTTTTTTGTATCTGTTTCCTTCAAAAAGACCAACAACTTGAATTTTTGACATATTAGGAAAATAGTATTGAAAGATTTTAAAAAGTCTAGGAACTAAAAAATGTCACAATTTCCAAAGGAGGTCGGCAAATTGTAAAAGCATTCACCAATTTCAGAATCCTTAAGAATAAGATACGGTATTTTATCCTTACCAACTAGATCTTTATGCTTGAATAAAAATTGTTCACAAATTTAGAAAGTATATGTGTTTTCTGTAAAGAAAATCATGTTTTTTTGGAAAATCTTCATGAATTTTAATAATGTTTGCAAAGTTTGAAAGGTGAAAGAAAGAAAAATGAAAAGATAAATAAAAGTGATGAAAACAGTAGAGCAGGCCAAAGAAAACAGGAAGAAAACATTGCCGGTGGGAACTGTAAATCACCCAAAGCAGGCCCACTCATTGACCTCCCTGCGCGATTCCTCAACAATAGAAATCGCCGAAAACGTAAACACTGGCAAAAGCACTGTCCTTGTGTGTATCAGGCATCGTACCTGATTCGTTAGATTCGCAAACTCAGGAACGAAAGGCAAATGTCTTATCAGTACTCAAAGCATTTTAAACACCAAAGAACAAGGCATACATGTGTGCTGCTATATACAGTATAATATTAGTATGATTACCTGGACTGTTAGTCGGATATACTGCAAGTGCAATAGGTTGCATCTACATGAGGCAATTCTTTGGGTAGAGGGCCGAAGTTAACCACACTTTCACTATGTAGTTTTTGATATTAAAAACGAGAACCCATGAGTTAGGGTGTATGATTTCACACTGGCAGTCACGTAAATAATATCGCTTTCACCACCGCTGCCAAAAATAGGAATCAAACACGAAGAGGTTCTTTAAGCCTTGCTGTTGCGCCTGATCGACGGACACGGATCTTCTGACGTAGCTAACCCTGCCTTTTCCTGCCTTTCGGTCGCTGGCAGGTGGGCCCTGCGCTTGGTGGGACCCATGTGTTGGTGTCTCAATGGCAGGATGGGTCACGTCAGGGGATCCTCGTCCCTGATCGACTGCCAACAGCTCGGATTCGGTGTGGCCATCGATGGCAATGCCAAGCTTGCAGCGTCCACTCCTTGTGCCAATCATCATAATCACTCAGCTCTGTGTTGCTTCACGCGGTGATGATCAGCTCTCCATACGGGAGGAGAGAAACCCGGTTTCTTCATCGTACATGCCGTGAAGCAAGGGCAGTAACGTCGAACTGCAGCTCATCTTGGTTGAAGATCCTAGGAGCTAAATTTTATTCCCTTGTAACTCTCGCCCATCTTTTTAGACGTCCACCTTGTAACTCTCACCCATGCATGTATGTTTCTGACTTCACCGATTTGGACAACCTTTCCCATAGCTCTTTTACATATCCTAGGCAGCATCTCGTGAACTCACAATTGGAAGTTAGAGCTACATTTTCTTCCATTTGTCTTACTAACGAGTTGAACTTTTCTTTTGTCCATCACCGGCCCACATCACCGCCTGGCCCTGCCTGACAGCAACGGCCTGACAATCTTGGACGATCTATAGGATGCCTATGGTAACTTCATAAAATCTCAAGATGATATGCCGGCTCAGTCTCTCGGAGGTGCTCACAGGGGTAGGGTGTGCGTGTGTGCGTTCAAAAGGTAAGTGTATGCGCGTATATATAAGTGCTTGTGTCTGTACTATATTCAAAAGAAGATGGATTGTTTGCTCATTTGTAAAATAGTCCTTCCATTTTATCATAACCTGCACTCTATATCTCACTCTACCATCAATAGAAGTGTGTATATTTTTTTTCCAAACAAAAAAGGGTATTATATTTTGAACTAAAGGTCCTATTTCGAATCCGTTTTGCCTAAGGTATTTGTATTGACGTGAACTTTGAAAAAAAGATCAATGTTGAATGTGTTCCCAAAAAATATTATTTGTCACCTTTGGAAACTTAAATAAAAATTTATCAGTAGTACATGCCACGAAGGGTAGTGACTTTGAACTGCAGCGCATCTTGTTTGAAGATCCTAGGAGCTAAATTTTATTCCATTCTAGCTCTCGCCCATCTTCCTAACGTCCGAATCCACTTACCATTGTAACTCTCACCCATACTTTTGGCTTCCACAGATTACCCGTTGGTTACCCTCTCCCCTAGCTCTTACATTTACATATTCATTATCCTAGGCAGCATCTCGTCCTCGTTTGCTCATCGTCCTATAGGAAGCTCTTGCTCGATTTGATTTAGAGTAGTAGAGCTACATTTTCTTCCATTTGTCTTACTAATGAGTTGAACTCTTCTTTTGTCCATCACTGGCCATCATCACCGCCTAGCCATGCCTTACAACAATGGCCTGACAATCCTGGACGACTTGCCAGACGTGGTCATCTTCGAAGAGATACTGATGCAGTTGCCGACAAAGGATGTCTTCCGCTGCCGCGCCGTCCACAAGTCATGGCGATGTGGCACCTCCAGCTGCAACTTCCTGACCGACCACCACCACCGGCAACCCAAGCTCCCAATCATCGACTTCTGGACCGGCGACTGTGACTCGGCCTCTCACCTCCCTCGTTATGTCGTCTGCCCCAATGCGAGTATCGATATCGCCAACCGGAAGCTCGTGGATGTCCTCCCGTCTGAGGAAGCTGAGCGCCTGGTCATGCTTCACGCCGCACGTGACGGACTCCTCATTGTCTCCAGCGCAGCCCACCAAGGATCCTCTGCGTCTACAACCCTGCCACCCAGCAGCGCACTCATACACCGCAACTGGCATGATATTCTTCTGAAATCAGAATCACCGGCTTCTACAGGCACCACGCGAGCGGAGAGTACTGGGTACTCTACTGGAACCATTTCACAGACGTTTACTGCATTCTCGCCTTGGGATCTGATGAGCCCCCAAGGCGCATCGGGTACCCGTTAGTGTTTTCACTTTCATTCCGAGAAACATTGCTGAAGGACCGACTGGCCATCTCCCTTGCGCCAGTTCTCCGCCGCAACAACCTGCACTGGTACGACAGTGCCATAGTGGTGTTCTGTACAGCAACAGAAACATTTCGACGGATGCGCGGCCTTGCCCTAGAGAATCATACTCCTGCGGCGTGCTTGCTGGAGATTGAGGGCATGCTTGCCATGTGTAGCAATGCAGAGGGCCTCGTCATAAATATCTGGGTGATGCAAGGATATGAGGCAGAGGTCTGTGAGTCTAAGTACCTGATCAACTTGATGACAGCAGTGCCGAGGCTGCCGCTCCGTTCGATGGGTAGATTATTTAAGGTGGTTGTGGTGAATGAGCGTCGGCTACTGGTCCAGTTTCCTAATGCAGACCTCAAGCTTTTCGACATTGATGGTAAGCTCATTGGAAATATGCGAAGTGAAGCGGCGGAAGTCTTCCTGCTTACTAACGGGTAATCTGTACATTACTCCGCTTCCCTTCTTTGAGATGCAAGACCATGGTGCCAATGAGGAGTCTCCATTAAGTACCCATGCCACATGTTGGGATATGTCATTTGTCTTATTTCTTGTGGGTTGTTTGTTGCTATTTGGCCAAATATGGTACCTTAGATAATATGTGATCATGGAAGTTTCAGAGGAATCAAATTGCTTATTTGTTGTTGGTTGATTAAAGACTGCAATCATTTAGTCAGTACCTACTCAAAGCAATTTAAACATCTGAGAAGAAGGCATGTGTGATGGACTGCTGGTTTATGCTAGTGTTAAAATCGTTCTTATATTTTGGGACGGAGGAAGTAATTACCAGCTAGACTGTTGATTGGTACACTTGGTTATGCTGCAACTGCAATAGTTTGCATCTACACAGGGCAATCCTTGGGCAGAGGACCAAACTTAACCACACTTTGCACTCTAAGGTTTTTGATATGTACAGCAAGAACCCATGAGTTTGGGTGCAAGAATTTCATCCTGCCATGTAAATAATATCGCCGTTGCCATCGCTGCCAAAATAGGGGTCAAATATGTAGAGGTCCTGCAAGCCTCGCTGATGCGCCTGATCAGAAAATCGCCTCCAGAAGCCTCCTCCTTCCTCCACGAAAAAGTTAGGGTTTCTGCCTCCCGCCGCCGCCGCTGCAGTCCACCTCTTCTCCGGTGGCTCTAGGGCCATGGGGCGCGGTGGATCTCGGCAAGGGCCGGCGGGAGGGCTCCGTTTTTAGTCGTTTCTTTCAGTTTTGCTAGGGTTTGTGTCCTGCTTAGGAAGACGAGACGGCTGCGGCTCCCTGAAGATGGAATAAAGGTCTCCCCGCCTAGTCCCCGTTCCGGCGGCGCGTCTAGCACCGTTGGTGGGCGTGTGGAGGTGTGTCTCCGGCGGATCTATCTTGGGTGGATTTGCTCGGATCTCGTCGTTGTTCGTCTACGTTCGCGTGTCTTTGGATTGGATCTTCCTGATCTACGTTATTCTTCATCTGCGGCGGTTGCTGTTCTGGTGCACTGGTCCTCCGGGGCCTTAGCACAACGACTTCCCGACTGTCTACTACAACAAGTTGTGCCCGACTCCGGCGATGGAGGGGCGATGACGGCGGCGCGCCTTCGGCTCGATTCAGTGTTGGTAGTCGTCGCTAGGTGGTCTATGGATCTGGATGTAATTTTTATTATTTCTGATATTCGTTGTACTGCTATGATTGAAGATGAATAGATCGGAAATTTTCCCGCAAAAAAATCACCAGCGTGTGTGGCAGCATCTCGGATTCAGTGTGGCCGTCGCCGTCAGACGCTCGGAGTGTACATTCCTTGTGCCAATCATCATAAGGATCACTTAGCGTTGTGTTGCTCCACGTGGTGATAGTCCAGATATCCATCCGGGAGGAGAGCCATGCAGTTTCTTCACCATACATACTGTGAAGTGGAGTGACGTTGAACTGCAGCTCAGCGAGGATGAGACAGCCATCGACGAAGGAAACACCACAGTAATACCTAGCATGGCCTAGTGTCCGGCTGGACTTCTTATTTTTTGTGAGAAAATTTCCGATCTATTCATCTTTAATCATGGCAGTACAACGAATATAAAAAATAATAGAAATTACATCCAGATCCGTAGACCACCTAGTAATGACTACAAGCACTGAAGCGAGCCGAAGACGCGCCGCCATCATCGCTCCTCCATTGCCGGAATCGGGCACAACTTGTTGTAGTAGACAGTCGGGAAGTCGTCGTGCCAAAGGCCCAAAGCCCTATAGGACCTGCGCACCAGCAACTGCCGCAGATGAGGAATATGAGTATATCAGAAGGATTCAATCCGAAGACACATGAACGTAGACGAACAACGACGAGATCCGAGCAAATCCATCAAAGATAGATCCGCCAGAGACACACCTCCACACGCCCACCAACGGTGCTAGACGCATCGGCGGAACGGGAGCTAGGCAGGAAGACCTTTATTCCATCTTCAGGGAGCCGTCGCCGTCTCATCTTCCTAAGCAGGACACAAACCCTAGCAAAACTGAAAGAAACGACTAAAAACGGAGCCCTCCAGCTGGCCCTTGCCGAGATCCACCATGCCCGAGTCAATTGCAAGAAACCACCACATTTGTGGCTAGGTTTGCAGGAAACTACCAAGTCGTTAATCTGTTGCAAAAAACACCGTAAAATCTCTTAACCCGTTGCAAAAAGCACTGAACAGCCGTTTAGCCTCGTTTGATCTCTTTTCCGACAGGTGGGCCCCAAACGATGACGTGGCATGACGGACAGGAAAACGGCGCCGTTAGGAGCAAAACGCTCAAGACACCGCGCCGGTCGGTCCTGTCGGTGCTCGCCAGACAGATCCCCCGCGCCCTCCCTCTCTCTCTCTCTTGCCCCTCTCCTCTGTCTCCTCTCTCTGGCTCTGGTCGCCGTCGGTGAGAAGCCAGCTCGCCGCCGTCCGCCATGGTTTCGTGGAGCGACGACAGCGAGGAATCGGGCTACGAGTACTCTTCAGGCGGCTCCCCTATCAAGGTCAGTGATGTGTACTCGTAGCTTGGGATCTCTGAGCTAGGGTTTCGGTTTGGGGATTTTGTTTTTCCTGCTCATTTTGAACCCGTGAGATGGATTTTGTGCGTTTCTTTTGTTGATGTAGATCCCGGCTACAATCAAGGACCCGAACTACTCTGGTGTTGACGATGAGGTGGAGGTGATGTGTGAGCATGGCCAGCCGGCAAAGAGGCATGTTTGCTTCTCGTGATTAGCACCGGAGGAGGTTCCTTGCCTGTGGACTTGATGTGAGTGCTAGCTAGCAAAAATCTGTAGTTTGCTTATTTTGTGAAGAAACTATAAATTGTTCATAAGCACTGTTCATTGTTCTTGTTCACTGTTCATTGTTCATGTTCACTGTTCACCTAGTAGTTTAGTTAAAGGTACTATCATGTGATACATTGGAGTGAAGTAAATGAATTGTTCATACATATAAATGAACAACACCACAGTGATATAAATGAAGTAAATGAATTAAATTGTGTTGTTAAAAATTAAGTACATAGATATAAAATTAAGGTATCCATAGTGACTGAGTGAAGTAAATTATGCTGTTAAAAAGTATCCAAGTGCATTGTTCATAGATATAAATGAAGTAAATGAATTGAACTGAATTGTAGTATGCTGTTAAAAATTCAGATATAAATGCAGAATTGTGCATGTGCAGTATACTATAGTTGTTTTGAATTGGACTGAATAGAAGTGAAGTGAAAAAGGAAGTAAATGCATTTGTACTTGTTGTTTTGCAGGAAGCAAGCAGCTGTGGTGTTGTTCAGTGGGTAGATGAGGAGTGGCCAGAGCATCTGCAGAATGCTCTTCACAAACTATGGCTTTTGTATGAGGATTGCCAGCATGCTAATAGGATGGCATGTCTGGAACATTCATCACTTGTCCACAATCTCACATCACAGAAGAACAAGCTACAGGAGACTTATGAGAAGCTTGTTGAGGATGTGAACAACCTACTTGATACCCAGGACAATATTCCCAAGGAAAATGAAGTCCAACAAGGTGAACATGAGGAGATCACTCCTCCTTTGGACAACAAAATTTCATCTTTGAAGGAACAGCTGGGTGCAATGGATGCTGAGAACAAAGAACTGAAGCAAAAGGTTGACCAGTTGAAGAGCATTCAGGTTGCCCAAGGTAATGTGATTAGAAATCTGAAGTTTGCTCATTTGAAGGAGAAGGAAAAGTTGAGCACTGAGAGGAGGAATTTGGAGTTTCACATTGCTGATCTTGTCAAAGCTAGTGACAAGAACAAGAGAAAGTCAAGGACATCAAGGATATTTGTGATGAAGAGTGATTTGTAATCTTACCATGTGGGTCATTATCTTAAGTTTCAAGCTTTGAACTATGGCTTGTAATGTGTGAACTAGTGGCAGTTTGCAGTATTTGAAGTAGGTTGTAGCCTTGAACTATGTCTTGTAAGCTTTGAACTATGGTGTCATGATGTTAACTATGTTGTTGACTAGAGTTGTTAAGCATGATGTTAACTATGGTGTCATTATCTTAACTATGTTAGTGACTAGAGTTGTTAAGTATGATGTTAACTATGGCTACCCTAAATGATGGAATGAGGATATGTTGGATACCGTCGACGCCGAGGCACCGTAGATTATCAAATTAGGTTATCTTGGATGCCATCGACGCCGAGGCACCCTAGATGATCAAATTAGGTTATCTTGGATGCCGTCGACGCCGAGGCACCCTAGATGATCAAATTAGGTTATCTTGGATGTCGTCGACGCCGAGGCACCCTAGATGATCAAATTAGGTTATCTTGGATGCCGACGACGCCGAGGCACCCTAGATGATCAAATTAGGTTATCTTGGATGCCGTCGACGCCGAGGCACCCTAGATGATCAAATTAGGTTATCTTGGATGCCGTCGACGCCGAGGCACCCTAGATGATCAAATTAGGTTATCTTGGATGCCGTCGACGTCGAGGCACCCTAGATGATTAAATTAGGTTATCTTGGATGTCGTCGACGCCGAGGCACCCTAGATGATCAAATTAGATTATCTTGGATGCCGTCGATGCCGAGGCACCCTAGATGATCAAATTAGGTTATCTTGGATGCCGTCGACGTCGAGGCACCCTAGATGATCAAATTAGGTTAGCAAACAATAAGACAATTAGGAGCCACAACTAACCAGAAGGTACTTAAACAAAATTAAGCCATAGCTAACCAGAAGCAACACCAAGTTTTCATCACAGCCCAACAATTCCACTAGGTACCTTACATGAAAGTACTCATGACAACCAGAATAAAGATGTTTTGAACATCAACAGCTAACCGTATAGCAACACAAGTTTTCATCACAGCCCAACAAGTCCACTAGGTACCTTACATGAAAGGTGTCATCACAACCAAAATGCAGATGTTTTGAACATCATCACTCACCACAAATTAACACAACTTCACCTGCTCCCTTTAGAACAGTTGAACCACTCGGACATCTTAAAGGATGGCTTCCTCACTCTTCCAAAGACTGCAACTCTTGGGGGATGAACTTGTTTCTTCCTCTTGGCCCAAAGCAGCGATGAGGAACTTGGACCAAAGACCAGAAGAGAAGAACTTGGACCAGCACCAGCAGAGAAGTTGCAGATCCTTGTAGTTTTAGCTTTCTTTGTTGCCCTTGTAGCAGGAGGAGCAGCTGCAGCAGAAGGAGCGAAGGAGCTCTCCTTGGTGCATTGGGAGCTGAAGCAGGAGCAGAAGGAGCTCTCCTTGCTACCCTTGGAGCCCTTGGAGCTGGTGGTGCTGGAGCTGCAGTTTGAGCAGCAGCAGGAGTAGAAGGAGCACTTCTCCTTGATGGCATGGGAGCAGGAGCAGATACAGTTCTGGGTGTATCATCTCTCCTGTTTTCCGGAAATTACAGCATACAAATGTTAGAAACTGGTATGTGAAATTGTACAAAAACCTACTACAATAGTTACCTGGTGCTGGTTCATTCTCATAGCTAGGGCTGGTTTCAGAGCCTGCTTGCAACTAGTGTATCTATGCCCAGTCCTATTGCAATTGCTACAAGTGATAGTTGCCATCCTAGATGTATCCTTTGGAGATGGCTTTTCAAACTTGCTCTTTCTCCCTTTGTCTCTTTGTTTCCTGGCTTTTCTTTGAACACTGGTGGTTCAATGTCAGGGGTTCTAGTCTTTGGCCACAAATCAGGCCCAGGCACAGGGAAAAATATTGGACTATAAGCTGCAGCATACATTGGTTTCTTGAAGAAATCATGAACAAAATCTTCTGGCTGTAGTTTTGCCTTGTTGATTGCAGAAACAACATGATTGCAAGGTACTCCACACATGTCCCACTTCCTACAACCACATGTATGTAGCAACAAGTTAACTGCATATGTGCTTTCTCCACTTGTCACCTGGAAGAGATCAGGTCCAGCTTTGATAGACTGACAAAACCTAGAATGATGTTTTGCTTCCTCTAGCTTCTCAGCATATGTTGGGCATATCTGCCACTTAGCAGCCTCAGTCTTTGTCATATTTGCATTTAACTTCACTAACAGCTTTGTCCTGATCCCATCTACCATAGTTCTAATGGGTTTGGCTCTGACATCAAGTATCATCTTGTTAAAAACTTCACTTATATTGTTAACTACCAAGTCAGTTTTGCAATTGTTGTCCATGGCATGCCTAGCCCATGTATGTTTTGGCATCCTAGATAGCCATTTCCAAGATGGCTCACACTCCTTTTTCATGCATTCCATTGCTGTTACATAACCATGCTCAGTATAGGAATAACTTGCCTGATACATGTATTTCTTCAACTCTTCCCCTCTAAAACCAGCTGTTTGAAAGTTCTGATAAATATGTCTAAGGCAGAATCTTTGTTTGCAATTGGGGAATACATTGTTTATGGCTGTAAGAAGGCCCTGTTTGAATGAACTACAGTTTGAGAATACTACAACAATGCCATGTATGAAATTAATAAACAAAGACAACTAATAAGCAATGCAAGCAATGATTGGAGTAGAGATAGAAGTACCTTTTGCCTGTCGAGGATATAATAGTGTAGTAGCCAAACTTGCCTGACTCACCACCAATGGCATATTTTAATTGAGTAAGAAACCAAGACCAGCTTGCTGTGTTTTCCTTGTCCACTATTGCAAAAGCAATGGGAAATATGTTATTGTTTCCATCTCTTCCAGTGGCAGCCAAGATTTGCTGCCCTGTGGTCAACTTTATGAAGCAACCATCCACACCTATCATACAAGATCACAAGTAGATTAGTGGGTGTGCACATATAAATGTAGAGTCACTAGTTAATTAGTGGGTGTGCACATACCTATGAATGGTCTGCAACCATTAAGGAAACCCTCTTTGCAAGCATTGAGGCAGATGAACAAGCCATGGAATCTTGGGTTTTTGCTTGGATGTAGTTTCAGATGCTTTGTTGTGACAATGCATCTACTTCCTGGATTGGTTTCTAGCACAACTTCTAGGTAATCCCTTATCCTATGATATTGTGCCTTCCGATCTCCTAGGACTACATTTTTGGCTAGCTTTCTTGCCCCATGTGCCATATGTATAGATACCTCTATTCCATGCTTTTGCTTCAAGTTTGAAATTATAGTCTGGACAGGTGTGTTGGGGTCTGTCCTCAACTGTTGCTCACATTCATGTGCCAACCACTTAGCAGTAACTTTTGTGCTCTCTCCTACTACTGGGCAGCTGTGGTGCAAGTTCAGTTTCTTTATACAGAATGTCTTCTCATGTGCTATCTGAGAAGCTGCAATGAAAAATGGACAATTCTCAAATTTGCAGACAGCTATAATCCTGTCTGGACAGTTCCTGTGGAAGGCATGGTTCCTATTTTGTGAGATGTGAAAATTAAGAAGTGCCCTCCTGAACTGGGTCACATCTAGGAAACAAAGCTTCTTCATAAATTGCTCTTCTGGGTTCTCCCTTTGCTCATCATACCAAACTCTGGGCTTCTTCTTTTTAGCCCTGCTCTTCCTAACAGCTGGAAGCTTCACAAGTGGTATTTGAGCCCCATCATTGTCCTCCTGACTTAGGTCACCAGGGTTGCTCTCCTCATCAGAGGAAGGAAACCAATCTTCCTCAATAATCTCATCCAAACTAGCATGAGATCTTGTAGTTGGCCCCTTTCTTTTACTTCCTCTGCTACTTCCTCCTATGCTGCTCCCTTCCTCCTCCTCCTCCTCCTCCTCTGGTGCCTTCTCCTCCTCCTCCTCATCTGCTTCATATGGCTCATCCACATCAGTGTCCCCTTCAATATGATGAAGTGGATCATCTCTATGCTTCTTCATTGCCTCAAGCCTAGCAATTATATCCTCATCTGCTAGTAAATCAGTATCCTTTGTCACTATCGGTGAAATCTTCACCATTAGCTCTGGAAGTTTTCTTTTAGCTGCCTTGTATTTCTCTTTTCTTTCCCCTTTTCCCGAACTTCTCAATCTCTTCATTCCTCTTCTGCTCCATCAGTTGCTCAATTTGCTCTTGATCTTGGTCTTGCTCCATGAAATACTCATGCCTCTCTTCACCAATCTCCATTGCAAATTCTGGTACTGGTGCACACTTCTGCTTCAAAAATGAACTCTCCTGTGTGTTAATGACCTGCACTGGCACTGGTTGTGGCTTTGTTGGGCTAGGAAACAGTACTCCTGCTGTATCTATCTGATACACCACTGGCACACCTATTTCAGATAATGGAACCTGCTCCTCACAAACTGGTCCAATGTTCAAATCACTAGGTCTTGGAGCATCACTTCTGATGACTGTTATGTTCACCACCTTCTGACCTTTGATAACTAGGTCATCCAACATTTCCTCCACCTTATCATCATCTGTCAGTTCTTCCATACCTGAAACCCCAACACCTGGATCTCTGACATAATACATAAAGTCTGTCATCCCATAACCTTCAAGCTCTATTAGTGCAATCAGATTGTAAAATGTGATATCATCCACATTTAGGCTTCTTTCAAGATTATCTCTGTCATGGAAATGGAATCTGACTTCCCACACTTCATCATTCAATCTACAGTTCAAGTAAAGCAATTCAGTTCAAGTAAACAATTCAGTTAAAAGTTAAAGATTCAGTTAAAAATACAGTTTCAGTTAAAAATTCAGTTAAAAGTTAAAGATTCAGTTATATATTCAGTTAGTAGAAACAATTCAGTTAATGTTTCCTTAAAGATTTAACTAAAGTTTCAGTTAAAAATACAGTTTAAGTTAAAATTACAGTTTCAGTTAAAAATTCAGTTAAAAGTTAAAGATTCAGTTATATATTCAGTTAGTAGAAACAATTCAGTTAATGTTTCCTTAAAGATTTAACTAAAGTTTCAGTCAAAAATACAGTTCAAGTTAAAATTACAGTTTCAGTTAAAAATTCAGTTAAAAGTTAAAGATTCAGTTATATATTCAGTACAGGATTCACTTAACAATTCAGTACAGGATTCAGTTATAAATTCAGTAACATTTTCATTTAAATATTCAATTGTAAATTCAGTACAGGATTCACTTAATGTTTAGGTGCCTACTACATTATGTAATTGAGTAGGTTCAAATTGAGTTTAACATTCAGTAATTTCATGTAATTGAGTAGGTTCAAATTGAGTTTAACATTCAGTAATTTCAGTTAATGTTTAGGTGCCTACTACATACACTTAGAACCCTAGAACTACATAAACACTTCACTTACATGTCTGACCACATAAACAACCTACAACAATAATCCTATAACACTAGAATCACAAACACTTAGAACCCTAACCCTAGAAACCAAATCCGGGTACAGAAAGAGAAAACTTACGAGACACCGCCGAAGGAGGATGCGTAGTGATGGCTCCCATCTGGATCTTCCTTCACGGCCTTGGCGAACGCCCTCGCCGATGCATACTCAACACAGTAAGACGGCGACGGCGCCTGTGGAAGAGGCGGAGCCTGAGATGGGTTTGAACTGCCGCAAACCTCTGTTGGATCTGCAGGAGCACCACTGCCACCAGATGCATCGCCAGCACCACCGCCACCGCCATCATCACCGCCATGCGAGGTGGCCATCACCGGCGGCGAGCAGGGGTGAGAGAGGAGAGAGGAGCGGGGCGAGAGAGAGGACAGGGACGCGGGGGGTGGGGGGGGGGCTGTCTGACACGGACCGACCGGCGCGGTGTCTTGAGCGTTTTGCTCCTAACGGCGCCGTTTCCTGTCCGTCATGCCACGTCATCGTTTTCGGGGCCCACCTGTCGGAAAAGAGATCAAACGAGGCTAAACGGCTGTTCAGTGCTTTTTGCAACGGGTTAAGAGATTTTACGGTGTTTTTTGCAACAGATTAACGACTTGGTAGTTTTCTGCAAACCTAGCCACAAATGTGGTGGTTTCTTGCAATTGACTCACCATGCCCCCATGACCCTAGGGCCACTGGAGAGGAGGCGGACCTGCGGCGGCGCCGGCGGGACGCAGAAACCCTAGGCTTTTTGTGGAGAAGGAGGAGGCGGCGGCTTCTTCTGACGAATCATAAGCGTTGATCTCCTTCATCAGAAGCGACACTAACACGCCAAGGAGCACATGCTTATCGTGTCCATGGAGCATGACGCAGAAGAATGCCGCACCAGAGGTCGACCCATCATCCCATGGTGCCGTTTCGAAGGGTGATCACGCTGGATGTAACATGGTAGAGGATCTGGTTATGGACCTCCACGGGCATTTTCACTAGGAAATCCTGCTGGGGCGACATGACACGCAGCTCCCTGGAGGTCCAGACCTGGGATTGCGGGTCGAACAGGTGGAGCAGGAAGTTGTCGACTGTGCCGTGTATGTTGAGAACGAGCGCGGCGACAATGTAGTTGTCGTCTCGCGGGACGATGCCGACCTGGTGGGCACGGCCAATCCGGTTCTCGACGTAAGGCAGGATCTCGAGGGACGGCACGATAGAGGAAGTAGTCCCACTCGAGGAACTGGTGGTGTTGTTGTTGTTCATGTGGCCTGAAGTATGAAAGGAAGAGGCGGATGAGGTCGTCCACCATGGAGAGGGCGTGCAGGGGTAGCGAAGGCCCGGACAATCCACGTACAGATTGGATGGGGGCGGCGGGCGCTCCCGAAAAAGAGACGCGGAGATCTTGTCCTTATTCTTCGTGTTGCCATGGGCATGGAGTAGGATCCAGGAAGGGCGAGAGGTCGACTCGCCCGAGAGGGCGGCGGCGGTGGACATGGCGCGGGAGCTGTTTTCGGATTGGCGGTGTGCAGATCTTCTACATGCCCATGCGACGACGAGCAACGACGCGAGAGACATGGGGAGAGTTAAATCCACCATCTTTCGTGTCACGATTATCCAAAAAACATCACTTCACGGTTCGTGGCAATTTGCATCGCACCGAATTTTTTACAGTGGAAAAATACATTGAAGATAGATGCTAAGCGATTTGATGGTGCCACAAATCGGCCGGCCCCACTTGTCAGGCTGAGTTGGCAGGAAAAAAACGCCACGTAGGCAAATTAACTTGGTCTTCTTCCACCTCCTTTCCTTCTCTCTTTCTGGCATTTTATCAAACATCACAAGTGCATCAAGAAATAAGAGATGAAGCTCCCTACAAGCCTCCTCATAGATCAGCCAATCTCGGCCGTTGGATCGGTTTCCTTGATGCGTTTCTGGGCGTCGGATCAATATCTGGATGAACCTGGGCCGTCGGATCTGGAGCTGGCACTGCTGGAATGAATAGTAATGGCAGCAAAATGTAAATACCATGCCCTCACCTGGGTATTTTGGTCATTTCACTCGCCGGGGGTATAAAGGGGCCGGCTCCCATGGAGGCAACCCTAGCCGGCTGCCCTCCCGCGCGCCTCCTCTCCCCCTCCCACGCGCCTCCTCTCCTCCTTCCCCGCCGCCGCCCGACCTCCTCCTTCCACCCGCTGCCGCCCGGCCTCCTCCCGCCCGCGCCTCCCTCTCCTCCTTCCTCGCTGCGGCCCGGCCTCCTCCCCACCCGCGCCTCCCTCTCCTCCTTCCACCCCCCGATCTGGTGCCGCCAAACCATAACGCCCCGCCCCGGCCCCGGCTCCCACGGGAGGGAAGGAGGAATGATGAGGCGAGGCAAAGGCGGCGGCGTATGGGACGTGACGCGGGCGGCGTGGCCCAGGGGGTCGGCCTCCTCCTCCCCTACGGTGGCGCGCCGCCTCCGCCGCCGGCAGGAGGGGGCTGCGATGGCCGCTGTGCAGCCCGACCAGGAGCTACCCGACGAGCAGTCGTTCCCCTACGAGAAGAAGGTGAGGAGGACACGCCCCTCCGTCAAGAGATCCGTCAAGAGATGCTCGCGCCGGGAGAGGAATCCATGTCTGCTCCTGCTGCTCGACCGATTCCAGATCGAGGGACGCCTGCTTCTGCTCGCTACGGATGGCGCCCGCCGGCCATGCAGGTCATGTCTCCTTCCTTTAAATGCAAAACGTGCCAAGAAAGACACGAATTTATTCACTTGCCGTTTTCTCGGTCATTTTGGTTGCAGAAGTAGTAGTGCATAACATCTCAATACAGTGATTCATTCATGAGAACCATCTATATTCAGCTTTTATCTAATTATGCAGTCAACAATTTAATTTAGAATCTATTCTGGTGCAGTCTTTCTATGCTTGCATTGCTAATATTGCTATAAGTAATATACGACATTCCTGACAGAATAAATGAATGTTGAATGGGGATGTCATAGGTTAATCCTACATTTTTTTCCTTGAACTTCCATATGCGTGCCCAATTTAGACGCTGCAAATTAAGCTGGAGTTTGATTCTATAGTTTTTATTTGCATCTGCTTCTTTTCTGCTCTAGCAAGGTCTATTTTAATTTAGAAAATAGAAATCAATAGTATAATAGTAGATGTTGTTAGCATGAGCAGAATGTGTGTTGTACTAATGCCGACGAACAGGTTCAGCAACCTACATGCTTCATAACATTGTGCACCTTTATTCAGAATATATGCACGTCATTTTTGCAGCAGAACCAAAGGTTTATTCATCATCGATGATGGCTTGTATGTGCAGGTGAGCGGATTACTGAAATTGTGTTCAGTCCATACTACATGCCCCTGGAGGGTATTAAAGCACAACTTTGGCCCTAAAATCAATGTCTGGATTGCAGGAGTTGGATGTGTTGCCATTTTAGGAAGGTACTTAATTTCCCTGATTTGATATAATGTATGTTGTGACGAAATTATAAATCACCTTACAAATTGTTCTGATGTTGTGCAGAAACTAAAGAGGGAGTAGCACATGCAATTATATGCTCTGTGGTAGATTTAAAAAGAGACGCATGGCCTGGAGTATTGGAGCCTGCTAAAGACTTTGTTCGACGGATGCTGGATCCAAATCCGATCGCACAGCTTACTGCAGCACAAGTACTCGGTGAGCACTATGATGTTACCTTTTCTATTGTGTAATAGCATACAGAATGTTTTATCTCTCTCATACCAATGTTGAATTGAAGCCTACATCTTTTTTATGCCATAGCTGTAAGCAATTGATGAATAATCAACTCAGATGGTTTTAGTACTTGCATCAGACAATTTCCATGTTTCTTTTGCGGCATTGTTGATTGCATAAGCAGAAAGTTACATGATTCCTTGTACTGCAGTAGCCCTTAATCCCCTTTGATTCTATTTGTTCAATTGTGTTACTTGTTTTCTCCTAAGAAAAACTACAGAACCTTAGCAAGATGGGAGAGGGATGTGCTGCTGTTGTTCGATTATGCATGACTACAATATTTGGCTCGCCTCACTGTTACCTTGGGTTTTTGCTGGTTTAGGAGCCTGGCTTGAGGATTAGTTGCTGGATTGTGTCAGTCTAAAGTGTGTCCCAGATTTGTTGGTTTCGGTGTTTAGCTTAAGGATTGATTGTTGGGCTGGATTAGTCTCTGATTTGGCTCTTTGGCTTGACGATTAATTGCATAGATGGCGTGGATTTAGTTCGGTTAGTCCTGGGTTTAGGTGCTCATCTTGCGGATTGCTTGCCGGATGATTCGGCCGTTTAGCGAGAGGGTTAATCGCATGGATGGCATGGCTTGTTAGTTGGGTTAGTCCCTGGTTTAGGTGCTCACCTTGATGATTACTTGTTGGATTAGGTGCTTACGTTGAGGATTGCTTCCTGGATTATATCAGTCTAAAGTGTGTCACATATTAGTTGGTCTGGGTATACAAGTAACAGAGCTATAATAACCCACAAGGTGGTTGTCACAAGTTTTAGGTGTCAATTAAAGTTTTCTGCTGTTCTGTTGTCTTGTACATGCAAAAAATATAACTAACCACAACAATCATGAATCGTCAATCATGTATCAAAGATTTTTTTTACTAGCTTTTCTTTTTCTTTTGCAGAATCATGCAGTTAGAAAATAAGATTTTGGAAGAAGGTTTCTGGAGATAGTTTATCCAGTATTCAATAATAAAGGAAGTGGCGCCTGGAGTTGGATTATTGATAAGCTTGGTTTGACAAAGGAAGACGCTTCAAAGAAATATGATGGTTCTAACATTCAAGATTTCGATGTTGACTCAGTAGTGTTTCCATGGCATTTGCTTAAAATTTCCGGGGTCGATTTATTAGTAGCAGATCGCAGGTATGTGCATCTATTCATCTCCTCCATCTTGTCCTTTGGCAATATCAAATTGATTTGGTGGTGGATTTTCGCATAATGCTTCAGTTGGATGGTTTCATCGCCTGAGATCTGACTTATCTCATGAATTGTTTTGCACTGTTGTAGTTGTAATTCATTTTTGGGTTTTACTTGTTGTAAATATGCACAGTTCAACCTAATTCTCAAGTTCAATTTGATTTTGACACTGAAGCTCAATGATATTTATGTAAACTTTAACTGTCATTTTCTCTTGAATACTTACCTAATTGCATGCGGGAACTACGTGTTGGAAATATGCCCTAGAGGCAATAATAAAAGGATTGTTATTATATTTCCTTGTTCGTGATAATTGTCTTTTATTCATGCTATAATTGTATTATCCGGAAATCGTAATACACGTGTGAATAGATAGACCACAACATGTCCCTAGTGAGCCTCTAGTTGACTAGCTCGTTGATCAATAGATAGTCATGGTTTCCTGACTATGGACATTGGATGTCATTGATAACGGGATCACATCATTAGGAGAATGATGTGATGGACAAGACCCAATCCTAAGCATAGCACAAGATCGTGTAGTTCGTTTTGCTAGAGCTTTTCTAATGTCAAGTATCTTTTCCTTAGACCATGAGATCGTGTAACTCCCGGATACCGTAGGTGTGCTTTGGGTGTACCAAACGTCACAACGTAACTGGGTGACTATAAAGGTGCACTACAGGTATCTCCGAAAGTGTCATTGGGTTGACACGGATCGAGATCGGGATTTGTCACTCCGTATTACAGAGAGGTATCACTGGGCCCACTCGGTAGTGCATCATCATAATGAGCTCAAAGTGACCAAGTGTCTGGTCACGGGATCATGCATTACGGTACGAGTAAAGTGACTTGCCGGTAATGAGATTGAACAAGGTATTGGGATACCGACGATCGAATCTCGGGCAAGTAACATACCGATTGACAAAGGGAATTGTATACGGGGTTGCTTGAATCCTTGACATCGTGGTTCATCCGATGAGATCATCGAGGAGCATGTGGGAGCCAACATGGGTATCCAGATCCCGCTGTTGGTTATTGACCGGAGAGTCGTCTCGGTCATGTCTGCGTGTCTCCCGAACCCGTAGGGTCTACACACTTAAGGTTCGGTGGCGCTAGGGTTGTATGAATATGAGTACGCAGCAAACCGAATGTTGTTCGGATTCCCGGATGAGATCCCGGACATCACGAGGAGTTCCGGAATGGTCCGGAGGTAAAGAATTATATATAGGAAGTGCTATTTCGGCCATCGGGAGAATTTCGGGGGTTATCGGTATTGTACTGACCACCGAAGGGTCCCGAGGTCCACCAGGTGGGGCCACCTATCCCGGAGGGCCCGTGGGCTGAAGTGGGAGGAACCAGTCCTGGTGGGCTGGTGCGCCCACTTGCCCCCCTGCGCCTAGGGTTGGAAACCCTAGGGTGAAGCGCCCACTGCCTTGGGGGCAAGCCTCCCCCCCTTGGCTGCCCCCCCCCCCAACTAGATGGGGTCTAGAGGGCAGCGCCCCAGGGGCCTATATAAAGGGGGAGGAGGGCAGCCGCACCTTGAACTTGGCGCCTCCCTCGCTACACCTCTTCCTCCTCCCGGTTGCTTGGCGAAGCCCCTCTGAGTATCTTCTTTGCATCCACCACCACGCCGTCATGCTGCTGGATCTTCATCAACCTCTCCTTCCCCTTGCTGGATCAAGACGGAGGAGACGTCACGCTGACCGTACGTGTGTTGAACGCGGAGGTGCCGTCCGTTCGGCGCTAGGATCTCCGGTGATAGGATCACGACGAGAGCGACTACCTCAACCCCGTTCTCTTGAACGCTTCTGCACACGATCTACAAGTGGTATGTAGATGCACTCCTGTCACTCGTTGCTAGATGAACTCATAGATGGATCTTGGTGAACGTAGAAATTTTTTTATTTTATGCAACGTTCCCCAACAGTGGTATCAGAGCTAGGTCTATGCGTAATTCTCTTTTGCAGGAGTAGAACACAATTTGTTGTGGGCGTAGATGTTGTCAACTTTCTTGCCGCTACTAGTCTTATTTTGCTTCAGCGGTATTATGGGATGAAGCGGCCCGGACCGACCTTACACGTACGCTTACGTGAGACAGGTTCCACCGACTGACATGCACTAGTTGCATAAGGTGGCTAGCGGGTGTCTGTCTCTCCCACTTTAGTTGGAGCGTATTCGGACGAAAGGGTCCTTATGAAGGGTAAATAGAAGTTGACAAATCACGTTGTGGTTATTCGTAGGTAAGAAAACGTTCTTGCTAGAACCCAATTGCAGCCACGTAAAAGATGCAACAACAATTAGAGGACGTCTAACTTGTTTTTGCAGCAATTGTCATGTGATGTGATATGGCCAGAAGTTGTGATGAATGATGAATGATATATTGTGATGTATGAGATCATGTTCTTGTAATAGGAATCACGACTTGCATGTCGATGAGTATGACAACCGCAGGAGCCATAGGAGTTGTCTTAATTATTGTATGACCTGCGTGTCATTGATTCAACGCCATGTAAATTACTTTACTTTATTGCTAAACGTGTTAGCCATAGTAGTAGAAGTAATAGTTGGCGAGCAACTTCATGGAGACACGATGATGGAGATCATGATGATGGAGATCATGGTGTCATGCCGGTGACAAGATGATCATGGAGCCCGAAGATGAAGATCAAAGGAGCTATATGATATTGGCCATATCATGTCACTACTTTATATAATTGCATGTGATGTTTATTATGTTTTATGCATCTTGTTTACTTAGAACGACGGTAGTAAATAAGATGATCCCTTATAATAATTTCAAGAAAGTGTTCCCCTAACTGCGTGCACCGTTGCTAAAGTTCGTCATTTCGAAGCACCACGTGATGATCGGGTGTGATAGATCCTTACGTTCACATACAACGGGTGTAAGACAGTTTTACACATGCAAAACACTTAGGGTTAACTTGACGAGCCTAGCATGTACAGACATGGCCTCGGAACACAAGAGACCGAAAGGTCGAACATGAGTCGTATGGAAGATACGATCAACATGGAGATGTGCACCAACGATGACTAGTCCGTCTCACGTGATGATCGGACACGGCCTAGTCGACTCGGATCATGTAACCCTTAGATGACTAGAGGGATGTCAAATATGAGTGGGAGTTCATTAAATAATTTGATTAGATGAACTTAATTATCATGAACATTAGTCTAAAATCTTTGCAAAATGTCTTGTAGATCAAATGGCCAACGCTCATGTCACCATAAACTTCAACGCGTTCCTAGAGAAAACCAAGCTGAAAGATGATGGCAACAACTATTCGGATCGGGTCCGAACACGAGGATCATCCTCATAGCAGCCAAGAAACAATATGTCCTGAAAGCACCGCTAGGTCAAGCACCCATCCCAGAGAACCAAGACATCATGAATGCTTGGCAGTCTCGTGCTGATGATTACTCCCTCATTCAGTGCGGCATGCTTTACAGCTTAGAACCGGGGCTCCAAAAGCGTTTTGAGCAACACGGAGCATACGAGATGTTCGAGGAGCTGAAAATGGTTTTCCAAGCTCATGCCCGGGTCGAGAGATATGAAGTCTCCGACAAGTTCTATAGTTGTAAGATGGAGGAAAATAGTTCTGTCAGTGAGCACATACTCAAAATGTCCGGGTTGCACAACCGCCTGTCCCAGGTGGACATTAACCTCCCGGACGAGGCGGTCATTGACAGAATCTTTCGATCGCTCCACCCAGCTACAAGAGCTTTTGATGAACTACAATATGCGGGGATGGTGAAAACTATTCCTGAAGTATTTTCAATGTTGAAGTCAGCAGAGGTAGAAATCAAGAAGGAACATCAAGTGTTGATGGTCAATAAAACCACTCAGTTCAAGAAGGGCAAGGGTAAGAAGAACTTCAAGAAGGACGGCAAGGATGTTGCCGCGCCCGGTGTCGGGGATATACCCCGCGGGGTAAACCGGCCGGAAGTTAACCCGGCCGGACTTGGCAGTTTATTTGAGGTCCTGCTGGCACTTGGCGATATTCACCTGGTGACCCGCCCAGACCTGGCAATTTACCAGCAACCCGCCAGGACGTTGTAACTCACTGGTGACCCGGTGGACGGGTCAGAGGAGCGACAAGACCCGGTGGCCCGTCTGGCGGTTCATGAAGGCCGGTTCAACTATTGTGGGCCGGTTTAAGAGGAAAGGCATAAGGAATATTTGTCTTACAAGGAGTTAAGACCTGGACTTGTATCCGGTTTGTATTAGAGATAGACTAGTCCTAATCCTAATAGGACTCCACATGTAACCCGCCCTTCAACATATATAAGGAGGGGCAGGGCTCTAAAGGGGAAGGGCGACAAGCAAGAAGAAACAATCTTAGGGCTAGACACAAAGAGGAGAGCTGGTTCTGGCGACTCCCTCGTGATGATAATGAGACCTAGCCTCAAACAGCATGTAGGGTTTTTACCGGATGATGTTTCCCGGGGCCCGAAGCTGTCTAAACCCTTGTCTTGCGTGTTGATCCGCCCTGCGTCTCTCGATTCCGCTCAACCCCTCTCAAGCTACCACATACATGCGTTTGGCCTCGCGACTAAGTCCTCACGCTAGGACATCTGCCGTGACAAAACCACGACAGTTGGCGCCCACCATGGGGCCCGCGCACAGGTGGTGATGAGTTCTTGGAGGAATATCTCCAGGGATCGAGGAGTTTGCAATTTTTTATATGAAGATTTTACAATCAGCGAGATTGAAGTTAAAGAAGAAAGATAGGGTTGCGCCTATACGCCGCCGCCGCCGACAACTCTCCGTACGATTCGAGGAAATCTGATCAGTAAAAGTTTTGAGCGTGAACCGGCAGCAATCCATCAAGTCGTCAAATCATCAAGTCATTGAGACCGCCAACTTCTGTTGAAATCTGATTAGGCGTAGTTGCTGTTGTTATCTCCTTCGGTATACAACGATCTAAACTCAGATCGAGGTTGGAAATCTTTGCTGCGAGAGGCCGAGATCGACAGGAGTTCTAAACTCGTGCAAGTCACCGAAGTTCTACTGCTCCAAACGACCCATACACTTTTACATTGTCAATACATTGACCAAGTCCAAGTGCTAGTCACGTAAGAAAAAAGTGGAGGAGAAAGATTCCATCGGCGGCCCTAACGCCTGCTCACATGGGCTGCTAGTCCCGTTTGGCCTTGCCTTCGTTGCAAGTGGCCGCACAGGGCTCTTGTGTCGAGCCGCAACGGCGCCCGCGCCCTCGCTTGGCGCCCGTTTCCGCCACCGTTCCGACCCCAAGCCGGGCGACCATCAAGCATCGCTCTCCACTTCCATCTGCAGAGAACCGGCCACGACCTCCGGCCCTACACCTGCGGCATCGCCCGCAAGTCAGTCACCGTCGACTCGCTGTCTTCATGGCCCCGCCGCCGGCCGCCATCGGCGCCTCTGCAGCCGCTGCCGCCTTGACGCTCCGCCTCCGTGTTACTCCGCGGAAAGCCACGCACCTCGCTGGCCCCGCTGCCACCGAGCCGCCCGTGAGCTCCCCACGCTGAGTCGCTGCCGGCGGACCGTTTCCGCCCGATCCACCCAGCTCGAACGCTGTCAGTGACCCGCCTGCCCGGCTGCGAAGCCGCCGCGGCGGCCTCTTCTCTCTGCTGAGGTGCCCGCCTTGAGCTGGCCGTGTTGCCCGATGGCGGCATAGCGGGCTCCGCGGACCGTGCCGCCTCAAAGGCGAAGACGGGCTGGTCGAGCGAAGTCCGGTGATTCAATACAGCCCGCTGGTTCTCCTCTGCCACCAGTGTCAACCGCCCGTTGTAGCCTGATTTTGACCACGAACCGCCCTTGCTGTATCCGGGGGCACGTTGAACCGGCCTGCTGATTTTTCGGCGCTACAGCCGTTGGCGAGCCTCTACAATTGCTGCAGGTGTTTGAAGCATCAGATGACACGGTTGCGTGCAAGGCCTTTCAGTTTTTGCAAGCGATGCGAAATCCATCAAGTTACGTAGGTGGTATGATCGAGAAAAAGGTGCAGCTTGTGTATGGTCAACCTTCTCAAACTCTCCTTTGACTCCAAGTGTGAGAACAGAGAAGAGGTTTCAAGACTTTCAACTGCACCTTCGGACTCAGTTATCAAATTACAATGATCAAAATTCTCAAAGGTTATCTCCTGACGCTACTTATGGATCATCGGTCGTGCGGATAGATCAGGTGATATTCATCTAAGTATATTTTATCGACACATTGTTTTTTATCAAAGAACAATTTATCTTTGCCATGGTCTGCAATGTTTTTATGCAGGATAGTTATTTATGACAAGGGTATTGTTATACACGGACATGGAGCGTGCCAGCATAATTTTGTACTAGAGTTCCTCCGGGCCATGCTGCTCGACGGATACATGTGCAAATTGCCGCCCCCGCTGTTCGGTTTACATCCGTCCACGCATGCGGCCGACTCATCGTCCGCGCCGGCTTACAAATATCACGGCCGATTCACCCATCTGCACCGGCTTACCACACTGCAACCGGTTCACCCGTGATTGATTTTAGCTTCACCGTGGTGACCATCAACTCCACGGCGGATAATTTCCGGCCTAACACATCAGGTGATATCCATCTAAAATATATTTTATTAGTGCATATTATTTTTGTCAAAGAGCAGTTTATCTTTGCCTTGGTCTGCAATATTGTATGCAGGACAATTATTCATCATAAACGTGGTTTATACCATGGGTATGAAGCACGCGCTGGCAACGTCCTGCCCGGTGTTCGTCTGTGCCATATTACACGGTGAATGGACGCATGCAAGACGCCGCCCTTACGGCCCGGTTTACATCAGCTTGTCGGGACCGTGCCTGCGTTTGACTCGCCCGTCCGAACCGGTTTACAACACCGTAGTCGGTTCATCTGTCCAAGCCACCTCTAATACTGTGGACGTCTCTACCGTCCATTTAGTGCGGCCTGGTCTACATCAACATACCAGGCCGCACTTTATGCGAATGAGCAAGTCACAGCTTGGGTAGCCGGTTTTCTTTCAAAATGGAGGCAAATTATCATATACTATCAACCGCCATCTACACCGGATGGCTCAATGGGCAAGCGTACAAGTCGCCGCCACTACAGCTTTGGTTAACTTCAAATCGCCGGTTGGAAGGAACCATTGGCGAAGTTGTCTTGACACGGCTCATACGAGATCATTTATAACCCGCCGCAGTCATCACAACCTTCTGTGGATTCACATCGTGTTATCAACACCAATGATATACAAGTTATGCCGGTTTATATCACGGTCAAATATGGAGAGTTTCAAGCCAACACCTCGAGTCACCTTGAGACTCGGGGGCTACGATGACATGACTAAGCGAATCTTGCCAGTTTCAGCAAATTTAAGAACCCGAGGACGATGGAGGGAAAGATAACCCGGTCCCGGAGGCTACTGTTATTTGAAGGCCGTCAGAAAATTTCTGGCTTGGTAAGTATATGACAGTTACAAAATCCGGCTCAATGAAGAAGTTCCGGATCATCGAGAAAGGATTCCGTTTAAAATCCGGCTCAAGGGAAGTCAGTCTCACTGAAGCTCTCAAGTATCCGGTTTACAATCCGGTTCAAGGGAAATATATTCTCCCACAAAGCTCTCAAGCGCTCAAATCCGGTTTAAAAATGTCCGATTCAAAAAGGAATTAAGTTCTCGCAAGTTCGAGTTGAAAGGCCATCAGAAAATTTCCGGCTGAAAATGAAGATTCCAGTTTACAATCCGGTTCAAGGGAAAGATGTCTCCCACAAGGCTTTGAAGCTCTCAATATCCGGTTCAAAATCCGGTTCAAGAAGGATTTATCTCTTGCAAAAAGTTAAAGGGTGCCAAAGAGGACCTGCTGCCATGAAGCGCGGTCCAAACATGGGTATCATGCCTTATTGGCTTATCATATTATTGGTCACTTGGGGGCTTGGTCGTATCCGAACCATAGCCACGCCTCTTGATCGGCCTAGTGCCACAACATCACTTGGGGGCTTGGTCGTGTCCGAACCAATGCAACACCTTTTGATAGGCGAAAGCCACCAGATCACTTGGGGAAATGGTCAAGTCTGAACCAGTCACGCCTCGTGATCGGCCTAAGGCCATAGAGTCACTTGGGGCTTGGTCGAACCCGAACCATTGCCACGCCACTTGATCGGCATAATGCCACGGTTTGAGTTGGGGACCTGGCTGACTTGAACCATAGCTACACCTTATTGGGAGCTTGGTCGTGTCCGACCATGGTAACACCATCCGATCGGCTCGATAAAGCCTCCTTTTGCAAACGGTCTTATCATTGCCTTTGCTTCCATATTTTTTCATAACTGTTATTTGATTTTTGTTGCGTTTTTTAAACCGACATTGTTAATCCGTTTCAAACTGTCAATTACAAATTGGCGGAACACGGTCAAATCCTAATCCGGAGACTATCTGCCCGGTTTGATTTTATGTTGCCATCTTATTATGGAGTAAACCGGTGTTCATTAACCCGGCTTGACTTTCAGTTACAAATTGTCAGTACATGATCAAATCATAATCCGGAGACTATCCGCCCGGTCTGGTTTGACTACGAGTCGCCAGTATTATATATGGTTAAACCGGTGTTTATCACAACCCGGTACGGTTTTATCATAAACCGACACAGTATGAAAGGAGTTATCATTACTCAAGATTGGGGTTATCACCCTTACTACAAAAAGCTGGTAAACCAATGATGTGATTCAATGTCACAGGTATGATATATTTCATTGATTATTCTTAAGTGCAGCCTTGGTTATAAATCTGGGTTATATGTTGGGCATTATGACCCGTCCGGCGGTAAACCGCCAGGACACTTTAAACTTGTTGTATCACGAGAGACAGGTTGAATAAAGCATGATGATAAATTATCCGGTGTTTATTAAACCGGCCTGGCTTTAAGATGATAAAGTCGCCAGTATATGATGAGAAATTATCCGGTGTTTGTTAACCCGGCCTGGCTTTGGACTATAAGTCGCCAGTACCTATTTGGATTGCGCCATTGGAATCATGCGCTTATAAATCATTGGGTTATATTATTCAAATAGCCAAACTTGGCTGAATTTTCATTATGATATTGAATGAATAAGGTTTTTCATACCAGATTATGTTATCTTTAATAGCCAACACGGCTGGATTTTATTATGGTAATCAGTAAACCAGTATTATGATTAAGGTTTTCAAAGTCGCTTTAGCGCAATGGCTATTATATTGTCAATGGATATGATTTATTTTACAATTGAAGGAATAGTCCTAAGTCGCTCCAGGCTTACAACCCGGCACTTGGGGGCTACATTATTCCATTTAAGATTATATCAAATATGCAAGTCTCATGTCGCTGCAAGCATGCATCATGACACTTGGGGGCTAATGCAAAGTCAGTTTTATTATTCTTGTTGAAGACCCGACTCATCACATCATAATGAGCCGGCCCTTGGGGGCTACCAATTGCTCCTGTCAACAGTTGAAGGTACAAAGCTTTTTTCATTATATTGAAGGGTCCATTGCTCAGTTGGTAAAGCACAAGGCTCTTGACTTTGTGGACGTGGATTCAAGTCCCATGATGGGGGTTACATCATATGATGTTATTTTCATTGAAGTATATATTAAGTCCCAGCTCAATATTATCTTACTGAGCCGGCCCTTGGGGGCTACACTGGTTGAAGTTTTTATGAGTATAAGACAATTACAAGTCCTAGGTTGCTACAAGCATGACAACCCGGCACTTGGGGGCTACATAGTATGGAGTATTCAGTTTTTTACTAGTCACTGGGATGAACAACATGGATTTCTTTAAAAGTGGCAGTATTTATATTGAAGCAAAGTCTTAAGCCACCACTTTGTTCTGCTCAAAGACTTGGGGGCTACAGATATTATATTATTATCGAAGAAATATTTTCAAATTCTCTGATTGAGCAAACTAGGTTGAACCGGCGTCACCACTCATTATGACCCTGTGGCTGCAACCCGACAGTCTTTGGCAATGATAAAACCGGCAAGTTCTGCATCTTCAAACCGGTTGAATATCAGATGAGTATTTCAAGACCAATATTTTTAAACCGGCGCCTTGGAAGCCGACTCAAGTGGATTATTCTTCACAATATTTTTTCTATAAGAAGCCAACATCAGCAATTTGAGTATGAAGCTGGTTATTGACCCGGATTTTCTAGAAGGAGGAAATGACAAAGGACTTAAGAACGATCAGGTGCCGGTCTACAAGAATTCTTAACCCGGAGCACAATCTGCCAAATTTGTTCTGGTGTTTATTTTGCAGCATAAGTTTGCCATGGATAAATCCAAGCTAAACTTGGGGGCTAATGCCGGGGATATACCCCGCGGGGTAAACCGACCGGAAGTTAACCCGGCCGGACTTGGCGGTTTATTTGAGGTCCCGCTGGCACTTGGCGATATTCACCTGGTGACCCGCCCAGACCTGGCAATTTACCAGCAACCCGCCAGGACGTTGTAACTCACTGGTGACCCGGTGGGACGGGTCAGAGGAGCGACAAGACCCGGTGGCCCGTCTGGCGGTTCATGAAGGCCGGTTCAACTATTGTGGGCGGTTTAAGAGGAAAGGCATAAGGAATATTTGTCTTACAAGGAGTTAAGACCTGGACTTGTATCCGGTTTGTATTAGAGATAGACTAGTCCTAATCCTAATAGGACTCCACATGTAACCCGCCCTTCAACATATATAAGGAGGGGCAGGGCTCTAAAGGGGAAGGGGCGACAAGCAAGAAGAAACAATCTTAGGGCTAGACACAAAGAGGAGAGCTGGTTTACGGCGACTCCCTCGTGATGATAATGAGACCTAGCCTCAAACAGCAAGTAGGGTTTTTACCGGATGATGTTTCCCGGGGCCCGAAGCTGTCTAAACCCTTGTCTTGCGTGTTGATCCGCCCTGCGTCTCTTGATTCCGCTCAACCCCTCTCAAGCTACCACATACATGTGTTTGGCCTCGCGACTAAGTCCTCACGCTAGGACATCTACCGTGACAAAACCACGACACCCGGTAAGCAAGTTGCCGAGAAGAAGTCAAAGAATGGACCCAAGCCTGAGACTGAGTGCTTTAGTTGCAAAGGGACGGGCCACTGGAAGCGGAACTGCCTCAAATACTTAGCGGACAAGAAGGCCGGCAACAATAAAGGTATATTTGATATACATGTAATTGATGTGTACCTTACCAGTACTCGTAGTAACTCCTGGGTATTTGATACCGGTGTCGTTGCTCACATTTGTAACTCACAGCAGGAGCTGCGGAATAAACGGAGACTGGCGAAGGACGAGGTGACGATGCGCGTCGGGAATGGTTCCAAGGTCGATGTGATCGCCGTCGGCACGCTACCTCTACATTTACCTACGGGATTAGTTTTAAACCTCAATAATTGTTATTTAGTGCCAAGTTTGAGCATGAACATTGTATCGTGATCTCATTTAATGCGAGATGGCTACTCATTTAAATCCGAGAATAATGGTTGTTCTATTTATATGAGAGATATGTTTTATGGTCATGCTCCGATGGTCAATGGTTTATTCTTAATGAATCTCGAACGTAATATTACACATATTCATAGTGTGAATACCAAAAGATGTAAAGTTGATAACGATAGTCCCACATACTTGTGGCACTGCCGCCTTAGTCACATTGGTGTCAAGCGCATGAAGAAGCTCCATTCTAATGGACTTTTAGAGTCTCTCCATTATGAATCATTTGACACATGCAAACCATGCCTCATGGGCAAAATGACCAAGACTCCGTTCTCCGGAACAATGGAGCGAGCAACCAACTTATTGGAAATCATACATACCGATGTGTGCGGTCCTATGAGCGTTGAGGCTCTTGGAGGATATCGTTATGTTCTCACTCTCACTGATGACTTGAGTAGATATGGGTATGTCTACTTGATGAAACACAAGTCTGAGACCTTTGAAAAGTTCAAGGAATTTCAAAATGAGGTAGAGAATCAACGTGACCGAAAAATAAAGTTCTTATGATCAGATCGTGGAGGAGAATATTTAAGTCACGAATTTGGTACACACTTAAGGAAATGTGGAATCGTTTCACAACTCACGCCGCCTGGAACACCTCCGCGTAACGGTGTGTCCGAACGTCGTAATCGCACTCTATTGGATATGGTGCGATCTATGATGTCTCTTACTGATCTACCACTATCATTTTGGGGATACGCTCTGGAGACAGCTACATTCACTTTAAATAGGGCACCGTCTAAATCCGTTGAGACGACACCGTATGAATTATGGTTTGGGAAGAAACCTAAGCTATCGTTTCTAAAAGTTTGGGGATGCGATGCTTATGTCAAGAAACTTCAACCTGAAAAGCTCGAACCCAAGTCGGAAAATGCGTCTTCATAGGATACCCTAAGGAAACCATTGGGTATACCTTCTACCTTAGATCCAAAGGCAAGATCTTTGTTGCCAAGAACGGATCCTTTCTGGAAAAAGAGTTTCTCTCGAAAGGAGTAAGTGGGAGGAAAGTAGAACTCGATGAAGTACTACCTCTTGAACCGGAAAGTAGTGTAGCTCAAGGAAATGTTCCTGTGGTGCCTACACCGACTGGAGAGCAAATTAATGATGATGATCAAGGTACTTCGGATCAAGTTGCTACTGAACTTCGTAGGTCCACAAGGACACGTTCCACACCAGAGTGGTATGGCAACCCTGTCCTGGAAATCATGTTGTTAGACAACGGTCAACCTTCAAACTATGAAGAAGCAATGGCGGGCCCAGATTCCAACAAATGGCTTGAAGCCATGCAATCCGAGATAGGATCCATGTATGAAAACAAAGTATGGACTTTGTGACAGACTTGCGGATGATCGTGACGATAGAAAACAAATGGATCTTTAAGAAGAAGGCAGACGCGGATGGTAATGTTACCATCTATAAAGCTCGACTTGTCGCTAAAGGTTATCTGCAAGTTCAAGGGATTGACTACGATGAGACTTTCTCTCCCATAGCGAAGCTGAAGTCCGTCCGAATCATGTTAGCAATTGCCGCATACTATGATTATGAGATATGGCAAATGGACGTCAAAATGGCATTCCTTAACGGCTATCTTAAGGAAGAACTGTATATGATGCAGCGGAAGGTTTTGTTGACCCTAAGAATGCTAATAAGGTATGCAAGCTCCGGTGATCCATTTATGGGCTGGTGCAAGCATCTCGGAGTTGGAACATTCGCTTTGATGAGATGATCAAAGCGTTTGGGTTTATCTTGAGACTTATGGAGAAGCCTGCGTTTACAAGAAAGTGAGTGGGAGCTCTGTAGCATTTCTCATATTATATGTAGATGACATACTTTTGATGGGAAATGATATAGAACTTTTGGACAGCATTAAGGCCTACTTGAATAAAAGTTTTTCAATGAAGGACCTTGGAGAAGCTGCTTATATATTAGGCATCAAGATCTATAGAGATAGATCGAGACGCCTCATAGGTCTTTCACAAAGCACATACCTTGAAAAGATATTGAAGAAGTTCAAAATGGATCAGTCCAAGAAAGGGTTCTTGCCTGTATTACAAGGTGTGAAATTGAGCTCGGCTCAATGTTCGACCACGGCAGAAGATATAGAAGAGATGAGTGTCATCCCCTATGCATCAGCCATAGGGTCTATTATGTATGCCATGCTGTGTACCAGACCTGATGTAAACCTTGCCGTAAGTTTGGTAGGAAGGTACCAAAGTAATCTCGGCAAGGAACAACCGGACAGCGGTCAAGAATATCCTGAAGTACACGAAAGGACTAAGGACATGTTTCTCGTTTATGGAGGTGACGAAGAGCTCGTCAGAAGGATTACGTCGGCGCTTAGCTTCGACACAGAATCTGGATGACTCTAAGTCACAAACCGGATACGTGTATATGTTGAATGGTGGAAGCGATGGCTGGTGCAGCTGCAAGCGGAAGCGTCGTGGAGGGATCTACGTGTGAAGCGGAGTACATGGCAGCCTCGGAGGCAGCGCATGAAGCAATTTGGGTGAAGGAGTTCATCACCGACCTAGGAGTCATACCCAATGTGTCGGGGCCAATCAAACTCTTCTGTGACAACACTGGAGCTATTGCACTTGCCAAGGAGCCCAGGTTTCACAAGAAGACCAGGCTTCAACTCCATTCGTGAAAATGTTCAAGATGGAGACATAGAAATTTGCAAAGTGCATACGGATCTGAATGTCGCAGATCCGTTGACTAAACCTCTTCCGATAGCAAAACATGATCAACACCAGAACTCTATGGGTGTTCGATTCATCACAATGTAACTAGATTATTGACTCTAGTGCAAGTGGGAGACTGTTGGAAATATGACCTAGAGGCAATAATAAAAGGATTATTATTATATTTCCTTGTTCGTGATAATTGTCTTTTATTCATGCTATAATTGTATTATCCGGAAATCGTAATACACGTGTGAATAGATAGACCACAACATGTCCCTAGTGAGCCTCTAGTTGACTAGCTCGTTGACCAATAGATAGTCATGGTTTCCTGACTATGGACATTGGATGTCATTGATAAGGCCAACTCCATCGCGCGACCCTATCCTGTCTGCCCCCGTCTGTTTGGGGTAAAAGGGACAAAAGAGGCGGCCCAGCGCGCGGCCTCAAACGGACTTTTGTCCGCTTTCGACCCATCCGCGGCCCAAGTTTGCGCCGCTTTTGGGGTGAAACGGACACCACGCGGACGCGCCGGTCGTCTGCGCGTGTCCTTCCCTGGCCCGCCCGTCGGTGGCACAGGACGGGCCTTTTTCTATCCGCCCCCTCCCTCCCTCCGGCCGCATCCACTCCACTCTTTCCCTCTCTTCCCCTCGCCGCCGCCGGCCGCCCGCTGCCATTGCAGCCGTGCAACTCGGACGCGCGCTTGCCCAACCCCTTCCTCTCGTCGCCGCCGAGCTACCCAAGCACGACCACCTTGTTTGCGCACCCGCCGGCCGGATTTGGGGCGGATCTGGTCGGTCTTGAGCTCGCCCGGCTGTGGGAGGCTGGGCCGCGCCATGGACTGGCCGGGAACATCGCCGGAAGGCCCTGGCAGGGCCACAAGGCCACATGCAGGCAGTGGCTCGTCCTCTAGCCGCTCGGATCTGCACCGTCGGTGGCCCGCCAGCAGATACGCGAATGGCGGCCGGCCGGGCTCGGTGCTTGCCCAAAAGCTCGTCGGCGCACCGTTGCCCCTCATCAAGTGCGACCACTTTGCCCAAGGGTGGTCGTGCGCCGTGTCTAGCGCGGAGCATCCGGATGGGTGTTCATCAAGTGCTTAAACGACGGGGTATGTGCACTTTTAGCTTCGGTTTGTGCTCTTGGATTATACTAGTGGTGCTAACTTTAAGTTTTATTGTGTAGAACGGATGCAAGTTTTGGTATTGGGAAGAAGAGTACATCGATATGTTGATAGAGCGAAATGTATTGCATGTTCGTGCACTTTTAGCTAGCCTAGAGGCTTTAGATGAGACAAGTGCAATTGTTGCTAGATTAGAGGCTAGGCACGATACTACGTGCGAAGAAGCAACAAGGCACGATACTACGTGTGAGGAAGCAACGTCTACATCTGGCTTGAAGAAGAAAGGAGGGTGCAACGTCGTGCCTCCTCCACAGATCAATAATGAGTGCATCGAGAAGGCCCTAACCCAACTCAAGAGAGCAGTTATGGAAGTTGGGTATCTTCTCAAATGTATTATTGTGGTTATCGTTTTCTTTGGCCTTGCTTTACTAGTCAAAATGTGATGATGTATTGTCATGTACAAAAAATGAATGATAAAAAAATTTAAGGACTTGCAAAGAAATATACGCGGACAGGATGGGGCAAATGGATGCGGCCGCGCGTTGGGCGCACGGCCACCGCATCCCAGGACAGGCCCGGACACGACCCCAAATTCCTACCCAAACGGACAGAATCCGGACAAAACGGACGTCCGTTTGGGGTCGCGCGGTGGAGTTGGCCTAACGGGATCACATCATTAGAAGAATGATGTGATGGACAAGACCCAATCCTAAGCATAGCACAAGATCGTGTAGTTCGTTTTGCTAGAGCTTTTCCAATGTCAAGTATCTTTTTCTTAGACCATGAGATCGTGTAACTCCCGGATACCGTAGGAGTGCTTTGGGTGTACCAAACGTCACAACGTGAATCGGGTGACTATATAGGTGCACTACAGGTATCTCCGAAAGTGTCCATTGGGTTGACACGGATCGAGATCGGGATTTGTCACTCCGTATTACATGTAGAGGTATCACTTTGGGCCCACTCGGTAGTGCATCATCATAATGAGCTCAAAGTGACCAAGTGTCTGATCACGGGATCATGCATTACGCATGCAGTAAAGTGACTTGCCGGTAACGAGATTGAATGAGGTATTGGGATACCGACGATCGAATCTCGGGCAAGTAACATACCGATTGACAAAGGGAATTGTATACGGGGTTGCTTGAATCCTCGACATCGTGGTTCATCCGATGAGATCATCAAGGAGCATGTGGGAGCCAACATGGGTATCCAGATCCTGCTGTTGTTTATTGACCGGAGAGCCGTCTCGGTCATGTCTGCGTGTCTCCCGAACCCGTAGGGTCTACACACTTAAGGTTCGGTGACGCTAGAGTTGTATGAATATGAGTATGCAGCAAACCGAATGTTGTTAGGAGTCCCGGATGAGATGCGGACGTCACGAGGAGTTCGGAATGGTCCGGAGGTAAAGAATTATATATAGGAAGTGCTATTTACGGCCATCGGGAGAATTTCGGGGTTATCGGTATTGTCTGGGACCACCGGAAGGGTCCCGAGGTCCACCGGTGGGGCCACCTATCCCGGAGGGCCCGTGGGCTGAAGTGGGAGGAACCAGCCCCTGGTGGTGCAGTGCGCCCCACTTGGGCCCCCTAGCCTAGGGTTGGAAATCCTAGGGTGGGGCGCCCACTTGCCTTGGGGGGCAAGCCTCCCCCCTTGGCCGCCGCCCCCCATCTAGATGGGTTCTAGAGGGGTCGGCGCCCCCCCCCAGGGCCCTATATTAAGGGGGGAGGGCAGCCGCACCCTTGAACTTGGCGCCTCCCCCCCTGCTACACCTCTTCCTCCTCCCAAGTTGCTTGGCGAAGCCCTGTAGAATCTTCTGCATCCACCACCACGCCGTCGTGCTGCTGGATCTTCATCAACCTCTCCTTCGCCCTTGCTGGATCAAGACGGAGGAGACGTCACGCTGACCGTACGTGTGTTGAATGCACTGTTCAAGAAATCGGCGATTAAATCAGTTAACGGGCCAGTTAATCGCTACTCCCTAGGTGGCCGACTCGAATAGTGCCTATTCGTGGTGTTAACTGCCCAAGCTGATTAACTGGGCTGTCAGGCCGAGTAATCGGTTGTCAGACCGATTAGTCGCCATTACCAGTTAACTGTTGGAAGCAAAAGCCCAATATTTTGGCCCGCTCGGCCCCCTCCGGCTCCTAAATTAGCTAGGTTTTGGCTCTGCCGCCCTCCCACTCCTTTTCCCATCCAGCCCGATCTGGTGGCGGCTGGCAGGTCCTCGCCGGCGCCTGGACGAGTAGCTCCGCCGCTGCATGCTGCAGTAGCCCCGCCGCTAGCCTACCTTCTCCTCCTTCCCATCCATCGGCTGGACTCCATCACCCGTGGGCTCCTCCCAATCTCTCGTCCCCAAAGATCTGGTTGCCATCTGCTCCCGACTGCTCGCTCCGTCGCTGCCGACCTGCTCCTCCATGGCTTCACCGGTGAGCAAGGTAACATCTTCTTCCCTCTCAGCCTCTGTAGCCGTTGTGGTCTGCAGTACATCTTTGATTCAATTTCCAATTTCATACAGCCATACAAAGTGAGATGTGTGAGTGTGATCACCGATCAATATGTATGACAAGATGAGTCGTGATGATCTATTTGGGGAGTAGTTGTAATGTAAGTATGTAACTACTTAAGATTAGTAGATGGATGGGTTGTTCCAACTAAATTCTGCGGACATTCACAGATTCACTCCAATTACAGTAAATTAGTAGACGGATGGATGGCTTGATGTATGCCTGTCTATTATGGTAATAATTGATGTATTGGTTAAAATGTTAATGCAGAAACACTCCAATTATAGCAATGAACTAATAATCCATGGATATTCTGCTTAGAGTATATTAAATATTAATTGTGGGATGATCTGTACATTAAAAACTCATTGTTTAGCAAGTTAGGTGTAGGTTATATTAATTTTGGGCGGATCTGCAGACGCTTTTTATGCTACTGTAACATACTCCAAAGTCCTAACAAATCTGATTTTCTATGGTATGATCTGTAGACAGTAGATTAATTATTTCATACTACAGATCGCTCATTGATACTTATTATGTTTGTTCATTCAATATATTTGTAGGGGTCTACGGTTGCCTCTACCGGTGCAAGTTCTCATACTCTCAAAAGAAATTCAGATGACATGGGGTGGGAGTTTGCAACCTTGATCAATCCTTTAGATCTACAGCGAGTGAAGTGCAAGTTGTGTGGAAAGGAGATGGGTGGAGGCGTCAATAGGATGAAGCAACATATTGGGCAGGTAAAGGGAAGCGTGACAAGTTGCAATGTAGCCACACCAGATCAGCAGAAAAGGTGTAAGGATGCTTATGAGGCACCACAAAAGAAGAAGAAGCTGAAAAAAAAACATGATGAAGAAATGCGTGCTTTGAGGTTGTCATTCAAGTTGATGATGACAATAACGAGGAAGAGCTTCATGCAATTGGAGAAGGTGAAGCTCGCAAGTCAGGGCCTATTGATAAATATGTGATGCCAATTGATCCTTCCATCCCATTGAAGAAGTTCCACCAGAACATAAATGATGCAATTGACAAGGAGAAAGCTTACATGGTAGGGCAATATTTGGCTAGATGGATGTACAAGAAAAATATTCCTTTCAATGCTGTCAATGATGATGACTTCAAGCAGTTTTGTGAAGCCCTTGGTCGATTTGGTCCTAAATGGAAGCCACCTTCCCAATATATGCTCCGAGAGAAGATGTTGCTGCAAGAGGTGGAAAGAACAAAGGATTTGATGAAGCCACATGAGCTTGAGAGGGTGGAAACCGGTGCTCTATCATGACCGATGCTTGGACCGACAAGAAAAGAAGAAGTATAATGAATTTGTGCGTGCATTGCAAGTTAGGGACCGCCTTTCTTGAATCAAAGGAGGCGTCGGCTGATGCACACACAAGTCTATACATCTTCAATTATGTAGTTGAGTGCATTGAGAAAATTGGTATGATTCTTGAAGTCTCAAGTTTACTTTCATTCATTGATTTTCATAATGTTGTAGGTCCTGATTTTGAGATTTTCCATCTTGTAGGTGCTGAAAATGTTGTGCAAGTGGTCACTGCATAATGCTTCCAACAACATGGGAGCAAAGGAGATGCTGAAAGGAAAATGGCCAAAAATATTTTGGAGCTCATGTGCAACTCACACCCTCAATTTGATGGTAGAAGCAATTGGGAAGCTGAAGCAATTTGGCCCTACAATCATCAAAGCTAAGCAAATGACAATTTTTCTTTATGCACATCATAAAACATTGTCCTTGATGAGGTCTTTCACGAAAAAAGAGACATTGTTAGACCAGGGTGACACGATTTGCTTCGCATTTCTTACGTTGCAAAGTTTGGTTTCTAAAAAGAAAGAACTAAGGGCAATGGTTTGTAGTGATGAATGGGAAGCATGCAAGCACCTAAAACGGTGAAAGGAAAGGCGTGCCAACGCCACAATAATGAGTAGGGGCTTTTGGAAAAATGTATCACTTTGCATCAAGGTATGTTTATGGGGGCTGTTTGCATCTAGTCATATGTTGGGGTGTTCGCATCTATGTATTTCTACATTGGGGCTGTTTGCATCTTGTCAAGTAGTCATAGTTGTAGTTGTAACTTGTGCATTTCTAATGGTGGGGCTGTTTGCACGTGCTTATATGACTCATTTGATCATTTTTATGTTACCTTGCAAGGTTTTTGAGCCATTGGTGAAGGTGCTTGATTTGGCTGATGGGGATGGTCCATCTATGGCCTCTATGTATGGAGAACTAATAAGTGCAAAAAGGGAAATCAAGGTTGCTGTTGAAAATTCAGAAAAGACTATTTGGTGATCACTAATGCCATGAATACCAAGATGAGTGGGAGGCTGGATTCTCCATTGCACATGGCAGCATACATCTTGAATCCCAAATATAGTTATGCTGACCCGAGCATCTTTACGGATGTGGAGGTAGTGGCTGCGCTTATGGAAGTCATGGAGACATTTTATTATGATGATGACATCAAGCAAAATAAGGTGTTTAACATTGACTTCACCAAGTTTAAAAAGAAAGAGGGTATGTTTGGGAAGGTGGTTGCATTGAAAGCAATGGAGAATAACAATTTCGATGCCGGTAAGCATGTTCTCAAAGCAAAAGAACTTATTATAACATTTCTGAAATTATGGGCTGATTGCATGTTATTTCACTTGTCTCAAATTGTAGCTGATTGGTGGTCAACTTATGGATTACAAACTCCTACATTTGCAACACATGGCCATAAGGATACTCAACTTGACCACAAGTTCATCCGGATGCGAAAGAAATTGGAGCACTTTTGAAATGGTAACTCTTAGACTTCTAACAATTAGTCAAATCTGGACATTCTTCTCACAATTTGTCAAATCTGAATATTCTTCTCACAATTTATTTCATGAGGCTTCCATTTTCATTTTGTAGGTAGATGCAAAGAGGAGAAATAAACTAGATGTGGCCCGTAGGGACAATCTAGTTTATATCCAATTCAATGGAAGGATGATTGATAAAAGAAAGAAGTTATCCTCTTCTAGTGATGTTCTTCTTGGTGAAGATGCGTCACGAGCACAAGATTGGATATGTGAAGAGGCATACATTGATGATGAGTTTGATCCCAATACGGGGGTGCCATACAACATCATTGATGAAGCAGTGGGGGAAAGCGAACCTACAGAGCTTCGTAGGAGTGCACGAGTTAGAGAACTCCATGAAGTTGAAGAATACGTTCAGGATGATGATGATGAATCTGATCATGCGGCAGATATGGAGGATGATGAGATTGATTACGAGTCCGATGATGATGGGGTGATGGAAACCAAAGATGATGATGAGGAGGAGGAGCCCCATGACCTTGAGCCATTCGTCGCAAACTTATTTTGCTTGCTATTTGTGTGCCCGAACCTTATGTTCTTAATCCTTAATAACTTGATACCTATTTCTATGTGTGTGGACGAACCTTGTTAGCATGTTACTTATTTGGCTATTTCTATCTATATAGCTGAAATTATTTGGACCTTGTTACCTATTCGTCTTGTGAACCTTATTATGAATTATATTCGGTATTTCCTATTTGTGTGGCTGCTATTTATCTTTACATGCGGATGCATATTGTGTGGCTGCCATTTATTTTGTATTCCCTATTTGTGTGGCTGCCATTTATATAATACATGTTGGATTGCATACTGTACTGTGTGGTTGCATATTAATCTTGATATGTCGGATACATATTGTTTGTTATTTCCTATATCCGGGTTAACAATTTTTACTCTTGTGATCTTGTTTATGATTTTTATTTTTCATATACCTATAGTACCATATTTTGCTATATCATATAGCTAGGAGCATGGGAGTGTGGTACAATACATAATTTTTTTGAATATACATTGCTAAATTCCTATTTAATCTACCGATTAATGTTCGACCGATTAATCCAGTTAATAGGCCGATTCACCGATTAATCCTTACTCCCAAGCCGACCGAGCAGTTACCAGTTACCGAGTTCCTCAACATTGGTTGAACGCGGAGGTGCCGTCCGTTCGGCGCTAGGATCTCCGGTGATAGGATCACGACGAGAGCGACTACCTCAACCCCGTTCTCTTGAACGCTTCCGCACGCGATCTACAAATGGTATGTAGATGCACTCCTGTCACTCGTTGCTAGATGAACTCATAGATGTATCTTGGTGAACGTAGGAAAAAATTTATTTTATGCAACGTTCCCCAACACTACGTACACCGGGCTGCCCTTTTTTTACTTACGTAATTGCATGTCATTGTGTGCTTAGCCTTTTATTTCCAGGATCGTTGGTTGGTTCTATTGCTATTTATTGTGCAAGGACCCTCTTTTCCCGGCCTCGGTCTTCTGCACTGTGTACCCTCTTTTGTTGGCATCAGCCTTTTAGATGATTTGCCAGTGTGTGTGCGCTCTTCGTATAATGATGCAATGAATTAATTTATCCTACTTAGAACATTTGATATAGTCTTCTTCAACGAATAATAAATCATGCATGTGTGGGAGGGTAAAGGGGGATAGGAGATAGGAGCTCGCCCGTAGCCTGCTGCTCGCCGCTAGGAGCCCGAGCGTCGCGCCTCCAGTTCCTTCGCTGCCAGGATCCCCTTCGACCCGCCTCCCTCTCTCTCTCTTCTTGTTCTTCTCCCCTGCTGCTCCTCACCTCTCTCTTCCTCTGCTTTTTCACAGGAACGCCGCCATGGATGCCTCGACTAGACAGAGCACAGCGCGCCTCGTCCTTGCTCCCGCACTGCGGCGTCTTCTCCTCCGGCAACCGGCCGCGCCAGTGAGTCATCGGGGAACTGCGCCCCTTTTCTTCCTTCTCCTCACTGCCTTCTCTCTCTCACATCTCTCTCTCTCCCCATGTGGACAACAGCCATGTAGTTTAGGTAATAAGGTTAGAAAGAGCTAAAATTTAACATGTGATTGAATCTGCAGTATTTAGGCTTGTAGGTCCTACTTATTTCAGATTATCCTGACTATATGCTTGAATAGAAAATCTACGGTGTCTCAGGCATGTACATCTAGCTCTTTTAGGCTTATCCTAACCATAGATTTATCCTAATCATATGTTTAGATAAAATAGTTCAGGTTCATATCTATGCTCAGTTTGAAATTAAATATGGGATGTGCAAGTTAGTCTTTTTTTATTGCCTTCTTTGTTGTTTTGTGTGCTGCCAATGGATTTTCATGGTTGGACCTGTCTTTCAACATTGCTCCTATGTTTTTTTGTAGCGTATGCTGCTTTTTCAGAAGTTGTCCCTGAAAAATGGTTAACCTCGTGCGTTTACTTTGTAACATTTGCTTGCAGATCGATCAGATATGGATGAGACAGTTCTATGGGTTTTGGTACCCCAATGGTCTTCCACTAGCCACAGACAGCTTTGGATTTGTGCCTTGGTTCAGGTGAGCGATGATCTGTTCTTGCGGCGTTGAGCGGCGATGGCCCTGGCCAATATCGATGCAGTTCTTTCTTTCTAATCATGTGTGATTATATTGACCTGAGTTATTTAAACGATTCATATGAATATTGATTTTCTTTGCATCATTGTCATATCATGTTCTTCATTAAGTATTTGTTTTCTTCTCGAAATTTGATATACTTCTGTTCGCACATTATTCGTCTACTTGATTTGGTGACTTTGATTTTATTATGAAGTTAGGACTTTCAAGAGGATAGATAAACCTGGTTCTATACCTATGTGCTTGGCTGCTTGCTACCTACACTGAAATTATATGAATTGCAGCAATGTGTTGCAACAGACAGTAGTAGGATGGCTCAATCCCAGCAACAATTTCCTTTGTTCTGTATTATTCAACCATATGTTTAAATCTTTATGTTGATGCATTTGGTCCCCTCCGCCATTTATCCCCTGGTTGTTGTGGGTTTGTGATAGGGGATGCACCATGGATCTGATCCAGATTCCCCTTTGTCTCTTTCTCATCCTTCTCTTGACCTAATTGTTAGTGTTTGTTTGTTTACTGCTTGTTGTTTCTGCAGGTACTTATCATTTGATTTGCTGCCTCACGATTTCCCTCGGCTGGCTTGCGTGTGCAGGTACAGTGTAGTTTATTTCTACGGGTTCATATTTTGCACATCATGTTTGGTCTCACTTGGATTTGGTTGGGGTGTGGGACTGCACCGTGGATCTGATCCGGATTATTTTAGCTCAGATTTTGTCATCTTTTTTACATCTTATTTCACTTTTGGTGGGGTCTTTGGATTCTAGCTATCCCCTTTTCTTTCTCTTCTTCTTCTTCTTCTTCTTTCATTTTCCTTTCCTTTGTCTTTGCTTGACACTGAATTGTATACCTGTTGTTTTGTAGGTACTAATTTTGGTGTGAGCTCAAGGTAAAAGGCAAAGCCTGAAGGTAGGCAATCATCATTAGCTAGGTAGTTATACATGGTCTGCTTACTTAGCATAATTCGGAAGTATCAAATACAGTACTCAATATTAGTTGTCTTTTAAAAAATATGCCAGTCTTGTTTGTCGCATACATATTATTAATCTAGAAGAAACCAAGAGCAGACATTCACACTTTGGTCGAACCCACATTTTAAACCTGGGATAAGTAGATATCAGTTGTACTTAATGGTTATAAATATGTTTTTTCCCAATATCTGAAGTATTGCAACGGAGCGAGATATCTGAATACCACCAGCAATTATTAGTGTTTCTTGCACAATTCGAAGAACTTAACATTTATCCTGAAAGTAATCATAAATCAATGGTAGATAGAATCACAACTAATTAAAATAACCTCATGCTATCTATTTTCTTATAGTATTGGAAGTTTTGTTAGTGCCCATGCATCTGCATACCAAGATGTGATATTTTTCAATTGAAAGGTAGCAATGTGTAAAGTTAAATGATTCCCTACAGTTAACTTTGGGGATAGTCTAATTGTTATTTTAACTTAATTGACTTGGTAATTGATGCACTTACCTCATCTCATCATGCAAATATAACCCACGGTATTGTACAGTGGTAGCCCAACTCCAAATCACCTCGACCCCTCCTTCTCGACTTCTTCTCACATGCACAGGTAAAGTGGCGGGTTGGCGCGAGTCTTTGAGCTGCGATGCGGAGCGCACTGCAGAGTGGCATGACGTACAAAGAGCTTTGCTGCTCGCAGGACCAGGAGTGCAGCAGCACGGGGGTGCTGGGAGATGGGCCTTGAGCCAAGAAGAGGACCATGACCGTACCAAGGAGGTGATGAACACAACAAACAGCCGGTGTTCATGGTGAGTTTCTTTTGTTCCCTAAATCTCTCTCATGTACGTCCGGTGTTCCTGTATGTGGGTGTGCAACTTGTGCTTGGTCCCTGGATCCCTCTCATGTATGTAGCAAATTAAGTATTTCTTTTAGTTTAGAGTAGTATTTGGAGCAGTAGTATTTTTTTTTGTTCCTGAATCCCTCTCATGTATGTCTGCATATTAGGTATTTCTTCAGTACAATAGTAATTGGAGACGATTTTTGTTCCGTGAATCCTTCTCTGTATGTATAAAATTAAGTATTGTATTTCTTTCAATTTATAGTAGTTATTGGAGCAGTAGTAATTTTTTTGTTTCCTGAATACCTCTCATGTATGTCTGCAAATTAATTATTTCTTGCAGGTTGCAGTAGTAATTGGAAGATATTTATAGAGTTAGGTAATTTTTTGCTGGTTACCAAATGAGCACATATCATTTGGATAGATGACGTGATCTGTAGCTATGCAGGTTAATTAGTAATTAGGTTGTACCACATGAGTGTATTTTAATCTATAGGCTTGTGAATGATTAAGATTCATTAGAATCTGACTTGTAATCTGGTAGGTCTATCTTATTCCATAAAAGAAGATAGAAAATTTAATTTAGGTTGGTAGTTACCATTCACTACAATTTAGAGATTACAATATTTTCAAACCTGTAAAATTTAGACACTATGTATGTTTACTCACTTTAACTGAAACTGAAGATTGTTTTTTTTGCATGTATAGGTCAATAGCTTCTCATGATGGAGCACAAGGCCCTGCTGCAGTTAGCCCTGGAAATGTTAGCTCTGTCGTCCGCGTCCAGGCCACCTTCTCTTATTCGTCCCTTTCTCTCCGCTCCGTCCCTTTCCGCCAGATCCGACACCCTTCCGGCTTGTCGTTGCCTCGTCGCCGTGACAAAGATTCGTTTCTTTCGCCCTTGTCCGTTTCTTACTTTTCCTCGCGTCTAATTTGCCTGGTCGTCTGCTTGCAGGAGCAACTGAAAACCAAAGGAGACCCGCCTTTCCCGCACGCACGCGCGCGTTGCGTCTCGCCGCTGCCGCCGCCGCCGCCATCTTCGGTCCCTGTCCCCAGCTCCGCCTCCTCCGCCATGCCCCCCACCGCGAGCTCCGCGTCATCCATCACGGCCCATGCCACGAGATCCGTCGTCCACTGTGCACTGTCACTTCTACCGAAGAGCAGCGGGGGTAGAGACGCAGGGTGAGGAGCACCCGTCGGAGGCACTCGATGCGGCTCCTCCGTCACTCCTCCTTCTATGCCAACTGCTGGTGCTCCCGCGTCACTCCTCCTCCTCCATCGTGAGGCGCTGCACTTGGCCGCAGTTCTACTCCAGGTTCCCCCCCCCCCCCCTCTCTCTCTCTGACCGCTGCTCCATTTTTTCGTTCGATTTGTTATCTCCAGGTGCTCATCTAGGTCTTTTGTTGCCCCGTTAATGTTCTAGGGTTAGGATTTTCTATTGAATTGGTGACTGCTGTGAGCTGGTAATATGTCATGCTCGGCCATCCCGATGCAGGTGCTCATCTTCACCCATCTTTCTCTGTTCGTACTTTAGTTTAGCGGCTGTATTTTAAGCAAGGATTGTGCCTTGATAGATTTATCTACTATTATTGTTAGGCTTTCTTTTTTGTGGGGGGTTTGCTTATGTTCGGTTTTCATCTTTTGTGGCAGGATGTTTGCTGTCAAAATCTTGTGTTGCTCAGCTAATTTGTATACCAGTCATTCACCTATTTTGTTGATAATGGAGTATCTGTCGAGTATCATTTTTTAAGCCAATCTTCTATTTTTTTCTTCAGGTTGCCACCAATGGGAATACAGCCAGTGGACTGGTTTTGCTTGTCAGCGACCAAAACAAGAACAAGTCAATTCTTATCTGTACATATTCAATTTATGGATGGTTGGAGGCTCTGTGTTCATGGTTTATATGGGTCATCTTTATATCTGGGCCATGGTGGTTGTGATTCAAATGTTTATGGAAACAGAGCTTTTTAACCTACAGAGGGGAAATAGTTCCGCATTTTTATTCATTTCCATTCGTGCGAGATTTGAATTTAGTATTGTAATAATTGTTTGAATTTGAACATGTGTTGTAACGAAACCTATTGTTGTATTGCGATTGCTTTTCGGACCTTTCATATATTCGTATGTTGAATTTATATTACGATTCCATTCGGTTCATATTATTGAAATGTTTAATTTGTTCGATGCTATGAAAATTTACGGTGCCGTGAGCGCTTCGGCGTCGTGTTTATGTGATATGTTATGCCGGAGCGCTCGCGGCACCCTAAAAAAGTTCTGCAGGCATCCTTATATGTGTTTTGTGGGCCGCCCGATTGCGGGATCTGCTAGAGATGTTCTTACGAGCCATGGCCGAAGCCACTAACTCCTTTCCCAAGTCTCACACACGCACACGCAACAGTAATATGACGCATTGTACACCCTAACGGGCCTAGTTCGAGCTTGCAAGCCACTAGGGAAAATGCCAGGAGCGAGTGGGCTGCGTGGCCGGCCCATGAGTCGAACCCTTGTCTTGGCGCGCTTTTGTTTTACCGGCTTTGCTACATCAATGGAAAAATATGAAGTTTTACGGGCCTGGGCACCCACCTCATCAGTTAAAATCAGGGACAGTTAATTAGGAGAAGAGGTTTACTTTTGCCAATTAAATCACGACAGGTCAGGCAGTCCGTAAAAATTGTGCGTATGCAGTCCGTGTGTCTAGCATTTTTGTTGTTTGGCCCGTTCCCTTGCTACACCTCACACTATTCCAAGCTCCTCTTGTGACTAAAGTCCAATATCCAAGCCTCTATTGCAGGCAACGTTTTTGCTCTAAGGTTAACCCACCTGTGTGAAAGTGACCCATGGTGAATTGTGTACATGACACGTGCTATTATTTTGGTAAATGGTTGTGTACAAAGGCCTTGTGTGTTCACAAGTTTGTTTCAAATTTTTTTGAACTGTTTTCACATTTCTTTTGGTGGGTTTAGCAAATTTTGTTACTTGTGGGCCATCCTTCCTTTCCTTCGGTGGTTCGGTGCTGCTTGTTTGGGGAACGTAGCAGAAATTTAAAATTTTCTACGCATCACCAAGATCAATCTATGGAGATTCTAGCAACGAGAGAGAGAGAGGGAGTGCATCTTCATACCCTTGAAGATCGCTAAGCGGAAGCGTTACAAGAACGCGGTTGATGGAGTCGTACACGCAGCGATTCAGATCGCGGTCGATTCCGATCTAAGCGCTGAACGGACGGCGCCTCCGCGTTCAACACACGTACAGCCCGGGGACGTCTCCTCCTTCTTGATCCAGCAAGGGGAGAGGAGAAGTTGAGGGAAAACTCCAGCAACACGACGGCGTGGTAGCGATGGAGCTCGTGGTTCTCCGACAAGGCTTCGCCAAGCACTATGGAGGAGGAGGAGGTGTTGGAGGAGGGAGGGGCTGCGCCAGGGGAAGGGGTACGCCTGCCCTCCCACCCCTCCACTGTATATAGGGGCAAGGGGAGAGGGGGAGGCACCCTAGGGTTTCCCCTAGGGGGCTGCGGCCAAGCAGATTGGATCTCCCTAGGGAAAATCCTAGGGAGACTTGCCCCCAAGCCGAGCAGGTGGAGGCTTGCCTCCCAAGCCAGGTGGAGGCGCCCCACCTCCCCAAGTAACGTGGGAAAGGGTGTGGGGGCGCACCACCCCTTAGTGGGCTGGTTTGCCCCTTCCCTTTGGCCCATGAGGCCCTCCAACACTTGCCGGGTTCCCGAAACACCTTTCGGTCATCTTGGCCATAGCCTGGTACCCTCGGAACACTTCCGGACTTCAATACCCTTCGTCCAATATATCGATCTTCACCGCCGGACCATTCCGGAACTCCTCGTGACGTCCGGGATCACATCTGGGACTCCGAACTACCTTCGGTAAACACATACTATTTCCCATAACAACTATAGCGTCACCGAACCTTAAGTGTGTAGACCCTACGGGTTCGGGAACTATGCAGACATGACCGAGACACCTCTCTGGCCAATAACCAATAGCGGGATCTGGATACCCATATTAGCTCCCACATGTTCCACGATGATCTCATCGGATGAACCATGATGTCGGGGATTCGATCAATCCCGTATTCAATTCCCTTTGTCAATCGGTATGTTACTTGCCCGAGATTCGATCGTACGGTATCCCAATACCTCGTTCAATCTCGTTACCGGCAAGTCACTTTACTCGTTCCGTAATGCATGATCCCGTGACTAACTACTTAGTCACATTGAGCTCATTATGATGATGCAATACCGAGTGGGCCCAGAGATACCTCTCCGTCATACGGAGTGACAAATCCCAGTCTCGATTCGTGCCAACCCAACAGACACTTTCGGAGATAGCTGTAGTGCACCTTTATAGCCACCCAGTTACGTTGTGACGTTTGGTACACCCAAAGCATTCCTACGGTATCCGGGAGTTGCACAATCTCATGGTCTAAGGAAATGATACTTGACATTAGAAAAGCTTTAGCAAACGAACTACACGATCTTGTGCTATGCTTAGGATTGGGTCTTGTCCATCACATCATTCTCCTAATGATGTGATCCTGTTATCAATGACATCCAATGTCCATGGTCAGCAAACCATAACCATCTATTGATCAACGAGCTAGTCAACTAGAGGATCACTAGGGACATGTTGTGGTCTATGTATTCACACATGTATTACGGTTTCCCGTTAATACAATTATAGCATGAACAATAGACAATTATAATGAACAAGGAAATATAATAATAACCATTTTATTATTGCCTCTAGGGCATATTTCCAACACTGCTCTATGTTAATGAAATCGGTGCCGCTTTCATCGTGAAATCTAGAGTCGCTCCGGTCCCTGATCGGTGCCGCTTGGGCCTCGCTTGATGGTTCGCGGGAAGGTTCGCGTGAAATCCTCCACCGCTGTTTTTACCTACATAAAAGGCCCTCCTCCCTCGCGGTGTAGGTATCCATCGCAGTAGTCTGGGTCGCAAGCATAGTACAGGCCTCGGGACAATGACTGCGGGACGGTGACTGCGGAGGCACGCTGGCGGCGGAAGAAGCCTTGACCATCTTTGTCGGCTCCTCTGCTCGACCTGGCGGGCTCGACCTGGCGGTTGCAGCATGTCGCCCTCTAGCTCCCGCAATGCGGTCCACGCCTCGCCGCCGAAGAATGGCTGCAGCAGGACCAACCAAGCCGTGCTGCGTTGCAGGCGGGCGGCGATGTGGTGAGCGACGTTGCTGCCCGCGCTATCTACGGACACAAAAATGGCGGTGCTGGGCACCGGCGAGTGCCAAATGGAAGTGGAGGGACGCCTCCCCGTCGGCACGAGGGGACGGGACGCGGGATCGGGCACGAGCCGGTAGTCCACTAGGTGATAACAGTCGGGATGGACACGGCGAGGCGGTGGCACAGAGCATCGAACCAGGACTGGACCGTCATGAAGGAGTGGGAGTGTGGCTCCTATTTTGAGTGGTATCCGTCCACGCGCGATGGTGTGGTAGCTAGAGAGAGGAGTGGCGACAGGGTGTGTGTTAAGAAAGCAAGAAAAAAAGGTGGAGGAAGGGGGTTAACACCGCGGTCAAATCCCTCGACGGCGGCGTGCTCACAGCAGAGGGAGGACGCGCGACCGGCAAGGAGGATGGCCACGGCGCAGAGTTGTCGCGCCCCTCTTCCTCCCTCTCATGCGGAAAATAAAAGGAGGACACGACGAGCGCCTCTCTGTCTCTCTCTGTTGCGCACGGAAATGGAGATGGGAGGGGGAAGGGGCTGCGTCGCCGGTGCCGCCCTGGCTCGCCACGCCAGCGGTGGCTCGCACACCGGAGCCGAGCAGGCGGGCGAGAGAGGAACGGACGAGCGAGAGAGGCGCTAGGGGCGGAATGGCGTTAGGGTTTCTGATGGATCGATCGGATCAGAGTTTTGATCTGGCGAAAACGGCGCCGAACCGTCGGATTGAAATGGACGGTCGGGATCCTAACCCTAATGTGTTGTGGGCCGCTGGGCCGAAAGAAAATGAGGCCGGATGCGGCGGGAGGCAGCCACGCGCGCTGGGCCGAGCCCAGTAGCTGCGGGCGCCGCCGCGCAGCTGGGCCGCGCTGAGCCAAGGGCGGCTGGGCTGCGGTAGGCCGAGGCCAGCAGCTTCGCGCGCCGGGCCAGCTGCATTTTTTTAGGTTTTTTGTTATTTGTCCAGTTTTTTGGGCAGATTTCAAATAAGTTTTTCTATACAATTTTTTCCAACGAAATTTTGTTTCAGAAGCATCTAAATTTTGTTTGGTTCCACATATGCTGATTCCTTTTCTTGTATGAGCGATTTCCTCAATTCCAATTCTGGTTGGTATGCTTTTGATCCTTTGTGTAGTTCCGGAAGGGTCTAAAATTCTAAATTGAAGATGAGAACGGGGAACATTTGCCAATCACAAGGAACGTAGTCTATGAATAAATCGTTCGTCGTTTATAGTTTCGTTCTTACATGGTTAGTTCTTTCAAATTTGGTATTTCTTACTTATTTATGCTAGGTTTATTATAGATTTTACGAAATTTTTTATTGGGTTAAACTGACATAAAATGTGGAAAGGTGTTAATCTTCTAGGTGCATGGTTACATACTGCACTTCCTACCTACTGATAAATTAACATGTAAACTTTTCTATTGACCAATTTACAGCTTATGGTTCCTCATGTGCACAACGAAAACCAACCTTCAGCATTCAAGGAGTGCTTCGCTGCCGTAGATTCCAGCATGACACGTTTGATGCCGTGGGAGGAACCAGTGAAGCCTACGATTGCTAATGCCATCTTAAAGGATTACTCTGAACGGTTAGAGATGTCCAAGCGGGCGGACGGAGAAGGGGTGTTAACAATCTGAAGCTTGCCGAAATTAAAATCGATGATGATGCGGCATCAAGCAAGTCCAACAAGATTGCTTAGACGTTGTCGTTGCATCGAGGAGATCAGGTCGTATTTCATAGTTTCCCATGTGTAAAAATATCTGTCTTTGTACTTCTATGTCATGTATGTTGGCTGTCATCTACTGACTAAGGTCATGTGTGTTTCCTTTTATGTATTTGATTTGTATTTATTTATTGCATGTGCAGTTCGATTTCATTTTACTTTTTTGTCGTTGAAAAAAAACATGTGTAGCCTTTAGCTATGTATAATTTGTGAAACACCAAGTTCTAATCCGCCGCATATGCAAACGATTTACTGACTATTAAACAATTATCGGTTCACCTGGGTGTGCTATCTATCGGTCATGCTCTCCAAAAAGTATATAATCAAACGATTTATTGATTATTAAACAATTATTGGTTCACCTTGGTGTGCTATCTATCGGTCATGCTTTCCAAAGAGTATATAACCATCAAGGAAAACGACAACAGATCTATATTGCATAATACATTTAACATATGACAAGGTCAAAAAGCACAAAGAAGAAAAACCATGAAACCGGCAAGATGAGACCACCCAAAGAAGGAATAAAAATAAAAATAAATGAAGGAGAGCAATATGATATCTCCTTGGTAGCGCAGGTAGAACACTACCAAGCATATCTGCCTCCAGTAGCGGAAGGCCAAAAAAATGAAGGAGATCAATATAATATCTCCTACGTAGCTCAGGTAGAGCACTACCAAGCATATTTCCCTTCATTGGCAGAGCCACCAGTGCCTCGGAGAGCCACCGCTCGAGCAGCAGCGTCATGGCGATCATCTAGGATCATTGCACACAGAAGCATAGAGAAGCCAAGCAATGCTGCAGCAGCCCAGCTATGAGAACTAGGATCAACTCTGAGATCACGTCCTCCATTGGGGGCCTCCTCTCGATCTTTTGTCACTGGAGGAAGAAAAAAAGATGAAAATTAGGAAGAAGGAATGAGGCACGTTGTGGGGATGGAGAAAGAGAAGAGAGTATGTGGTTATTTTTATAGCTCGAACTCGGTGTACGATGGGCGAAGTTCACCAGCACCGCTCGCCGCTCGATAGTCGGTGTTCAGGAGGCGAATCTATGAGCAGTGCCGAAAATGTACTGGTCCGTAAGGTGACTGCTCGCTGCATCGGTAGCGAGCACGCCCCACACTACCACGGTACTGCCCTAGATGCTCTACGACTAGATGGCACAAGTGGGAGACGTGCGGGAAAACGTGCAAGGGAGAAGTAGATGAGACCTGGTGAAGAAGTTCATCGCCCCTTGAAATCTGAAATTTATTTACAGTCAGCATTGCCGAAAAGGTGTCAGTCCGTGAGGTGAGTGCTCACTGCACCTAGCACGTCTTGCGCTATCGCGGTACTGCTCTAGATGCTCTACGTGCTACATGGGACGAGTGGGGGACTTGTGGGAAAGTTCGCGAGAGAGAAGTAGATGAGGGCTGGTGAAAACTTGTGCTTGACCCAATTCTTTTATGAATTTTGACATGTGTAATTGTTATAGGTATGTATCTTTCTGATTTATGAGTTGATCATCAAAGGGGGCGGTGCGTAGTAATAGGCTTTCCGGTGCTCGATCATCGGTATTCAGCAGGCGATCCTATGAGAAATGTAGCGAAGACGCCTCGCACTACCGTCGTACTGCCTTAGATGCTCTATGCGTTAGACGCCACAAGTGAAGGACCTACCAAAAGCGTGCCACAAAGAAGAAAGATCAAACACAAGAAAGAAGAAGCGACTGACAGTAAATCTTGGGTCCACTCTATCAGCACAAAAGAGAGCTGCTCAATGGAGCGTAGCAACCAAAGATTTAGAATCTGAAAAAAAATCGCTCTTTAGTTACCCTGTGCGATTGCTGCAACCTAAGATTGCTCTCTAATTAACGTATTACAAATGAAGTGAATGCATAAAATAAACTAGGATGTATAATATAAGTTGTAGACGGGCGCGGCGTGTCGCCGCGCGAGGTTCGCTAGTTTGTGCTAAAAAAGACTAAAGTCCAATCTGCTTTATGGCCCGCATATAGGCGGAGACACATATTTGATGATCGATGCAATGTAATTTCCCGCAAACGCATCCAAGAAAAAACTAACGACTTTGAGCCTACCCAAGTAGCTGTAGCATACTTTCATGCGAGCCAGGCTTACACCATTTTCTCGTTTTTTCTTTATGTTCGGTATGTTTTTCAGTTTGCCCATTCTTTCCCTCATTTCCTTTTTTTTTCTTCATTTTCTTTTTCATGATTTTTAGCAAATTCCCACAATTTTTTATAAAAATGGACTTTTTAAAAACTAATGCCAAATTTTAAAAATTGTGCAACATTTAGAAAATCTTTGCATATTTAAAAATAACCGGTGAAGATTTTTATTTTCAATATTTACAATTTCTTTTTTAAATATACTTCAGAAAGGAAAATGTTCTAAATTTAAAAAGTTCACTTTAAAATTGTTCCCAAGTCTGAAAAAAAATCACGAATTAAATAAAACTGGAAAAACCTAAGAGGAAAACTGGAACCAACTGAAAAAAATTTAGCAAAACTGATTTTTTTTAATAAAATCTATAAGCCAGCGTTTGGTAATGTGAAACGGAGCTCTGCTGCACTGGCCCATGGACGGGCACTCTACACATTTCGGCACCATTTTGATTAACATAGCGCTCAACCCGTTTCCTTTCCCTTCGGTTTTCCGGTTTTCCTTTCTTCACCATTTTCCTCTGAAAATACCAAGGACTTGAATTTTTGACACATTAAGAAACTAGTATTGCAATATTAACAGAAGTCTAGGAATTAAAAAAAAACGTCACAGATTTGAAAAGACGACCGGAATTATAAAATATTCATGAATTTTAGAAGCAATACAAATAAGATATGATATTTTATCTTTACCAATTGGATATTATGTTTGGATTAACAAAAAATCACAAATTTAAAAAATGAGTTTTTGAAAAACAAATCATGAATTTTAGAAATCTTCTGGGATTTCTATATATTTTTGGACTTAATAATGTTCTAAAAAAATTAAATGAAAAGAATGACAATGAAAAATGTAAGTATAAAACTAATAAAAATGATGGAAACTGGTCAAAGAAAATAGAAAGAAAATTTGCCATTGGGAATAAATCACCCAAACGAGGCAGTACTTGAGAGCATATCCAGTGCATTGGTCCCATTCGTGCACCGAATCCACCAACATTGTATAAGCCACTAGATAAAAATCTCAGGATGTGATCTAACCAGAACATGGATTGTTTGGTGAATCAATTTATGGTTGGATGGTTAGGAGGACAGTGGTATCCACAGCCTACCGGGGTTTAAGTCCTGGTGCTCGCATTTATCCTGCATTTATTTCAGGATTTCCAGCAATGCACGTTCAGTGGGAGAAGACCTTCCCGTCGACTACGAGGCGCCTACACTGACTTTATAAAATCTCAAGATGATATGTTCAAAAGAAGATGGATTGTTTGGATATTTGTAAAATAGTCCTTCCATTTTATCATATCCCGCACTCTATATCTCACTCTATCATCAATAAATGTGTGTGTAATTTTTTTTGTCCAAACAAAAAAGGGTATTATATTTTGTACTTAAGGTCTGATTTCAAAACCGTTTAGCCTGCAGTATTTGTATTGACGTGAACTTTGAAAAAAAGATCAATGTTGAATATGTTTCCAAAAATTATTATTTATCACCTTTGAAAACTTCAATAAAAATTTATGAGTAGTACATGCCACGAAGGGCAGTAACGTCGAACTGCAGCTCATCTTGGTTGAAGATCCTAGGAGCTAAATTTTATTCCATTGCAACTCTCGCCCATCTTCCTAACGTCCACACACTAATGCAGAACCGGTCTTTAGTGCCGGTTCGTAACGGCCTTTAGTGCCGGTTCCACAACCGTCACTAAAGAGTGGGGACTAAAAGTCCCCCCTTTAGTACCGGTTCGTCATGAACCGGCGCTAAAGTGCGAACACGTGGCACAAGCCAGGCCCGAGTGCGCGTAGGGCTTTAGTACCGGTTGGTAACACCAACCGGTACTAAATGTTTGGGTGTTTTTTTTTATTTTCCATTACATTTTTTTTGCTGGTATTTCACGATACTATAAATTGTACACGTTATGCATATATATAAATAGATTTTCTCGTACGTATAGAACCGCATATATATATATATATATATATATATATCATCGAATGTCTCACAACCAACACCATTATTCACACATACACATGTATATATATATACAATTTCTCCTACATATGTTGGTGCCTCCGGAGCACGATGACAAGTGGTTCATGGGGAAGGTAGCGGGTAATAGTATTCTCCTTTGGGATTTATGACCTGGTCGAGCAAAAATCCGGCTATTTCCTCTTGAAGTGCTAGTATGCGTTCCGATGGTAGGAGCTTATCCCGCACCTCTCTGAATTGTTAAGAAGGAGATCAATATGCATGTGTGTTAGTTGTGTGACTAGATATCGATAATAGTGTGAATAGTGTTCTGACAAACGTACTCAGTCATGTCTATCAGATCTGCTCCTTTCAGACGTCATCGTCCGAATGTTCTCGCAAACGTAGAATGCACACAGATTATTCCCGGCGCCTGCTTCAGGGCTTTTACGAGAATGGAATTGAATCAGATAATGATTAATCAAGCATGATAATTAATTAATGATATTGAAACAAGAATTAAAAGATGGTAACTAGCTAGTACTACTTAATTACTTACCTTTGGTCGATGCCAAAACAACTTTTGTTTCCATTCGCCTGGAGTCACCGCGATGAACTTTGCCCATGCCCTGCCCGCCGGCAAAGAAAATTAATAAAGGGGTTATTAAATAGTTCATATCAGGAAATGACGAACTAATAATAGGCCGAGATATATATATAGTTAATAATGATTGAAATTACCTGTTGACTACCCCCTTCACGATAGTGAAGTCACTTTCTTCTTTAGTTAGTGAGTCCAGTAATTCAACTTTTTCTTCCTCAACTTTAATGTCTATCAAGACCCAGTGCCAACTGCATGCGCACACATTTGCATGTCTTAAATAAGCGAGCATGTGCATAAAATTAATCAATTATCGTAAACCGTATACACTTAATTATTAACATCTAGCTAGCTAGTAAGCAAAAACAGAATTTGTAGTACAAGACAGTGTGACTCACGGGAAGTTGTAAGGAAGTAGTATATCTTCATTGCTATTGAGGCGCTTCAAGAACTCTACCATGCTGGCCTCTACACCTGCTTGATAAAATGGAAACTTCCATATGTCCTCATTAATGGTATTTGGGTCAATGAACCCAATGCCATAGCGTCCAGATTTTTTCATTTCATACATCTTCATCCTGCATATAATACCACAGAAAAAAATATAGTGAGGATAATTACATGTAATGATTGATCAAAATTATTACTACATAATTAGCTTGAGACTTAAATTACAGAAAGAAATCACTTACAGACAATAGCAACTGATGATAGACTTGTCGAGTGCGTCTTGATTGTATAACTGAAAAAGTTATGTATACTCAATGGACAGAGCTTTCTCATGGTAATAATGATCCTTCTTGACATTCACCATGAGGGACACTCGATTGGAAATCTTGGTCATGTTCATGTACCATTGATGCAATTCATACATTCTCGTTGGGAGGTCCTTGACCTTGTCTGGATGGACCAAAGGTTGGCTCCAGGCATATTTCCATTTTGACATGGGCTCGATTTCAAGGAGTTGTCCAACAGAGATCTTGAGCATTTCATCCTGCATGATATGCTCCTTCGTTATTACTACATCGCCCTGCTGGGGAACGCTAACTGTTTGCCCACAATAATATTTGGCGCGCGTACTCCTCTCATGTGTTTTTGGCACAACAAGCGGGGATCGCTTATACTACTGCTTTTCCCAAATTGGGAACGGTTTTCCCGCATTTTTGCCAGCTGCTTGTTGGCTCGAGCTCGCTTCCTTTTGTAGCCGTGCTCGATGTAGCTTCCTGATTTGACGCTCATAGTCTGAGTCAACAGGCTTGGGAGCTGGTGCTCTAGCCATATGAATGAAGTGGTCAATCATTTTCTCAGGCACTTTCTCCTTTGGCGGCGGTGCCGGTTTCGGTCCAAAATGGGCGTCCACTTGGGCCTGCACTATGGCTGCGTTTTGCTCCTCGTTCATGTAGTAAGTCCTCTGAGGAGCCACGACCCGGTACTAAAGGGGGTGCACTGGATCCAGGCGGTGCGCAAGTTTAGTCCCACCTCGCTACTCGAGGGGCTACCGTGACCGGTTATAAGCCCCGGTGGGTAGCTCTCTCGAGCTCCTCTCCTAAGCAAGCCTCTGGGCCTACTGTCCTCTTCTCGCCTGTGGGCCTATCTGGGCCTTTTTGGGCCTGCATCCCGCCCAACTGAAGGTTGTGTTCCTAGTCGTACGCAGGCCGCTTTGGCCGAGTAGGCGGGCTTTTTTATTTTGTTAATTTTTTCGCTTTATTTATTTTTGTCTTATTTTTTTTTGAGTTGTTTTTTGCTGTATTTAGAGTTTCTTTGTGAATATTTTTGCTTTAGGTACAAAAAATTACAAACTTTCTGTTAGTGCCGGTAGTTTTCAAATTTGAATAGTTTAAATTTTGAATTATTTGAAATTTGTGTGAGTCACTAGTTTGTGAATAACTTAACTTTGAAAAAGATTTTTCAGTGATTCTTTTTTTCTTATGTTTAATATAGTGTGTTTTATCATTATATTCAATTTGGTAATGCTTAGGTTATTTAAAAAATGAAATGCCTTTGTAACATTTCAGTTTTCGTCGGAAACCCTGATACTTCGAAAGAGATTGTCCATTTTGTACACAAAGTGTAACCAGTTTTTGCCGTAACCCTCTCTACTTTTTTGCACATGCTATTTGTATGAAATTATGATACCATGCCAACTTTAAACCTTTTCTGAGTTTATTTCAAATGCTTTTCAATTTCAGGGTCATTTAGCTGGAAAAAATCAGTAAATGCATGAAAAGAATTTGTTTGCACATAAAATTTCTTCGCGTTTCAAATGCCAAAACACATAATTAACTACCCTAACTGTTACAGACATTCCCTCCTGGGTGTGAAACATGTAAGAAAGTGATGATAGTGAAGCCGATCACATCCCGGATATTTGGGTGTGAAACTTTTTCTTCGTGTGACCCTTTGCGCCGTAGACATGGAAAAAATTCAAAATTAAACTGGATGCTCGGTTCAATATTAAATGTGAATGAAGCAATTTCATCAAACTTTACATAATCTTCTGAAATGTATGTCTAGTCATCCACTCCCACGATGTTTCTTTTTCCGAAAGAACTATGTATGCGTTTTGGCTCGTCAGATGATCCATTCGCTTCCTTATCTTTTCTTTTTCTCGGCCTGGTAGACATGTCTTTCACATAAAAAACCTGCGCCACATCATTGGCTAGGACGAATGGTCTGTCTGCATCACGCAAGATTGTTGAGATCCACTGTTGTCATTCCGTACTGCGGGTCTTCCGTTACCCCGCCTCGAGTCATATTGACCCATTTGCACCGAAACAAAGGGACCTTCAAATCACCTGATCCATAGTTAAGTTCCCATATGTCCTCTATGTAACCATAATATGTTTCCTTTCCCGTGTTTGTTGTTGCATCAAAGCGGACACCACTGTTTTGGTTGGTGTTCTTCTTATCTTGGGCGATCGTGCAAAATGTATTCCCATTTATCTGGTACCCTTTGAAAGTCATTATATTCAAAGATGGTAACTGGGACAGCGAGTACAGGTCATTTTGAATATAGCCATCATTCAGGGCACGTTTCTGCAACCAACCGGCGAAAGTCCTCGTTTGTTCGCGTGTAATCTAGTCGTCAGACTTCTCCGGGTGTTTGGACTATAGAAAATTCTTGTATTCCTCCATATACGGAGCCACCAAGGCAGAATTCTGTAGAACTGTGTAGTGTGCTTCAGTGAGAGAATGCCCGTCCATACATATTATTTGATGCCCTCCTAGCATGCCTTTTCCTTCCGATGCGCCCTTATGCCGCGATTCAGAACACCAATCGGCTTAAGGTCAGGAATAAAGTCAATACAAAACTCAATGACCTCCTCATTTTCATGGCCCTTCGAGATGCTTCCTTCGGCCTAGCACGGTTATGAACATATTTCTTCAAGACTCCCATGAACCTTTCAAAGGGAACATATTATGTAGAAATACAGGACCCAAAACGTTAATCTCTTCAAGAAGGTGAACTAGGACGCGTGCGTCATGATGTTGAAGAAGGATGGTGGGAACACCAACTCGAACCGACAAGACATTGCACCAAATCATTCTCAGAACCTTGGTATGATTTCTGGATCGATTACCTTCGAGAGATTGCATTGAGGAATGCACATAGCTTCACAATGGCTAATCGAACGCTTTCCGTGGAAGCCCCCTCAATGCAACCGGAAGGAGTTGCGTCATAATCACGTGGCAGTCATGAGACTTTAGGTTCTCGGAACTTTTCTCTGCCATATTTATTATTATCTTTATATTCGACGAGAAGCCAGACGGTACCTTCATGCTTTGGCGGGCATTCAAAGAAGATTTCCTTCTCTTCTTTGGTAAGAGCATAGCTGGCCCGACCACGATGTATGCTTTGTCTTTTCCGTGCATACGTTCATCGGTCCTCCCGTGCCTATGGTGTATCTTTTGTCTTCTCATACACGCCCAAAAAGCCAAGCAGGGTCACGCAAAGATTCTTCATCACGTGCATCACGTCGATCGCGGAGCGGACCTCTAGGTCTTTCCAATATGGCAGATCCCAAAATATAGATTTCTTCTTCCACATGGAGTGCGCGTCCGTCAGTCCTTGAGAACAGGTTGTCCGCCGGGATAACTTTCCAAATATTACCTTCAAATCCTTGACCATATCATGTACATCAGCACCCGATGCGGTGGCGAGGATTCGTCCGGTGATCTGCCTCACCTTTGAAATGCTTGCCTTTCTTTCTTACGGGATGCCTGCTCGGAAGAAATCGACGATGTCCCAAGTACACATTCTTCTTACAACTATTCAAATATATATTGTCGGTATCATCCAAACAGTGTGTGCATCCGCGGTATCCCTTGTTTGTCCGTCACGAAAGGTTACCGAGAGCAGGCCAATCATTGATGGTCACGAACAGCAATGCCTTTAGCTCAAATTCTTCCCCCATGTGCTCATCCCACGCCGTACACCTGTTCCATTCCACAGCTTGTAAGAGTTCTTCAACTAATGGCCTTAGGTACACATCAATGTCGTTGCCGGGTTGCTTAGGGCCTTGGATGAGCACCGCATCATAATGAACTTCTGCTTCATGCACAACCAAGGAGGAAGGTTATACAAACATAGAGTCACAGCCACGTGCTATGGTTGCTGCTCTGCTCCCCAAAAGGATTAATGCCATCTGCGCTTAGACCAAACCATATGTTCCTTGGGTCACTGCAAACTCCTCCCAAGATTTTCTCTCGATTTTTCTCCACTGCGAACCGTCGGTGGTACTCTCAACTTTCTCGTCTTTCTTACGGTCTTCTGCGTGCCACCGCATCGCCTTTCGCATGCTCTTTGTTTTGGAACAAAGCGTTTCAACCGTGGTATTATAGGAGCATACCACATCACCTTGGCACGAATCTTCTTCTGGGCGCTCACCTCGACATCACCAGGGTCATCACGACCGATCTTATAACGCAATGCACCGCATACCGCAAGCGTTCAAATTCTCGTACTCACCGCGGTTGAGGATGCAGTCATTAGGGCTTGCATGTATCTTTTGCACCTCTAACCCTAGAGGGCGGGCAGCCTTCTTTGCTTCATTCGTACTCTCTGGCTATTCGTTGTCCTTTGGAAGCATATTCTTTATCATTACCAGCAACTTTCCAAATACCTTGTCGATACACCATTCTCGCCTTCCATTGCAGCAATTCAAGTGTGGTGCCCAACTTGTTTTTGTCAGCTTCGCAATTCGGGTACAACAATTTCTTGTGATCCTCTAACATGTGCTGCAACTTCGTCCTCTCCAGATCACTTGCGCAGTTTCTCTTTGCATCGGCAATGGCCCGACCTAGATCATCAAAGGGCTCATCTCATGCCTCTTCTTCACTTCTTCTGCATTGCCGGCTCAGCTTCTTCCCCCATTGTTGTATCATCGTATTCAGGGAACCCATGGCCGGGATAGCCGTAAATGCCGTCCTCTTCTTCTTCATTGTCTTCCATCATAACCCCTATTTCTCCGTGCTTGGTCCAAACATTATAGTGGGGCATGAAACCAGACTCAAATAGGTGGACGTGAATGGTTCTTGACGTAGAGTAACTGTGGCCATTCTTACAGCCAGCACATGGACAAGGCATAAAACCATCCGCCCGCTTGTTTGCCTCAGCAGCAAGTAGAAAAGTATGCACGCCATTAATAAACTCGGGAGAGCATCTGTCATCATACATCCATTGTCGGCTCATCTTCATTACACAACACCAAATAGACCAAATTAATACAAGTTCATACATAAAGTTCATATACAACACTTAATTAAATGCAACATACAAATAACTCTCTAGCTAAAGAATTTAAATGCAACAACAAATGCGATGAAGATCGCAACTAAGGTAACAATTGACAACATAATGATACCAAGCCACAGTATCAATGGCATATTTTCTAGTCTTTCTAATCTTCAACCTCATTTTCTCCATCTTGATCTTGTGATCATCGACGACATCGGCAACATGCAACTCCAATTCCATCTTCTCCGCCTCAATTCTTTTCAATTTTTCTTTCAAATACTCGTTTTCTCTTTCAACTAAATTTAACCTCTCGACAATAGGGTCGGTTGGAATTTCCGGTTCACATACCTCCTAGATAAAAATATCTATGTCAACTTGATGGGCATAATTTGTCATAAACACGAAATGCAACAACTAGTTTTAAAAGAGAATATACCACATCCGGATCATAACAAGGACGAGGGCCGACGGGGACGGATATCAAAACCATGGCACTATGTATAACAAACAACATAAGGGTAAGATAATTATACGAGTAACTATATATCAAAATCACACAAACATCAATTTGGTAATGTAAAACATTCATGAACAAGAGCCTCACCACAAGGTGGTGCTGGTGACGGGACGTTTGCGGGCGATCGATGGTGGTTACGACGAAGATTTAGAAGGCACTAAGTAAACCACACCTACATATGCAAACTAAGTGTTATTTTTGACCTCAAATTGCATATAAATCAAATACTAGCAAATATAATTCCTCCCAAATTAATCACTATACAAAGCATTGCAAGAGCTAATCTAGCAATGAGAGTTGAAAGGACAAAGTTGCTAACCTTTGTGATCATTTGAATGGATGGGTGCCTTCAAATCTTGACAAATTTTGGGCAAAATTTGTGAGGAGCTCAAGGAAGAGAGGGGAAGAACAGAGGAAGTGAGGGGAAAGGGGAAGAACATAGTAGCTCGGGTGGACGAAGGGTTTATGTAGGTTTATTTTAGTACCGGTTCGTGCCACGAACCGGAACAAAAGGTGCTGGCGGGGCCCCCGACTCACACCACCCGGCCACCACTCTCTTTAGTACCGGTTCGTGGCACGAACCGGTGCTAAAGGTTCGCCACGAACACGTTCTAATGAGAACGGCTGGCTAGCCGTTGGAACCGGCACTAATGGACACATTAGTGCCGTCTCAAAATCAAACTGGCACTAATGTGTCTCATATTATGTCCTTTTTCTACTAGTGACATGCACTTACCCTTGTAACTCTCATCCATACTTTTGGCTTCCACTGATTACCCCTTGTAGTAGCTCTTACATTTACATATTCATTATCCTAGGCAGCATCTCGTCCTCGTTTGCTCGTCACCAAACAGTTGGTAAGCTCTTGTTCAATTTGATTTAGAGCAGTAAAAGATAAGTTTTCTTCCATTTATCTTACTAACGAGTTGAAGTTTTCTTTTGTCCGTCACCGGCCATCATCAGTGTGAGGCCATGCCTGACAAAGAACGGCCCGACAATCTGGGCGACTGCCGGACGCGGTCATCTTCGGAGAGATATCGTGCGGTTGCGGCGAAGGATGTCTTCCGCTGTCGCACCGTCCACAAGTCATGGCGTTGTGGCATCTCCAGCCGCAACTTCCTGACCGACCATGATCGCCGGCTGCCCAAGCTCCCGATCATCTACTTCTTCAGGACCGACGAATGTGACTCGGCTTCTGACTTCCGTCGTTATGTCGTCTACCCCAATACGGGTATCAATATCGCCAATCGGAAGCTCGTGGATGTCCTCCCGCCTGAGGAAGCTGAGCGCCTGGTCGTGCTTCACGCCGCACGTGACGGACTCCTCATCGTCTCCAGCGCAGCCCACCAAGGATCCTTCTACGTCTACAACCCTGCCACCCAACAGCGGACTCAGACACCACAACTGGCACAATATTCTTCTGAAATCAGAATCGCCGGCTTCTACCGGCACCACACGAGCGGAGAGTACCAGTTACAATACTGGAACCATTTGTTAGACGCGTTCACATCCTTGCCTTGGGCTCTCGAGGAGCCCCCAAAGGCGCATCGGTACCCATTAGTGTTGTCATTTTCATTCCGGGAAGTGTTGTCAAGGACCTGCTGGCCATCTCGCTTGCGGTTCTCCATCGCGACAACCTGCCTTTGATGCGACAACGGCATAGTGGTGTTCTGCACAGCAACAGAAACGTCTCGATGGATGCACGGCCCTGCCCTAAAGAGTCATACTCCTATGGCATGCTTGCTGGAGATGTAGGGCATGCTTGCCATGTGCACCAATGCAGAGGGCCTCGTCATAAACATATGGGTGATGCAAGGATATGAGGCAGAGATCTGGGAGTCTAAGTACCTAATCAACTTGATGATAGCGGTGTCGAGGTGGCCGCTCCGTTTGATGCATAGATTATTTAAGGTGACTATGGTGAATGAGCGTGAGCTATTGATCCATTTTCCTGATGTGGACCTCAAGCTTTTCGACATTGATGATAAGCTCATCGGAAATACGCGAAGTGAAGCGGCGGAAGTCTTTATGCTTACTTGTAGGATCGAAAGTATGTCTAGAGGGGGGTGATTAGACTACTTGACCAAATAAAAACTTATCATTTTCCCAATTTTAGTCTATTTGGCAGATTTTAGCTAACTTAGCACAAGTCAAGCAATCTTAACACAGTTCAAGCAAGCATGCAAAGAATATATGAGCAACGGAAAGTAAAGCATGCAACTTGCAAGAATGTAAAGGGAAGGGTTTGGAGAATTCAAACGCAATCGGAGACACGGATGTTTTTGTCGTGCTTCCGATAGGTGGTGCTATCGTACATCCACGTTGATGGAGAATTCAACCCACGAAGGGTAACGGTTGCGCGAGTCCACGGAGGGTTCCACCCACGAAGGGTCCACGAAGAAGCAACCTTGTCTATCCCACCATGGCCGTCGCCCATGAAGGACTTGCCTCACTAGCGGTAGATCTTCATGAAGTAGACGATCTCCTTGCCCTTAAAAACTCATTGGTTCAACTCCACAATCTTGTCGGAGGCTCCCAAGAGACACCTAGCCAATCTAGGAGACACTAGTCTCCAAGATGTAACAAATGGTGTGTTGATGATGAACTCCTTGCTCTTGTGCTTCAAATGATAGTCTCCCCAACACTCAACTCTCTCTCACAGGATTTGGATTTGGTAGAAAGAAGATTTGAGTGGAAAGCAACTTGGGAAGGCTAGAGACCAAGACTCATATGGTAGGAGTGGAATATCTTGGTCTCAACACAAGTGTAGGTGGTTCTCTCTCGGAAAATGCAAGTTGGAAGTGTAGGTTCGTTCTGATGGCTATCTCAATGAAGAGGAGGTGGAGGGGTATATATAGCCTCCACACAAAATCTAACCATTACACACAACTTGCCAATCTCGGTGGGACCGAATTGAGAAACTCGGTCGGACCGATTCAGCAAATATAGTGATCAAGTAGGATTTTTGGTGGGACCGACATGCAACTCGGTAGGACCGATATGGTTAGGGTTAGGGCATAACATAATCTCGGTGAGACTGATTACACAAACTCGGTGGGACCGATTTTGGTAATAAGCTAACCTGAAAGTTGGTCAGGTAAACTCGGTGGGACAGGTTCGCTCATTTCTGTGAGACCGAAATGTTACGAAAGTGAAACAGAGAGTTTACATTGCAATCTTGGTGGGACCGATCGCTCATCTCGGTGGTACCGAAACGTTACGAAAGGAAACAGAGAGATTACAATCCCATCTCGGTGAGACCGATTTTCCTAGGGTTTGTGGCAGTGGCTATGACATCTGAACTCGATGGCGCCGGATAGAAAGAATCAGTGGGGCCGAGTTTGACTTTTGGTTTAGGTCATATGTGGATGTGAGAAAGTAGTTGAGGGCTTTGGAGCATATCACTAAGCATTTTGAGCAAGTAAGCCATTAAGCAACACCTCATCCCTCCTCGATAGTATTGGCTTTTCCTATAGACCCAATGTGATCTTGGATCACTAAAATATAAAATGTAGAGTCTTGAGCTTTGAGCTTGAGCCAATCCTTTTGTCCTTAGCATTTTGAGGGGTCCACTTTTCTCATCCATGTCATGCCAATCATTGAGCTTTCCTGAAATATTCATCTTGAAATAGCATTAGCTCAATGAGCTATATGTTGTTAGGAATTACCAAAACCACCTAGGGTAGTTGCACTTTCAATCTCCCCTTTTGGTAATTGATGACAACATATAGATCAAAGCTTCGAAAAATGATAATAAGATTGAAAAACATTGTCGCTTTGAGAAGTATGTGAAATGTAAGAGCTCCCCCTAAATTTGTGCATAGTTTAAGATTTGCTTTGGACTGCAAATGCACAATGAGTTAGGATCATGAGTTACTCTTCCATGTCACATACATCTTGGTGGAGCGCTCAAAATGATAATAATTAAATACATGCACTCATCACCAAGCAAAGTGAATGATCATATATAGAGATAAAAGGATATTGTCATCCAACAAGCATTAAGGTAGCATATGATCAAACACATGATCATCCAAGTATTTCACAAAAGCATAAAGTATCTCAAACAAGCAAATAAAGTTCAACCACCAAAACAAGAGAGAACAAAAGCAACACTCTCTCGAAGCCTATGATCTATACATTTTTCTCCCCTTTGGCAACAAGTTACCAAAATTTTCATAGAAAATGCATAGCACTAAATCGACTCTCAGGCTTGGTCTTCAGGTGGTGGTGTAGAGATGGCACCTTGGACGAAGACTTTAGTTGATGTAGATGGAGCTGGTGGAGTAGGTGCTGGAGCTGGATGTACAGAAGCTGTAGATGGTGCAGATGAAGTTGCTCTGGTGTCTGGAAAAGGCACTGCAGCTGATCTCTGACTCCTGGGCACTCTAGCAAATGCATCAGTAGTAGTATTGCCCTTCCTATCCTGCATGTCATCCTGAAGTTGCTCAACAACTGACTGTATCTCAATGACCTTCACATCCAAGTCATAGAACTTCTGCTCCATGATCCTCTCCAGGCTCTCCTGGTTTTGAGTCAGGGTGGCCAATCCCTTCTCAATCCTCAGAGTGGAGGCAATCAAGTAGCCAAGCCGATCCTGCTTGCTCTTCAAGAAGTACTGAGATGCCTCATCAATGGTTGGCATCTTTGCAGCATTTTCAGTCCTTGCCTTCTCCTTCTTTGCTTGTGCTTGCACAGAAGATGGTTCATTTTCATCCATAACCACTGTGTTGTCCTCAAAATCTGGATAGATGGGCATGTGTTCCTTGTCCAAGAGGTATGTGCTAGTGCCCATCTTGGAGTTGATTAGCTCCTGGATCTATGGGGCATATCCACAACTTCTCTTTTGGTCAGCAGCTGTTCTCCTGATAGTTTCCACTATGAGGCTCATGACCTTGAACTTTTGAGGCACATCAAATATGTGAATTAGGTTGATAGCATGGCCTCTGATCATCTTGTGATCACCTGTGAAAGGATCGATATGGTTGACTAGAGGGGGGGTGAATAGGCAACTAACAATTTTAGGCTTTTCTTTACCAATTTAAACTTTGCAATAATAAAGGTTGTCTAGATGTGCAACTAGGTGGACAACCTATATGATGCAACAACACAAGCACACGAGCAAGCAAGGATAGGAACACAAATAAGCTTGCACAAGTAAAGGGATAAGATAACCAAGAGTGGAGCGGTGGAGACGAGGATGTGTTACCAAGTTCCTTCCTTTTGAGGGGAAGTACGTCTCCGTTAGAGCGGTGTGGAGGCACAATGCTCCCCAAGAAGCCACTAGGGCCACCGTAATCTCCTCGCGCCCTCGCACAATGCAAGAGCCGTGATTCCACTATTGGTGCCCTTGAAGGCGGCGACCGAACCTTTACAAACAAGGTTGGGGCAATCTCCACAACTTAATTGAAGGCTCCCAACAACACCACGAAGCTTCACCACAATGGAATATGGCTCCACGGTGACCTCAACCGTCTAGGATGCTCAAACACCCAAGAGTAACAAGATCCGCAAGGGATAAGTGGGGGGAATCAAATATCTTGTGGTGGAAGTGTAGATCGGGCCCTTGTCACCCAATCCCGAGCAAATCAACAAGTTTGATTGGCTGAGGAGAGAGATCAGGCCAAAATGGAGCTTGGAGCAACAATGGAGCTTAGAAAGAGAAGAGGTGGTCAACTAGAGGTTGAAGAAGCCCCTTATATAGTCGTGGGAAAAATCCAACCGTTATCCACTTAGTCAGCCCACGACGCGCGGTACTACCGCTCTAGGCGCTACTACCATGAGGTCAAGACGGTACTACCGTGGTGGACCACGGTACTACCAAGAGCGGCAAAGACAGCCGACTAGCTCGACTAGGGGCAGTACTACCGCTCGTGCGGTACTACCGCTCCCCCTTACGGTACTACCGCAAGGCAGGGGAGTCACGACCTGAGAAGGGCGCGGATGAAATAAATTACATCCGTGCCAACTTCCGCTGAAACTGCGGTAGTGCGAAAATCCGACGCGGTACTACCGCTCCTCAGGAGCGGTACTACCGTAGCGCGTGCCTACTACCGTGACTCTACGGTACTTGGTAGGAGGGCCACGGTACTACGGCTCAGGGGAGCAGTACTACCGTGGGCCCCCGCGGTACTACCGCTACCGGACGAAGCGGTACTACCATGGTGGGCGCGGATGTAAAAATTACATCCGCCTACTACCGCACCGAGCGGCACTAGGCACAGGAGCTGCGGTACTACCGCTCTGAGGAGCGGTACTACCGTGGCACCCAGCGGTACTACAGCGTGTACCTGCGGTACTACCGCAAGTACAAAGGGCAAATGTCGATTTCCGCACAACCAAGATAACGAAGGGAAGCTCCAAAGTGCAGGAAAGGAGGGACAAGTGTACGTGTTGATTCCGCCCTAACCTTTCCGACGCGGACCCCTCTTAATAGTACGGCTCTCCACGACTCAAATCCACCAAAAAGAAACGAGGACGACGCCGTCTTCAATAGTCTCCGAGGGGCACCGAATCGTCTCGAGCCTAGAGATGAACCATCCGAGGAACTCAAAGCATACGATTAGTCCGCAAAAGTATCGTCATCAATCACCAAAACACTTACGGGATAAATATGCCCTTACAATCTCCCCTTTTGGTGGATTGATGACAATACGGGATTTGCACAAAGATACAATAATATAGAGCAAGAGCAAACCCTCCTCTCCAAAATATAGACGGGCTCCCCCTGGATGTGTGCACTCCGGATGAATGCTTTGGACTGCATAGCACACGATCTAGGATCACCACTCCCCCTATATTTTAGAGACAAAGGTCCAAAGAATAACATCTAAGCAACATATAGCACGATATAACATAAGCTTGCTAAGATAGATAGAGTGCATATGTCTTACACCATAAGAAGGAAAAGCAACTAAAACGAGGTTCAAACGATTCAAACGAGGTTCAACCGGAAACGCAATAAACACACCAAACACGAACACAAGACTCGCAAATCCCTACGCTCTCTCCCCCTTTGGCATCGAGACGCCAAAAAGGCAGAGAGGACACCTACACACAAGCGGTGGCTCAGGTAGAAGGGAACTCGTCCCAACCCTCTCCGTCAGACTCCTCAGCAGCAGGATGGACTCCTCGGCGTCCTCCTCGTAATCAGTCCACTTGTAGCCTTGCTTCGCCATCCACTCGGCCTCTGGGGTGATGTGCTCCTCAGATCCTCCAGACACATCCTCACCATAGAGCTTCAAGATCTTCCTGTCCCGGCGACGACTCTCCTTGGATGCCACATGAGTCCTGTAATGCCCCTTGGCTTGCATGCAGAAAAGAGTCTTCATCTTGTCCTTCAGCTTCATGGCCCAAGAAGGCATAGAGGAGCTCTGGGAAGGCCTAGCAGCATGGCCTTCATCAACATGCTCGGCGCCAAAGATCCTCCTCTCCAACAGCAGCCCTAGCTGCAGACGCCTCAAAGACGAGTAGTAGTGTTGGCCCGATTGGGTTTGACACGCAGATGCATGGGGTCATGGAGAATCCAGTCAGGGGCAAGGAACTCCTCACCAGGGAACATCTTGTCCCAAGTCCTCGAGATCAGCAGAAACAGATATGGACCGTATATAGGCACCTTGCGGTTGAACACGGCAAATCAAAGCTCACACCACATGATGTGTGAGATATCAAGTGGCTGAGTCTGAGACACACGAGCCTCCTCGCAGATGAGTATCATATCCACCATATAGGCATGAACCTTGTCCTTGTCACCAATGCGGGGGAACAAGGAGTTGCGGAAGATGCGGTACATGATATCCAAAAAGGAGTTGAGCACCAAACCTATCTTGCCACTTGGAAGTGTCTTCTCAACATAGAATGGTGCAAGCCTGTCCTTGTTGGCAGAGTCAGGGTTGGCATGGGGACGAACACCCACGGGGGAGTCAAGCCCGTCATCAGGAACTTGGAGCAGATCCATGAACTCCTTCCAGGTAGCAGTCAGCTTACGGCCATTTGACATCCGTGTCATTCTCCTTTCCTCATTGGGGTGAAAGTAGATGAAGCAAAGAACTGACCAATGAGCTCGTGGATCATAGTCAAGGTGAAAGGAGATGATATGCTCAATGCCAAACTGCTCCACCAAGTCCAGAGCCTCTTCAAAGTAGGCACGGAACTTCTCCTTCCTCAAGTGATGCATGTCAATCCACTTCACATCCACATAGGTATTCTGCTTATTCTTAATGACGTCCAGATAGACGTTGGTTTGATGCTTGTTCCAGAACAGCTCACATCCCCTGACTGAGGAACGAGGGGTCACGTGACGGATCCATGTTCGGAGGCGGATGTAGTCGAATGGGGCATCTCATCCATGCTCTGGAGGGCTCCTTGACCTTGGTGGCGCTTGTCTTGACATGGCGCTTGGGGCAGAAGAGGAGCCCTCCAGTGCGTCACCGGGTTCTTGTGACGCTTGGAGCCGGTGTCACGGCTGGGATTGGACCGGCGAGAGCCACCACCGAACCACACACGCAAAGCACCAAAACGCAAGAAGATCAATGCAAAGGCCACGAAAAAGCACCACGAAAAACATAGGAGACATATGAGAAAGATGGCATGCGATAGGTGTGAGGCACGGTAGGATTTGCCACTGCGGTACTAAAGCGATAGTATCTTGCTCCAAACGCTGTAGTACTGCGTCGGTCACGATAGTACCGTGGTCGGAGCGGAAGTAAAGTTGTAGTGTCAAGACAGCGGTAGTACCGCACCGAGGGGCGGTAGTACTGCATGTGGTAGTACTGCGCCGTAGGGCGGTAGTACCAACCGTAGGGCGGTAGTACCGCCGCAGCGGATCCAACTATCGATTTGAATCCAAAAAGAACCGTGAAACAACGGCGGTGCTACAGTGATCAGATCTAGCGCATGACAGCAATACACATATAAATCCTATGCAATACTACACTCCTTCATCCTATTCTTGCAGAGATTAGGCCTATCAATCTCAAGAACACACAAGCCTCCCCAAAACCTAGAAACGCCAAACACCAACAACAAGGAGAGGGAATTGGGAAAACCTGGGTCCATAGCAAGAGCACGCGGTGGAGAACGATCCCACCGGTCGGAATCACGGAGGGCAGCCGGTGAAGGAGATCCGGCGAGACGCCGGCTCCGTTCTTGAGCAAGGGAGAGAAGGAGGCGATGTGGGGAGAAGGTAGTGAATGGGTATGGGGAAGTTAGAACTCCCCCTGCCCGTCCTTAACCCCTCGCCCGCGAACCGTCGCGGTAGTACCGCGTCTCATCGCGGTAGTACCGCTCGGGCAGAAGTTCCGCACCGAGGCGGTAGTACCGCTCAACCGGGCGGCAGTAAAAAATTACTGCCGTGAGGTTGCGGTAGTACCGTGCTCCCGCAAGCGGTAGTACCGTGGCTGGCTGCGGTAGTACCGCAGCTGGCCGCGGTAGTACCGTGTATCTCAAGTCACCGCATGATTCAAAAACAAAAAAAAGGGCCTTTGCAATGAAAAAAAAATTCACACACAAGAAACCACCAACTCAACCACAAACTAGAGGCAAAAGACAACAAGAAACCACCAAACAACAAGGCCTCTCAAGGAGAGAGGGCGGTGGCCGAAGCCACCTATGTTTGAGTAGGATGGTATGGCACCGCGAAGAATTATCCTTGGGCCCATGACCAAAACTCGTCTTTGGAACACAAGTACCATAAAAAATGGCTAATGTGAAAGAGGTGATCGATTTATGCATAATGGGGGGAGGGAGAGTTCATTGAGAGAACAATACTCCCCCTATGGCCATGCCTACACCTAAACTAGACAAGAAGTTGAGTGTGGTGGGGAGTGCACGGCTCAAGTCACATTGCTCAAATCAATGATATTTAGCTCATGCCTTAACTCGCAAAATCTTGCTTCATCTAAGGGCTTCGTGAATATATCTCGCAAGGTTATCCTGAGTGTTGACATACTTGAGCTCGATCTCTCCTCGCCTAATGTGATCCCGGATGAAGTGATACCGAATCTCGATGTGCTTCGTCTTGAAGTGTTGCACCGGGTTAAGAGAAATCTTGATGGCACTTTCATTATCACACCAAAGAGGCACTTTGTCACAAATGACACCGTACTCCTTTAAAGTTTGCCTCATCCATAGGAGTTGAGCACAACAACTACCGACCGCCACATATTCCGCTTCGTGGACGAGAGAGACACACAACTTTGCTTCTTGGAAGACCAACTTACCAAGGAGCAACCAAGAAATTGGCACCCTCCGAAGTGGACTTCCTATCCACTTTGTCTCCGCCCAATCGGAATCAGTAATTCCTTCATGCTTGAAGTTTGCTCCTCTTGGGTAACATAAGACATAGTTTGGGGTATGAGCCAATTATAGAAAGATTCGCTTGACCGCCACAAAATGTCTTTCCTTCGGTGCGGCTTGAAACCGTGCACACATTCCCACACTCAACATGATATTCGGTCTAGATGCACAAAGGTAAAGCAAGGATCCAATCATGGAGCGATATACCTTTTGATCCACCGCTTACCATTGGGATCAATGTCAAGTTGGCACTTGGTGGGCATTGGTGTAGTAGCCGCTTGACATCACTTAGCTTGAATCTTTTGAGCATGTCTTGAGTGTATTTGGCTTGGTTGATGAAGGTTCCTTCTCTTCTTTGTTTGATATCGGAACCAAGAAAGAACTTCAACTCTCCCATCGAAGACATCTTGAACTTGGAGGTCATGAGAGCGGCAAATTCCTCATTGAAAGCTTTGTTAGGAGAACCAAAGATAATATCATCAACATATAGTTGGCATACAAACAACTCCCCATTGACCTTCTTAGTAAAAGAGTGGGATCGATTTGCCCCACTTCAAAACCACGATCTTGTAACAACTCGGTAAGGTGGTCATACCAAGCACGTGGGGCTTGTTTAAGTCCATAAAGTGCCTTATCGAGTTGATATACATGATCCGGGAAGTAGGGGTCCTCGAACCCGGGGTTGCTTGACATAGACCAACTCATTAATGGGACCATTAAGAAAAGCACTTTTACATCCATTTGTTGCAACTTAAAGTTGTGATGGGAAGCATAAGCAATCAACAAACGAATGGATTCAAGACGAGCAATGGGAGCAAAGGTTTCACCGTAGTCGATACCCTCGACTTGGGAGTAGCCTTGTGCTACCAATCTTGCCTTGTTGCGAATGATGTTCCCATGAGCATCTTGCTTGTTCTTGAAAATCCACTTGGTTCCAATGACGTTGTGATTCTCCGATGGCCTTGGCACCAATCTCCACACCTTGTTGTACTCAAATTGTTGAGTTCTTCATGCATGGCATTGAGCCAATCCGAGTCTTGAGCGCCTCATAGACCTTTTGAGGTTCAACACAAGAGACAAACGCGTGATGTTCACAATAGTTTGCCAATTGTCTACGAGTGCTTACCCCTTTTCTTAGGCTTCCAACCACATTCTCCATGAGATGGCCTTTGGTAGTGAGTTTGGAAGCAATCTTGGCGGCACGACGCTCTAAATCCTCCTCAGAGGTGCGATGAGGAGAGGTCACTTGATCATCTTGAGCGCCGTCTTGAGCATGACCTTCATCTTGAGCATGCTCGGGGAAGAGAACTCGACCTTGGGCATCATTTAAGGTGATATCATCATCTTGAGCACGATCTTGCCCTTGGTCTTGTTCTTGAGGTTGAGGGCCTTCACTTTGTTCTTCGAAAGCGTGTGGGCTTTGGGTTGGTGATGGCTCCACTTGAGTGGAGCATTGTCCTTCTCCTTCGCCACAAGGGGTTCCTCAATGGGTAGGATAAAGCCAACTCCCATTCTTCTTATGGCTTGGGGAGGAATTTCATCACCTACATCACAAGTGCCACTTTGCTCCACTTGGGAGCCGTTATTCCCATCAAACTCCACGTTACATGTCTCCTCAATAAGTCCCGTGGATTTATTGAGGACACGGTAAGCATGAGAGTTTGTAGCATAACCAACAAATATGCCCTCATGAGCTCTAGCTTCAAATTTAGACAAACGAACACCTTTCTTGAGAATGAAACACTTACACCCGAACACCGGAAGTACTTGAGGTTGGGCTTGTTGCGGTGAGTATCTCATAAGGAGTCTTGTTCAAGCCTTTGCGGAGATAAAGCCGATTGGATGCATGACAAGCGGTGTTGATGGCTTCGCCCAAAAGTTGTATGGAGACTTGAACTCCGCCATCATGGTCCTTGCCGCATCCATCAACGTCCGGTTCTTTCTCTCCGCCACACCATTTTGTTGAGGGGTATATGGTGCAGAATATTGATGCTTGATTCCCTCATCACTAAGAAACTCATCCAAGGTGTAGTTCTTGAACTCGGTGCCGTTGTCACTTCTTATAGTCAAGATCTTTGCATTATGTTGACGTTGAGCTTCATTTGCAAAGTCGATGACGGTTTGTTGGGTCTCGCTCTTGCTCTTGAAGAAATATACCCAAGTGTATCTCGAATAGTCATCCACGATCACCAAGCAATACTTTCTTCCTCCAAGACTATCAAATGATGGTGGCCCAAAGAGATCCATGTGAAGGAGCTCCAAGGGTCTCTTTGAGTATATGATAGTCGTGGGAGGGTGAGCCTTGTCATGAAGCTTTCCTTCAATACAAGCACTGCAAGCACGGTCTTTGGCAAAACTAACATTTGTTAGTCCACGGACATGGTCCCCCTTGAGAAGACTTTGCAAAGATCTCATATTGACATGGGCTAAACGGCGATGCCAAAGCCATCCCACGTCAACTTTAGCCATTAGACATGCCGCGGTCTTAGTGGGTTGCTCCGAAAAGTTAATCACATAGAGACCGTTTTCGACATGCCCAACAAAGGCTACTTTAAGAGTCTTGCTCCACAAGAGGGCCACGGTATCAATGTCAAAGAAAGTAGCATAACCCATGGCTGCAAGTTGACGAACGGAAAGCAAATTGTATGCAAGGGACTCAACAAGCATGACTTTCTCGATCGTAAGATCATGAGAAATGACAACCTTGCCGAGACCCAATACCTTAGAATGTGATGCATCACCCCACTCGACATCGGTGGGCATAGATGGAATCTCTTGCACGTCCACCACCATGTCCTTGCTCCCGGTCATATGATTTTTTGCTCCACTATCGAGCAACCATGATCCCCCACCGGAAGCAAACCCCTTGTTGGTGGATTTAGCCATGAGGCACTTGGCGGTGATGCTTTCATTGGGTGAACCGAAGAGAGACACCCGAGGAGTCATTGCAATGGCCACGGAGGCCATGGCAACCGATTCACCATCCTCATCATCATCATCATCCTCATTGTACTCTTCTTGAACCACCAAAGCTTTGTGAGGAGTCTTCTTTGGGAAGTTGCTCTTGTTGGGAAAAGACTTGGCCTTGTCCTTACGGATGAGCTTGCCACCATTGTCTTCCCTCTTCTCATATGGACACTCCGCAACAAAGTGACTCACATTTCCACAATTGAAACACGTCCTCACTCGTTGCTTGCCCTTAGAGCCACTTGAATTGCTCTTGTTGAAGTTGGGCCTTGAGTTCTTCTTGCTCCAAAATTGTCTTGAAGCAAGGGCCATGTGTTCATGATAATCATACTTAGTATCTTCGAGGTTGCTCTCTTCTTCTTCCTCCTCTCCATCTTCTTCAACACAAATCTTGGCCTTCAAAGCGAGGTTGGGCTTCTTTGATCTTTGAGAGCGAAGCACCGCATTGTCGGCGGTCTTATCCAATATGCTCATAGCCACAAACTCATCCAACACATCACTTGAGGACAAGGTGTGGAAGTCCGGTCGTTGACGGATGACGGAGGACATGGCTTTGTGGTAGGGCATTATTGCCTTGAGAAATTTGCGCTTGATCCAGTTGTCATCTGTGTCCTTACTTCCATGATCCCGGAGGGAGACGGAAAGCTTGGTTACTCTCCTATAGAGCTCACGAGGTTCTTCTTCTTCCTTCATTGCAAACTCATTGGCTTCATCTTGGACCACTTCATAATTGGAACGTTGAATGCTTGCGCTTCCTCGATACATGGAAACCACCTTGAGCCAAGCATCTTTGGCACGGGTGTAAGGCCGGAGATGAGGGAGGTCTTCAGGAAGGATTGCTTCTTGGATGATGAAGAGAGCATTCTCATTGAATTGATGGTCCACGACCTCTCTAGGAGAAAAATTGCTCGGATCATGCGGATAGAAACCTTCTTCAATGATTCTCCAAAGGTTAGTGTTCACATGATTTAAATGACGCTTAAAACGATAAACCCAAGAATAAAAATCCTCCTTTTATCAATCTTAGGTGGTGGACCGGCATGATTCAAATGAGTGGAAGGAATCGGTCCACCATAAGCGGGAGGTTGCACATGGGCGAAGATGCGGTGCCATTCTTACCACTAGACGAGGGGGCTTTCTCACTAGTAGCTTCCCCTTATCGGAGTTAGCATCCGCTCCCGTGTTGGCGGGATCACCCACTTTCACGGTGCGGTGGAAAGTGTAAGCCCTTCTAGGAATTCCTTAAACATGTCCTTGACCTCGCTTCGTCATGGAGTTTTTCGGTGTCCAACGCTACATTGAATTCCTCACGAGAGATCGAGGTACTCCCATCTCCGTAGATGATGTCGGATTTGCACCGGAGTGCTCCCCCACATCATCTACGACGTCAACCATACTCTACGGATGGTAAAGTCCTTAAAAAGAGACGAGGCTCTGATACCAATTGAAAGGATCGATATGGTTGACTAGAGGGGGGGTGAATAGGCAACTAACAATTTTAGGCTTTTCTTTACCAATCTAAACTTTGCAATAATAAAGGTTGTCTAGATGTGCAACTAGGTGGACAACCTATATGATGCAACAACACAAGCACACGAGCAAGCAAGGATAGGAACACAAATAAGCTTGCACAAGTAAAGGGATAAGATAACCAAGAGTGGAGCCGGTGGAGACGAGGATGTGTTACCGAAGTTCCTTCCTTTTGAGGGGAAGTACGTCTCCGTTAGAGCGGTGTGGAGGCACAATGCTCCCCAAGAAGCCACTAGGGCCACCGTAATCTCCTCAGGCCCTCGCACAATGCAAGAGTCGTGATTCCACTATTGGTGCCCTTGAAGGCGGCGTAATCAACCTTTACAAACAAGGTTGGGGCAATCTCCACAACTTAATTGAAGGCTCCCAACAACACCACGAAGCTTCACCACAATGGAATATGGCTCCACGGTGACCTCAACCGTCTAGGATGCTCAAACACCCAAGAGTAACAAGATCCGCAAGGGATAAGTGGGGGGAATCAAATATCTTGTGGTGGAAGTGTAGATCGGGCCCTTGTCACCCAATCCCGAGCAAATCAACAAGTTTGATTGGCTAGGGAGAGAGATCGGGCCAAAATGGAGCTTGGAGCAACAATGGAGCTTAGAGAGAAGAGGTGGTCAACTAGAGGTTGAAGAAGCCCCTTATATAGCCGTGGGAAAAATCCAACCGTTATCCACTTAGTCAGCCATGACGCTTGGGTACTACCGCTCGGTAGCGGTACTACCATGAGGTCATCAGTACTACCGTGGTGGACCACGCAGTACTACATAGCGGCACAGGCGGGACTAGCTCGACTGGCAGTACTACCGCTCGCGCAGTACTACCGCTCCCCTTACGGCACTACCGCAAGGCGAAGTCACGACCTGAGAAGGGCGCGGATGAAATAAATTACATCCGTGCCAACTTCCGCTGAAACTGTGGTAGTGCGAAAATCCGACGCGGTACTACCGCTCCTCAGGAGCGGTACTACCGTAGCGCGTGCCTACTACCGTGACTCTACGGTACTTGGTAGGAGGGCCATGGTACTACGGCTCAGGGGAGCAGTACTACCATGGGCCCCCGCGGTACTACCGCGCTGGACGAGCGGTACTACCGTGGTGGGCGCGGATGTAAAATTACATCCGCCCTACTACCGCACCGAGCGGCACTAGGCACAGGAGCGCGGTGCTCTGAGGAGCGGTACTACCGTGGCACCCAGCGGTACTACCGCGTGTACCCTCTGGTACTACCGCAAGTACAATGGCAAATGTCGATTTCCGCACAACCAAGATAATGAAGGGAAGCTCCAAAGTGCGAGGAAAGGATGGACAAGTGTACGTGTTGATTCCGCCCTAACCTTTCCGACGCGGACCCCTCTTAATAGTCTGGCTCTCCTCGACTCAAATCCACCAAAAAGAAACGTAGGACGACACCGTCTTCAATAGTCTCCGAGGGGCACCGAATCGTCTCGATCCTAGAGATGAACCATCTGAGGAACTCAAAGCATACGATTAGTCCGCAAAAGTGTCGTCATCAATCACCAAAACACTTACGGGATAAATATGCCCTTACAACCTGACTTAGGCAAAAGAGTGTGCCTGAGGATCCAGTTGATTGTTGGCAAACCTGACAGAAGGTAATATACTGATCCAAATTTGTGGGTCTCAAGAGCAGCATCTGGGATCTCTCTGTACATGTGTGCCATGGAGTTGTGATCCTTCTTCTTCTTGGCATAGACATCCAAGTCATCCTCATTCTCCTTAGGTGCATTGATCAACTTTGCCCATTCTTCAACTGATGATTGGTATCTAGTACCTTCAGACATCCAGACAATCCTTCCATCTGGGTAGAAGTGAGCTGTGGAGTAGAACTGCATAATAAGCTCATCATTCCACTTTGTGAGCTTCTGCCCAACAAAGCCATCCACTCCACAAGCATTGAAACTGTCATACACTCCTGGATAATGCTCTTCATTCTTCCTGATGTACTCCCAGTCCACCCATCTCATATCACAGACTATTGGCTTCTTGTCAAGCAGCACTGTCTCATAGAAGTCCTGTTGTTCCTTTGTATGGAACCTGTAGTCCTAGCAGCTTCTCCTCCCCGATCTGCATAGGGATCAGTCATTCTCCTTGCTCTGAGACATGCATCCTTCCTCGCCTTCATATCCTCGGCTACAGGATGAACATCATTGTGATCTGGAATTTTGGGCTTCAACTTTCTCAAGACATGTTCCTCATCATCTTCTTCTTCAACAGCAGCTTCAGGCACTGGGGCCTTGTTCTTCTCTCCAGCAGGAATGTTCCTTGTATTACTCTTGGGTGCAGATTTGGGCTTTGATGAAGCAGCCCCTGACCTGATGGCATCACCCATAAGCTTCTGAGCTTTAGGTGCTGGTGCAGCAACCTCTTCCTCTTCTTCTTCTTCCATCATGGAAGGCTTTCCAACAACCCTGGCCATGGTCTTCTTGACCCTTTCCTTCCTCTTCTTCCCTTCTGCAGCAGCCTCTTTGGGTTCTGATTCCAAAGGTACTTGAGTGGAGGCTCTGGCTTTAGACATGGGAATTCTTTTGGCAGGTGCTTTGGTCTTCATACCAGGCTTAGCGGCAGCAGTTGTGCCATACTCCTTCTTGAGCACCTTCTTCTTCTTGGAAGTGGCCTCATCCTCAACATCCACATAGTCTTCATCCTCAGAATCCGAGGTTCTCTTCTTTCTGGCCCTGGTGGCTGCCTTGGGTAAGTTGCTGGGTGTGCTCCTGCTACCCTCATCATAGCTGCTAGAGGGACTAGTGCCCTCACTCATCTGAACCTGTTCCTCAGACTTGTTCTGACTGTCACTTTGATCAGACATGTTGCACACATTGACAACAGACCCTGTGAATAGATATAGATGAGGTAGAATATATGAGCATCACAAAATACAGAGGTTTTTGCAAAAGAATGAGTCAAAAACTTAGTTTTAGTTTTCCACAGAAAGCATTTCGGATCTACCGATTTGTGAACTCGGTGATACCGAAGCAGCTTTTGGAACCTAAACTAGTGAACTCGGTCGACCGAGTCACGCTCAAGACACCAAGACTGCTAGGGTTTCACAAAGTCCTGAACTCGGTCACACCGATTTGCTATTCTCGGTCAGACCGAGAATCACATGTGCAATGGCCTTAGCCGAATCGATGGAACCGAGTTCTACAACTCGGTTGGTCCGAGATGGTTTCGGTGGAAACCTAACCCTAAATTTTCAATTCACGACTAAACTACGGTGTGTTTTCGCTGGATAAGATGATCTCAATCGTGGCAAGATACATGGCAAAACAATGTGCTAGGAATTCGTAGTGGGATTAGCACAAGGATCAAGTCCATACCCTAGTTCGGCGATGGACTTGCTACAGCGGCAACAACGGAGATGATTTCCGTTGACGGCGGCGGAGACCAGCGGCGGGAGGCAGCTGGCGACGAGGAGGACGATCCGGAGACCCGGGAAGGCAGAGCAGGCTGAGCGCGGGCGAAAGAGTTCGGAGAAATTTCCAAATTTTGGCCCGTGGATATATATAGCCTGACCCTGTCGGTGTGACCGAGTGGGACAACTCAGTGGCACCGAGATGCATAACTGCAAGGAGTTACAGCAACTCGGTGTGACCGAAAAGTTCAGATCGGTTGCACCGAGATTGAAAACCTAGATCGACTTAGTGATCTCGGTATGAACGAAATGGAAGAATCGGTCAGACCGAAACGCACAAAGAAGTTTTGGAAGTTTAAGTCTATGACGAATCGGGGACTCCGAGTGCTCCTCACACAGAGTGGTTCGAATCTGACTTGATCAAACTTTGTGATGTAGCATGAATAGAGTTTGAGACAAGAAGAGCATAGATAGCTATAGAAGGTTCTTAGGCATTCTTTTTCATCCACTTGGCAAAAGAAAAGAAACCAAACAATCAAAGCAACAAGTGGATGTCCTCGAATGAGTAAAATATGCAACCAACATGCTCACACAATAAAATGTCAAATGAAATATGTGGCAAAGCATGCACAACCAATTCTAGCATCTATCAAGCAATTGGCGATGACTAGGTCATCTATATATGAGTATATTGACTTAGGAGTCAAATGAGAACATTTGATCATAGGTCATACTCATCGTTTAAGCTCAAGTGGGGTTACCACTTTTACATAAAGCATTGTTTTGGTCACACCACTAGAGTTGCTTTGACTCAATTCTTAGAGTAAAGCTCCCCCTAGATGTGAGATCCACCCTAAGAGGGATGAACTAACCTTGGGTTTTGTCGATGATGACTTCATGTAGGTGTTGAAGATATGGATGCTCAATGTTGATGTAGATCGTTTGGAGCAATCCTTTGGAGTGAGTTGCACTTTCAATACCTACAGTGTTAGTCCCACAAGGAACAAACAAGGATATCCATAGACATAGAGTGATGCACACACAAGATGATGTCCATGGAAGCATTGGGTTACCTTGTCCCTTGTCTTACCAACAAGAGGGTTTGTGACTCCTTGAACTAGTGCAAGATGAGGAAGTTGATTGCACTTGTTCTTGCCAAAAATGATATGAGTGAAATATGTTGGCGGAGTCACCCTCAAGAACTCTCTAGTTCTTCTTCTTCGGGATCCACATCATCTTGATGGGAATCCTTGGAGTTGTAGTCGTACTTGATGAAGTAGAACTTGATGTAGTCTTGGGAACCCACTTGACCAAGGTCTTAGGAGCTTCTTCAAATGCATCAATCTCCTCTTGAAGCTTATCCTTGCCTTTTTGCTTGTGGTCTTGTGGTGGAAGATCATCTTGAGCTTGTGTCCCTTTGAAGGAAGTAGGATCATACTTCTCTTGTTGTGGAACAAACTTCGTCTTGGGCTATTGATCTTCTTCCCACTCAACTCCATTGGCATTGAACTTCCGTTCAAAACCAACACCTTGGTTCTTCCGGTGCCTTCCTTGCTTATGCATAATTTCCTCGAATTGCTTACTCCCGGCAAGGCTCTTGTAAACACATTTCTCTATAATTCCCTTCAATAAGTTATTTTCTTGCTCAAGTGTAACTTGGCTAAGAGAATCATTAGTGGAATCAAGAGAACTACTAGAAGCAACAACATTGGATTTAGCATGATTATTGTTACTACTAGAGGAAGAATCCTTCTTGCTCTTGTTACTAGACTTGACTTGAGGCATGTAAGTGGATAAAAGTAAACGCTTGGCAATGTAAGAATAACTTTTCTTACGAAGATCATCATTGATTGCCTTTAAGAACTCATGCTCTTGCTCAAGGTTGAGCTTTTCAAAGCGTAACTTCTCATGAGTCCTTAAAAGTTCTCGATGATCTTCTAAGATAGTTTTATGAGCTAACTTAAGAGTGTTTAGTTCTTTAGTTAGAAGATCAATCTTCTCCTTATCATTGTCATCCGTTTTATCTTGATTAGCATGATTAATTGACGTTTCATCATAGTATTCATCACTAGAGTTGTCAACAAGTAAATCATCATCACCTAACAAGTCATCTTCATCACTATTGAAATCAACATACTCGGGGTGTGATACCTTTGGGCCTTTAGCCATGAAGCGTCTTCCAAGTCCTTCATTTGGTGAATCAAATATGTCGTAGGAGTTGGTTGACACAAGTGCTAGACCGGCAACATCTTCATCTTGAGTATATTCGGAGTCGGAGTGATAGCTTCTCTCGGAGTGATTGTCAGAGTCGGAGCCGGATACCCATTCACCAACATGAGCTTGATGTCTTTGTTTTGTGTAGCTCCTTGATGACTTGTCCTTCCTTTCCGAATCCTTGCTTCTCCGGGATGTTCTTCGTTCATAACGATCATCTCTACTCCTTCTCTCTCTTGATGGTGATTCTTCTCTTCTACTTCTTATCTTGGGAGAATCCTCTCTTCTTTTGTAGGGTGCTGTACACTCATTGGAATAGAGTCCGGGTCTTCCACAATTGTAGCAATTACGCTCACGACTAGAAGATCTTTTGTCATTGTAGGACCTTGACTTGGAACTTCTCTCTTTGCTTCTACTCTTGTAGAACTTGTTGAAGTTCTTCACCATTAGGCTCAATTCTTCATTGAAGGTTTGTTTCTCACTTGATGATGTGGGAGCTTCACATATGGCTTTGTAAGCACCACTTGACTTGTTATGGAGCTCATCCTTATCCTTGAGTGACATCTCATGAGCAACAACTCTTCCAATGACTTCCGTTGGCTTGAGATCTTTGTAATTGGGCATCATTTGGATCAATGTGCACACGTATCATATTTTCCATCCAAGGCTCTTAGGATCTTCTTGATGATGAATTTTTCGGTCATCTCTTCACTTCCTAAGCCGGCAATCTCATTTGTGATGAGAGCAAGCCTAGAGTACATTTCAGCGACACCTTCACCATCCTTCATTTTGAACTTGTCAAGCTAACTTTGAAGCACATCCAACTTGGATTCCTTGACGGAGTCGGTACCTTCGTGCATATCAATCAAAGTATCCCAAATTTTCTTTGCATTCTCAAGACGGCTGATTTTGTTGAATTCTTCGGGGCACATCCGTTGAAGAGGATATCACAAGCTTGAGCTTTGTATTGCAGCATCTTCAACTCTTCCGTGCTAGCTTCACGGTTCGGTTCTCTGCCATCAAAGAATTCACCTTGCAAGCCAATACACACAATAGCCCAAACGGCAGGGTTATGTCCAAGAATATGCATTTTCATTTTATGCTTCCAACTAGCAAAATTAGTACCATCAAAGTAAGGACCTCTACGGTGATAGTTTTTCTCGCAAGACGCCATACTCTCCTAGGTTGTGAAACCAAGGCTATGACTACCAAAAGCTATGGAAATCAAAGCAAATGGAGACCAAAGCTCTGATACCACTTGTAGGATCGAAAGTATGTCTAGAGGGGGGTGATTAGACTACTTGACATAATAAAAACTTATCCTTTTCCCAATTTTAGTCTTTGGACGATTTTAGCTAACTTAGCACAAGTCAAGCAATCTTAACACAATTCAAGCAAGCATGCAAAGAGTATATGAGCAGCGGAAACTAAAGCATGCAACTTGCAAGAATGTAAAGGGAAGGGTTTGGAGAATTCAAACGCAATTAGAGACACGGATGTTTTTGTCGTGGTTCCGATAGGTGGTGCTATCGTACATCCACGTTGATGGAGACTTCAACCCATGAAGGGTAACGTTCTTGCCGAGTCCACGAAGGGCTCCACCCACGAAGGGTCCACGAAGAAGCAACCTTGTCTATCCCACCATGGTCGTCGCCCACGAAGGACTTGCCTCACAAGCGGTAGGTCTTCACGAAGTAGGCGACCTCCTTGCCCTTACAAACTCCTTGGTTCAACTCCACAATCTTGTCGGAGGCTCCCAAGTGACACCTAACCAATCTAGGAGACACCACTCTCCAAGAAGTAACAAATGGTGTGTTGATGATGAACTCCTTGCTCTCGTGCTTCAAATGATAGTCTCCCCAACACTCAACTCTTTCTCACAGGATTTGGATTTGGTAGAAAGAAGATTTGAGTGGAAAGCAACTTGGGAAGGCTAGAGATCAAGATTCATATGGTAGGAATGGAATATCTTGGTCTCAACACAAGTGTAGGTGGTTCTCTCTCAGAAAATGCAAGTTGGAAGTGTAGGTTCGTTCTGATGGCTCTCTCCACGAATGAAGAGGAGGTGGAGGGGTATATATAGCCTCCACACAAAATCTAACTGTTACACACAACTTGCCAATCTCGGTGGGACCGAATTGAGAAACTCGGTCAGACCGATTCAGCAAATATAGTGACCGTTAGGATTTTCGGTGGGACCGACATGCAACTCGGTAGGACCGATATGGTTAGGGTTAGGGCATAACGTAATCTCGGTGAGACCGATTACACAAACTCGATGGGACCGATTTTGGTAATAAGCTAACTAGAGAGTTGGTCAGGTAAACTCGGTGGGACCGGTTCGCTCATTTCGGTGAGACCGAAATGTTAAGAAAGGGAAACAGAGAGTTCACATTGCAATCTCGGTGGGACCGATCGCTCATCTCGGTGGTACCGAAACATTACGAAGGGAAACAGAGATATTACAATCCCATCTCGGTGAGACCGAGATCCCTATCGCTGAGACCGATTTGCCTAGGGTTTGTGGCAGTGGCTATGACATCTGAACTTGGTGGCGCCGGATAGAAAGAATCGATGGGGCCGATTTTGACTTTTGGTTTAGGTCATATGTGGATGTGAGAAAGTAGTTGAGGGCTTTGGAGCATATCACTAAGCATTTTGAGCAAGTAAGCCATTAAGCAACACCTCATCCCTCCTTGATAGTATTGGCTTTTCCTATAGACTCAATGTGATCTTGGATCACTAAAATATAAAATGTAGAGTCTTGAGCTTTGAGCTTGAGCCATTCCTTTTGTTCTTAGCATTTTGAGGGGTCCACTTTTCTCATTCATGCCATGCCAATCATTGAGCTTTCCTGAAATATTCATCTTGAAATAGCATTATCTCAATGAGCTATATGTTGTTAGGAATTACCAAAACCACCTAGGGAAGTTGCACTTTCATTACTCCTTATTTTCTTCAAGAGAACATTACTCCGCGTCCCTTCTTTGAAAAGCAAGACCATGGTGACAATGAGGAGTCCCCGTTATGCATTTATGCCATATGCTGTAGAGCTATTCTGCTTTTAGTCTCGTGGATGTGGCTGAATGTCTTACTTGTTTTGTGTTATTTGTTGATATTTGGCCAAATATGGTTTTCCTTGGATAATATGTGATCATGGAAGTTTCGGAGGAATCAAATTTCTTATTTGTTGCGGGTTGATTAAAGACTCTAATTATCTAGTCAAGACCTACTCGGAGCAATTTAAACATCTGAGAAGAAGGCATGTGTGATGGACTGCTAGTCGGTACATTCAAGAGTTACCAGCTGGACTGTTAAGCGATACACTTTGTTATGTTGCAAGTGCAATAGATTGCATCTACATGGTGATCCTTCGGGTAGAGGACCAGACTTAACCACACTTTGCACTGATTTTTGATATCGTGGCTAGAACCCATGAGTTAGGAGTCCTGTCTCACATGTTAGCGCATGAGTTAGGGTGCAAGAATTTCACCCTAGCAGTCGGGTAAATAATATCGCCAAAGACTATCGCTGCCAAAATAGGGGTCGACACGTAAAGGTTACGCAAGCCTCATTGCGCTGATCATCATTAGCGTCTGGCAGCAGATCAGATTCGGTGTGCCCGTCCATGGCGACGTCAGACACTCGGAAAGTCGGAGTGTGCATTCGTTGTGTCAATCATCATAAGAATCACTCATGTTTCGAAAAAAAATCATTAGAATCACTCAGGTCTGTGTTGCTCACGTGGTGATAGACTGATAGTCCAGCTTTCCATCCGGGAGGAGGGCCACCCGGTTTCTTCATCATACATGTTTTAATAATAGTCATAGGATCATAGATTTTTTTATTCTAAAAAATAACTCCATTTCTGGATTCCATAAAGCCCAACAGATAGAAGATATTCCAACCAAAACAAGTTTTTTTGTCCTCCTTCCCAAAGGAGTCCAACCAAGATCCAAAGCACTCTTGCATTGACATAGGAGTTTGCCTTAGACCAAATGTACATTTGATTAGACTCCAAATCAGGGAAGCAGCCGAGCAAGAAAAAAACAAATGATCAACCGATTCATCCTTCCCACAAAATACACAGTTTTTCCCCTTTCCATCCTCTCTTCAACAACAAATCTCTCGTAAGTATACTTTTTTAACACTTAGCCAAAGAAAAACCTTGATCTTAGCTGGAACTTTAATTTTCCACAGAAATTTCTGTGGGAATCTAAGTTCATCAGCCACCAGTTTCATGTACATTGATTTCACTGTAAACTTACCACTAGCATTAAGAGACCAAATGAGTTTATCATTGCCCCCTTTCATTTCAATTTCCTCACACCTACTTTTTAAATTGTTCTAGAGAACCAAAGCTTCTCCGTGTAATGTTCTTCTAAATCTAAAGCCTCTCCACCCTTTTTACATCCGGCGCATGATGATGTCGCGCCAGAGGTCGACCCAACCCAGTGGCGAAGCCAGGTTATAGCTGCGTAGTCACTTGACTACACAGGATTTTCGTACCTAGTTGACCCCAGGTCTGCATACGACAGGCCCATCTATCCTGTTATTCTCTGCTTACGTAACAATTGGTTGGGCCACTACTGGGCCATATAGAAGTCCAAAATCCCTTGTCTGCGTTGATCCCCAAATTACGTGATCTCCTTCAACTTCCCATACTAACACCATGGACAGCCGCCGCGGCGCAGCGTCTTCCCGTCCTTCGCCAGCGCCTCCGATCTTTGGCCTGGACTCTGGACGTGAGGCGTCACCGCGTCAGGCACGGCCACCTCCGGCCATCCGGCCATCCGGCGAGCCGCGAGCGACGCACCCGCGGTGGCACACGCATAGTGCGCCTGAATCAATTGAACAATACTGTTGTACTAGTCACCATTCTGTATCCGATCCAACATCAGGACGAGGCCCTCCACTTCTATTTGTAAGATTTATTTATCTGCCAGCGCTGCAATACTCTTCTTTGTCTTCCATTTTTCTTTTCTCTCACTAGCAATATTAGGTTTCAGGAAAGTTCAAAAAAATATAAATATTAGGTTTCAGGAAGCAAGAGATTGTTTTTCTTAGCAATAGATTTATTTGGTCAGGTCTCTGGTTTGATAAATGGATAAATTTGTTTTGAACTGGCAGTCCAAGTCAAATGTTGCAAATTCCTCACAACAATCACCTCAAAATGGGGAAGAACAGACTCCTATTGATGCTCACAACATATCTAATCGCAACAACTATTACCGTATACTCCCTCTTGTTGGGCTAAGTCCCTCCACATGAAGGTGTGTTGTCAGCCCAACATCAGCCCATAAGTCCAACACATGTCAGCCGTTGATCTTCGCTGCATCCAACGGTTGAGAGCGCTTCCAAGGGAAGTGAAGAAAGAAGAAAACCCTAGCCACTCCACCCCTGGCTTGTGGTGGCTGCCATTCGTGAGAGTGAGAGAGAGAGAGCACACAAGAGAAAACACAACCTAAGAGAGAGGAAGAAGAAGAAGCAGAGGTTCTGTCCAGATTTGCTGCATCTGACTAGACAGTGTTCAAGCTGGTGATTGGAGGCTCAAACGTGCTTGGATCGACCCCAAACTTGGTGAGCTCGTTCATTACTTTGAGTACTTTGATTTGGTTAGCTGGTTTGAGGATTGGGTCAGTGAAGCATCAGATTTGAGAGTGATTTTGTCAGCTCTGACTGCTGCAGTTTCAGAACAGAGTAGTTTTGGGAGACGAACAATTTGGATAGGCAAACGATGTCCGATTGAGCTGAAATTTGGAGGGAATCTCAGGAACTCGTGTGTCTACTTGTCTGCCAAATTGGTGTTGTTTGGTTCAGCGGTTTAAGAGCAGTTTGCAAAACACTGGAGGGCATGTGAAGCTGTGTAAACTCTGCTTTGCTGAAATCTTACTTCTTGTGGTTGTTGTTGCTGTTGCCGGTTGGCAACGTGGAGAGTGTGTTGTATATCTCTCTAGAGGTTCTAGAGAAGACTTTGTACTCATCATTCTCATAGTGAAGTTGTGTGGACCGGTCGGTCCACAGCCGTGGTTTTTTACTCTTCAAGTTGAGGAGGTTTTTCCACGTTAAATCATGTGTCATTTGTGCATGTTGTTTGTGTTATTTTGCTGCTTACTTATTGGTAGAAGCTGTCCTCAAAGTTCATCACAAGTAGAGGGGGCTGGGTAGTGTGCATATTTGCCGTGCCGGTGAATTTGTGCAGCGCATTGTTGCTGTACAGCCCCAACACCTCTGTCCCAAAACAAATAACCCAACTTTGTATTAACTTTATACTAAAATTAGTACAAATTTGAATCACTTATTTGGAATGGAGGGAGTATATCTTTTTTTTAATAAAGTATGATGTTTTTTGTTTCTTTTATGATCTGAAAAAAAATTATTAGTAAAGCTTGACATCACAAGGTTTTGATCCTGACACCGCCACTGCATGTGCCGTCTCCAAGGGTGATCACGCTGGATGTAACATACAGTAGTAGAGGATCTGGTTACATACCTCCATGGGCATTTTCAGTGGGAAGGGAAATCCTGTTGCGGCGATTCGACACGCAGCGCAGCTCCTTAGAGGTCCAGACCTGTGTTCTGGTGTCAAACAGGTGGAGCAGGAGGTTGTCAGCTGGGCCGTGCATTTGGAGAAGGAGCGCGGTAACGGTGTTTCTGTCGCCGCCGGCGCTGCGGGGGACGATGCTGACTTGGTGGATCCGGCCGATCCAGTCCTCCGGGTGAGGCAGCATCTCAAGGGACGGCCGCCCGGGGTCGGCATGGTAGAGGAAGTAGTCCCACTCGAGGCACTGGCGGTGGCGGCGTTGGTCGGACGGCCCGAGGTATGCGTGGAACAGGATGAGGTCGTCCACCATGGAGTGGAGAGACGCGCGAGGGTTGGCGGAGGCCCTGACAGTCCACGTACAGGTTGGCGTGTGGGATGCGGAGATCTCGCCAGAGTGCGCCGCCACAGAGTTGTCGTCACCGGAGCTCGTCATGCGCGGCATGTCCATGAGATAAGGTGTTCGAGTAAATGCACACTAAGGTAAACCCCTGTTGACCCAGCATCTCACAAAAGGCACAAAAATACAATCTACTCCATCCGTTTCAAAATAGATAACCCAATTTTATACTAAATTTAGTATAAAGTTAGTATAAAATTGAGTCATCTATTTTGGAACGGAGGAAGAAATCAGCAGGACAGCTCAGCATCTAGAATATGTATGTGAAATGTTTACTCATAAAATGGAGAATTGTGACCGGTTCATCACATTTTAGAAAAAGGGTGACCAAAGTGCTCATCTCCTGAGAGTTCTACTTCCGGTGCGTTTATAAAAAATTGTACCGCTGAAAACTTAATTTCAATATCGACGGTATAATCTGTATCGCATATAATCCACATTTATTCGGTCTAATTTACGGTCGAAGTTGAATTTTGAGGTGCATGCACGCTCTATTCCTTGGAACGGAGAAAATAGGATTTTTCTAAGTCAAACCTTTTAATTTTTTACCAAGTGCATAGAAAAAACTACAAAGATTTACAATATCAAATATGTATAGTATACAAATATATTTTTTATGAATCTAATGAAGTAAATTTGATTTTCTAGATGTTGATATATCTTTAAATAGATTTGGTCTAAATTGATAAAGTTTGACTTATGAGAATCCTAGAACTTCAATTATTTTGAAACGAAGTGAGTACGACGTATCCCCGTCTTGATCATCATATCTAGGAAATGATCAGCGGGCCACAAAGATGGAGGGCCACTCATCATATATGCGGGTGGTTACGTTTGCCTAGAATATGAGGTCGCTACGGATCCTCAGCTTCCACGACGGCATGCTTCTCCTCTGATGTGATGCTCTTCGGGTGGTTCCTTCGGGATGGCGACCAGGAAGTACCCATCCTCACTATGCATTGTGTCTTGTGAATATATAATATGGATGGTCAATTATCCACTTTTAGTAGGGTGGTTCCATCAGGGTGGCGAGCTAGTTTGAGAGGGCGGACCGGTACAATTCGCATGTCATATTGTGCGCATGAGGGCAAGATTGCAGAGGCGATCTCATGTACCAAGCATGGCCTACCGGTGACACGACCACGTCGCTCGGTGGTTGAGGCGGGCATTCCTGGACCTGGTTCAGGCACGTTTGTTTCTGGTCATGGGGCTCCATCTACCAGACTACCACCCATGGCGGCCCTAGAGTTTAGGTCCTACCCATTTTGGTGGTTCGGGGGGCAATCCTATACAAATAAGTGCACCTTGCCCTACTGTGTTTCACTCCTGTCCTCCCGCAAATCTCACCTCCCTATTTGGCCACTTTTGGGCACGAGCTAGGGTTTCCTCACCTCGGCCATATGATTCCGCTAGATGGCGGAAGGGGAAAGTTTAGGGTGATCCACGTTCTTTCGCACAAGTGTTTTCATCTTCAACCCAAATCCAGAAGTCAGATATGGGTGATTCTAGTGGTGGCGGCCGTCATTTTCAGGGAGGTGGTTGTGGGTTCCCGGGCCGAGGCGGTAAAGTTTTGGATCAGGGAAGAGGCCGCAACATGGTCTGCCAAAGCGACCCCCGCCCCCCACGTGGGCCTGGGGTATTTTTCCTACAACTTTGGTTCGTCACCGCACCGCCCGGAGGATAAGCGGGATCTTGCGGCTAGGCGTGCCAAGACAAAAATCCAGCATCAACAATGAGAAGCCCTTCCAGGCACCGTCCAATCCTCATAAATCTGCAAATCTTGAAAAGAGGGTTACTTACTCTATCTCAACTGCCATATCAGTGGACATTTTACTGATGCATGTCCTACTATTAGATGTGAGCATTGCAAGAGATTAGGACACATTTCTCAGATTTGTAACGTGATTCTTGTGTGTTGCTTCTGTTTGTGGATTTCAGACTCATGGACTTGGGTTTTTTATTTCCCGCATGCAAGTACTGGGAAGCAGGTTAAGGAAGGTGTGAGTAGCGTTTTCGTATATGTTGTTGAGGGATCTGCTTCCTTCAGGGAGATTGAATGGGAGTTTAATGGTTTGTTGGGGTCATAGTTGGAGGTGTGCTGCAAGAACAAATATCCTCACTCAACTTATTATGTTCTTAATCCTCGGTAGGTTGAGTAGGTTCGTTTCGTTGCTAAGAGGTTGCCTATGCAGAATGACAAACTTGTGTTGAGTCTCCCTCTTGGACTCATAAAGTTGGGTCCAAAAAAAGCTTTACAGTAAGCTTGTGTTAAAGTGTGTAATATTTCCTTTGATAAGATTAGTGATGCAACTTTAGCTTACATTGGGTCGTTGGTGGGAGTTACATTGGAGGTGGATGAAGCTACTGTGAACAACCATGAATATGCTAGAATTCTTCTCAGGTGTGTTGATGTGAAAAGGATTCCACTTGCTGCTAAAGGTGTCTTGGGCGACAATTTCTTATGGGACCTCCCATTTCTGAAGAAAAAAAACACTATATTTGTTGGGTCTGGTAGGTTATACCCTTCTTCCGAGAGCCAGGACCGATGTGCATGGTCACAACGGAAGGGGGCTTCAGAGAATTTAACTATGAAAACTGGAGACTATTCTGACAATGAGGGTGGGAATACATATGTGGGTAATTCTCTGCCAGTTGTGTCTGGGTAGTCTTCCAAAAGTGATACTAGTTCTGCCATCTTTCAAGGTTGTGATTAGGGTGTCTTCAAGGTTGATCCTCCTTTCTTATAAACTAGGTTGGACAATTCTATCATGACACCCAAGAGCATCTCCCATTTATCCAACCCAAATGTCCAAAGCTCTATTTTCATTTCTATTCTACACTACTTCATTAACTTTTGCAATCATAATTGCACTATAAATAATCCACAACAAACAGTTCATATCAATTTGTAATTTAAAATAAATAGTTTGAACTGTCTAAAGATCCTAGTTTTTTTACTGGTTTCCATGACGTGCCCACACGTGTTTCACTATATCATTAAGAAATTGTTTGATGCATTTAACTATCATGAATTTCCGAATGCATCTCAACAAAATCTTCAAGTTCAGTCGGTTCTTGTACTAGGTCGTAAGCTCTCAACATAGTCAGAGTCGAGATTATGAGCTTGATCACACTCATCCTCCATAATCATGTTCTGAATTATGACACAAGTACTCATGACCTCCCATAATGTCTCTGGTTCCCAAAAATAGACCAAAGAGATTGGACACCCCAAATGCTCGCTCTACATCTTTCCTCAAATTTTCTCTCATCTAGGCAAATAGAGATATTTGTTGCCTTGAGAATTGCAGATTGTCTTCACAATTGTAGCCTGTTGAGAATATATACCATCAATAATGTAGTACCTCATGGTATAGTTGTTGACATTAACTCTATAGTTGCACTTGGAGCATTTATTTCAGCAAGTTTTGCAAACAATGGTGACCTCTGGAGTAGAGGCGGAGCTAAGAAGAAAAAACTGGACGGGTCGGGCCAAATGATAGTACAAAAATCATGTGTAGGTGCCATATTACAAGCATAAATGTCTAAAATACTAACATGCACTTTTAACACATACCTGTTACCATCCAATCTGAGTGTCGTCTGCATGTGTTTCATGCTTCCGACGATGGAATACATCCAACAACTAACTTAATCTAGCCAGCGTTGCTGCTTACGTGCGCTGGTGGGCGGGCCACGACACGGTTTTTTTCCCAATGAAGCTCCGCTGGTACGCTGGAGCGTTGATGTCGTTGTGAGGCCCTGACATCCCATAGAAAGAGTGTCAAATCAACAATATCATATAAGGCCACAAAATAAAGGATGATGGTGGACTCTTTAGTATGACATTGGAATTTTTCTTGCAAAGCATATGAGTAGTTTTTCTAAATTCCCGGTGCATGCAATTGATGCATCCAAACATTCTGGGAAACCCTCTTGCACTTGCAAGTGCCAAAAGTCAGGTTGTGTCCTAAGCATTTGGTGCTCTCAGCTATTCTTAGCCAAATACCTTCAATATTTTCCTGCTAAATCTGAACATTACTTCAAGACATATGCTCTTAGACATATGGATGTATTCATCTATAGAATCAGTCAGTGCACCATATTGAAGTATCCTGGTAGCGGCAGTGCATTTACTAAAAGAAGAAAAGCCAGGTAGCCCAATGGAATCACTCTTCTACTTGAAGTAATCATTATGGTTTTTACCCCCACAACATGCTTGAAGCATGCTTAGCTATCCAGAAGCGACACATTTGTTCATGAAAGGTCGGATTAGATGCAAAGTAGTCTTTGTAGAGTTAAATGTGCCCCCCTGCCCAACGTCATCGAGAACTATATTCTCCGATGTAATCCTTGAAGTTTCACACGTTTTTGTCCTCCCTTCTTCTCTTCAAGTGCCTCGACAATCACCTTTGATTCATCTTTGGAATCATCGTACAATGATTATTTGATATATTTTATTGAAACAGATACGATGATGATTTGATGTAATCTCTGTGGAAGTACTCATCCTCGTTGTGCATTGTGTCTTGTGAATAGAGAATATGGACGATCAGATATCCATTTTAATTCAGTACAAATTCATTGTTGATATAAAAAAACTCTACTCTGTTCGGTTCATGGTAATACATGTTTCATTCATATCATAAAGATCAAAATAGAAGTCACGTAAGGACCGACTTGACAAAACTGAAAAGATAACAGAACATCTCTGAGTTTGACATCAATGCCCGTCACCTGCCTCCGGCACCCCGACAACAGCCACCGAAGAAAAGAATGACGGATCACCTCCTCACCCGAGCTCGACACGGCTCCATCGCTAATATGCAGCTTTGCGGACCTTCAAGGTGGCTCGCCAAAAATAAAACTCTTACCGTTGAACGAATTAGACCGGGGCAACACCCCGGACACGTCATCAGACTCCAGACCTGGCACCCCACCGCGGCTAAGACACCGCAGAGGAAACCATACCTGCCATCCACGAATCACGAACCCAGCACATGTTCCGTCTTCCAGATGTCGTCGATGCAGACCACAATCTGCATCCGCTTCTGGACTACCTCTCAAGCTCCGCACCGACGCTGGAGCAAATGCCGTCGCAACGGCGGATCCCGAGGACACATGTCCACCATGAGGATGCCGCCGCCGCCACGCCATCCTTACTTGAACAAACTGGTTTTCAAATCCATCCCCAAATATAGGACCGATGGCCTCGTCAGGGAAGGATCTGAAGAATCTTTATTTAGCACCGTCATCGTCACCGCCAAAGCAAATACGATGAACAACCTAAAAACTTAAACTACGACGGAGAAAACACGATCCACACGCGTGGATCCGGCGACCCCCCATCACCACTGACAACCGAGGTCGCCGATGGAGGGGAGACGCCGGAGAATGGCACAGGAAGATTTGTCTCTCCTGGCGGTGGCTAGGGTTTCTGCCGCCAGGTCCCAGGGAAAGAGGAAAACTGTTTTGTTGCGAGTCGCCTCTACTCTGTTTGGTTGGAGAGAAGGCCTGGAAAGCATAATGCTGCTGGATACCGACCGCACGAACTCGATGAAAAAAAAATGGTCATATTGCTAACCAAAATCTTTCTCCCGGTCGGTGAGCCCCAGCATGAGCGCCCCGGCCCCGGCGGCCACCCTCCGCCACTGGAACCGCCTGATCCAGCTCGCCGCCGCGTCCGAGTCCTACACCCTCTGCCTCCGGCACTACGCCTCGCTCCTCGCCGCGGGCCTCCGCGGCGGCGACGCCTCCACCTTCCCTTCCCTCGCCAAGTCCTGCGCCGCGCTCCGCCTCCCGCGCCTCGGCCGCTCCCTCCACGCGCACGCCCTCCTTGCCGGCGCCGCCGGCGACGTCTTCGTCCGCACCTCGCTGCTCGACTTCTACGCCAAGTGCGCGTCCCTCCCCGACGCGCGCCGCCTGTTCGACGAAATGCCCACCACCAGCCGGACCCTCGTGTCCTGGAACTGCATGGTCACCGCCTACAGCAAGGCTTCTCGTCTCGACGAGGCCGTCAACATGTTCAACGCGATGCGGGGCCTAGGGGTGAGCCCCAGCGGGGGCACGCTTGTCGGCATGCTGTCGGGGTGCCTGGACTCATTGGCCACGAGAAACCTTGGCCTGTGCGTGTATGGATATAGCCTCAAGTCTGGGCTTGACGATGTTTTGCCGGTCTCCAACTCGGTGCTCACCATGCTTGTCCGTAATGGCCAGCTGCATGCCGCGTCGTTCTTGTTTGACTCTATGCACGACAAGTCTGTAGTTTCTTGGAGCGCAATGGCGTCGGGGTTCTTGCAGACGGGCGACTTTAACAAAGTGTTTGCTCTGCTCAACCGCATGCAGGGTGCTGGGCACAAATTTGATTTGATCGCGCTGGTTAATCTCGTCTCAGCTGCTGCTCTGTTAGGGAATCTGTTGGTGGCCAAGGGCGTCCATGCTCTTCTCATCAAGAGTGGTTTTGAATCCGAGCAAGATCTTGTGTCATCATTGGTTAACTTATATGCCAAGTGTGGGGATCTTGCGGCTGCTGAGGAGGTCTTCGATGCAGTTCACTGCAAGAATGTAGTGCTTTGGACTTCAATGATAAATGGATATGTTGAAGGTAGCCGCCCGGACAAGGCCTTGACAATGTTTGATAGCATGTTGCGCACAGATGTGCAGCCAAATGTGACAACAGTTTCATCAGTTCTTTCTGCCTGTGCTGATTTGGGGTCTGCTAATCATGCGAGAAAGGTTGAGGAGCATGCGGTGGCAATCGGACTGCAGTCACACCTGCGGGTCGCTACCGGACTGATAGATGCATACTGCAAGTGTGGGAGCGTTGAGCTGGCTAGGAAAATATTTGATGCGGTTACTGATAGAGACTTACCTATCTGGAGTGCCATGATTAATGGATATGCTTGCAACGGAGAAGGCAGTGAAGCTCTCATCCTTTTCAGCGAGATGCAAAAAGAAGGTGTTCAACCAGATGCCATTGTCTTTACCCATCTGTTAACAGCATGCGATTATTCGGGTTTAATAGATGAAGGCCTTCGGTGTTTTCGCAGCATGACAGAGGAATATGGTATTGAACCATCTATTGAGCACTATATGTGCATAACTGATTTGCTATGTAAGTCTGGTCAAATTAGTATCGCTAAGGAGTTCTTTAAGAAGATCCCTAGTCAGTTACAGAATCAGGTTTTGGCTCCTATAGTAAGTGCATACAGTTCTCATTGTGCCGATTCTTCGATGGATTCAGTATCAGAGGAATTACTTAACCTGGACCCTCAAGATTCTGGTCACTGTGTCTTAATGTCTAATATGCTCAGTTGTTTGGGGAATTGGAAGAAGGCGACAACCTATAGGACGCTACTAAGCAAGAAAGGTTTAGTCAAGGAACCTGGAAGGAGTTGTATTGAACTGAGTGCCTAACCATGCTATCAACACTCAATTCACATACTTTCCGATCCTGACAGGTGGCATTTGCTCTTCAAGGTGAACAGTTGGCACTCTCTGAACAAGCTTGATTATGATGGAAAATATTTCAGGATCTCAAGTTTGCTCTGTATTGTGGAGACTATATACTTGCAGCCAATATGATTAAATATGGTGCTTGGAGGTACTTTGGGTCCAGTTCACTGATTTGGGGTAACGATAAATGTGACATCAAACCAGGGACGTATTGTGTCGAGGGCTTGAGGCTTCATGAGGGTCAGCTTCCCAGCCAGTGGCGGAACCAGGCCATCAATGGAACCCGATCAGCGAACAGGCCTAAACTGTGGCCTTGCCCTACAAAACATCATCTCTAGCCCCTGTGATGGCACTGCTGCTTATTAGATGTTCACCGGTTCAGCCTGGGCTAGAGGTTAGTGTTTATCATTTTACAAACAAAGAAAGATGGTAATGCCGCCATTAACATCTTCAACATAGTATCATGGAATCTAGCTTGAGTTGGAGCATATGGACTATGGCACTATCTTAGTGTCTTGCTTCCATATGAGTTGAATTGAAGTTACATTTTGCTTCAGTTTTGCATTTGACAATACGTAGATGTTGTATATATCAAAATTTTATATTTATCAAGGGCACTATGATTAAGATTATTACTTCATTCCATATATAAATATTTTGAATTAGCTTCTAGTCAGAAACATAGCAACATGTGTAAGTTTGCATTTACAAAAACATTTGCAGCAAAATATGACTGTTCATGACTATGATTAAGATTATTACTTCATTCCATATATAAATATTTTGAATTAGCTTCTAGTCAGAAACATAGTAACATGTGTAAGTTTGCATCTACATAAACATTTGCAGCAAAATATGACTGTTCATGACTATGATTAAGATTATTACTTCATTCCGTATATAAATATTTTGAATTAGCTTCTAGTCAGAAACATAGTAACATGTGTAAGTTTGCATCTACATAAACATTTGCAGCAAAATATGACTGTTCATGCCTTTGTGTTACTTGTAGAGAACACATTAGCTGCTGAATTGTTGAACTATATCTCTATGGATTGAAGAAGATTATTATCTGCCTTAAAAGTAGCATTTTCTCATATAAATTGTGTCCTGATACTGTATGGAATTGCAAAAAGAACTGATAATTTGTTCCGCATTCTCACATTTAGGATTCATGATGTGTGTACAAAAATTTACTGTATTGGAGGAACAAGAAATGGCATCCTTGTGAACTTTATAAATCATAAAACTTCATCTTATAATAATGACGTATCATTCAGAATTTTCTTCATGACTGGAGTTTAAATTAACGCCACTCAAGCATATAGTGTACATATCTTGAAGGGCAAGAAGTCTCTCGTGAAGATTAGGAAAGAGAAGGATTGCAAGTCCTATTCTGCCAAATATAAGACTTATATTATAGAGAAGTGCAGCGCTCTTATATACCCAAACACAAAGACTATGCTTGGGCCATGTTTGAAATTAAGGTTGATTATCATAATTCGGTTTGCGTACTCAGTTTTTCTGTATGCATATTTTACTGTGTTCTAGAGCTATTATGCCTCGTGTCTATCTTATACTCCCTCAATAAACTAATATAAAAGCGTTTAGATCACTAAGTCTTATATTAGTTTACAGAGGGAGTACTAACAAACTACTCCCTCCGTAAAGAAATATAAGAGCGTTTAGATCACTAATAGTATAAAATAAAATGAACTCAGGTGCAACCACAACCTAAATTTTAGACATCTATATCCATCAAAATTAAAAACCATGTAACCCTGACCCCTTGAAAGGCTGAAACCCCAAGAGCCATTTTTAGACTAAATATTTTGGTCAGGCCTTTTTCAAGCTCCGGGCCTACGGAGGGATCCGAGTCTTGAAATTACAATGTTTTTCAGTCTATCGTCTTGTTCTGAGCCAAGTGTTGCATCGGGAATCTGGGTGACATTTGGTAACCAAGATTTGCTTATTATTATCCTCTTCCTGAGCACATACTAGTATCTTGTTGTATGCTTTGGCACATACTACGTAACAAGGACCATGCTGACAGTATCAGTTCATTCCTGAACAAATCAGAGTTTTCTCTTTTGAGCCTTGAACAAATCAGAGTTCAACCCTGTTTGGGGCGGCCAGATCCCTTCTTGTAACCACTGAAATCAAAGTACAAAATTCAAAGAAAAGTAACAAGGGCCAAAAAGAAACTGCATGGAAAAAGTAGAAATTTAAATAAATCTCGAAAGCAAGGGCAAAAGGAACTGCTTTCAAAAAGAAGAAAAGAGCAGAGCAAGCTGAGAAAACAAATTTCAAAAGCAAGGAGAAAAAACACCAAATCCAGCAAGAGAAAGAAAAAGTTATTTAAATTAAAATTTTAAAAGAAGAAATTCGGGATCAGATGGTAAGTCACTGGGGTGGCCCATTGTCGTAACAGGCTTAGTTGGGGCGGACACCCCTCTCGCACATAGCAAGCTGATACCACTCATCACATCCTTTTTGCTGCCTGAAGGATCATGCTTTCCAACGCCGCACCCGCTCCCTCTTTTATAGCCCCCCGAGGCTCGCCCTCCGCTGCGGCAAGCGGTGTGGGACTAAACAAGCGGCTGTGGCTACGAATCGAACTGAGAAAAGTTCGTACGCGTGTGTGGGCTGAATGGAGGTCACTCACAGTGAGTGGGTAGCTCAGGCCAGCCGTCCGGCCCATGGGCTTGTGATCATGATTGATTGTGATTTGCGGTGGATCATTCTAATTTTATTTTAAAGTTCATTTACGGTGGATGATCAGTACATCATTCATCTTCGAACGGTCCCTTTCTTCACATGTGCATTCCTTTTTAATGATCGATTACGACCTGCCTGCATTTCAAGAATGACAAGTTGATTGGCCGTGGTGATTTTATTTTATTTTTCCCGACTTTTTTTGCAACTGCACCAAGATTTGATTCTTTTTATCAACCGCATCGGAAAAAAATTAATCTACTGTATAACCTTTAGACGACTGCACCAAGATTTTTTTACGAGAGTCAAGTCGATGAAGGCAATACAAGGCACGGTTGTGATAAGACTGACAATCATCATACTACTGGTATCAGGTGAAAGAAATCATTCATGTTTGGATTACCATCTGCCAATGCCCCAGGTAAATGAGAAATTCTTATGCCACTCACATGCCACCAGTATCCATGCAAGCGCGAAATTGGGTTCCTCGCCAGAAAAGGAAAAAAGAAACCATCTTTTTCGTACGGAGAAAGATACAGGCCACAGCAACAGAGTACAGCTCAAAAACATTTGGTTTCCGATCACAAAAACACGGGTCAGAGGACGACAACGACAAAACGAAAACCACGCGGAAAAGACTCGGAGATCCAGCTTTAAGCGTTTGTGTTCCACGCGCCTCCATGGCGCCATCACCTTCTTTGCCTTGCATCTTCTCTCGTCCTGGGTTTTGCTGTGCTGAATGGATCATGACTTGGTACTTGGTAGGTCGGTACACCGCCGAATCTGAATGAAATCAGGGCAAAAGAAAATATTAGCAGATGATGACTGGGCAGTCAGAACACCGAATCTGAATGAAATCGAGGCAAAAGAACATATTAGCAAATGATGACTGTGTGGTTAGAACATCGGCAAGCTTTTGAAAGAATGCAGGTAATAAATGATGCATATTGCAGTATATATAGTACTGTAGTAGGTGATCTTGTGTGGTGCAGAAAATTGTTAAATAGCTCAATTTTGGCAGTTAATAGGGCTGCAGCATGATTGATGTACTAATCTTGACCCTTGAGTACTATGATCTGAAATTCCCAACAAAAATAAATGTGATTAAAGGGGCGGATCACGGGATCCCTCCCTTTACGTTGTTAGGTACAATATCTGAGACCTTTCTGTGGATTACACACATTAGCACCCCACGAATTCGAACGCTGGTGGGCAAGTTTAACACCGTAAACTCTAGCCGCCCAGCTATTACTCGGTTCTGAGTTCTAAAGAAAAAAGATAACTCCAAGCAAAAAAAGATCATTGTCCCACTGACATGTCGGTTGCCCCACCTTGTTAGTAAGAGAAGGGACGGTGCCACAAACATGCAGTGGCATATAAACAATTAATCCAAAAAAGGGTAACAGTATCCTGTACTCTGAAGTGAAATGAAAAAAAAAAGAGCCATTCTTAACTACAACTATAGTTGGAAACTTCTTAGAAAGTCACAGTTGCCTAATAAGATACTCCCAAAATATTTTCCTTCAAAAGGAATCCAAAATCAGTCATTCAAGAATAGGTATTTCAGCATGTCTATCAGAATCCCTGAGTTGCCAAATTGGACTGCTGCACACTGTTGCAGCAAGTAGTCTGAATTCACTAAATCTGCTACTGCATGACCTCTGTAAGAAACATCTTCTACGGTTGGCTAAATTTAGTATGATATATCTATTACTTTCTAGCAGTGCTATTCTCTAGGAACTTGGAGGTTGGAATAGCAGTGTACCAGCCCCAATTTGACAGCTACAATCAGTTTATTTTCTTGAGAAAACGCTCCCTTTGGTTGGCTACTGCTGCTAAGTTCTGAAATTAACTACTCCATTTTTGGAAATGACTTCGTCTGGACTCTGGAGTACAATTCAAATTCAAATAAACTAACAGCAGCCTATGCATTGAATGACCAATAGCGGTTCATGCAAGTTTTTTATCTCAGTGTAACAATGACAATGGAACAGGTGCAGTTAAACTACTCTAAAACTTTATTTAATTTTTGCAGGGAAACAACTCACCTCTCCAAGAAGAAATTATGTCTTCCTTTCCTCCTTGAAGTCCCAGAGCTGCAGCCTCCGCTCCGGCGCATTGGCCGCCGCAGGAGAAGCAGCAGCAGCAGCGCTGTTGCCTCCAAGAAAGAAGGGAAACATAGGCGAAGGCTCGGCTGGAGCAGCAGAGAACCTCTGCATCAGGAACGGGTGCTGGGACGGCGGCCACTGCGGCGTCGACACGGTGTTGGACTGAAGTGTGCTCCTGTCGAAGGCGACAGAGGCATGGTGGTGGTGGTGGTGGTGGTGGTGGCGGTGTTGCTGGTCCTGGGAGAAGGTGAGCTGGGGAATCATCTCGAAGGACATGGGCGCGATGTGTGAACCAGGGGCGGCGTAGTAGGCAAGCGTCGGCTGCTGCTGCTGATGCTGATGCTGCATTGACTTGTCGGCAGCGTTGGAGCAATGCAGGAGCTCGGCGAACGTGCCATTGGCACTGCCCCCGCTGTATGCATTGGCTTGGTGAGTGGCATTGTCATTGTCGGCAGGGCCGTTGGCGAGCGAGAGCACAGAGCCCTTGCTGGTCTCCGAGGTGCTGACCTCCGCGGCATCTTCTGCTGCTGGGGAAGCGACCGGGAGGGCAAAGGAGCAGTCCAGCGACGGGAGACCATCGATGGCAGTGGCGGCGGCTTGGATGAGCCATTCGATGGCCTTGCTTGGCTGGTCGACGCCCAGGCGGTCCTGGATGTCATAGAACTGAATGGCCGTCTGTACCGAGAGCCGGATGCGGCGGTCGCGGAGGCCGCGCGAGGTCACCACCTTGCTGTGCCGGTCCTTGCCGCCCGCCGCCGCGCGCGCCACCCGGAAACTCCGCCACGCATCCGCCGAGTCGCCGCCGCCTACCGCTCGCAGGCGCTTGCAGGAATTGCGGTCCTTGTCTGCCTCTTCCATGGCCCCCTAGCTCATGCCAATCCGCAGCTTCCTCTGCTCATTTTGGGGTAGGATTCAGAGAAGAAAAAACAAGTTAGCACCAAATCTTGCAAAAACATTTGTATTTTCTTTTTTCTTGAGAAATGATGCAGGTGTGGCAATAACTCAAGTTCTTGAAGCGAGGTTTTATACAGAAGAATTGTAATTAGAAAATTCTGCAGAGCCAAAACCAGAAACAAAAATGCTACCAGTCCGTAGCCCACTTGCTCTTATCCTCTGCTAGATGAGCTCTTTTAGCACGCAAAAGTTGCAGCTTGTGAAAAAAGCAGCAGCCTTGTCAGAGGAATCTGCTACTCTATCTACTCCTCGAGGATATTCTACTTAGGGATATTCCCCGTCTATATTTAACATAATTAATCAAGGATATTCTACTTAGGGATTCTTCTATATCTATAAGAACCTCCCAATTATGTGCGTACAGTCAAATCTGATAAGGACTTTGGGATAATCGTAAGCGGGAAAACCCCTAAAATCCGTGGAAAATAACAGGAAAACCCTAGCTTTACGGGCGCATTACAAAAGCAAAACAGCCCCCAAATCTCAACCGAGTACACTAGCTCTCGCCACCACCATTACTCATCTACGTACTATCTATTATATCAACCAAAGGGGACAAATCTTAGGAAGCAACGGCGCTAAGATATTCCTGGGGAATGGGAATAAAAACAAAAGCAAAACCATATCCAAGAGAGGATGAACATGGACATGGACTCCCCAAAGAACCCAATCTCGCAGGGAAAAATGCACACGCCAGGCGAACCCGGACGAGCTCCCGCCGGCACAGGCCAAGGACGCGCCGACGGAGGGGGAGGGGGGAAGCCGGTCGCTTACCTGAAGGGGCGGAGGAGGGGGCCGACGGGGACGGACGGGCGGCGGCGGCGGAGCGGGGGGACCGGAGCGCGGCGGGTCCGAAACGGCAGGGGCCAGCGCGCAAAAGAGAGGGAGGGGAGAGGACTGGAGTGAGGTGAGGGAGCGGAGCTGTAGCTGTAGCTAGCGGGCTGACAGCTGCCGGTGGGCTGGCTTATCGGCTGACGCCTGCCAGGCCGTTTTGCATAAAGGGGCTCGGCCTTCTCGCGCGCGCGCCGCACAGTAGCATGCAGGGGCATTTCTCAAAAAAAAGTAGCATGCAGGGGCTTGACCGCATAACTTTTTGGGGGGACGGGGCTTGACCGGGAATGTTCCCGGGTTGCGGTCTGTCGGCCGTAATCGTTGCTGCTAGTGGCATCTAGCCGTAGCGATTAGTTCCTGATTAGAACACGCTGTCGGTGCAAAGAGCCAGAGCTCCACCAATGCTTTCTTTGATACTTGAAGTTCTAGGTTTATTGTAAGTCAAAAAAAAATTACCTGATGCGTTTTTTCTGTCTGGAACGCATTTGGATGAAGCAAAAGGAGAAACAATAATGAGGAAACTAGGGATGGATGAAAGGATTGTTGCACCAAGTCCTGATGGAAGAACAAGCGACTTGTTGTTAGTCTGGAAGAAGGAGGTGAGGATCTACTTTCGGACTACAACTCTTGAGGGAATTGATGTTGAGATACATGAGAGCAACGGGAATGTTTGGAGGTTGACTGGCTTCTATGGTGAGCCAAGTTGGAAGAACAAGGAACGCACATATCGCCACATTAGAGACCTACATGCCCAGTCAAGGCTACCCTGGGTCATAATTGGTGATTTTAATGAGATCTTAATCTCCTCTGAGAAGGAAGGTGGAGCCCCAAGGCAGCATGCACGCCTTCAAGCGTTCCAAGGCGCACTTTTAGATTGTGCGTTGGAGGATTTGGGGTTCACCGGCGACAAGTTTACCTGGTTTCGGGGCGGCTTGAAGGAGAGGTTGGACCGTGCGGTTAGAAATTCAGATTGGATGAGTATGCATCCTGATGCCGGCTTGTGTAACCTAGAGATGGGGAAATCTGACCACCGACCCATTCTCTTGGACACTGAATACCTATCGGGGATAGAGGAGAGAAAGCCTAAAAATAACAGAAGGTTGAGGCAAGATGGCTCGAAGAAGAAACTGTGGAAGAAATAGTAAAGACAGCTTGGCAGAAAGCTGTGCACCGAGGCTTATGCCCAACTGTTAAGGACAAGATGGACGAGGTACATCGTGATCTTCATGCTTGGGATCGTCGGGTTCTGAAGGGGCCGCGGTTCATGTTGAAGAAAGCCCAACAAGAGCTAGAAACTCTGATGCGTGCTCCTTATTCAGACGTTGTTCGGGAGAAGAGGAAAGATCTCTCGGTCCTAATCGAGAATCTGCTTGATCAAGAGGAGATATTCTGGGCGCAGCAGGGCAGGGTGAGATGGCTGCTTCGGGAAGACCGTAATACACAATATTTCAATAAGTTTGCTTCGGGTAGGAAGAGGAAACATTTGATAAAGAAATTGTGAAATAATAATAATGGGTGGGTAGAGGGAAACAATAACCTCAACCACCTACCCGAGTACTTTGGCAACCTTTTTACTTCGGATGTTGTTGATTGTGACCAAGATCTGTTGAATACAGTGAAACCACGTGTTACGACAACTATGAACAGGTTTCTCATGGCGCCTTACTCTCAAGAGGATGTTCGGAAAGCTCTTTTCCAGATCGGGGATTTGAAGGCGGCGGGGCCCGATGGGCTCCATGCAGTGTTCTTCAAGAGGTTTTGGCATATTCTTGGGGATGAATTAACAGATGAGGTCTTGGCTGCAATAAATAACCGGAAAATACCAGATGGATGGAACCAAACCAATATTGTGCTAATACCGAAAGTGGAAAATCCAGAGGTAATCACTCAGTATAGGCCCATTAGCTTATGTAATTTGATATATACAATTATATCCACAATGCTAGCTAACAGGTTAAAGGAAATTTTACCGGAAGTAATCTCGCACAGAGTGCGTTTGTTCTAGGGAGATCAATAACAGATAATGTGTTGGTAGCCTATGAATGTTTTCATGCGATAAAGAAGAAGACCCATGGGTCAAATGACTATTGTGCGGTGAAGCTGGACATGGTTAAAGCATATGATCGTGTGGAGTGGAATTTCCTTAAGAAGATAATGATGAAGCTTGGTTTCCATTCTCTTTGGGTGGAGATGATCATGGAATGTGTGCCATCTGTAGGTTATAGAGTCCGTTTTAATGGCACTGAAACAGATGAGTTCTCATCCAAAGGGGCCTCAGACAAGGGGACCCCTTATCCCCATATCACTTTTTGCTTTGCTCTGAAGGATTGTCTAGCTACTTGGCTCATGAAGAAGAAATTGCAAGGCTAGAAGGTGTTCGTGTCTGCAGGAATGCCCCATCAATTTCACACCTTATTTTTGCAGATGTTTTCTTAATTCTCATGAAAGCAAATTTTCAGAATGCAACTACCCTCAAAAGAGTGTTGGACACTTACTGTGGAAGCTCGGGACAACTTGTAAGTACACCAAAGTCAAGCATCTTCTGCAGTCCTAATAAAAGTGTTAATACCAGAGAAGATGTCTGTAGAACTCTTGATATCTTAACAAAGGTGTTGTCAGATAAATATCTCCCAACTATTGTAGGAGTCGACAAGAGTGATTGTTTCCAACATCTATTTGACAGAATCTGTCAAAGATTGAAAAGCTGGAAGGAAAAGGCATTGTCAATACAGGGAAAAGAGATTTTGATAAAAGAAATAGCTCAAGCAATCCCCTCATATGCCATGCCTATCTTCAAATTGCCTAAGGGGATTTGCAAGCTTATAAATGACGAGATTGCAGGGTTTTGGTGGGGAAATAGTGGGGAAAAGAAGAAAATGCATTGGTTTGCATGGTGAAAAATGTGCATCCCAAAGAAGAAGGGAGGCTTGGGGTTTAGGGACCTTCACAGTTTTAATCTTGCTTTACTAGCAAAACAGTGTTGGCAACTTCTCCAGAATCCAGACTCTTTGTGTGCAAGGGTTCTTAGTGCAAAGTACTATCCTGGTGAAAATATTCTTGAAGCGGGGCCAAAGAAAGGTTCCTCATTCACGTGGCAAAGCATTGTTTTGGGTATTCAAACGTTCAAGAGGGGACATATTTAGCGTGTTGGGAACGGGGCGCATATCAATATCTGGAATGATCTCTGGATTCCAACCAGTGAAACTCGGAAGGTTATTACACCACATCGATGCTAGATAAAGTTGAGGACTTAATTTATCCATATTCTGGTTAATGGGATGAAGATATCTTACGATCGGTTTTATCACCTGTGGATGTACACAGAATTCTGCAAATACTGCTTCGGATTGAGAAGTTGGAGGACTTCGTGGCCTGGCACACCACACTCGGTCTGGTATGTTTATCGTAAGATCTGCATTATCATGTTGAATTTCATCACCAATTTGGAAGCAACTGGAACCGTAGTGGGGGAGCGGGCAGCAGTCAACAATGTGAATCATGGAGGAGAGTATGGGGGCTTAAGCTACCTGAGAAGGTGAAACATTTTGTGTGGAAGGTGATGCGGGGGGTACTGCCGTGTCTAGGCACGCTAGCAGGAAAGCATATCCTAACGATGCCCCAATGCCTGCACTGCAGAATTGGATATGAAGACTTGCAAATTGCTTATTTACTTGCAACCGAGCCTTGGATATATGGAAGGAACTGGGGCTGAAAGAGGAGATACAAAAATCAGTTCTAGAAGATCGGTCCGGTGCGATCACTATGGGCAGCCTTATGAGACGAGATGATTTACTTGGCGAGATTCCTTTGGCAGAACTAGTGGCAGTCGCGAGCTGGTACATTTGGTGGCAACGGTGAAAGTTTGTAAAGGGAGAATCCATTAGACAGCCAAACTGTACTGCAATTTCTATCAAAGTTTTAGCGACGAACTTTGTGCAAGCTGCCAGCCCTAAACAAACATTACAGAAACGTGATCACATGTGGGAAAAACCGGGCAGAGGGAGAGTTAAGATTAATTTGGATGCATCGTTTGTGGGGAAAATATGAATGGAGCTACGGGTGCTGTAGCTAGAGACGACCATGGCGAGTTCATAGGTGCAGCATCATGGTTCATACCGCATGTACATAGTGTGGAATCAGCAGAAATTGATGCGATCAGGAATGGGTTGTACCTGGCTGCTAAACTTGGATGTAGCTCAGTGATTATTGAGTCCGATAGTCTGAATGCCATTGAAGCTATCAACCAAGGAGAGTACTTGGGCCCGGATGCAACAACTATCACAGAATGTAAGGCGGTTGAGGCAGAACTAACAAAACTCGATGTGGTTCATGTTGGAATATTAGGCAAGTTCATGATTAATTCCAGTAAATAATTCATGACTGAAAGAGATACTAGCATGCAATAATCTAGCAAACTAGAAGAACAGCAAGACATGCATAACAGCAGCAAACACGTAACAATAGCTGTAGAAACAGACATGAACAGAGGATGTTGGACGTATTGATCGTTAGCTATTATGGGTGCGACAGTGTTGATGACGATGTTGGCGACGATCTGCTGCTGACGGCGATGAATACGACGATGAGTAGCACCGCCCGACTTGGACGGAAGACGACCCGTGATGACGAATTTGAGCAATCGCGCTGGCGCTTCCCAAAAACCTAGTTCGTCCTCTCCGGTGCAGGATCGCAAAATCGAACGGTTCCGGAGACCTGCTCTCCCACGCCTCGATGCACGCCGGCGTTTGGGATGGAGTAGACTAGGATGGCGGCGCAAGTTGTGAGATGAGGCAAAACCCTAGGTGTTTTTTTCGTGTGTCTCGGCGCAGCCGGTAGTCAGTATATATATTAGGACGAGGCGGTATTGTGTCGCGACCACAATCCCAAACCGACTCGGTTTCTAATTAGATACTTACCGGACAAGAAATCAAAAACTTGTCCGGACCATTCACGCGCATGTCGCATGTACGTGCCGCCTCGCCTCGCCTGCCACGGCCCGGCCGGCCAGCCAGCCGAGGCGAGGCGAGAGCAGCTGCAGCGTGTGGTTTTCCCTTTCTCTTCTCACACACCACTTAGAGTGGTGGAGAGAACCCACTATATAAAGAGGTCCAACTCTTCTTCAACTTCCAAGGTGGGACTAAACTTAGCACCACCACTTGCCATTTTACACATGGGCTTTGAGATTTCAGAAATTGCTATGGGCCTAGCCTATTAATTCTAACAATCCCTCACCAGATCTCAAATACCCATTTAGAGATTTGCCTTCTCTCACCACTTGTTTAATATACCAGTGTTTCAGCAGAGACTGTTAAGTTGAACTTCTGCCTAGAACTTTAAGCTACATCCATTCACAACTTGACAATGGACTATGCCTTGAATTGCTAGTTTTGTGTGAACAGGTTTGACTCAAAGTCTTAACCAAGACTGACCGCCAAGAGGCTACCCCTCATGGTTTGGAGCTTATACGTCATACTCCTGGTCTCTTCGTGAGTTTACTAGAGATCACCCAAATCTCATAGACTGCGGCGTTCTGATGTAACTCATATAGGTGTGTTCTTTCAAGACTGCTCTGTAGGGACAGCATCTTTGCTAATTATAGCCAATAGAACCACATTAAGGCATGTTGCCGACCTGCCTTACAGATCTGAGCCTTACAGCTCGAGTTTTGCATCTTCACTTGGAGACGATCATAAGTTATTACTCTCCTCAGTTAACCAATAGCTTGTTCTTCCCAGATCCTAATTCACGGGATCTCCTATCACAAAGGTTGGGTTACTACTATGGTGTAACATCTATGGGTCTCATACCCATCTCCCTCGATGCAATATCTATCACATTTCCTGATAGTCCCTTTGTAAAGGGATCTGCCAGGTTTTTGTCTGTTTGTATATACGTAATGATTATTACTCGGAGTTTCTCAACTTCCGACAGACTTCAAACGTCTTTTCACGTGTCTTGATGACTTTGCATTATCTTTAGAATTGTTCACTTTAGCGATAACCGCTTGGTTATCACAATTCATAAGAACAGCCGGTACAGGTTTTTCAACAACCGCAAGACCATCAAGAGCTCACGCAGCCATTCTGCCTCAACGATGGTTGTGTCCAAAGCGATTAATTCTGCTTCCATAGTTGACCTCGTCAATATGGTTTGCTTGCAAGACCTCCATGACATCTGCGCCACCACCATGAGTAAATACATACCCACTTGTTGCGTAAAGTACATCAACATCGGAGATCCAATTTGAATCACTATATCCTTCTAGCAATGAGGATGCCCTGAATAAGTAATTCCGTAACTCATAGTACCTCTCTCAGATAGCGCAAGACCCTTTCTAGTGCATGCCAATGATCATCACCCGGGTTGGACATGAATCTACTCGGTTGCTCACAGCAAAGAGATATCTGGTCTTGTAGCGCTAGCTAAGTACATGAGTGAACCGACAATTTGAGAGTATCTTAATTGATCTCTCGTTTCTTTCTTGTTTTTTCCGAGTGTCATCTTTGGGATCATAAGGTGTTGGAGAAGGCTTGCTATCCATAAAACCGAATCGGTTCAAGACCTTCTCAACATAGTGAGATTGGCGTTAATGTAATCCCACTCTCATCCTTAATAAGTTTGATGTTTAGAATTACATCGGCTTCTCCCAGATCTTTCATGTCAAAACTTTTTGATAGAAAAGACTTGACCTCATTAATTGCATTAATGTTTGTACCAAAGATCAAGATGTCGTCCACATACAAACATAATATGACACTATTGCCCCCACAATGGCGATAGTAAACACACCTATCAGCCTCGTTAATGAAAAATCCTGCGTAAGTCAAAGTTCTTTCAAACTTCTCATGCCATTGCTTAGGTGCCTGTTTGAGACCATACAAGGATTTTAACAACTTGCACACCTTTCTCTCTTCACCCTTTACCACAAACCCGTCAGTTGATCCATATAGATCTCCTCTTCCAACTCTCCATTGAGAAAAGCTGTCTTTACATCCATTTGATGAATGATAAGACCATAAGAGGCAGCCAAGGAAAGTAACACTCGAATGGTGGTCATTCTAGCAACGGGTGAATAGGTGTCAAAGTAATCTTCGCCTTCTTTACGAAAGTGTAGCCCTTGGCCACTAGTCAGCTTTGTACTTATCAATAGTACCATCAGGCTTTAGCTTCTTTTTGAACACCCACTTACATTACAGTGTTTACAACCATATGGTCTATCGATTAGTTCCCAAGTTCCATTAGAAAGAATTGAGTCCATCTCATTATGAACAGCTTCTTTCCAATCATCTACATCCGAAGATGCATATGCTTCGCAATCGTCTTGGGTGTGTCGTCCACAAGGTATACAATAAAATCATCACCAAAGGATTTTGCAATCCTTTGTCTCTTGTTCCTTCTAGGAACTTCATTGTTATCCTTCTCAAGGACTTCCTCATGTGATTGTTCGAAATATTCATCAGTTGTACTAGATTCAGAATTATCTCGTAAGAAAATCTAGCAATGCTATGCATATCTTTCATAGGAAATATGTTCTCAAAAATGTTGCATCACGAGATTCCATTATAGTATCAACATGCATATCGTGTACTTCAGATTTTACCACTAAAACCTATAAGCAATGCTCTGCTGAGCATACCCTAGAAAGACACAATCCACTGTCTTTGGTCCAAGTTTGCGTTTCTTAGGAATAGGAATATTGACCTTTGCCAAACATCCCCAAGTGCTAAATAAGAAAGTGATGGTTTTCTCCCAACCCACTCCCCATAAGGGGTTTCTCTTTATTATTGTTGGGAACTCTATTCGTGACATGACATGAAGTCAATAGAGCCTCCCCACCATGCCTTAGATAAACCAAAGAAGGTGTCTAACATGGCATTCACCAAGTCGATCAATGTGCGGTTTTTCCTCTCGCCACTCCATTTGATTGAGGTGAATAGGAGGCGTCCTCTCATGAATAATACCATGTTCCTCACAAAATTCATCAAAAACTTTTGGAAAATACTCTCCACCACGATCGGACCTAAGACGCTTGATCTTTCTCTCTAGTTGATTTTCAACTTGACTTTATAGATTTTAAAGTAGTCTAATGCTTCATCTTTAGTTTGCAACAAATAAACATAGCAAAATCTACTCGCATCATCAATCAAGTCATGAAATATCTCTTTCCACCTTTTGTCAACACACCATTCATCTCACAAAGATCGAATGTATGAGTTCTAGAGGTGCCAAGTTTCTCTCCTCGGCAGCCTTATGAGGCTTTCGAGGTTGCTTAGATTGCACACAACTATGGCACTTAGAACCTTTGGCAACCGTGAAGTTCGGAATTAAACTCATGCCGGATAGCCGAGACATTAAACCAAAATTAATATGACATAAACGAGAGTGCCAAATACTTGCATCATCATTAACACTAGCACAAATTTGGTTTATTGACTTATTGCAAAAATCTGAAAGAGAAAAGCGGAACAAGCCTCCGCACTCATAGCCTTTTCCTATAAATTGTCCAAATCTTGACACGATTACTTTATTGGACTCTAAAACTACCTTAAATCCATCTCGACATAGAAGGGAGCCGCTAACTAGATTCTTGTTCATAGTAGGGACATGCTGCATGTTCCTTAGTTGCACGATCTTTCCCGAAGTAAACTTCAGATCCACCGTGCCAATGCCACGACGCGAGCATGTGACCCATTCCCCATTAGGACGGAAGAATCCCTTGCGACTGATAAGAAGTAAACAGGAGATGTCAAGACACACATGAACGTTAGCACCGAATCAATCCACCACGAAGATGATCGAAATCGAAAGCACAATAGGTAAATTACCATACCCATCGGTATTGCTAGCGGTCACCATGTTGATGCAGATCTTGGAGCTTGTTTTCCCTCTGCGGTATGCACGTTCAGGCATTCCTTGGAAAAGTGTCCAGGCTTCCCACAAAGCGTAGCACTCTAGCTCAGCCTTGTTGAACTTCTTCTTCTTGAAGGTAGTAGTCTTGGTAGGCTTGTTGAAAACAGGTTTGTTCTTCCCTTTGTTCTTATTCTGTGGGTACCTCTGCACCATGTTAGCGATGGGCTGAACCTCACCTCCTTTTCAAAGGGTATCTTTAGCCCGAGCTTTTTCTTCAACATCAAGAGATGCAATCAGATTTTCAACTGATATCTCCTGTCTCTTATGCTTCAGAGTTGTGGCGAAATTCCTCCATGAAGGAGGCAACTTTGCAATCATGCACCCAGCCACGAATTTGTCGGGTAGAACACATTTAAGGAGTTCAAGTTCCTTCACAATGCATCGTATCTCATGAGCTTGTTCAACCACGTAGCGGTTATTCACCATCTTGTAGTCATGAAAACTCTCCATGATGTACAGTTCATCGTCACTGCATCTGTTGCACCGAATTTTGCATTCAGTGCATCCCACAAAAATTTTCCGTCGTTTATGTGCATGTACACATCACACAGACGGTCAGCAAGAACACTCAGAATGCATCCCACAAACATAGTATTGGCTTCCTGGAATTTTCTCCGATCTTCGTCGGTCATTTCCTCTGGAGCACCAACACTAGCGTGGAAAACTTTCGGAAGCAAGAAGCCAAAGCGTGGTCTTCACCGCCACCTCTTAAAGTGCACACCGTAAACTTATCCGCCTCGATGCATCGTGAATCTAGCCATGTTAACTCAGGAAATTTCCCATAATTAGGTTTTTGGATTGTTGGAATATTAGGCAAGTTCATGATTAATTCCAGTAAATAATTCATGACTATAAGAGATACTAGCATGCAATAATCTAGCAAACTAGAAGAACAGCAAGACATGCATAACAGCAGCAAACACGTAACAATAGCTGTAGAAACAGACATGAACAGAGGATGTTGGACGTCTTGATCGTCACTATTATGGGTGCGGCGATGTTGATGACTATGTTGGCGACGATCTGCTGGCGGCGATGAATACGACGATGAGTAGCACCGCCGACTTGGACGGAAGACGACCCGTGGTGACGAATTTGAGCGATCGCGCTGGCGCTTCCCAAAAACCTAATTCGTCCTCTCCGGTGCAGGATCGCAAAGACGAACGGTTCCGAGACCTGCTCTCCCACGCCGATGCACGCCGGCGTTTGGGATGGAGTAGACTAGGTTGGCGGCGCAAGTTGTGAGATGAGGCAAAACCCTAGGTGTTTTTTCGGTGTGTCTCGGCCGCAGCCGGTAGTCATATATATATTAGGACCGAGGCGGTATTGTGTCGCGACCACAATCCCAAACCGACTCGGTTTCTAATTCAGATACTTACCGGACAAGAAATCAAAAACTTGTCTGCCAAGACATAAAAATAAAACGGCAAAGGAAGCTGCGCTCCCGCAAGGAGACGGACCGGATTTGGCGGACCATTCACGCCAAGATGTCGCATGCGTGCCGCCTCGCCTGCTCGCCTCGCCACGCGGCCCGGCCCGGCCAAAGTTAGGCGAGGCGAGGCAGCGAGCAAGCGTGTGGTTTTTCCTTTCTCTTCTCACACACCACTTAGAGTGGTGGAGAGAACCCACTATATAAAGAGGTCCAACTCTTCTTCAACTTCCAAGGTGGGACTAAACTTAGCACCACCACTTGCCATTTTACGCATGGGCTTTGAGATTTCAGAAATTGCTATGGGCCTAGCCCATTAATTCTAACAATCCCCACCGATCTCAAATACCCATTTAGAGATTTGCCTTCTCCCACCACTTGTTTAATATACCGTTGTTTCACAGAGACCTGTTAAGTTGAACTTACGCCTAGAACTTTAAGCTACATCCATTCACAACTTGACAATGGACTATGCCTTGAATTGCTAGTTTTGTGTGAACAGGTTTGACTCAAAGTCTTAACCAAGACTGACCGCCAAGAGGCTACCCCATGGTTTGGAGCTTATACGTCATACTCCCTGGTCTCTTCGTGAGTTTACTAGAGATCACCCAAATCTCATAGATCATGACGTTTACAATGTAACTCATATAGGTGTGTTCTTTCAAGACTGCTCTTTAGGACAGCATCTTTGCTAATTATAGCCAATAGAACCACATTAAGGCATGTTGCCGACCTGCCTTCTGAATCTGAGCCTTACAGCTCGAGAGTTTTGCATCTTCACTTGGAGACGATCATAAGTTATTACTCTCCTCGGTTAACCAATAGCTTGTTCTTCCTGCATCCTAATTCACGGGATCTCCGATCACAAAGGTTGGGTTACTACTATGGTGTAACATCTATGGGTCTCATACCCATCTCCCTCGATGCAATATCTATCACATTTCACGATAGTCCCTTTGTAAAGGGATCTGCCAGGTTTTTTGTCTGCTTGTATATACGTATGATTATTACTCCGGAGTTTCTCAACTTCCTGACAGACTTCAAACGTCTTTTCACGTGTCTTGATGACTTTGCATTATCTTTAGAATTGTTCACTTTAGCGATAACCGTTTGGTTATCACAATTCATAAGAACAGCCGGTACAGGTTTTTCAACAACCGGCAAGACCATCAAGAGCTCACGCAGCCATTCTGCCTCAACAGTAGTTGTGTCCAAAGCAGTTAATTCTGCTTCCATAGTTGACCTCGTCAATATGGTTTGCTTGCAAGACCTCCATGACAACTGCGCCACCACCATGAGTAAATACATACCCACTTGTTGCGTAAAGTACATCAACATCGGAGATCCAATTTGAATCACTATATCCTTCTAGCACGGCAGGATGCCCCGAATAAGTAATTCCGTAACTCATAGTACCTCTCGGATAGCGCAAGACCCTTTCTAGTGCATGCCAATGATCATCACCGGGTTGGACATGAATCTACTCGGTTTGCTCACAGCAAAGAGA